>CM072996.1:25852167-26452167 GCA_037038555.1 Rhynchonycteris naso | reverse complement strand
CTTTTTAGTTTGATATAGTCCCATTTGTTTATCTTGCCTTTTATTTCATTTGCCGATGGAGATAAATCAGCAAATATATTGCTGCTACAGATGTCGGAAAGCTTGCTGCCTATGTTTTCTTCTAAGATGCTTATAGTTTCACGGCTTATGTTTAAGTCTTTTATCCATTTTGAATTTGTTTTTGTGAATGGTATAAATTGATGGTCTAGTTTCATTTTTTTGCAGGTAGATGTCCAATTTTCCCAACACCATTTGTTAAAGAGGCTGTCTTTACTCCATTGTATGTTGTTTCCTCCTTTGTCAAATATCAGTTGTCCATAAAGCTGTGGGTTTATTTCTGGGTTATCTGTTCTGTTCCATTGATCAATGTGTCTGTTCTTATGCCAGTACCAAGCTGTCTTGAGTATAATGGCCTTGTAGTAGACCTTGATATCCGGAAGAGTGATACCTCCTGCTTTATTTTTTCTTTTTAGGATTGCTGAGGCTATTCGTGTTCTTTTTTGGTTCCATATAAATTTTTGGAATATGTTTTCTATATATTTGAAGTATGTCATTGGTATTTTAATTGGTATTGCATTGAATTTATAAATTGCTTTGGGTAATATAGACATTTTAATGATGTTTATTCTTCCTAGCCATGAGCACGGTATATGCTTCCACTTGTTTGTATCTTCCTTGATTTCCTTTATCAATGTTTTATAATTTTCTGAGTACAAGTCCTTAACCTCCTTGGTTAAATTTACTCCTAGGTTTTTTATTTTTTTGGCTGCAATAGTGAAGGGGATTGTTTCCTTAAGTTCTTTTGCTGACACTTCATTGTTTGTATACAGAAATGCCTCTGATTTCTGCGTATTAATTTTATATCCTGCCACCTTGCTGAATTCATTTATAAGGTCCAGTAGTTTTTTGACTGAGACTTTAGGGTTTTCAATATACAATATCATATCATCTGCAAATAGTGACAGTTTTACTTCTTCTTTTCCAATTTGGATGCCTTTTATTTCTTCTTCTTGTCTGATTGCTGTAGCTAGGACTTCCAGAACTATGTTGAATAAGAGTGGTGAAAGGGGGCATCCCTGCCTGGTTCCTGATCTTAAGGGGATTGCTTTTAATCTTTGTCCATTTAGTATGATGTTTGCTGTGGGTTTGTTGTAGATGGCCTTTATCATGTTAAGGAATGTTCCTTGTATTCCCACTTTACAGAGAGTTTTGAGCATGAATGGGTGCTGGATTTTATCAAATGCCTTTTCTGCATCTCTTGAAATTATCATGTGATTTTTGTCCTTCCTTTTGTTTATGTGATGAATCACATTGATTGATTTGCGAATATTGAACCAGCCTTGCCTCTCCAGAATAAATCCCACTTGATCATGGTGTATGATTTTTTTCATATATTGCTGGATCCGGTTGGCTAATATTTTGTTGAGAATTTTAGCGTCTAAATTCATCAGGGATATAGGCCTATAATTTTCTTTCTTTGTGTTGTCTTTGCCCGGTTTTGGGATCAGAATTATGCTCGCCTCATAAAAGGAGTTTGGAAGTCTTCCTTCCTCTTGAATTTTTTGAAATAGCTTGAGGAGGATAGGAGTTAGTTCTTCTTTGAATTTTTGATAGAATTCACTTGTGAAGCCATCAGGCCCAGGACTTTTCTTTTTTGGGAGTTTTTTGATAACTGTTTCGATCTCATTTGTTGTAATTGGTCTGTTTAGGTGTTCTGATTCTTCCAGATTGTTTTTTGGAAGGTTATATGATTCAAGAAATTTGTCCATTACATCTAGATTGTCTAATTTTTTGGCATAGAGTTCTTCATAGTATTTTCTTACAATGCATTGTATTTCTGTTGTATTAGTTGTTATTTCTCCACTGTCCTTTTTAATTTTATTTATTTGAAACCTCTCTCTTTTTTTCTTGGTGAGTCTAGTTAAAGGTTCATCAATCTTGTTTACCTTTTCAAAGAACCAGTTTCTGGTTTCATTGATCCTCTGTATTGTTTTCTTAGCCTCTATGTCATTTATTTCTGCTCTGATCTTTATTATTTTCTTCCTTCTACTTGTCCTGGTTTTTATTTGTTGTTGTTTTTCTAGTTTTTTTAGCTGCAGGGTCAGGTTGCTTATTTGAGCTTTTTCTAGCTTCCTATGATATGCCTGTAGTGCAATGAACTTCCCTCTAAGTACTGCTTTTGCTGTGTCCCATAAATTTTGAGTTGATGTATGCTCATTATCATTTGTTTCTAGAAACTTTTTTATTTCTTCTTTGATCTCATTGTTAATCCATTCATTATTTAATAACATGCTATTTAGTTTCCAAGTGTTTGAGTATTTTTCAGTTTTTCTTTTGTGGTTAATTTCTAGTTTCATGGCATTGTGATCAGAGAAAATGCTCGATATGATTTTAATCTTCTTAAATTTATTGAGACCATTTTTGTGTCCTAATATGTGGTCTATCCTAGAAAACGTACCATGAGCGCTTGAGAAGAATGTATATTCTACTGCTTTAGGGTGAAAAGTTCTGAAGATATCTATTAAATCAAGTTGATCTAGTGTATCCTTTAAGTCTTCTGTTTCTTTATTGATTTTCTTTCTTGAGGATCTATCCAGTGTTGTTAGTGGGGTATTGAAATCCCCTACTATGATAGTATTGCTGTTAATCTCGCCCTTTATGTCCATAAGTCTGCTTTATGTATGTCGGGGCTCCTATATTTGTTGCGTAGATATTTATAATAGTTATATGTTCCTGTTGAATTGTTCCCTTTATCATTATGTAGTGTCCTTCTTTATCTCTTACTACAGCCTTTGTTTTAAAGTCCATTTTGTCAGCTATAAATACTGCTACCCCGGCTTTTTTTTCATTTCCATTTGCATGAAATATTTTTTTCCATCCTTTTACCTTCAGTCTATGTGCATCTTTTGTTTTAATGTGTGTCTCTTGTAGATAGCATATGTATGGGTCCTGTTTCTTTATCCACGCAGCTACCCTATGTGTTTTGATTGGATCATTTAATCCATTTACATTTAAGGTTATTATTGATATGTAGTTGTTTATTGCCATTTTATTCTTTAAAGCTGTATTCTTCTTTTGCTATATTCTTTCCTCCCTTTGAACTGTTCACAACAGGCCCCGTAGTATCTCTTGCAGAATTGGTTTGGTTTTACTGAATTCCTTGAGGCTCTCTTTTTCTGGAAAGCTCTTTATTTCTCCTTCCATTTTAAACGTTAGCCTTGCTGGATAGAGTAGTCTTGGTTGTAGGTTCTTGTTCTGCATTACTTTGATTATATCTTGCCATTCCCTTCTGGCCTCAAGTGTTTCTGTTGAGAAGTCCGATGTCATCCTTATGGGGGCTCCTTTGTAGGTGATAGCCTTTTTTTCTCTAGCAGCTTTTAACATTTTTTCTTTATCCATTAGCTTTGGTATTTTAACTATGATGTGTCTTGGTGTAGATCTTTTTGGGTTTCTCTTTAATGGAGTTCTGTGTGCTTCTTGAATGTGTGGAGTGTTTCCCAGTCTTAATTTAGGAAAGTTTTCTGCTATGATTTGATTAAACAAAGTTTCCATTTCCTGTCCTGTCTCCTCTTCTTCAGGTACCCCTATGATGCGAATGTTGTTTCTCTTCATGTTGTCACAGCTCCCTTAGAGTTTCCTCACATTTTTTGAGTCTCTTTTCCTTTTTCTTTGCTTCTGTGCCTTTGTTTATTGTGTCTTCAAACTCGCTGATTCGATCCTCAGCGTGATTCATCCTGCTTTTAATTCCTTCCATTGTGGTCTTCAGTTCTGATACTGTATTTGTCTTTTCTGTCTGATTCTTTTTTATTATTTCAATTTCGTTCTTTATACTTGTTATCTCTTTATTTAGGTGTTCATAGTGACTATCCATTGTTGCTCTAATTTCTTTGAACATCCTAACTATCATTATTCTAAATTCCGCTTCTGGTAATTTGGTTATATCTGGTTCATTCAGGTCCTTCTCTGGGGATTTCTCTTGATTCATTTGGTTTGCATTCCTCTGCCTGCCCATTTTATCTGTGTATAGGCAAGTTATGGGCACTGGAGTCCAGTAGGTGTTCCCTTTGTGTTCTCTAGGTGTGGTCTGTCTGCAGACCTGCCACCCCCTCTGCCGCTGCCTAGGGTGGTTGGGTATGGGCATTGCCAGCGCCGGCTCACTGTGGCTTTTGCTGTGATTTCTGTCTCTCCTCCGCGGGAGGGGCTGTCACTCAAGCCACAGTACCAAGGGTAGAGGTGAGCACCTTTGCTCAGCTGTGCACCCAGCCTGTTTCCGGACTTGCCCAGAACCCGCAGTCAGAGCCTGCTCGCCACAGTTTCGCGGTTTGGGTGGGGCTTTTGACGTGCTCTCAGCTGTGAGCCTTTGACCATCCAGAATTTAGCCCCGTCCTCGAGGCCGGGGCCCTCCTGCGTAGGGTCACAAACTGTGGTTTATTGGGCCGGGCGTGTTTGCTGGCGTTGGCTCAGCTGCTAGCTTCCGATTAGGACTCTACCACGCCCCCACGTTCGGCGCCAGCTCGCGCACGTAGGGTGGCCAGCTGCCGGGATATCTCTGGCCAGGTGGGGCTAGTAGCGTGAGCTCAGCTCCGAAAGCCAGCTGCGCGCACGTAGTTTTGCAAACCACCAGGGTTTCTCTGGCTGGGCGGGGCTCGTAGCGTGAGCTCAGCCGCGAAAGCCAGCTCGCGCGCACGCTCGCATGATTTCAAACCACCGCGGTTTCTCCGTCCGGGCGGGGTTGGCAGCGTGAGTTCAGCCGGGAGCCCCTCGCTCGTCCCTGGTCCTAGCCCCGTCCCCGTGGTCAGGGCCGGCTTGCTCAGGGTCGCAGAGCCGATCTCTGCCCGTATTTTTCCCCACAAGTTGGGTACAGGAGGCCCGCAGCTGCCGGATCGCTTTCGCGAGTCCCCTCCGCTCCTGCTGGGCTAGACTGAGCTCACATTGGATGTGCCTCCGCCCACGCCGACAGGACCGCGTTTCAGCGTCCTGTTGCCAACATCCCTTCAGCAACCCTCAGAGAGATAGCAGTGTCTTAAGTCTCCACACTGTAGGTTTGGGAGCTCCCTCCCTCTAAGCAGCTCTGCTCTAATTGTCCCGGGAGAGCTTGTTTGGCTAGTGTCCTGTCTCCCTTTGCTGGTATTGCTAGTTCCAGGGGAAATATTCGTTTTCGATTAGGGAAATGACTTAGCCCAGGGGTCAGGATGGCTGTCCCTCAGAGTGTCCTCGTGCCTTCAGTCCACTCTCTGTTCCCGCTGCTCTGTTCCTCTCCTCTGTCCCTGTTCCCTGGAGCCCCGGGTGCATGGTTGTGAGAGAGGGTTTCTGTGCTGTCCCTTTGAAAAGATTCTTGGGTCTGAGAAAACTCTCTCTTTTTCACAAACAGTAGCCTCACTTGCTTCACAGCTCAATACTGTCCATACGCCTCTTCTAGGCTCTGGGACTGCAGTCCGGGGCTTGGTTCCTGGGACCCAGGTCCCTCCCTCTCCGCCAAACTCTCCTGCCACGCGGGTCTCTCTGGGCTGCAGTTTGCTTCGGGGAGCTGGGCAGCCCTCTTCGTGTTTTCGCTATTCCTACCAGTCTCAATGTGGCTTCTGCAGTGTTCTTTGGTTGAAGAGTCCATTTAGTTTAGTTCAAAGTTGGTTTATCCAGATGATGGTTCTTAAAATTGAGTTATAATCCTCTTTGGTTCTGGGAGTTGGAAGTTGGTACGTCCGCCTACTCCATCGCCATCTTCCCTCCTCATCCCCCATTGCTATGTGTTTTACACGACTTTCTCAAGGACTTTTATTTCCATAGCAATATTTAAAAAAGATATTACTGCAGCATTTTGGAGAATGTTAAAATGTGTTTTAGATGCTGAAACTCTATAAAAACTAGAATATCCAGAATCTGACACTTTCCATCACTTGTATTTGTACTCCTGTAAACTAACCACCACTATTTCTTGCACGGACATTTTATCCCCTGAGTCTGTTCTTCACATAGCAGACAAATTGACTGTTTTAAAGTAAGATAGAACATATTCTCCTACAATCAGTAGTTGACCTTTTTCAGAACAAAATCTAAAACTTTTTCCATGGCCCTTTAAACACTATGAATTGGCTGGTTTACTCAGGGGTAGAGCATTGGACTGGCATGTGGCTGTCCCGGGTTTGATTCCTGGTCAGGGCACACAGGACTATATGATCTTAATCAAGAAAAGTTTTTATTTTGAACAATATGGTTTTTTAATTTAAAAATTTCAATTAATATTAAATAGGTACAAATGAATATTTACAAAATACATAGTATAAAGAATTGTGATATAATGAAAACTTGTATATTCATCATTTAGAATAAGAAAAAATTACCACTTAAAGTGAAAATTCTGAAAGTCACAAAGAACAATGTATGGTGCAGTGAATTACTGTAAGGTATATCCTTGAAACCACTCCTCAAATCAACAGAGCTTTACCATCCATCCTGGAAGTTCTTTCTCTGTGTCCCATTCCAATCACAACCCCTTTCCCACCTTAGAAAACCATTACAATAACATACCGTTATTCTGACATCATGGTAATCACTTCCTTGCATGCTTTTATCATTTTATCATTCAAGTGTTAGTCCTTAGACACTATAATTTAGTCATGTCCATTAAAAAAACGTGAAGTCTCTTAAGTCTCTTTTATTTTATAGTTTTCCACCCTCCATTCTTTTTTTCTTCATAATTTCTCTAAAAGATCCAGAGCCATTTGACATGTAGGGTTTTCCACAGTCTGCTAAATCTCATGGTGCAGATTATTATATTCCTTTCTTCTGTGTTTCCTGAAAATTGGCAGGTTGATCCAGAATCCAAATCAGATTCAGGTTAGATCCCTTTAGCACAGTGGTTCTTAACCTTTTTTGAGGTACCTTACCGAACCCACCAGTTTCATACGCGCATTCACTGAACCCTTCTTTAGTGATAAATAAAATATGATTGTTTTTTCCAAATTCAAGACATAGGTATATGTTTTCTTACTGGTGCACAAAATGAGCCGTGCATGAACATCACCTTGCTCAAAGAACAAAACCAACAAAGTGCATGAACTCACAACAAATTACGGTATTACTTTATTCTGGCCCCAAGAAATAATTTCGGCCCGGTAAAAGAATTTCAGCCCCCCAAAATATTTTTTTACTATTTTACTAATTAAAAATAAATTCAGATTTTATTTTTTAAGAATTTAACATTGTTTTAATAACTTACTTTTTTAAATTTTAAATTTAATTTGTTTTTTGTCATTTTGAATCCACAAAACACTTTTTTTGGGCCAGAATAAAGCATTGCCCAAATTACATACCTGCAAATCAGTGTGACTTCTGCTGTTGTTTTGGGGAGACCAGTTCAGATATGCGTGGTTTCACCTTGGCAAGTGCTACTCTCATGTCATCTTCACAGCAAAGTCTGTTCCTTTTCTTCGTTTATATGTCCAGCATCCTCGAAAAGGATTGCTTGCAAAAATATGTTGTAACAAATGGTATAAAAAATTCCAGGGCTTTCTTAGCAATAACTGGGTACTTTTCCATTTGTTGACACCAAAAAGTTGAGAGTGTTGTTGTTCTGAAGAGCTACAGTTGAACCTCGCTCTGCTGAATTTCAATGATTTCGTCAAGGTATTCATCATTGACATCTGCTGTCTCAACAGTAAATGTAAATGGCTGTCTCACCCATGCTGGATATGACTCTCTTATAGGGAAATATCCGTCAAGAGACTTTGCAAGCTCATCTAAGTGCGTGGCAATTGTTTGCTTCAGTTTCATGGGTACAGAACCGTCTCCGATTCTGGACACATCTTCGATCTTACTTACACAGTCGTCCAGAACGAGATAGTTTGCGAAGTTATTGTTCTCTATTCTTCGTTTCCATAACGGTAGTTTTTTTTGAAAAGCCTTCAGGTTTTCTTCCCCTTCCATGATGTTGACTCCACCACCCTGCATCTGCTGATTGAGATGATTGAGAGCTGCGAATATATCAGACATGTATGCTAAAATCACAATGAATTCAGGATTTTTGAAGCAATCTGCATGACAATGTTGCTGCTCTTGCAAAAGCATAGCTAATTCCACACGCATGGCAAAAACACGATTCAGCACCTGTCCCCGGGATAACCACAGAACATTAGAATGGTACAGGAGTACCTCGAATTCAGAGCCCATTTCTTTACACAGCTCCCTGATGATGCGGTGCCTCAGAGCATTATTTCGCACATAGTTCACGCATTCCACCACAGTTTTTAATACATCTGCCATTTTTGGAGGCAAGGTTTTAGTTGCTAACACATGCCTGTGTAGAATACAATGCGTAACAATGATGTGTGGTGCATCGGCTTTTACCAGCGCACCAAAACCAGACTTTCTTCCCAGCATGACTGGAGCTCCGTCCGTACAAACTGCAGAAACCATATCCCATGAAAGATTGTTGTCTCTGAAGAAGTCATCCACAAGCTTCTTCACATCGGTTGCCTTAGTTGTTTTTGTAAGAGGCTTACAAATTAAAAAATCTTCTTTTATCATGTTCTTTCACATAGCGCACAAAAACAGCAAGCTGGCTTAGATTAGAAATGTCTGTGGTCTCGTCAAATTGAAGACTGAATTTTGCCGGACTTGAAATTAGATCTGTAACTATTTGAGGCAAGATGTCTTTACTCATGTTCTCTATTCTGTTGCTGATGGTGTCATTTGAAAGAGGAATTTGGGATAATTAACCTTCGGCCGCTGTTCCGAGTATCAGATTCACCATCTTTAACGCAGCTGGTTTTATGAGTGTTTCACCGATGGTGTGTGGCTTACCCTGCTTTGCGATCAAGTAAGCTGTGAGGATCAGTTTGTTAACAGGTACAAATCCAAAAGCAGGCAGAGCGGCCCTTTCATCGAATCTGGCTCGTTTCACCTTGAATTCAGCAGGCGTTGTGTTCTTGTATTCACCATCTCCATGCAGCTTCAAGAAGTGTTCCTTTAGTTTTGCCGGTGCGAGACTAGAGTTGCTCAACTTGGCATTGCATATCATGCATATAGGACGCTGACTCCCATCCCGTTCTGTGATACATGTGAATCCATGTTGTACATATTTGTCTGACCACTTTCTTTTCTTGCTCGACATATTTAGTATGGATTAAAATATTAAGAAAGAAACCACACGACGTACAACTACGACAGCCGTTGACTACTGTGCGCACTAAATTCCCCGCAGCACTGGTTGGCCAAGCAATGTAACGTGATCCTCTGCAGCAAGTGATGGCCAAGCGGGGAGTGTCATCACGACTTTACACAAGTGTGTCTTTACCTCCACGGCAGAGGTTTCTCTGAACCCCTGAGACCAACTCATCGAACCCCTAGGGTTCAATAGAACCAGGTTAAGAACCACTGCTTTAGCAGGACCATAAGAGTTCCAAAATGTCCAATTAGTTTTCTTTTTGCTGACATTAGCACTCTTACACTTAATGGCTATCCATATTAATTAATAGGGAATTGTAAAATTTTAAGTCTAATTCTATCTTTTCTCCTTATGTATTAGTTGGAAAAGTATTAAAAATAGATAATTCCCACTAATCATCTATTATGTGGTTTCCCAGTTGTATAGTTCATATAGAAAAGGCAGGATAAACACTTGATTTTTTCCCCTTTATTTACCAGTTTTCAGGATAATGAATTATTCCTCTTCTATTCTCCAAAAGTGACAGTTAAAAATAATTTTTTTAACTCATGGATTTAAGCATATTTCATTGGTTTCTATAAATTATAATTATTGTCATTATTGAAGCTGAAATTGTTCTATATTTGGTTGGTAGGAACTTATTTTAGAATGGCTCCTGAGACTTTGTTGCCTTCCTTGTTATTTGATGTAAGATTCATCTTATACTTTTCTTATGGATTCATTTATTTCTCTGATAAGCTCTGTTTTTGTTTTGTTTTTCTGAGAAATGGCATTTGAAGAGCACAATCTAAGTACTAGAGATTGATTGTTGTTCTTAGGCCTTTTCAGTGCCTACAGAGCTAGGAAACTATAGGGATAAAATAACTCATGAGTTGATATTGATATTTCTAATTCAAAGTCAAGGCCATAGAGCATTTATTTAACTTTCTCTGTTATATATGTATCTCCTTTCTTCCACAATAAGAATTTTGATTTTTAAGGGCACAAGACATGATAAAATTAGAATATTCCAACATTATTTATTTTATTCTGTATTATGCACATAATACACAATAGTTTTGGATAACAGTACTAATACTACTATGGATATGATTACTAAAAACATTATTTTGGCATATACACCCTTCATTCTCTTCCCATTTTTAAAATAGATGTACTATTAGTCTATACTGCCATAGTTAGTTATGCCTTTACATACTATATACTTCTAATCCTCATTCAGTCCTAGTTTTATAGCTGTGTATTTATTTAATACTTATCTCCAATTCTTATGTCTTTGTCTCTCTAGTAGCTTTAGTTGTCTGAAGCTTATTCTTTAGTAGATTCTTCAGGAACAGTAGTCCCTTAGTTCTCACATGTTGATAAGTTTGTCTGTGTATTTTGTACTTGAAGGTGAATTTAACTGGATAAAAATCATTGGATCGCAGTTTCTATCTTTGAGGATTTTAAGTGTTACTCTGTTTTCTTTAAAAATCTGATGATTGTTTAATTTTCTGTCCTTATAAGTCGCATAATCTGTTTTTCTGGATGCCCAAAGGATTTTTTTCCACTGAAGCCTAATAATTTTTATTTATTTTATTTATTTATTTTGTGACAGAGACAGAGAGACAGATAGGGACAGACAGACAGGAAGGGAGAGAGATGAGAAGCATCAATTCTTAATTGCAGCTCCTTCATTGTTCATGGGTTGCTTTCTCATATGTGCCTTGACCTGGGGGCTACAGCAGAGCGAGTGATGCCTTGCTGAAGCCAGTGTGACCTTGGGCTCAAACCAGCGACCCTGGGATCATGTTGATGATCTGGTGTTCAAGCCAGTGATCTTGTGCTCCAGCCAATGAGCTGCACTCTAGCTGGTGACTCGGGGTTTTGAACCGGGGCCCTCGATGTCCCAGGTTAATGCCTTGTCCACCTTGCCACCACTGGTCAGGCAGCAGTACAATTCTATAATACTTCATCTGTATATTGTATTGTGCATTCTCCAGCATAAGTCAAGTCCCCTTCCTTGATCATTATCCCCCCCTTTACTTTCTCCTCTCCACCTTCCCCCTTTCAGTCTGGTAATCACCATATTGTTGTCTTTCTATGTGGTTTTCTTTCTTTCTTTCATTTTCGTTTTACTTGCTCCCCTCACCTTTCTCACCCAGCCCCACTTCTCCGCCCCTCTGAAAGCTGTCATTCTGTTCTCTGTACCTATGAGTCTGCTTCTCTTTTGTTAGTTTATTTTGTTAATTAGATTCCACATATGAGTGACAACATATGGTATTTGTCTTTCTCTGACTGGCTTATTTCATTTAGCATAATACTCTCCAGGTCCATCCATGCTATCATGAAAGGTAAGATTTCCTTTTATTTTTTTCTTAAGTGCGGAGTATATACCATTGTGCAAATGTACTACAGTTTTCTTTTACCTACTCATCTACTGACGGGCATTTGGGCTGCTTCAATTCTTGGCTATTGTAAATAATACTGCAATGAACATAGGAGTGCATTATTCAAAGCCTTATCATTTAAAGAAAATATATCTTGGTGTTTATTCTGGGTCAGTATTCTTAGGTACATCATAGTAGGTATACATTTCTTTTTTAATTGACAAGGTTATTTTATTTTAGTATTTGTGCTCTTCCCTTTCTTTAGTAACACCTATTTGGTCTTCATTAGTAAAATGACTTTTTTTTATTTTTATTTTATTCATTTTAGAGAGGAGACACAGAGTGAGAGAGAGAGAAGAGAGAGAGAGAGAAAGAGAGAAAGGGGGGAGGAGCTGGAAGCATCAACTCCCATATGTGCCTTGACCAGGCCAGTGCAGGGTTTTGAACTGGCGACCTCAGTGTTCCCAGGTCGACACTTTATCCACTGCGCCACCACAGGTCAGGCAGTAAAATGACTTTTAAAATTTTTTTCTGAGTATTTTATCTTCAGTTCTCAGTTATTCTCATTCTGATGTATGTTCTTTTATGTATTGTTATCCCTTTCTGAATGTCTTTAGCTTGTTTTGAAATAGTAGGTTGCAGTTTCGATCTGTTCTATGGACATATTTTCCTAAGTGCTTTCATTGTCTTATGGATTTGTTCTTTTTATTTTTCTTATAATAAATTTGTATGACATTTGACTTTGATTCTTTCCTGTTGGTCATTTTTATGGCAAATTAAGTTTCTTTAACTTTTGGCATAAGGTGAAGTTCAGGAGAGCATTCTGATTGTAGAGATCTGCTTCTGTTGTTTTTATAATGTTCTAAAGATGGTGACCTGCGTTCTGAGATTTTCTGGGTCTTCTCTCTTCCCCAGTTTAGTCTGGATCTCCTCTTTCTTCTGGTATTCTACCCTCTCGGTTTTGATTCCACACCAACAGTTTCTTCTCATTATGGGGCTTATTCTAGAAGACAGCCTGGGTGGATCAGTTTTGAATGTTCACGGCTCCTAAGTTGATCCAGCCTCTTTTCAGACCTTCTTATCATGGATCTTTTGTCTCACAAAGTATTGGAGGTGCCAGAATCCCTCCCAGTTTCAGCTAATGTTTTTGTTTTTTTCCAAATCTGCCTGCTGTTCTTCCTGGTGAATACCTATTAGCTATTTTGGAGTTGTTATTAGGTTCATTAGTTGCCACCTTGTTGCTTTCTTTTTCCTGTCAAGCAGTGTAGGTCTTGTGGGTGTTGGTGAATTGTCTTTGCTGTTGAGATTTGAAGGGGTACCTTGTCACTCAGTTTTGTTGTAGGTGTTGTGGATGGGATTTTGGTTTTGCTGCCTAGATGCCTTGTCAGTTTCTATATGGAGATTTGAAGAGGTTAAAATCTATGCATCTAGTGCTGCTACCATCTTCCCAAACCCCTTGCCATTCATTTTGATGTCCTCTGTAAGGGCACTTTACGATGTTTACATGACAGAATTTCCTAACAACTTATTTCTCAGAGCATATTCCCACTGTTAAGTCACACATGACTGTATATGGTTCTCTGGGACTTGTTTTCTTCACTGAACATTAGGTTACTAAGATTCATCTGTGTTCTTGCATGTAGTTGTAGTGTATTCCCTCTTTTTGCTACATATTCATTATATTAATATCTATATTTTATTCTTTTGCTGATGAGCATTTATTAAGGTTCTAGTTTTGTTGGTCATTATAAAACAGCAACAATAGCAACCACTGATGTAGTATTTACTATGTCCCAGATAGTTTTCTAAGTGCTTCACATATATTATCTCTCCTAAGCTGCACAGGAACTCTGCAAAGTAGATACTATTTTATTCTCATCATTTAACATTTGAGGTAACTGAGGCAAGAAGGGTTAAGTAACTTGCCCAGGGTATCTCATGTACACCTATTGGTTGGAACCAGGATTTAAACCTAGGGTATCTAGTCCTATAGTCGGCACTTATGTCGTAGATTGCTTTGGATTCTGGAAATACAAAGACTTTTCGGCACTTATGTCGTAGATTGCTTTGGATTCTGGAAATACAAAGATTTTCTCTGTCCTCACAGACTCTTAAATATAAAAAATGATACTTGCTTAAAGACAGTGTATATTTTCCTATTTTTTAGGTTTTAATGTTGAGAACATATCTATAATTTTTGTTTCATTTGATTTGAATCTGAGAGGCAAAATGATGTTTGGAATATATGTACTTTAACCCGAGGAAGCTAAACCTAGGGCTTCTGTGAATGTACTTACTGGAAAGGCCATGTTTATTTGGTACAGTAGCTCGTAGTGCTCACATCTGGAGATTAGCACCATCTACTGGCAAAGGGAAACAACTGTTTGAAGACAGTGTACATTTTCCTAGGATTTTTCTTTGAAAATTTCTGCGGGAAATAAATATCTTGTAATTTTTGTGTATTGATTTTTGTATCCCCATTAATTTCCCTTATACTCCAATTATCTATTATGTATTTCACACTTGCATAACTGAGACTGCATTTGTATGAGGAAAATACAAGAAAAGGTATAGTTTTAAAGGTCTGTCATTTTGCAATAGTCTTTTTCAAATCATATAATTACTTTGTTAGTGTAATAAGAACAAAGGTGTCATATTGGGCTTATATGTACTGTATGTAGTTCATAGTTCTATTTTGGCTGAGTTAAGTAATAGTGTCTTTGATAGGGGAATGGAATTAACAGTAGAGTGAAAACAGAGTTCTCAGTGGCAAGCCACGGGAAGCGTTTCTAGCGTCCCCTCTGGTAGTAACCCAATTTCTACTTTCATCTTTCCTACTTAAACTGGTTTAGCTTTCATTTGTTAGTGGCTTAGCGTCCTGTTTTTGTCCTGTTTTAGACTAATTTCTATTATTTAGCACTACTTTTGGTCATTTTTCCTCTTTATTATCTTAAGTAACTTAAAAATGGATGAGAAATTAAATTCTTTCTCATTGAATTTCTCATTCAATATGTTCCATTTCTTCTTTTCTGATATGTTTTCTATAGGAACTCTACAAGTTAAAAGTTCCTTATGGTGACAATTTTAGTAAAAGTTAAAATGATAATTTTTACAGAAGGAGGGATTATTTCTTAATAATTTCTTAATGAGTATTGGTTGAATGATTCATTAAGTAATTTTTAAATTAATTTTAATGGGGTGACATTGATAAATCAGGGTACATATGTTCAGAGAAAATATTTCCAGGTTATTTTGACATTTGATTATATTGCGTACCCATCACCCAAAGTCAAATTGTCCTCTGTCACCTTCTATCTGGTTTTATTTGTGCCCCTCCGCTCTCCCTACCCCCTCCCTTATGACCCCCCCTGTACATTAAATAAATTTTAAAAAGCTAAGTTGTATGGTTAAGAAACCACTAGTTTGATAGGTTTACTTATAAATGTACTGAGTACAATAAACAATTGTTCTTTTGCCCCATGACTAATACTTGAAACAAGATGTTTTCTGTTCTAAATGTTAGCTTATTATAGGTACACATTAGAGATATATGATTAAATGGAACTAAGGCTTATTTATTAGAAATAGCAATAATTATAAATTTTAGATTATATATCATAATGTTACGTAGTTGAAGATAAAAAGTCCAGGATTGCTCTTGTAATAGTATAGGTTTTTAATTTGTTGAAGACAGTGTAGAAAATGAAAATGGGGTCATTTATTATTTGTCTTACTTTTGAAACAAATCCCCCTTCCTTAATCTGATCTATAATGGATACCAAAATACTCTAATTTTATTTAAAAATATATTTTAAAATGGCTTACTTAAGTGTAACTCATTTTTTCCCCTAATACCTGACTGACTTCCTAGAAATGTGTTCTATATTTAAAGAGAGATGTAGAGGCTTTCAAAACATATGATTATGTAAAAATTTTAAATCAAGTCATTTTCAAGAAGCTTTTTTACTAATCTCAGGTAATTTATTCCTTTCTCTCAAACTTTTTAATTATCAAATGATTTTTTAAATTGATATATTTTGTATTTTGCCTCAAGATTAACTTAATAAAGGATTTAATTCAGGACTACTTTTCATCATGCTGAGTTTTAGGTGACAGGATATCAAGATGAGTTATTCCTGGCATCTAAAGACTATTACAGTTTATTATGAGCACCGCAGCCTTTATATATTGTAAAGAAAAATATATTAAGAGCTATCTATGTTTAGGCATAGGAACCAATTGTTTTAGTTTTACAGAGCCATTAGAATCTGGTCTGAACTGAGACTATTAAATAAAACAAAACTCCCAGAGTCAGTGTATATAGAATAGTAGGAGTGGGACCTTGAAGAATAGGAAGGCACTGGTAGGTGGAGAGAAAGAAGAGACGGCCCCAGGCTGAACAAACTCCTGCATCTCCTGTTGGGTCTCTCAAGTAGTATTTCGGCAAATTTTATATTCCATGAATACTTTTGGGAAGTCTTACATCATGAATCATGAATTGCAATAAGATTAACAACTTCTTCTTTTTTTTTTTTTTAAAAAATGTTTTTTTTTTTTTTATTCATTTTAGAGAGGAGACACAGAGTGAAAGAGAGAGAGAGAGAGAAAGGGGGGAGGAGCTGGAAGCTCAACTCCCATATGTACCTTGATCAGACCAGTGCAGGGTTTTTTTTTTTTTTTAAATTTCTTTTTATTTATTTATTTTAGAGAGGAGACACACACACACACACACACACATACACAGAGAGAGAGAGAGAGAGAGAGAGAGAGAGAGAGAGAGAGAGAGGAGGAGCTAGAAGCATCAATTCCCATATGTGCCTTGACCAGACCAGTGCAGGGTTTTGAACTGGCGACCTCAGTGCTCCCAGGTCGACGCTTTATCCACTGCGCCACCACAGGTCAGGCGGACCAGTGCAGGGTTTTGAACAACTTCTTTTAGAAGAAAAATACTTCTTTCTTACAGCGTATTCCATATTACTCTATTAGAAATAAGATGCGTTTTGCTTTAAGCACAAAATTGTCAGCTAGAGTATTTTTAGAAACTGGGGGGAAAGAATAGTGTTTTCCAATTTAACACTATTGCTAAACTGATTGAACAGATGCTTAGAACAAATGAGCTTAAAAAAAAAATTCACCTGAGAAGGAGTGGATTATTCTTAAACTAGTATCACAATTTAATTGGTGAAACTTAAATCTTACTCAACTGAATTGAAGAACAAGCTTCATATTTTCATTTTTTTGCTGTATGAAAGTATGTTTTTCCTTGATACAAATCTGTGTCCTTGAGAGCCGTGATCTTTATTTGTATAGGTTGCAGTTTATGGGCTGCACAGAGGGGCACAGGTGAAGGTGTTAGTGGAGTTTAAATGCGGCCCTTGCTCAGCTATCAAGGGCTTTTTTCTAATTCCTTTTCCCAGAGGAAAAGGCACTCTAGGCCCTGACTGGTTGGCTCAGTAGTAGAGCATCGGCCCGGCGTGTGGAAGTGCTGGGTTTGATTCCCAGTCTGCATGCAGAAATGACCATCTGCTTCTCCACCCCTCCTCCACCTCTCTCTTTTATCTTTCTCTCCTCTCTCTCTCTCTCTCTTCCCCTCCCCACAGCCATGGCTCACACAGTTGACCCTGGGTGCTGAGGATGGCTCCATGGCCTCCCCTCAGGTGCCAAAATAGCTCAGTTGCTGAGCAGTTGAGCAGTGGCCCCATATGGGCAGAACATTGCCTGGTAGGGGGTTTGCTGGGTGGACCCTGGTCAGGGTACATGGGGGAACCTGTCTCTGCCTACTGCCTCTGACTTAATTCAAAAAAGAAAGAGAGAGAGAGAGAGAGAGAGAGAGAGAGAGGGAGGGAGGAGGGAGGGAGAGACAGAGAGAGAAAGAAAGAAAGAGAAAAGAAAAGAAAGAAAAGATAAGGCACTCTAGATAGAGAAGCCCCTACCCTAGAAGTGATTATACATTTGCTTTATTTTGTTAGTGGCTTCAGCACTTAGCTTCTAGAAGAGTATAGGCACAAATTAGGAAATCAATAAATACTTTTTACGTACATAGAATATTCAGAAGTCCAGAAAGGATGAAATTCCCCTCTGGTCATGACTTTTAGGCAGATTATTATATGTGTTTCATGTGATTTTTAAAAAAACAACTCTACCCAATATGTGGTCTTCTTGGAAGTCACATGTTTGTTGTGTTTTGTCAAATTGTTATTACTGATATTTTTATTTCTGTTCTTCTGATTTCATTTGTATATTAAAATATTTAAATTTTAATTTCAGGTATATTATTTTTTTTTGCCCAAATGACCTAGTTTCCCAGGGCTACTCTTTCCTACCTGTTCAACTCTTGGCTGCGGGAATGAAGGAAGTGACCAGAACTTGGAAAATAGTAGGTGGAATCAAACATGCTAATAGCTATTACAAAAATGGCTGGATGGTCATGATAGCTATTGGATGGGCCCGAGGTAATGTTAACAGTATGTGTTCATAAATATTCTGTTATTGTTGTACCACGACTACGGAACAATTGTCTAGTTGCATTAATGGGGACCATATACTTGAATAACGAAGTCCTTTTGGAGAATGGAAGCCTTGTTTCTGTTGGCTAGTAAAGTTAATTCAAAATTAGCACTTTTCCCTAGTATGCACTAGCCATCAGCCATTATTTTAAGCCTGACTGTCTTACAGTATAAAATTTTTATGATTGGTTTCATTAGCAGCTCCAGAACCAGAAGGATTCATAATTAATTAAGGTGTTGTGCCATAATAAATAAGTTTACATAAATTATGTGGTACATGTAAAAAAATTGCTTTATTTATTTATTTTGATCTTCAATAAACTGAAAATAGTAAACATGGTTGAATATGGGTTCATGTTTACTTTGCATTCCTTTACTGTTGAGTGCTTTTGTATGTAGGAATTGAACAGATTTCTCTGATCCTTGTTATAGTGTATTTCACTTAAAACTAACATCAAGGAAGGAAATGATAAAGCAGAGGATTTTATTATTCAGATCTGAAACAAACCTCTGGCCACATGTCTGTGCCTGAAGACTCAATTTTAACCGTAATCATGGTACAATAGACAGTTGCCAGGATGGTGAAAGGGAAGAATTGCAGTAGTGTCAGTACCATAAATGTACAAGGCAACTTTTTTCTTCTTTCCCCGAATTCTATTTTTGGGATCCCCTTGGGATTTTAAGTTAGGAGATAAAGTTATGGCTTTGTTTCAAATATTTTCTCTGGTAAATTTGGTTGAGTATTCTTGTTTTATTTTCTTATTTTTAGGTGCAGGTGGTAGCATTATCACACATTTTGAGCAATTCGTAAAAGGAAGTTGGAAACCTCAAGGTGATGAATGGCTGAAGATGTCCTAGTGAGTTGGTATAAACTATACCAGAGACTTGGCAATCTGTCTTAGACCTTACCAAAGTTCTTTTTTTCTTCTTCTTTTCTAAGTAAGAGGAGGGGAGATAGAGAGGCAGACTTCCCCATGTGCCCTGCTGGGACCCATCTGGCAACCCCCATGTGGAGGCTCTGCCCGTCTGGGGCCGAGCTCGCAACCTAGCTGTTTTTAGCACCTGAGGCAGAGGCTTCACTGCACCACCCTCCGTGCCTGGGCCGATGTGCTCAGACCAATTGAGTTGTGGCTGCAGGGGTGAGAGGGGGGAGGTGGGGGGAGAAGCAGATGGTCGCTTCTTTTGTGTGCCCAGACTGGGTATTAATCTGGGATATCCACTCTACCACTGAGCCAACTGGCCAGGGCCACCAAAGTTTTTTTTTTAAACATTTACAGATTCTAAATGTGGCTGAAATATAGGTAGAAAAAAATAGTAATGATATTGGGAAGAAAACAGGAGACTTTATTTTTTCAAAAAGTCTGTTCTCCCAAATATGGTTTTTAAAATATATATTGAATTCATTTATCTGTGAGTTTGTCCTTTTGGGAAATAAAATTAAACAAAAACTTCTAGATTATTACAGAATTGTGTGAAGAGTATGAATTTATGGAGAGAGAATTACAAGGCACAGATTTCTCTGGATGGACATGAATCAGTTGCAGGCTCTTGGCATTTTATTTAATGAAATCACTCAGATTTCAAATTTACATAGTTCCGTTAGTAAAATATCAGTCTTATGAGAACAAAGCAATACATTGTTAGTTGCTTTAAAAATGGAAGCTGGGTTTAATTGTATATAACAATAAGAAAAAAAGGAAATAACCCACTCTATACTTGTTTGATGCAAACTATCTTTTGTGTCCACTTAAGAAAATTTGTTAGATGTTCTCTAAAGGCACTGTCCCAATATTAAATGTCACAAATGTATCCTTGATGTACCTGAAAATTAAACAGAGAAGTATAGTTACTGTTCCCACAATTCAAGAAGGAAAAGACTTATGGAATAATGGCTGTAATAAGCAAGGCTAAAAAAGATTGATGTGAAAATAAACTCATTAAAAGAAATTAAAAATGAAAGTTGAAAATTTGTATAGATGGTGAAATAAATGAAAACCAAAAGATTCCAGGATATTTAACTTGGACAGTACTTCTTGATGCTTGAATGAGCCCTGGCTGGGCGGTTCAGGGGATTGAGTGTCGTTCTAGTGCCTGAGGTCACAGTTCCATTGCTGTCAGGGCACATATGAGAAGCAATCAGTGAGTACACAACTAAAATGGAGCAACTAAGTGGAACGACAAGTTGATGCTTTTCTCACTCTCCCCTTCTCTTTCTACTTTCCTCTCTCTCAAATCAATAGAAAAATTTAAAAACATTTAAAAAGCTTGAATGAGATAGTTTAGAAATAGAACAAGGAAGGCTTTGATTGATAATGTTATGAATAAGTCATTAGTCTAATTAAGGGGAAATTTTTCTCATTTTGAGTGCATGCCTTGAAACATCTTTTATAAGCCATTTCTTGGAGCTTTAAAGCAGAATCAAATTATATTTCTCTTCTGTTAAAAACTTTGCAGTGACTCCCCCAAATGGCCTATAAAATCCTCCAAAATCTGCCTCTTCCCCACAATCACTTTGCTTTGACTTTATCTCTTACTATTCTCCCCTTGTTCTACACTCTTACTCTTGAAAAAGCCAGTTGTGGTCTGGTTTAACACTAGCTTTTCTCTTTGCCTTGAATCTTTTTTATCAGGTAGCTACCTCCCTATCTACTTTGCTTAAAGTATTTTCTCAAAGCTTGCCTTCTCAGTGAGGACTACCCTGCCTAAAATTGGAAGATTTCCCTCTATTATTCATTTTTTGTTGTTGCACAGCATTTGTCATATTCTATAATTCATTTGTTCATTGTGTTTACTTTCCTCTCCCTGTGGCCTCCCCATCCCCCATGCTTCAAAGAATATAAGATGCCAAGGACTGGGATTTTTGTTGTTTTTGATTGCTTTTGTATCCTAAGCACCTACCACATAGTAGACAATAAATATTAGATGAATTGAATGATAAACAACTTGTCAAGCAATTAAATGATATTTTGTGTATGCATGTATATATTTAACTCTTCATTATTTATTACCAAATATAGAAAGCCTATTTGGTCCGAGAGAATACTTTTTTTTTTTTTTTTTACAGGGACAGAGAGTCAGAGAGAGGGATAGATAGGGACAGACAGACAGGAACGAAGAGAGGTGAGAAGCATCAATCATCAGTTTTTCGTTGCCGTTGCTACACCTTAGTTGTTCATTGATTGCTTTCTTATATGTGCCTTGACCACGGGCCTTCAGCAGACCGAGTAACCCCTTGCTGGAGCCAGCGACCTTGGCTCCAAGCTGGTGAGCTTTTGCTCAAACCAGATGAGCCCGCGCTCAAGCTGGCGACCTCGGGGTCTCAAACCTGGGTCCTCCGCATCCTAGTCAGACACTCTATCCATTGCGCCACCGCCTGGTCAGGTGAGAATACATATATTGTCATAAACAGAATGGTTGTAGGAATATGAATGTTACAAGTGCTGGTGAGGTCTGGGAAGGAAATGAGGAACATGATATTAGAAATGGAGAGTTTGATCAGACGGTGGTACAGTGGATCGAACATTGGCCTGGGATGCTGAGGGCCCAGGTTTGAAACCCTAAGGTCACCAGCTTGAGTGCTAGCTCATCAGCTTGAGTGTGGGCTCACTAGCTTGAGTGTGAGGTCACCAGCTGGAGCATGGAATCATAGACATGACCTCATGGTCGCTGGCTTGAGCCCTGAGGTCTCTGGCTTGAGCCCTGAGGTCTCTGGCTTGAGCAAGGGCTCACTGGTTTGGCTAGAGCCCCCTCGTCAAGGCACGTGTGAGAAAGCAATCAATGTACAACTAAGGTGCTATGACTATGAGTTGATGCTTCTCATCTCTCTCTCTTCCTGTCTGTCACTCTCTTTCTTTCTCCCCTTCCATCTCTCTCTTGCTTAAAAATAAAGAAAGAAGTGGAGAGATGATACACTTACATAGTGACAGAAAATTTAGCTGAATTGTGGAAAATATAACTTGTAAGCAGTGAACATGGACATTTAGCTGAGGCGATATAAAAGCAAAGTGTTGAAGGTCTGGACTGGTTTCTCCTTGCTGCTTATAATAAAGTGTGAGAGGAAAGATTCAAATTGAGGGAATAACTGCTGAATAAAGAAACTAAGACTTAATTACTTAGGAAATTCTCAGCCAATCCAGATTGCAAAAGGTGATAAAATTAGGAGACTTGTTCTTGTGCTGTAGGGAGAAAGTCAAGGGCATTGCTGGACAATTTTTGCTAGTGTTAAAAGAGACTAGGCATGTGATACATGGATTTATTCAGCTATCACAGCAGAACCCAGACTATAGATGGGATTATCCAGGAAGGATCTGTGAAGGACTATTTTGACTAATGGTATGAATACCTGTGTTATACACAGGAGACCCTACAAGCTCTTTGAAAATGTTATGTCAGCAGAAATAGTGCCAGCTTGGTTGGACTGAAAGGGACAGAGATAAGATGAAATAAAAGGAGGCTTCAGACTCCCAAAATTCTACAGGCAGGAAACAGGCTGATAAGACTGCTCAGCTGCAAACATGTGCTACCCTTCAAGGAAAAGAAAGAATGACTTTAAGGTTAGAGCTGTAGGCCTAGAGGCTTGAGGCCAGGCACACAGGCTGGAGTCACAGGTGCGAAGGCCAGAGCCATGAGTGCAGAGATTGGAACTGCATTGTCAGAGGACAGAGCCTCAAACCATAGAGGATTATTCCTAGGCCTCAGAACCTCCTGGAATTTGCCCTGCTGGATTTTGAAACTGTATAGGACCATTGACCACTTTCTTCATCTGTTTTTCCCTTTTGGAGTGGAAATGCCTGTAACTGCTCTCCTATGCCTACCCACCATTGTATTTTGGAAGCAGGTAGCTTATTTACTAGTTTTATAGAAAACTACTACAGCATCAGAATTTTCTAAATGCTTCCTGATCTTCCTAACCAATCTCACTGACTTTTTCCTAAATCCCAGCCCTTTTTCAATTCCCTGCCCCAATTTATTGTCTGTGATCCTTGTTCCTCAGATTCATTGCTTCCAGATTTATGCTCTTAGGGAACGCAGTCCAGAATGGAATGTGTGTATGCTAAGAGGATGGTCGTCATGAGACATTATAGTACAGAAATCAAACTATATATTAAACAAAGTAGCAAAATGACATTAAGACAAACCTAATTATCTTATCCTGTTAAAATACCAATTTGGTGTACATTTTATAGTGCAGTTGTACATGTATATAATGTAAAAATCAATTGATAAACATATATTAGGGAGTGTCTTAAATACCTTTACCAGTAGGGATACAGAATCAAAAGTTAAGAGACCACTTTTCCAAAACAGGGATGCTGCCCAATCACTGTTAAGCAAAGTCCAAACTCCTGTTGCCCAAACCTAACCCTGTTTTGAATTCAATCCTTAGCTTGTCATAATTAAATTAATAACTTATTTTTTTATAGAATGGTTTATAAGGACTTTTAAAAAACTCGTATATTTCAGTGTAGCATTCTAAGAGCTTATGGACCTTTTCCTAGTTGTAATAAAGAGCTAGATAATAATGTTACTGACATATGCTTTATATATGTGGCAAATACATGATATGAAAGTAGTGCTTATTTGAAGATTAACATCTTATAGACTTTATATATATATATTCTTTTTTGACAGAAACAATGAGAGAGTCAGAGAGAGGGACAGATAGGGACAGACAGGAAGGAGAGAGATGAGAAGCATCAATTCTTCGTTGTGGCTCCTTAGTTGTTCATTGATTGCTCTCTCATATGTGCCTTGACTGGGAGGCTACAGGAGAGCAAGTGATCCCTTGCTCAAGCCAGCAACCTTGGGCTCTAGCCAGAGACCTTAGATTCAAGCCAGCGATCTTTGGGCTCAAGCCAGCGACCATGGAGTCATATCCACTGTGCCACTGCCTGGTCAGGCAACATCTTACTGACTTTAAACGTTCAGCATTAATTAATGCTAATATACTTTGCTGGAGTTAGCTTAGTAATGTGCTGGAGTTAGTATTATGAGAGCCACTTGTGTATTTCTCCTTTCTATTTTACACAGCAGCCTGAAGTTGGTTGTGATGGAAATATTTACACAATGGATATGAGAAAATACTGCAAATTAGGGCTTTCTTTTCCTTCCCCTGTCTTACCCAAGGAGCCTGTTTATCATTGTAAGCTTTTTCAGGACTAATCTACTATATTTTTTCCAAACTATGCTGTGGGACATTGAACTTTCAGATCCTTTGTGAGGAAGTGTTATATGGTCAAATATGTTTCAGAAATATTGCATATAGAGATGTATGCAATCAGTCCCAATATATATGAACATTCTAAACTCTCTGATAGTTTGTTCTGTGAAGGTATTTAATTTTATGTAACTTAGCATTTCCAACATTTTATAAGTATATTCACAGAACTAATTTTTGTGTTACATCTATTAATAACTCATTAAATTAGCGTTTTGTTGAGTACTCTTTGAGAAATATAGACATAGATCATGTTTATTACTTACTGACTTAGAGTGTGTTTTATTTTCAGCCCTGCCAAGGTAACCCTGATGGGGTCAATTATCTTCACATTACAGCACTCTGAGCATCTGGCGATAGCAAGGCATAATCTCATGTTCCTCTATACCTTGTTTCTTGTGGTTGCAAAGGTAAGAGTTCAAAGTAACAATAAATCAGTATTACGAATTCTGTGTAACCAGAAATCTGCATAACAGGAACTTTTTTTTATTGTTACTACAGTCTAAAAAGATTAATTTTAGGGAGTTTATTCAGTAAATCTATGACTTTCTGAAACTTAGTTCTTCTATGATTCCTCGTTTTATTTATGCTGCAGGTACCAGAAAGACTTGCAGATAGCTTCCTAGTTAGAGGCCAGGGGTAGTGGAAATAGCCAAGGCTGATCAGAGACTGCAAAGACAGGCTCCTCTCATTTATAAATTGAGGTACTTGGGTAGATGTTTTCTGAGGTTCCTTTAAGCTGAAAAATTTTGAAATTTTGTATTTGTGGTCAGTCTCTTCTATTATTGTCTGGTTCAAAGATTTACTCCTTGAGGATAAGAGCTAGTATGATAAGAAATTACTGGTTTTAGAGACAAGTTGTCTTAGGTTCAAACCTAGCTTTGCTTTCTAATCCCTAAAGAGGTAAGTCACTTAATGTCTCTGTATCCGAATTTCCTCATCTTTATTGTACAATTGTTGAGAAGATGGTGATGACCTATGTCATTCTATTACTGTGTCTGATACATCTTAGGAATTTTATTTGCAGTTGTATCATGAGTCTAATTCTGATTTTGTTGCTCTTACCATTATTAGATATTGTTCCCCATTCACAGCTGACAAAATTAATTTTAAAATAAGATTATTAGGCCTAGAGAAATTTTATAGCTAACTCTGTCTCATCCTAGATATTTTTGGCTAAAAACTTATTACAGGATTCTTTTTTTTTTTTTTTAAATTTTTATTTTATTCATTTTTTTTTTTTTAGAGAGGAGACAGAGAGAGAGAGAGAGAGAGAAAGAGAGAAAGGGGGGAGTAGCTGGAAGCTCAACTCCCATATGTGCCTTGACCAGACCAGTACAGGGTTTTGAACTGGCAACCTCAGTGTTCCCAGGTCGACGCTTTATCCACTGCGCCACCACAGGTCAGGCAGGATTCTTAAAAGGAAACAGTATACATTTTGTAAGTTTATGTCTTAGAAAGAACCCAGTCACTCTAGGGGTCTTTTATTTCTGTTTCAGTAGTCTCTGCAGTGTAGGTGATCCCGGGTGATAGCCTAGGTAATGCAAATACCTGAGGCCAGACCTTTTCACCTGTCTTCCCCTTCCAGTCCTCAAACTTTGGGCTGTATGTATTTATAACAGTTTTACGGAGATAACATTTTATATAACATACAGTTCATCCATTTTACAGTTTACAATTCGATAGTTTTTAGTATTGTTCAGAGTTGTACAACCATCACCACAGTTAATATTTTAATTGTGAATATTGATTGTGAATGTTAAAATCATCACTGCTAAAAGAAACCTCATACCCATTAGCAGTCACTTCATATTTTCCTTTAATCGCCCCAGCTGTAGGGAACCACTGATTTATTTTCTGTCTGTAAATTTGCCTAGTCTTATATTTTATGTAAATGGAATCATACAATATGTGGTCCTGTGACTGGTTTCTTTCACTTAGCATAATGTTTTTGAGGTTCATCTATGTTGTAGCATGTATCAGTACATTATTCCTTTATATTGCCACATGATATTCCATTGTATGGATATACCACATTTTATTTATCATTTGATGGATATTAGGCTAATATGAAAATGAGCTATGAACATTCATATTAAATTTTTTTGTGTACATGTGTTAAATTTCTCTTGGCTGTATCACATAGGAATGGAATTACTAGATCATGTAGTAGTATTCTGTGTTTAACTTTTTGAGGAATTAACCAAGGTGGCTTTATCATTATACATGGGTATATATCCTTTGAATAGATTAAAACTCTGTCCTCAAGATTTACTGTCTGAAAAGGCATATGAGACATGCAACTCCTTTTAAACTTTGTGAGGATAGGTATTAGTGTTATTTTATTCACCGTTGCATCTCTAGCATTGTATCAGGTACACATGATAGATTTTTAATATATATTTGTCAACTGGCTAGTAAATAACCAAAATGCTTTTTAACAGGTCTGTCTGTATTTAATTCTACCATAGTTACTTATCTAAGGTTATACTACAAGATGAACATTCATTTACCCAGCTTATTGAAAAGAACATTTATAAAAATGGAAATCTTAAGATTTTAATTTATTTGGTAGTTCTTTTGATTAATGATTATTGATGTCTGAATTAATAATACCACCAATGAAGAAAGCAAAGAGTGACAGAAAACATGGTTGTATATGCCATATGGAGTCAGAAGGTTATTACAGAGCAAGGTGACTTTCACTGGAAGGCATGGAGGAAGCCTTAATAGATACTGGGGTTGCACTGCAAGGACCGTTTGCATTGGGCAGACGGAAACAGGAAGAAATGTGCTTTGGGTGGAGAGATAGATTAATTACATAAATATGGCTTATTTAGATATAAAATATAGATATAATAGTCTTTAAATCATTTATGTGAGGTAGAATTTATGTTTATTCATTGTACTCAATGCTAGGCGCTATAGGGAATTTAAAAAGTACCTAATTACTATTTGCATCCTTAAAGAACTTACATTGTATGTCACATTTTTCTGGGCATTTTTGAAATGATGTAACATGAGATTATATAAAGAATGTGGCAGAGCTTTAAACAGTTTCTTTACTTAAATTAATTTATATTTTAGGATATGTTATAAATGTCAGATTATTTTTAGGACTTCTACTTTCTTTTGTTCCATCACTTTTTAAGCAAGAGATCATTAAGTCAAATGCTATTTAATTTAGGTAATATGTTTTTAATAGTTTGTTAGATAAGGAGACAGTTTTATATTTTATTTGTAAAAGAATAAGGGTTCATTTTATTTGTCTCCATTATATTTGTATCACCTTGCTGAATCAAGGCCTGATAAGAGGCTGAATTCACAGAAGTCCGTCCTTGAACTTCCTAAGTCTATTTCAGCAATAACTCCTGGTGCTAGCAGTACTGCTCAGTGAGTGATGACTGCTGGGAGTAGAGCTGCTGTAAAAACACTCAGCTCGAAAAATACTGACTATAGTCATGTCCTCAGGAAATACGTTAGATCCTGACACTCTTCTCTTTTGGATTTTGTTTAAAAAATGCTATTTTTCCGAAAGTTGGCCATTGTTTTTATCTGAATTCTTTTATCTTTTATTGACAGTCCATGAAGTCAATAATTTTGCTGGTACATCTCGCTGTAACAATTTATTCTAAAGGATAATTTAATACAAGGAAGTTATTCTTAGATCTTGCCTATAATGGCAGACTCAGAGGTTAACATTATATTTAGGTTTTTCTCACTCCATATTCTCTCCAGGTGACCACATTTATATTCATGCCTTTACTGTTTACTTATATGGTAGTAACTTCCAGATCTACATCCTATGCTTAAATGTTTGAGGGCAGACCTCAGTCACTTTACTTTCTTTTTTTGGTTCGGTAATTAGTGATTTACTTGCTTGTCTCTGACTAGTCTAAGAGGTCCTTGAGGGCAGGGACTGCAGTCGCCATTTTTCTGGCAGCAGATATAATGCACAAGCAGATTATTTAAATCCTGTTGATGGTTGGTTTTAGACTTTGTTAGTGGTGTTCTATTTAAGATTTGTCTTCTAGAATGTGACCCTTTTGGGGTCTCAATTTTAGCCTAAGGTGGATCTCTGGGCAGTTCCACCTTGCCTAGCCTTGAATTTCAACCTGTCTTCGCAGCACCAAGCAGCTGGCTACTGAGGTGTCTGCACGGCTCTTTGGCATCCCAGCTCTTGCTAGGTTTTAAAATCACTTTTGATGCTTACAGTTTAGGGTGGGTAAACTCCTTTAGGACAGATTACACAGGTTTTTTGGGCTTAATTCCCTGTGATTCCCTTCTCTTTGAGCTGTATTACCCTCAAATTCTAGACTCTTTGCCCTTCTTAGACTCCAGCCTCAGTCTCCTTAGCCCATTCAGGACTTCTGCTTTTTATTCCTTTATGCTGTGAATGTATACATATCCTTAAAGAAAAAGCCAGTGGTGAATGTGGAGTTCACCTTGTTCAGCTTCCTTTCCCTTAGGGTTCACACCCCATCAAGATCTGCCTGAATTGGTGGTTCTCCAGTGCCTTCTAATGGTTGTTTTATGTATGTCTACCTTTAATACTGACTGGTGAAAGACTGAGTCTGATATAAGTGGTTGAGCAGTGGCGGGCCTGATGTCCACGTGCATGCATTAAAAAGCACTGTTTTATTTTTTACGTTTATTGAGGTCAAGTTCGCATAGTGAAATCAACTATTCCAAGTATAAAATTCAGTGATAGTACATTCACTGTTGTGTGTGCATGCGTTTTTAATTTATTTAATGACAGTTGTACGTTCCTGTTCTTTGTTTATTTTCACTTTGTCTCATTTTGCTTTAAGAATTTTTTCATATTTTTTGCTTATTACCTTTAGTAATTGTACAGTACACATTTCTCTTCCCCATTTCTCTAATGATGGACACCACTTTGTCTACAGCTCCCCATTACCTACACTATATTGCAATTAATAAGAATTTGTTCTTGATTCTATTTTCCTCAAGAAAGTTGATTATGTGGGGCCTAAAATTTTTCTAGTTTGATTCATTATTTGAAACCTGTTGGAGCAATAAACCCTTGGAAATTCATGGGCTTTTTGGAACCATCCTAGTTCTCTAAAGTTCTCCCCACAGATCCATTTTGACACCAATCTAATTTCTTTAGCTAATTCAGATATCTCTGAGCACAGCATATTCTATCAGATAAGGGATTGGTAGCACTCTCCATTCCACCTCTCAATGTCTTGGTTATTTATATATATATATATATAAAGAAATTGGATGATTAGAAACTTTCTATAGTACCTCCTAGTGGCAGTTTCTGCAATTCACTGAAAGTCTGTGACATTAGATATGATACAATGCAGTATTTTTAGTGATTAAACTCAAAATCCGGATGTTCCAAACTGCTTTACCACTTATTTAGCTCTGTGACGTTGGGAAAATTACTTAACCGGTCAGAACCTCGGCTTAGTATCTGTATAATGAGAGTAATAATAGAGTGGTTGTTGGGTTAAATTTAAACAGAATAAGGTAATATAAAGTACTGGGACATGTTAAGTGCATAGTAATGATAGGTAGACTGTAGATTACATTTTATCTTCTTATTTCCTGTGAGTACTAAATGTATTTTTGTGGGTATACTGTTTATTTTTTATTCAAAAAACTTGATACCTTGGGTTGCTTTCTTTTCCCTTCATTAAATATAAATGTATAGAGAACAGAGATTTTCTAGAACTCAGCTTAAAGTTTACTTCTACAGAAAATTAAATTAAGAACACATTTTGAACACAGTGAGAACATCAATAAAGAAAATAGAAAATATAAGGAAGTATAAAATAGAAGTCATAGAGCTGAAGAATACAATAACTGAACTGAAAAATGCACAAGGGGGGTCCAGCATCAGACTAGATGAAGCAGAAGAAAAGATCAGTGAACTCAACTACAGGGCAGTAGAACTCATCCAATCAACAAAGGAAAAAGAATTAAAACAAAAGCTAATGATGGCTTAAGGGACTTAGGAGACAACATCAAGCAGATTCACATTTTCATTATAGGTGTCAGTTTTTGTGTGTGGCAATTTTTAAGTTATTACTAGTTTTTATTTATTTAATATTGATTTTAGAGAGAGAGAGGGAGAGAGAGAAAGACATTGATTTGTTGTTTTTACATTTTTATGCATTAATTGGTTGACTCCTGTATGTGCCCTAAATGGGAATTGAATCTACAACTTTGGTGTATCAGTATGGTGCTCTAACCAATAGAGCTACTTGGTCAGGGTAAGTTATTATTTTTTTTTGTTGTTTTTCACACAGGGACAGACAGAGAGAGTCAGAGAGAGGGATAGATAGGGACAGACAGGAACGGAGAGAGATGAGAAGCATTAATCATCAGTTTTTCATTGCGACACCTTAGTTGTTCATTGATTGCTTTCTCACATGTGCCTTGACTGCGGGCCTTCAGCAGACCGAGCAACCCCTTGCTGGAACCAGTGACCTTGGGTTCAAGTTGGCGAGCTTATGCTCAAGCCAGATGGGCCCGCGCTCAAGCTGGCGTCCTCGGGGTCTTGAACCCAGGTTCTCCACGTCCCAGTCCGATGCTCTATCCACTGTGCCACTGCTTGGTCAGGCAAATTATTAGTTTTTAAAATCAGAACTTTTAAATTGAAGTCGACCAAAATGTCACAGAATTTTGAGACCCATTAAAACAAATTTTAATGGGAATAAAAAGGAGAAGAGAGAGAGAAGGGGCAGAAAACTTATCTGAAAAAATAATGGCTGAAAACTTTCCTAATTAGGGAAGGAAAGAGACATACATATAAAAGAAGCCCAGAGAGTTTTAAATAAGAGGAACCTAAAAAGACCTATACCAAGACACATTATAATTAAAATGTCAAATGTTAAAGACAAGGAGAAAATCTTAAAAGGAGCAAGAAGAAAACAACTTGTTATGTATTAGCAAACTCTCATAAGACTCAGATTTTTCAACAGAAACTTTGCAGGCGAGAAGGTTGTGGCATAATATGTTCAAAGTGCTGAAATGAACAAACAAGAAACAAAACACAACTTTTTAATCAAGAATACTACTCGGTAAACTTATTCAGAATTGAAGGAGAGGTCGCTGCTTCGAAACCCTGGGCTTGACCTATCAAGGCACATACAAGAAGCAACAACTACGAGTTGATGCTTCCTGCTTCCCCACCCCCTTTCTCTCTCATTCTCCCCTCTTTTTAAAATATCAATAAATATTTTAAAAAAAAGATCTAAAAAAAAAAAGAATTGAAGAAGAACTAAATAATTTTCCAGATAAGGAAATGTTAAAGGAGCTCATCATTACATGATTTGTCTTATAAGTAATGTTAAAAGGGCTTCTTTAAGCAGAAAAGAAAGGGTGATTATTAGTAACAAGAAAACATGAAAGTTTATATCTCACTAATAAAGGCGAATATATGGTAAAAAATAGTGGATTAATCACTTATGAAGCTAGTATGAAGGTTAAAAGACAATAACAAAAATAACTATAAATACAATGATTGAAGGACACACGAAATAAAAAGGTGTAAAATGGACATTAAAAACATGGGGAAGGGTAGAGTAAAAATGTGGAGCTTTACAATGTATTCAAACTCAGGTTATTTTCGATTTAAAATAGACTGCTATAGCCTGACCTGTGGTGGCGCAGTGGATAAAGCGTCGACCTGGGAACACTGAGGTCTCCAGTTCAAAACCCTGCACTGGTCTGGTCAAGGCACATATGGGAGTTGATGCTTCCAGCTCTTCCCCCCTTTCTCTCTCACTCTGTGTCTCCTCTCTAAAATGAATAAAATAAAAAAATAAAACAAAATAGACTGCTGTAATTGTAAATTGTTAGATATTAACCTTATGGTAACCACAGACCCATAATGGATACAAAAGATAATGTGAAAGGAATATTAGCATACCACTAAAGAAAGTCACTGAATTAGAAAGCAAAGGAGTAAGAGAGGAAGAAAGGAACAGAGAGAAACTACAAAACGGCCAGAAAACAACAAAATGACAATAAATACATGCCTGTTATTAATGACTTTAAATGTAAATGGACTAAACTCTCCAGTCAAAAGGCATAGAGTGGCTGAATGGAGAGCCCAGAAATAAACTCACACACATATGGTCAATTAATTTATGCCAAAGGAGTTAAGAGTATGCAATGAGAAAAAGATAGTCTCTTTAATAAGTAATGCTGGAAAAACTGGGCAGCCACATACAAAAGAATGAAACCGGATCCCTATCTCACACAATACACAAAAATCAACTTAAAATACACTACAATCTTGAACAGAAGATCAGAAACTATAAAAGTTCTAGAAGAAAACATAGACAGTAAGCTTCTTGACTTGGTCTTGGTGATTATTTTTTTTAAATCTGACACCAAAATCAAAGGTAGTGAAAGCATAAAAATAAACCAGTGGGACTATATAAAACCAAAAAGCTTCTTCTGCACAGCAAAGGAAGCCATTAACAAAATGAAAAGAAAACCTGTTGAATGGGAGAAAATATATGCACATCATATATTTGAGAAGGGGTGATATACAAAAAATATAAGGAATTCATACAACTCAGCAAACAAAAAAAACAATTAAAAAATGGGCAAAGGCCTGACCAGGTGGCACAGTGGATAGAGCATCAACTTGCTATGCTGAAGATGCAGGTTCGAGACCCCGAGGTCACCAGCTTGAGTGTGAGCTCATCTGTCTTGAGCATGGGCTCACCAGCTTGAGCTTGGGGTTGCCGGCTTGAGTGTGGGATCACAGACGTGACCCCATGGTTGCTGGCTTGAGCCCAAAGGTCACTTGCTTGAGCCCAAGGTCACTGGCTCTGCTGGACACCCTGGTCAAAGCACATATGAGCAAGCAATCATTGTACAGTTATGATGCTGCAACTGAGTTGATGCTGCTCATCTTTCTCCCTTCCTGTCTGTCTGACCCTGTCTCCCTCTCTCTCACAAAAAAGGGAAGCAAAGGACCCAAAAAGACTTTTTTAACAAAGGAAACATACAAATGGCCAACAGGTACATGAAAAGATGCTCAATATCACTGGTTACCAGGGAACTGTAAAACAAACACCTATTAGAATGGCTATTATCAAAAAGACAAGAAATAATAAGTTTTGGTGATGATAATGGAGAAAAGGGAACTCTTGTTCACTGTTGGTAGGAGTGTAAATAGGCATACTACTATTTAAAACAGTGTGGAGGTTCCTCAGAAAATTAAAATTAGAACTACCATATGATTTAACATTCTACTTCTGGGCATTTGAAGAAAATGAAAGTGCTAAGTCAGAAAGATATATGCTACCCTCATTTTAGTTGCAGCATTATTTACAGTTGCCAAGACATGTAAACAACTTAAGTGTCTGTCACTGGATGAATGAATAATATGTGGTGTATACGTGTATAGTGAAATATTATTCAGCAGTAAAAAGGAATGAAATCTTGCCATTTGTGAAAATTGTATGGACCTTGAGGGCATTATGCTAAGTGAAGTAAATCAGACAGAAAGACAAATACAGGATGATCTCTTATGTATGAAATTCAAAAATTAAAGAAAGAAAACTCAAGTTCATGGATACAGAGAAGAGAAACTGGTGGTTGCCCGTGGCAGGGTGTGATGGTGGGCCACATGGATGAAGGAAGGGGGTCAAAAGGTACAAATTTACATTTATAAATTAAGACATTAGGTTGTGATGTCCAGCACGGTGACTATAGTTAATAATACTATGTTGTATATTTGAAAGTCACTAAGAGAATAGATCTTAAAAATTCTCATCTAAAGAAAAAGTAATTTTTTGTAACTATGCATGGTGATGGATGTTAACTAGACTAATTGTGATCATTTCACAGAAATAAATATATAGTCATGTTGTACACCTGAAACTAACATCATGTTATATGTCAGTTATACCTCAATAAAAAAAGAACACATTTTGAAATTTTTCTGTTATTACTTTTTCCTCTCAGTTTTAAGAAAGCAAAACATTTGTATTTAAATTCAAAATTGAACTTTTTTTTTTCCAGATAATCATGATGACTTCAGAGACTGCTACTGTGCCTTTTGCTTCTTTTGAGGATACATTGAATCGGATATTTTTTGGCTGGCAGCAGCAGTTCTTACCAAGTGAAGAGAAAAGTAAAATAAAATCATCTTTCAGTGATACTGGTTCATCGACCTCAAAAGCTGTACCTGGTACTTCAGATAAAGTTAAAAAGAAAAGTACTAAGAAGACTGAGTAAATTTATTTGATGAGTGTTAGAAGGCAAAAAACAATTTCTTATTTCCCTGTCAGATTGTGATAAATATTTCTATTGTAAAATGATGTGAAATAAAGATTTTATATAAAGAGTACAGGTGACAAAAAGAAAGAACTTCTTTCTGTGTCAGGAAGACTATCCCTTTCTGGGTTGTAAGTCCTGAGTGTTACGAGTGTATCATGTGAAATTGCTTTTCTAAGTTATGTAAAAATATTCTATTTTGGTTATTTTATAGTTTTATATTGATAAAATCAGGCTAGGCTTTTTTAATGTTAGGTAATTTTTTAATCTTTTAATGAAGGTAAACCTACTATTGTAAAATTATAGAAATTAAAGCCCGTTTGTTTTATTTAGTTTTAAAAAAAATCTATTTGAGCTTTAGTTCAGCAGAATGAACTTTTATTTCACATTACTATTATAGTTTCTAGATATGGAAAACAATTCCTGTTTAATTTTGAACACTGCGAAGAGTAAACTTTACCTATCACTTTATATTACAAATGAAAATAATTATTAGTTTATATTTCACATATAACATTGTATATTTTGTCCACATTAAATGGAAATATATGAAAATCTTATTAAATTTTTTATAGTAGTTTGTTTCAGTGAGAACATAGTAATAGTATGAGTATTGATGTCTGTTTTATGCCCTTGTTTATACTGTTTTTTCCAAAAGAAAGGGGTGTAATTTTTAATAAATTACTAATCCTGTTTTGCTTTGTAAAATTTGTTTTCTCAAATTTCATTTGAGAAGCTTATAGTTTTCTCTCTCCTTAAAACACATTTATTTTACATATTCTTCTTTCTGATCTTAGTTGGTTTGAATACATTGATGGTAGTATTGTCTTAATGATTCAACAAAAAGTGTTACTTCAATTAAAAAATTTTCCCTTTATCTCTCTTCTAACGGAAACTTTTTAAATATTTTTATTTTATTTTTATTTTATTCATTTTAGAGAGGAGACACAGAGTGAGAGGGAGAGAGAGAGAGAAAGAGAGAAAGGGGGGAGGAGCTGGAAGCATCAACTCCCATATGTGCCTTGACCAGACCAGTGCAGGGTTTTGAACTGGCGACCTCAGTGTTCCCAGGTCGACGCTTATCTAACGGAAACTTTTTAGTTTTCTAGTTGAAATGTCTCTGACTAGTTTACATATGTTTATATTATTATTATTATTAGTAGTAGTAGTATTTTGTGACAGAGACAGAGAGAGGGACAGATAGGGACAGACAGGAAGGAGAGAGATAAGCATCAACTCTTTGTTGTGGCACCTTAGTTCTTCATTGATTGCTTTCTCACATGTGCCTTGACCGCGGGCCTTCAGCAGACCGAGTGACCCCTTGCTCAAGCCAGCGACCTTGGGCCCAAGCTGGTAAGCCTCGCTCAAGCTGGTAAGCCTCGCTCAAGCCGGCGACATTAGGGTTTCAAACCTGGGCCCTTGGTGTTCCAGTCCGACACTCTATCCGCTGCGCCACTGCCTGGTCAGGGTGTTTATATTATATCTTAATCTGTGTGTACATGTATTATTAATTTTATTTTATTTTAAATTAAAAATTAAATTTAAAAATTAAAAATATTTTAAATTAAAAATAATAAGACCTGAAAATGCTCAGCTCTAATGAGAATTGCCCCTGGGCATTGGGCAGTAACCAGTTAACCAAGAAGAAACAGAAACTAAAATCTCATATGGTAGTCCAGTTGAATGAAGAACGATGACATTAAATCTGTTTTTTTTTCTAGATTTTCTTGATATATGTTATAGTTTAAAAGTCCAGTTATAACTTAAAAACTCTGTGACTGACATTTCTTCTATCCAGACCATGAGCCTGCTACCTGCCAAGAATTAGTATGTATTTGGTACTTTTGGATGGCTAAGTACTTAAATGACATTAAAATTCTAACTTTTTTTTTTTTAATCTTAAAACACTTTTTCAAAATTTAAAACTTTTTTATCAAATACAAACACCAGCAGGAACTGTACTTTTACTTGCTAAAAATTTTTTTTCTTGTGGGGTGGTGGTAGGACCTTTGATAGCTTTTGGATGCTAAGAAGTTTATTTTTAATACTGTGACTGCAGGCAGTAAATATTTAAAGAGTTCTTTATTATATTTGATACTCTTGTCGTTGAGAACTTTTCAAAATTAACATGTTACTAATTGTTGACTTAGTTTTGAAGTTTGGGCTTGACTATAGTTGAAATGGGAGGAATCTTGTTTCACACTTGTATTAAAGACAAATTTATTAAAATAAGTTACTTAGTACCAATGGAGTATGACAGTATTTTTATGATTTTTTTTTTTTTTTTACAGGGACAGAGAGAGAGTCAGAGAGAGGGATAGACAGGGACAGACAGACAGGAACAGAGAGAGAAATGAGAAGCATCAATCATTAGTTTTTCGTTGCCATTGCAACACCATAGTTGTTCATTGATTGCTTTCTCACGTGTGCCTTGACCGCAGGCCTTCAGCAGACCAAGCCACCCCTTGCTGGAGCCAGCGACCTTGGATCCAAGCTGGCGAGCTTTTTGCTCAAGCTAGATGGGCCTGCGCTCAAGCTGGCGAACTCGGGGTCTCAAACCCGGTCTTCCGCATCCCAGTCCAATACTTTATCCACTGCGCCACCGCCTGGTCAGGCTATTTCTATGATTTTTAAAAAGTATTTTTCTTGAGTTCAGCGTTCAGAACTCATCTGGCATTTTGACAGATAGAATATACACGAAATGATTACTGTGCAAATGGGACACTGATACAAACGTTTTAAATCTACACAAGCGTTCTAAATCTTCAATTCAAGGTTCTTAGGAGGAAGCTGTACTGGAGAACATGGCTGGGGCCTGTAACCTCCCACCCTGAATCACCCCATGCTGCCTAGAGACTTGGCTGAATTTGCAAAGCAGATTGTTAGGCTCCTTAACCAGCATGTAGCACAACAAGGCCTGTTGCCTGGCTTAACACAGCCAATTATTGGTAGCCCTAAGAAAGGTAACATCCGTAGGTCTCCTTACATAAAGGGAGAAAAGCGGACAAGAAGAACATGGGCTAGCTTAACTTGGTGATCTCCCACTCTATAAAATACGGCCAAATGAATAGCAAATTCTGACTTACTAGATTAATCACTTTTCCTTGCTGAGAAGGAAGGCTGGAGAGGGCCAAGTATGCAGAATGGGTATATTAGAGTGGAAATTCCAGCTTTCCTATAGGCAGAGACCAAAAAAGCAGAGAATGAGAGAAGAGGGGAGATGTGTCCTCTTTAGTGTATTTTTTTTATTTACTCCTTCAAGGCCCAACTCCATTTCATTAAAATCTCCTTCAAATCACAAATTGATTACAATTGAATAATGGGTTGGCAATGGAATGTGTTTAAGAATGCCTTTCTTCCCCACTGTTCTCTTTGGGTTATTCTGTTCCACTGGTGTGGAGACAGAATAACCCAATGAGTGTGTTGTTGTGGTGATACTGAAGATCATGAATAAATAGTAAGTGGAATACAAGGATGGAAAATGAGGGAGTTAGGGTGTTTGTTAAAATAGGATTGCTAGAGAAGGCCTTTCTGTTAAAAATGCATTTAATGAGACTTGAAGGGAGCAAGCTAGGCAGACATGTGAGAAAGTGCAAGGGTCATTCAGTTTCTTCATTACCTTCAGTTAGATTATATATATATTTTTCTTTTAAAATTTTTTCTTCTTTTCTGAGTTGAGAGGAGGGGAGATAGACTCCCACATGCGCCCTGACCAGGATCCATCCAGCAAGCCCATCTCGGGCCAATGCTCTGTCCATCTGGGTTCATGCTCATAACTGAGCTATTTTTAGCACCTGAGGCAGAGCCTCCATGGAGCCATCTTCAGTGCCTGAGCGATGTGCTCAAACCAATGGAGCCATGGCTGCAGAAAGGTAAGAGAGAGCGAGAGAGAAGGGGGAAGGGTGGAGAAGCAGATGGCCACTTCTCCTTTGGGCCCTGACTGGGAATCGAACCCAGGACATCCACACACCAGGCTGACACTACAACTGAACCAACAGGCCAGGGCCATATATATTTTTTCAAAAATTACTGAATTTATTTTTCTTGTTAAGTACAATTTCACTTGTAATTTAAAAATTTTTTTAGGCCACTTTTGTAGTTTTTAACAGACATTTCTTGAATAGGATTTATTTTTGTTTTCACAGTTTTTTCTCTTCAGGTAAAATTTGCATATGATTAAATGCACCCATTGTAAGTATACACTGAAGAGTTTTGACGCCTGCCTAGAACTACATAGCCTAATTTCCTATCAAGATACAGAGCATTGCCAGCAGCTCAGGAAGTTTCTTTCCACTTACTCCCTCCAACTAAACATAAATAGAATCACGCGATATATTCTCTTTGCATGCTCAGCATAAGGTTTTTGAAATTCATTCATTTTGTTACATTTGTCAGTAGTTCATTCCTTTTTAATTGCTTGGTAGTGTTCTACTATATGAATATGCCACAGATTGTTTATCCTGATGCACATCAGGGCTCTTGCTAGTTTGGGAGGTTTTGAATAAGCTACTAAACATTTTTGTACAAATCTTTAGGTGAAGACACATTTTTACTTCCATTGGGCAAATACTTAGACATAGAACTATGTTTAGAATTATTAAAAACTGCTAGTCATTTCCCCCCAAATGGTGTGCCATTTTATGCTCACAACAATGTGTGAGACTTCATTCAGTTGTCCTATATCCTTACAAAGGATTAGTGTTTTCAAACATTTTAATTTTGTCTATTTTCAGTGAGTGGTTGTGACTTTTTGGTTTTAATTTGCATTTTCCTGATTATTAATGATATAGAGCATTTTTTTTTGTGTGTGCTTATTGGCCACGTGTTTATCTCCCTCTGTAAAGTCTTTTCATATCATTAACCCATGTTTTTACTGGGTTTGTTTTTATTATTAAGTTGTAGGAGTTCTTTATATATCTTGGATATTGGGCCTTTTTCAAACAAATATTTTGAACTTTTCTGTTTGGTCTGTGGCTTACAAATTTATTTTTTATATGACGTCTTTTAATGAGCATAGGTTTTTAATTTTGAAGAAATCTAACTTCCCAGTATTTTGTATTATTTTCTATGTCTTAAGAAAGTTGATTACTTCCAACTCATGACGATGTTTGCCCATCTGAGGAATCCGACTTAAAGGAGCACCTTTCATTCTGAGAAACACTTAAAAGAGAAACACTTTTCTTTTATGTAAATTAATAATTCTGTTGCTCAGCAAGTCATTTAGCACTAATTTTTTAATTTTGCTTTTTGAAAATCATTGTACACCTTATATATGTGATAACTTTTTCTGAGCTTGTGCTACATACTATGCATTAAAGAAATTTAGGACTTTTCTGTATGTATCTATTTAGGGACATTTGGTAGGTAGGCTTGACCTTGGCTTATCATAATTTATATTTAAAAGAGATGATGAATAAGGATGTGGTAATATTTAAAACATTTTTTTAAAATGAAATAAAAAATTAAGCTCATTGTAGGTATTGCACTGTTTGGGAAGGTAGTGGTTCATATTGAAATATATAATTCATTAGTGTATATATGTGGTGACGGAGTGTGGACTAATGATCTGATAGGAAAATCAGTAGACCTTAGATTAATTTAAATGGCAGATTGCCCAATAAATCAACAGTACAAAGTTATGTGGCACACATAATGGAAGAGAACTATTACTTTCTTCTACACTTAAGTAGGATTTTATTTGGATCAAGAAAAATTAAAGAATTCATACGTTGGGATTATCAGCAAACAATAGTTTGATGGAGGGGATAGGATGAGAGGATATTTGTTTTTCTATAACTGTTTTGTGTAATCATGCAATTTGACTTAAAAATTCAACCCTATCTCAGTAAAAATAGACTGTGGATTGAAACTTCTTGAGAATAAAATGAAATAAAAGGACTGCTACAATGGCTGATGGGCAGCATTCTTGTGTTGACATCTTAATGAGCTGTTAGAGTAAGTACATAGCATCTTGATTAAATTTTCAAAGGATGTTAGGTGTTATGAAAGCCTGTGATGACAGGAACTATTTAAAGATTAATAATATGCTTGGAAAAATGATTCAACTTAAAAATATAAGTATACATCTGTGAAGTATTATATAATGCTCAAGCCTAAGGACATATGCATGCATTTTGTAATGAACTTTGAATAATGAAAATTAATGGAACATTATCATGTTATAGTTCTTATTTTGAGCAGTGTGACATTTTGAGGGTTATGTGACTGAAGAAGAGAGAATAATAATTCATGTTAGAAGACAAGCAGCAGTCTTTTTGCCATGCCTGATAACCTTAAAGAACTGTTTTGAAAATACTGTATGTGAAACATTTTTTAAAACCTTGTTTCACAGAGAAGAGTCCAGTTAATTTACCGGTGAAACCAGAGTTCTGCCAGTTTGGAGTACAAATAATGTGTGCCAGTCATTTCCGACATATAATGCTTGACTGAATCCCACAGGCCAGTAAGACAAGTTCAGAAGTCCATTCTCCTCGTTATACTTGCTGTGTTTTACTATTATTATGATGGTGTGATAAGGTGATGGTATTATTAAGGAGGAGTTCAGTCACTCTGTATGGTATTCTGACTGATGCAATTAAATCTCATTTCTGTCACACACTACTATGCCATTATCATTCACAATCTGTCTGATCTTTTTTTAAATTAATTTTAATGGGGTGACATTAATAAATCAGGGTACATATGTTCAAAGAAAACATCTCCAGGTTATCTTATCATTTAATTATGTTGCATACCCATCACTCAAAGTCAAATTGTCCTCTGTCACCTTCTATTTGATTTTCTTTGTGCCCCTCCCCTCCCCCCCCTCCCAACCTCTCCTCCCTCCCCTCACCCTGTAACCATCACAGTCTTGTCTATGTCTCATAGTCTCACTTTTATGTCCCACCTATGTATGAAATCATGCTGTTCTCAGTTTTTTTTCTGTTTTACTTATTTCACTCCGTATAATGTTATCAAGGTCCATCCATGTTGTTGTAAATGATCCGATGTCATCATTTCTTATGGCTGAGTAGTATTCCATAGTATATATGTACCAAAGCTTTTTAATCCACTAGTTCTCTGATGGACACTTGGGCTGTTTCCAGATCTTCGCTATTGTGAAAAATGCTGCCACGAACATGGGGGCGCATTTCTTCTTTTCGAACAGTGCTATGGTGTTCTAAGGGTATATTCCTATAAGTGGGATAGCTGGGTCAAACGGCAGTTCTATTTTTAATTTTTTGAAAATTTCCATACTGTTTTCCACAGTGACTGCACCAGTCTGCATTCCCACCAGCAGTGCAGAAGGGTTCCCTTTTCTCCACATCCTCGCCAGCACTTGTTCTGTGTTGTTTTGCTGATGAGCGCCATTCTGACTGGTGTGAGGTGATATCTCATTGTGGTTTTAATTTGCATTTCTCTAATGATTAGTGATGTTGAGCATTTTTCCATATGCCTACTGGCCATCTGTATGTCCTCTTTGGAGAAATTTCTATTCATTTCTTTAGTCCATTTTTTGATTGGATTGTTTGTCTTCCTGGTGTTGAGTTTTATAAGTTCTTTATAAATTTTGGTTCTTATCCCCTTATCAGACGTGTTATCGAATATGTCCTCCCATTGTGTGGTTTGTCTTTTTATTCTGTTCCTATTGTCTTTAGCTGTGCAAAAACCTTTTAGTTTGATATAGTCCCATTTGTTTATCTTGCCTTTTATTTCATTTGCCCATTGAGATAAATCAGCAAATATATTGCTGCAACGGATGTCGGAGAGCTTGCTGCCTATGTTTTCTTCTAAGATGCTTATGGTTTCACGGCTTACATTTAAGTCTTTTATCCATTTTGAGTTTGTTTCTGTGAATGGTGTAAGTTGATGATCTAGTTTCATTTTTTTTGCAGGTAGATGTCCAATTTTTCCAACACCATTTGTTAAAGAGGCTGTCTTTACTCCATTGTATGTTCTTTCCTCCTTTGTCAAGTATCAGTTGTCCATAAAGGTGTGGGTTTATTTCTGGGTTCTCTGTTTTGTTCCATTGATCTATGTGCCTGTTCTTTTGCCAGTACCAGGCTGTCTTGAGTACAATGGCCTTATAGTAAACCTTGATATCTGGAAGAGTGATACCTCCTGCGCTATTTTATCTTTTTAAGATTGCTGAGGCTATTCGTGTTCTTTTTTGGTTCCATATAAATTTTTGGAATATGTGTTCTATATCTTTGAAGTATGTCATTGGAATTTTAATTGGTATTGCATTAAATTTATAAATTGCTTTGGGTAATATAGTCAGACATTTTAATGATGTTTATTCTTCCTATCCAAGAGCATGGTATATGCTTCCACTTGTTTGTATCTTCCTTGATTTCTTTTATCAATGTTTTATCATTTTTCCAAGTACAAGTCCTTAACCTCCTTGGTTAAATTTACTCCTAGGTACTTTATTTTTTTGGTTGCAATAGTGAAGGGGATTGTTTCCTTAATTTCTTTTGCTGACAGTTCATTGTTAGTATATAAAAATGCCTCTGATTTTTGAGTATTAATTTTATATCCTGCCACCTTGCTGAATTCATTTATCAGGTCCAGTAGTTTTTTGACTGAGACTTTAGGGTTTTCTATATACAATATCATATCATCTGCAAATAGTGACAGTTTTACTTCTTCTTTTCCAATTTGGATGCCTTTTATTTCTTCTTCTAGTCTGATTGCTATAGCTAGGACTCCCAGAACTATGTTGAATAAGAGTGGTGAAAGGGGGCACCCCTGCCTGGTTCCTGGTCTTAAGGGGATTGCTTTTAATTTTTGCCCATTTAGTATGATGTTTGCTGTGGGTTTGTCATAGGTGGCCTTTATCATGTTAAGGAATGTTCTCTGTATTCCCACTTTACTGAGAGTTTTGAGCATGAATGGGTGCTGGATTTTATCAAATGCCTTTTCTGTATCTCTTGAAATTATCATGTGATTTTTGTCTTTTAGATGCAGGGTCAGGTTGCTTATTTGAGCTTTTTCTAGCTTCTTTTGGTATGTCTGTAGTGCAATGAACTTCCCTCTAAGTACTGCTTTTGCTGTGTCCCATAATTTTGAGTTGATGTATGCTCATTTTCATTCATTTCTAGAAACTTTTTTATTTCTTCTTTGATCTCATTGTTTATCCATTCATTATTTAGTAACATGGTATTTAGTTTCCAAGTGTGTGAGTATTTTTCAGTTTTTCTTTTATGGTTAATTTCTAGTTTCATGGCAATGTGATCAGAGAAAATGCTTGATATGATTTCAATATTCTTAAATTTGTTGAGACTATTTTTGTGTCCTAACATGTGGTCTATCCTAGGAAATGTATAATGAGCTCTTGAGAAGAATATATATTCTACTGCTTTAGGGTGAAAAGTTCTGAAGATATCTATTAAATCGAGTTTATCTAGTGTCTCCTTTAAGTCTGCTGTTTCTTTATTAATTTTCTTTCTTGAGGATCTATCCAGTGTTGTTAGTGGGGTATTGAAATCCCCTACTATTATAATATTGCTGTTAATCTCGCCCTTTATGTCCATCAAAGTCTGCTTTATATATGTCGGGGCTCCTATATTTGGTGCATAGATATTTATAATAGTTATATCTTCCTGTTGAATTGTTCCCTTTATCATTATGTAGTGTCCTTCTTTATCTCTTACTACAACCTTTGTTTTAAAGTCCATTTTGTCAGATATAAGTATTGCTACCCTGGCTTTTTTTTCATTTCCATTTGCATGAAATATTTTTTTCCATCCTTTTACCTTCAGTCTATGTGCATCTTTTGTTTTACGGTGTGTCTCTTGTAGACAGCATATGTATGGGTCCTATTTTTTTAACCACACAGCTACCCTATGTCTTTTGATTGGATCATGTAATCCATTTACATTTAAGGTTATTATTGATATGTAGTTGTTTATTGCCACTTTATTCTTTAAAGCCGTATTCTTCTTTTACTATATTCTTTCCTCCCTTTGAACTGTTCACAACAGGCCCCTTAGTATCTCTTGCAGAATTGGTTTGGTTTTTATGAATTCCTTGAGGCGTTTTTTTTCTGGGAAGCTCTTTATTTCTCCTTCAATTTTAAACGTTAGCCTTGCTGGATAGAGTAGTCTTGTTTGTAGGTTCTTGTTCTGCATTACTTTGAATATGTCTTGCCATTCCCTTCTGGCCTCAAGTGTTTGTGTTGAGAAGTCTGATGTCATCCTTCTGGGGGCTCCTTTGTAGGTGATAGCCTTTTTTTCTCTAGCAGCTTTTAAAATCTTCTCTTTATCCCTTAGCTTTGGTATTTTAACTATGATGTGTCTTGGTGTAAATTTCTTTGGGTTTCTCTTTAATGGAGTTCTCTGTGCTTCTTGAACGTGTGAAATGTTTTCCAGCCTTAATTTAGGGAAGTTTTCTGCTATGATTTGATTGAACAAAGTTTCCATTTCCTGTCCTCTCTCCTCTTCTTCAGTAACCCCTATGATGTGGATGTTATTTCTCTTCATGTTGTCACAGAGCTCTCTTACAGTTTCCTCACAATTTTTGAGTCTGTTTCCTTTTTTCTGCTCTGCTTCTGTGCCTTTGTTTATTGCGTCCTCTAACTCGCTTATTAGATCCTCAGCGTTATCCATCCTGCTTTTAATTCCTTCCATTGTGCTCTTCAGTTTTGATACTGTATTTATCATTTCTGTCTGATTCTTTTTTATTATTTCAATTTCCTTTTTTAAACTTGTTATCTCTTTATTTAGGTGTTCATAATGACTATTCATTGTTCCTCTAATTTCTTTGAACATCCTAACTCTCATTATTTTAAACTCTGCATCTGGTAATGTGGTTATATCTGGTTCATTTCGGTCCTTCTCTGGAGATTTCTCTTTATTCATTTGGGTTGCATTTCTCTGCCTGCCCATTTTGTCTGTGTATAAGAAGGTTGTGGCTACTGGAGTCCAATGGGTGTTGCCTTTGTATTCTCTAGGTGTGGTCTGTCTACAGGCCCGCCACCCCCTCTGCCGCTGCCTAGGATTGTTGGGTATGGGTGTTGCCAGCACCAGCCCACTGTGGCTGTTGCTGTGATTTCCACCTCTCCTCCACGGGAGGGGCTGTGTTCTGGTGCCTGGCTCTACCAGCCTCAGCCTGCCTGGGCCTTCCCCTCGCCCCCACAGGTTGGGTCGCGTACTGCACTCAAGCCACAAGCCTCAGCACCAAGGGTAGAGGTGTGCACCTTTGCTCAGCTGCGGACCCCGCCTGTTTCCCGGCTTCCACCCAGCCCCCGCAGTCAGAGCCTGCTCGCCACTGTTTCTCAGGTTGGACGGGGCTGCTGGCGTGCACTCAACTGTGAGCCTCCGCTCCTCCAGAGCTTTAGCCCTGCCCCCAGGGCCAGGGCCTTCCTGCGCAGGATGTCAAACCCCGGTTTCTCGGGCTGGGAGGGGCTGCGGCATGCGCTCAGTTGCGAGCCTCTGCCTGTCCCTGGCTTTAGCACCACCCCTGTGGTCAGGGACGGCTTGCGCAGGGTCGCAGAGCAGATCTCTGCCCGTTCCTGGCCTCCCACTTTTTCCTTGTAGGTGGGGCTGCAGGTGGGCCCGCAGCTGCCAGACTGCTTTCGCGTGTCCCCTCCACCCCTGCTGGGCTAGACCGAGCTCACACCGGCTGGGCCTCCGCCCCACCGACAGAACCGCGTTTCAGCGTCCCGCTGCCACCATCCCTCTAGCAAGCCCTCAGCCGTGTGGGTGGGTGCACTGCAGCTCAGACCCTAACGGTCCATATTGTAGTCCTGGAAGCTCCCTCCTTCTAAGCTGTTCTGCTCTAAGTGCCGAGGGAGAGCTTGTTTGGCTGGTGTCCTGTCTCCCTTTCCTGTATTGCTAGTTCCAGGGGAAATATTCGTTTTCTATTTGGGAAGTGACTCAGCCCAGGGGTTAGGGTGGCTGTCCCTTAGAGTGTTTCTCCCTATGCCTTCCAGTCCAAACTCTCTTCCCGCTGCTCTGGTCCTCTCCTCTGTCCCCGTTCCCCAGAGCCCCTGGTGCGTGGTTGTGAGGGAGGTTTTCTGCGCTCTTCCTTTAAGAAGAATCCTGGGTCTGAGAAAACTGTCTCTTTCTCACAAACAGTATCCTCACTTGTTTCACAGTTCAATACTCTCCAAATGCCTCTTCTAGGCTCTGGGGCTGTAGGCTGGGGCTTTGTTCTTGTGACCCAGGTCCCTCCCTCTCCGCCAAACTCTCCTCCCGCCACACAAGTCCGGCTGCTGTTCGCTCCGGGGAGCTGGGCAGCCCTCTCCGTATTTTTGCTTTTCCTGCCAGTCTCAATGTGGCTTCTGCAGTGTTCCTTGGTTGAAGAGTCCACTTAGTTTAGTTCAATGTTGGTTTATCCAGATGATGGTTCTTTTTTTTTTTTTTCAGGGACAGAGAGAGAGTCCAAGAGAGGGATAGATAGGGACAGACAGACAGGAACGGAGAGAGGTGAGAAGCATCAATCATTAGTTTCTCGTTGCCACTGCGACACCTTAGTTGTTCATTGATTGCTTTCTCACATGTGCCTTGACCGCGGGCCTTCAGCAGACTGAGCAACCCCTTGCTGGAGCCAGCGACCTTGGGTCCAAGCTGATGAGCTTTTGCTCAAGCCAGATGGGCCCACACTCAAGCTAGCGAGCTCGGGGTCTTGAACTTGGGTCTTCCGCATCCCATTCCGATGCTCTGTCCACTGCGCCACCGTCTGTTCAGGCCCAGATGATGGTTCTTAAAATTAAGTTATAATCCACTTGGGTTCTGGGAGTTGGAAGTTGGTACGTCTGCCTGCTCCATCGCCATCTTGCCGTCCCTTGGTTCCTTCTTAAGGATTTATTTTTCTGCTTACACAATTTGCCCATCTGTTCTTGCATGTTGTCTAACTTTATCCATTATAGCACTTTTAGCATATTATCTTTGTTACTTTAAATTCCTGGTCTTATAATTTCAGTATCCCTGCCATGTGTCTAATTCTGATGCTTGCTCTGTCTCTTGTTTTTTGACTTTTGATATGCCTTCTAATTTTTTCTTGATACCCAGACATTGTACTGGGTAAAATGATGGGGGAGGCTATGCATTTCATAGCCTAATGATTAGGTCTCAGTTTTTTTGTGCCTCTGGACTGTGAACTTCCCAAGGGTTTCTCAGTTATTTTTTCTAACACTCTAGCTGAGACAGGATGGCTAGAGTGGACTGATATTGGGAATTTCCCTTCCCCACGTCAATTAGGCTCTGATACTGCCCCAGCAGTTTAAGCTGTGGTTAGAGTCCCCTTAGGCCAGGCGTAGTTAAGAACAGTAATTAATTTTAAAAATTAGAAAGAAAGTAAAATAAAAAAGTGCTCTGCCTTATTTAAAAGGGTTCCCTTTCCCCTCCCCCTGCTTGAAGCCCAAGGAATTTTTCTCTGAAAGGTAGTGTGAGCGTCTGCCTCCTGCAAGTGAATCTCACAATATCGTGAGGCCTTCTCAGGAGGGTCCCCTGCGGTGTTTATCTCTTGAGGGGTCCACACCGAGCCTCAGCTGTCTGTCAGTCACAGTGCAGGTTTTTGTCCTGTCCAGCTCTGCTCTCGTTGGCAGTCCTGCTAGTGAGTCTCTGCTTCTGTAAGTGGGCCCTCCCTCTATGCATGTCTCTGCTCTCTGGGGGTGGACCGCCATGTCCTCCCCTTTCTTATGGATCCAAGAGGAGTTGATTTTTCAGTCTTTTAGGACAGAGTGGCAATTTTCAAGCTTCTTACATATGGAACTAGAAATTGGAGCTCCTTCATTTTTTTAAATTGTCAAAAAGAATACAAACGCCAATTTGTAATTGTACAATTTGTGGTATTAAACCCATCCCTAATGCTGTGCAGCCATCACCACCATCCATTTCCCGAACTGTTTTCACCTTGTGAAATAGAAACTCTCTCCATTAAACAGTAACTCCCTACTCCCCCCATTCTCCCGCCCCTGGCCACCACCCTTCTACTTTCTGTCTCTATGATTTAAAAAAAAAAAAATTTTAATTTTATTCATTTTAGAGAGAAGACACAGAGTGAGAGAGATAGATAGATAGAGAGAGAGAGAAATAGAGAAAGGGGGGGGAGGAGCTGGAAGCATCAACTCCCATATGTGCCTTGACCAGACTAGTGCAGGGTTTTGAACTGGCGACCTCAGTGTTCCCAGGTCGACGCTTTATCCACTGTGCCACCATAGGTCAGGCTGTCTCTATGATTTTGACTACTCTAAGAACCTTATGTAAGTCACATCATGCAGTATTTGTCTTTCTGTGCGTGGCTTATTTTACTAGCATGATGTCATCAAATTTCATCTACGTTGAAGCAAATGTCAGAATTTTCCTTTTTAAGGCTAAATAATATTCCACTATGTGTATGCATACCACATTTTGCTTATTTATTCATCTGTCAATGGACATTTGGGTACTTAACAGATTTTGCTATTGTGAACAATGCTGCTAGGAATGTGGTTGTGCAAATATCCCTCTGCAGTTCTGCTTTCAAATTTTTGGGGTATACAGTTTAAAGTGGAATTTCTGGATCATATAGTAGTAATTCTGTTGCTAATTTTTTGAAGATTTGCCACACTTTTTTCCACAGCAGCAATTTCCACATCGCCTATCACAACCAATTTTTAAAAATATGCTCTAGTAAAGTAAGGGAAGGAACTAATATATTGGCTTTTTATTATTATTATTTTTCACCCTCTCATCTCTTCACAGAGTGACACTGAAGTTATAGACTGACACTGTCCTCCCTGAGGGATGCCAGTCAAGTCTCCTCTGGGCGAGCAGACTGAGAGAAGTGGGCTCAGGGCAGTACATATGCAGACACCTTGTCTCTGCCATAGATTGGGCTTTTCTCATCCCCGAGCCTACAGGGTGCTCAGCTTGTTTAGATGGGATTGGCGGACAAGATGCTAGGATCTCAGCCTTGCAAGCCAGAAAAAACTAGCAAGCTAGGACTCAATACAGGGCCAGGGAGGGGAACTCATCAGTAGGAGGGTGCTTGTGGAGGATTCTCTAAAGGGGATTAGTAGATTGGGACTTGATCTATTTGTATTAGTTTGATAGGCTAACTCCAGTAACCAAAGTCTCTAATTGGTATAATGACTCAAATACATTCCTGTTTATTTTCACTTACATGAACAAACCAAGACGTTTCCAGTTCCTGGGAAACTATACTCTGTACAGGTAGGTATTCAGGGACCCAGGTTGATAGGTTCTGCCATCTTTAATAAATGGCTTTCTGGGTTACCCTGAAAATCAACACCCAGCCATTGTAAGGGGAAAGAGGCACATACAAGTTTTTATGAGCTAGACCTGGAAGACCACTTCTCACTTTTTTTTGGTAAAACTGAAGCCTGACCAGGCAGTGACACAGTGGATAGAGCATCGGACTGGGATGCAGAGGACCCAGTTTCGAGACCCCTAGGTCGCCAGCTTGAGTGCGGGCTCATCTGGGTTGAGCAAAAGCTCACCAGCTTGGATCCAAGGTCACTGGCTCCAGCAAGGGGTTACTCGGTCTGCTGAAGACCCGCAGTCAAGGCACATATGAGAAAGCAGTCAATGAACAACTAAGGTGTCGCAGTGAAAAACTGATGATTGATGCTTCTCATCTCTCCATTCCTGTTTGTCCCTGTCTATCCCTCTCTCTGACTTTCTGTCTTTGTAAAAACAAACAAACAAACAAAAACACTGAATTAAATGACACATCAAAGTGCAAGAGAGACCGAGCTGTAGGCCCAACATGAAAAGGAAGTGAATTTAGTGAGGATTCGCAGTGTTGGATAGCACCTATATCCAGGAGGCAGGGATGTGACGTTTGGAGCAGGGCAGCAGGAGCCAAAGCCAAGGTTTTGCTGAAATTCAGACAGGTGGCAGCATTCTGTCCTGCCCACTATGGAGTAAGACGTTAGCTAGCTGCAGATGTGAAGATGGTTTTGGTGGGCAGTGTTATAAATGCTACTCCCCAGGCCCTGAGCTTCAAGAACCAAGTAGGATAGGTTCTGGGACCTGTGCCACAAGTCCAGAACTAAGACACAAGTCCAGGCTCCAGTGGTGAAATTGAAGTCCAGTGATATGAACTGAGATTTGGCAGGAGGGCTTACATGTGAGGGCTTGGAGATTTCTTTCTGTCTGTGACAGCAGGATTTAACTCCAGATGACCCTGTTGAGGGGATCTGGAATTCTTTGGGCCAGGCTTGGCTCTGGGATAGTTCCGGCATGGCCCTCCTCCTGAGATTTTCTTTAGCATCGTCTTTTCCAGAGGGGTACTCACTGGTGCCCATCAAAGAGCTTCATGTCCTCAGGAAAGAGTAAGCCGGGTATCCGTGACTTTCCCAGGCAGCCATAGTTATCGTCCCCAGCTTTTAGGACTGTACATTAAACTAACACTAGGACACAGGTCACACATTTCTGATGTCTTGGGGCCTTACCGTTTAGGCATATAACCTCGGGGCTAAATGACTACTAGATTCTAAATAACCAACAGATTCCACATAGAGAGCGGGAGCATGAATTGCTGTCTTCTCTGCTTTTCTTTTCGGAGGTGGCCAAAAAAAAAAAAATCTTAACAATTGTTTAGGGCTTTCTGAAAATTGTCTTCTAAGGATGATAGTGCATGTACTGTCTAGAGATGTTATTGGAACAGCTGTTGTGAGAGGTTCTTGCACTCTAATATGCTGAGAATGCCCATGTATCCCCCAGGTGTTAGCGCAGAAAATCCTCAAACACATTCATAGCACTACAGGGCGTTGCCTTCCACTTGACCCTTCTGTTCTCTTGATTGTTCAATGCACAAGGGTTATTAAGAAGCTGAAAGATGATTATTACATTGCATTGTGGTTGCCAGCTAAGTGCTGGCAGGTTTTTGAAAACAGGTTCAGCAAACCACTATAGGTTAATGACATAATAGGATGTGGAAGATTTTGGTCTCGGAGTGAGCCAGCCTGTTTCCTAGAACAAAATATGGGATGGGAAAGGAAGCAATATATTCTAGTGCTTGAACACAGACTGTAATAGATCTGACATCTAATTGCAACTTGACCTTGGGCTAATATTAGCCACTCCGGTGCCTCAGTTTCCTTACCTGAGAAATGGGATTATAATAATATTCTTGTCCATAGGGTTATGGATAGGACTGAATGAGCAATCCTTAGAACATTCTTAGCAAGATGCCTGGCATACAGTAGGCCCTCCAAAAATAGGTTACCTATTATTATGAGCTAAGATTAAAAAAAAAAAGACAAAACAAAAACCTCATTTGAGTAAGAAAAAAATGGAAGATTAATTGGCCACCAAATCCAAACACTTGTTCTTAATAGTTAGAAACGAATCCCTGAAATTCTGCTGGCAAAAAGGAATATTTTTGTTCATCTCCACCCATGTCAGCCCTTTTAGTTACCCACCCAGAGAAAATCTCAGGTCAGGTAGTGGAAATAGCCCAAACAAAGGTCTAGAGCAGTGGTTCTCAAACTTTTTGAAGTCGGGGTGCATTTAAAATCCTACATATAATTGTAGGCGCACTATATACAAATTTATGAGAAATATGTTATAATCAAATATTAAAGAAAAAATATAAAGTTCAAGCATGCTTTTATGGTAATTAAAATAAATATGACAAAATTAAATTTATTCTGACATTAAAAAACATTTTTATGTTACATTTTTGAGTTATGCTTTTTAGAATTCATAAAAAGGAGGGGTTAAAAAATAAAAAAACAACTAAAAAGTTATCATTTTATATATATAGATACATTCTTAGTAAGACTTAGTAAATTTGGCAGGTTCCGGTGCAAATGTATTAAGTTTTTTATTCTTGTGTTTATGAGAAACATGAGCCTGATGTGTCCTAGCGGTGTCTTCAATGTTTGGGCATATATTTGAAAGACAAATTCTCATTTTCTCGTCAATACATTGAAGAATTCCTCTTTTTACTCTTAATTGTGTTGAGTGCAGAAAACCCCCACCATACATATCATCTTGACTTTACACCAAACAAAGGATAGAAGAAACTTGCCTTCAGTCTTTCTGGGGAACATGGGGGGTAGTGTAAAGAATCCAGCACCACAGCTTAACAGCCTTTTGTAACCTAATCAGGCAAGTGAGGTGGGGGGTTGGGCAGACTGTCAGCTTACAGCCAAATCCCCACATCTCTGTCCCCCAAAAATCTAAACTCCAAAAACTCTGTTGGTTTTTTGTTCCCCAACAGGCACATATTTCTCTGGAATACCATAGGGCGCCCCTGGAAATCTAGGGCACACCAGTGTGCCCTGGTGCACACTTTGAGAACCACTGGTCTAGAGCCAAGGTTCTCACAGTGTGGGCTCCAGGCCACTCGCCTTGGCATCACAGGGAACTTGCTAGAAACACAAATTCTTGGGCTGGGTATCCCAGACTTATTAACTCTGAAACTCTGGGGGTGGGGCCCAGCAGCTAGGTGACTCTTTTTCTTTCCCTTTTTTTTTTGTTGTGGTGTTTTGTTTTGTTTTTGATATAAATATACAGAGAGAGGAAGGGAGAGAGATGAGAAACATCAACTCGTAGTTACATTACTTTAGTTGTTCATCGATTGTTTCTCATCTGTGCCTTGACTGAGGGGTCTCAAGCCAAGCCAGTGACCCCTTGCTCAAGCCTGTGACCTTTAGCTTCAAGTCAGCGACCAGGAGATCATGTCTATGATCCCATACTCAAACCGGCAACCCTGTGCTCAAGCTAGATGAGCCCATGCTCAAGCTGGCAACCTCTGGGTTTCAAACCTGGGTCCAGAGCATACCAGACCAGTGCTCTACACACTGTGCCACCACCTGGTCAGGCCAGCCCTTTAGGCGATACTTAAGCTCAGATTTGAGAACTACTGCTGAAGAGTCTCCAAAAATAAATTTGTTCATAAAAATGCAGCCTACTGTCATTGCAGAACATCTCTGGAAGTTAGTAAGCCCAGAACAACATTTCCAGCTTTCCTTCTGTAATCTCTGCCCGGGCCCTTCGTGCCCTACTCTGCCTCCTCCTGTGGCATCTTGGTTAATAGTCTCACCATCCACCCAGTTGCCCGCTCCTCTGGATTCTTCTTCCCTTTTGCTTTTTATCCAAGCAGGAGCTAAGAATCAGTTGATCTCCCTTCCGGAATACTTTTATCTCTCTGCCCTCTCTCCCACTGCCTCTGCCTTCAGTCCGGCTCCACCACCTCCCCCTGGGTTTAGCATGGCAGCGAGTGCCACATTTTTGTTGTTTTCGACCTTTTTGATTTTGGCTTTCCCACTCTTCTCTCCACAGCGCCGCAGAGTGACTTTGCTAAGACATGGCTAGATCAGTTGTTCCACTGCTTAAAAATCTTCCAACGTATAGGAGACCCATCCCTTACCGTGAAATTCCAGGCTCTTCACAACCTAACCAGAGATAGCATTTCCAAGCTTTCCTGCTTCCTACCATCTACTCTGATGCTGTCCATTCTAAGCTCTTTCAGACCCCCTTGGTCTGCACATCCGTCTCCCCCTCCTTGCGTGTTCTTTCTTTTTCTTTCTTTTTTTGTATGTTTCTGAAGTGAGAAGTGGGGAGGCAGACAGACTCCTGCATGCACCCAACTGGGATCCACCTGGCATGCGCACTAGGGGGAGAAATGCCCATCTGGGGCGTTGCTCCGTTGCGGCCTGAGCCATACTAGTGCCTGAGGCGAAGGCCATGGAGCCATCCTCAGCACCTGGGCCAACTTTGCTCCAATGGAACCTTGGCCATAGGAGGGGAAGAGAGAGAAAGGAGAGGGGGAAGAATGGAGAAGCAGATGGGCGCTTCTCCTGTGTGCCCTGGCTGGGAATTGAACCTGGGACTTCCACACGCCAGGCTGATGCTCTACCACTAAGCCAACTGGCCAGGGCCCTTGTGTGTTCTTCGTTTTCTGCAGATTGAGGTTCTACCTCACAGCTCAGCTGCAACATCGCCGCCGACCCTGGGAACCTCCCTTGACTTTTCTAAGGAGGTTTAGGATCTTTCTTTGTGGTTTTCCAGCCATGCCCCATTTACAGTGGCATTTAGTACTTACATGGCCAGTTTTCCTACAAGACTATGAGCTGCTTAAGGGCCAAAAAAAAAAAAAAAAGAAGAAGAAGAAGAAAGGTACTGCCTTATTCATCATTGCACCCCCAGCACTCAGCATGGCGTATAGCACTTATTATGCAGTTGCCTATTAAGTGTTTGCTGAAGGAATGAAGGCATGAGAGTAAGTGTATTGTTACAAGAGGATTTCCTTTTAAGGAACAAACTTCAGCTGCCCGGGCTTAGGCTACTTTCTGAGAGAGTATTTATGTTGTGGATCACAGCAGCACTGGAAGAGGAATGCGTCTCTCCAGGGAAACCACGGGAGGGTTTGGGCAGGTGAAATGTAATTATCCGAGCTGGCCCTGGGCCAGGGATTCTCAGAGCGGCGGCGAGGCCCCGGCTAAACACAAATGGGTACGACCTTCGTCTCACATCCCTTCTGAAGAGCGGCTCCTCCAGCAGCCCCAAGCTACCGAACAGCTTGAGGGGGTCCGGGGTCATTCTCACTGGCAGGGAGAGGGCAGCAGGGCCCGGTGACCCAGCTGAGCTGGCTGCTTGGCTCTCGGCTGCCTTTGGTCTAAACACACAGCCTGGTGTGCAACCGGAAGCTGGCCCGTGATCTCCCTCTGTTCGGCCTCACCGTGGCCTTCCTTCCAGCTGAAGTTGGCAGCGTGTGCTGCCTCTGAGGGCACAAGACCCCAGCATGTAACACCAACCTGACCTCAAGCTCCTGGCAGTCACTCGGTGTGTGTTTGTTTATTTCTAAAACCAATAAGTCCCCCTACCCTAATTACCAGGCAACACATGCACAAATGCCCAACATTGCAAAAACGCCATTTTGATAGATGATCCTAAATCCTTTCTGGAACAAGGTGCAAGTTATACAAAAAAAGGGGTTGAGCTGGGATTTAAACTTGGGCAGTCTGACCCCCGGGCGTAAGCTCTAACACCCTCTGCCTCTGTGGCAGAGCGTCTAACTGGGACGGCTGGGGTAGCAGAGGTCAGAAAGCGGAGCCGGGATTCCTGGCCCCTGGTTTTTATTATAACTAAAACCCCAGAGCCCTGGAGCTTCCACAAACAGACGACCTTGGCAGTGGCCACAGGAGACGGGCAGAATGCAGAGTAAAGACCGAGGCACGTCCTTTATACAAAGCAATCTCATGTTGAGTCAGTATCGCGCCTCTCCGCCCTTTTCCAGACAAGATTTTATGCCCGGAGCAGAGACTTTCCCCCTGAACAGCAATATTCCTGTACGTTCTGCTTTTCATTTCCTTGATTCTCCCTCGAAAGGTCTCCAAGCAATTTACAAACTGTGGGTTGTGTTTGCAATTCAGACCCTTAAAGTTTATCTATCTCGCCCTCCCCTCTTTCTCTGCCTTTGTCTTTTATGATTGTGATTGAAAACGAGGAAGAGTTGGGAGACCGTAGCTCATGAATGTATATGAAGCCATTACATTTGCTGGGTGAGATACATGCACGGGCATTCTCTCTCTCTCTCTCTCTCCCTCTCTTTTTAAAATGGTTATCTCTGAATCGCTAGAACTGCTTTGGAGCCTTTCCTTCCAATCGCACAGATTCATTATTTACTCTTTTACTGCATCTATTTACAAGTCCGCATGGACCCTCTGGGAGGCCCAGTGCAGGCCTCAGAGCTCTGGTAATGATGCCTGGCGCACTCTACTTGATATATCTCACCACTACGGCTGCTTGGGGGGATAGAGAGTGTGCCTACTTCTTTTCTGGAAGGTCAGCCCTGACTGGGGACAAGGGATTTTAAATTGTGCTCTGTGGAGTCCAGGAATCCCGAGCTGGCTGCCAGGAGTTCTAGGAAATAACAATAATAAAATCAGCCACGGACATTCTTTTATTTTTCAAGGCACTATGATTTTCATTTGGCTGTTCAACTTTTTCGGGGGTTAAAATATGTATCTAGTGCAAGCCAATTAGACTCCCCTGAGCTTGTTTTCACAGTTAACCATAGGTGTGAACCGAGTGCATATGAATGAGTTTGGGGTGCTCTGTGGGGGTGACTTGTCCCAAATAGAGATTTGTCATTTGATTAGGATGGCAGGTCCAAGTGGAGGAGTACCTGACGGCAGGTAGTAGGCGCTCAATAAGCATTTGTTAAATGAATGAATGAATGAATTCTGACTGCTCTCCGCCTTCCGATGGCCCCACTAACGGGCTTCATTCTGCTCTAGATCTTGTGCCCATTTGACCAAGGGATAAATTTTATCAGCAGCTTCACTATAGGTGCTTTATGTGATTAGATTCAGGACCCTCAGGTCTGATTGGGACCAGATGACCCCACCACAGTCCAGGGGCTGACACTACATTGCTTCCCAAAGTTTGCATTGCTACAAAGACCCTCAATGGGATTCCTGGGTGCTTGGCTTGCCTCTGATCCTGTCTTCCTTCTCCCCTCTGGTGGTGGCTTAGGCCATCCTGATTCAAGGGCAGAATCAGGATGGGTCCCATAATCCTTGGGTTTTCCTCCAGACAGATGCCTGTTCTCCCAACTCTGATTGGGACCAGATGACCCCACCACAGTCCAGGGGCTGACACTACATTGCTTCCCAAAGTTTGCTTTGCTACAAAGGCCCTCAATGGGATTCCTGGGTGCTTGGCTCGCCTCTGATCCTGTCTTCCTTCTCCCCTCTGGTGGTGGCTTAGGCCATCCTGATTCAAGGGCAGAATCAGGATGGGTCCCATAATCCTTGGGTTTTCCTCCAGACAGATGCCTGTTTTCCCAACTCCAGAGTCTTGGCCTCCAGTGAAGATGACGAAGGAAGGCTATGCAGCCTGGCTGCTCCCTGGGTTGCGCTTCCCAGCTGCCAGACCATCTCTCGGGGAGCAGTGCACTTGAGGAGGGGGTGAGGCTGTCAGGGCTTGACCCGGCTTCCCTTCTAGAGTGACCATAGTGCTTGAGTCCCCCCATCCTCCAGTCTCTCCGGAAAGGTCAAGTTTCTCAAACTAGAGATTAGAGGGAAGGGAAGTCCCTAACCCCCACCCAACTGGTCATCAGTAAGACAGCACAAGTGCCACAACTAACAAACACAGGTGGTGCGTCCTTGAGAAAGCCCCGGCCTGTTTGCTGGGTGAGGCTGCATTTGTAAGAATAGACAAAACTATTACCCCAAAGTGTCTTTGTGACAATCACCATGGGAAAAGCCCTCGGAGTAAGAGAACCTCGCTTCTTAGATGGCTTGGCCCTCTTGCCTCCCGCAGGAGAGACTGGGAGTCCCCAGCCACCCGTGTGTGGCTCTGGGTGGCGGACAGAAGTCCTGACTTCTGGTGAGGATGTGAGGGGAATGGACCGTGAGGCAGGAAAAGCAAAGAGCCTACACGGACAGGGGCCTGGGAAGGTCCCACGGAGAGGCGTGGAAGTGAAAGTTTTAGCAGAAGCAGCTTCTGGCCTCTCAGAATTGAGAGTGGGAAGGAAAATTTTAAGAGGTTTCGCTTGGGGTTATGATTCGCGCTTCAAATTGTTTGTGGCTGCTGGATTAGTTTACTTGAACGAGACACCGTGCTAGCATCAAATTACTTGAGAACTAAGAATTCCATTCAACAAATAGTGAGTGCCAGCAACTCAAGATATGGCAGTGGACGTAACAGAGCACAAACCCATTCTTGTGGAATTTACTGGAAGAGATCGAAAGTAAATAAGTAAATGATGTCACCTGTTGCCAAGGGGTGAGTACCATGGAAAAACAAAGCAGGAGAAGGAAGGAGAGAAAGGGAGGAACATGCTGAAAATTTGGAATATGGTGGTCAGGGGAATCCCCCATGAGCTGGTGTCGTGGGAGTAAAGATTTGCTGACTGTGAGGGGAGAGCCAGGCAGCCTCCGGGAGGGTTCGTGTGAGATGTGTTTGTGCAGCACCAAGAAGGCCAGCGTGCTTGGGGGGGGGGGTGCATCCATTGCGTGGGGGAGTTGAGTTCCAAGGGTTGATCAGACAGGAGGTTGTAAACCGTCATAAAGCCTTTGGCTCTTTACTTGGAGATCTCTGAGTAGAGGAGCGATAAGTACATCTGGTTTAAAAATGGAAGGGGAGGCAGATATCAGGAGAACAGGTAAGAATTATTACAAAAATCCAGATGATCGATAAATATGGTGGCAGTGAACCACCATGGGATGGGTGTGAGTTTGTTAGCATCACACACTGTTTATTTATTATTTAATGTAATAAATAATTTAATAAATTGCTTAATAAATATTTATTGAGTATTCACAGAGATGACAATCTGAAAGGGAAGAGAAATAATTAACGATCACTAGATTTTGGGTGTTGGGCACACAACACAATCAACAATTTAATTTTTTCTAGAAAAATAAAAAGAAGCTTATCCAGCTCCTGAATGCTAGGAGTCTGAGGACCCAGTGCCTATAGCTGGGAAAGGGAGGCAGGGGCTCCTTCCTGTCACAGAATCCCCTGAGGAGCATCAGGAAGTGGTTGGCAGGTGACATTCCTGTTCCTAGGGGACAGGGAACTGAGCAGGCAGAGGCCCAGGTCTGAGCTAAGGGAATGCTGAGGAACAGTCAGTTTTGGAGCTGGGTGTGAGAGCGGCTAGAGGCTATGCCCCAAAGGCAGGTGGGGACAGTAGTGAAGGGCATGGGATGAGAATTCTGCACCTGGGTTGGAGTTTGGGGGCCGTCCTTCCCTTGGCAGGAGCCACAGCAGTAAGGGCAGAGCTGCTTCTCTCAGCCCTGCCTGCTCTGGGAGGAGGCAGCTCAGGTGCCCGCAGCCGGGTGGGCTGCCGGGGCTCTGAGGCAGAGGGTCAGGGCTGGAGGCCCCTCAGGGATCACCTGGCCACATCCTCACATTATCCAGAGGATGCTTGGAGGCCCAGAGAGGCAAGGAGTTCTCCAGGGTCACCAGGTGGAAAATGGCGGAGCGGGATTCTTCAGCCTGGGCAGAGTTCTCTATTGCACCTGAGTTGGTCAGAAGGGTTTCCCCAGCTCTCTCCTTTAGTTAGTGGAATGTGGTCCTTTTAAAGAGTTTTTATTGAATGATTTTTAGAGAAAGGAGAGAGAGGGAGAAAAATGCGGGAGTAGCGGGAAGCATCAACTCATAGTTGCTTCCCGTATGTGCCTTAACCAGGCCGGTTGGGTTTCAAGCGGGTGACCTCGGCATTCCAGACCAACGCTCTATCCACTGTGTCACAACAGGTGGGGCAATGTGGCCCTTTTTCTCTGGCATCTATTGGCCAGGACTTTTCTATGTTGAGGACCTGGTTTCTGTCTTGTTGGCAAATAATGGATGGCATGGATTTTGCCTCAGAATCACTGTGGTCTTTCGCTTTCCCGGGAGATTGAAGTGGCCTTTTCTGCACTTCCTGTCATCTGACTGGACTCATGACTTGCTCCATACACTGCCCATTTTTGCCTAATAACTTGTCTGAGGCAGTGCCAACTTCCACCCTCTCTCTCTCCATCAGTCTTCCATACAAAACCAAACTATGCCAAAGTCTCATTTCTCTCCCACTGCAAGCTCCAAAACACTCTCTTCTACACCCAGAGCATAAAGTCTCTCTTCATCTCTGCATCATGTCTTTCCCTTTGTCTGTGGTTCTCTCCCTTTCTGTTTTAAATCCTGCTATCTTCTCCCTCTTCTTCTATTGCAGTGATAGGCAATCTTTTGAGCTTGGTGAGTCAAAATTCTCCAAAAGACCGAGTATAACTTGGGTGGTGTGTCACTTAGAGAAAAACGGCCTAACCGGGAGTCCCAGAACTAGACGCTCTGTGCCGGAGTTCTGTTGTTTTGGTCTACAGACCTCCGGCCCAGAGTGTCTACATTACAGCAAATGTTTTATCCTCGGCTACTGCACCTGGCCGTGCAGAAGCTGAGGATGAAATGTCCTTCTCGGCATGCAGCCCCATAGTTCTCTGGTATGCGGCTGCATGTCATCGAAAATGGCTGCATGTTACCCAGAGGCGGATTAAGGTCAGTTGAGACCCCGAGTGCAGAAGAAAATATTGGGCCCTTTAAAAAAAAGAGACAGACAAGGAAAATAAAAATACATGTTAACCATATTTTTAAATAAATAAAAAATATTATGTACTATCAATGTTAAAATTGCACATATGAAACCGAACTTGGTGTCATTAGAAAAAAGTGTAAAGTTGGGGTTTTGCCAGGCCCTTCAGAAGTCGGGGCCCAGGGCGCTCGCCCAGTGGGCTCGCCGTTAAGTCCGCCTCTGTGTTTAGCCCACTATTCACAAAAATGTCCAGGGTCCGATTGAACAATTGGGCAAGAAAGGCTCCTCTTGGGAGTGAGAGGGAAAGAGGGAAAGAGGCTGTGGATAGTCACCTTTTATGATTTTGTCTCTGTCGCATCTATACTTCTCCTAACAGACAGGGGTCTGGGCTTTAGGCTTGATCTGGACTGCACAGAGAGTGAAGTTGTTAGTCTCCGCCTCCTTCTCACTATTATGTATTTTCACAGAATAAACAAAGACTTCCATTCTTCAGATTGTGACTTCAGACGGCCAGCAGTGTGAACGTCCTTGTCTTTTAGTCACCGGTCATCACCAAGCCATGCTGTCTCAGTTTGTTCGTTGGTTTGTTGTGTCGTTTCTCATGGTTCCAAGTTTTGATCGACTATAACTGTAAATACTACCTCTATTCTGATGACTATCTACTTTGTACTTCTAGCCCAAATAGATGACTAGATTTCATACTATTCTGATTGTCACAAAACTCTTATTCTCTTATACCTGTTATAAGTTTGGCGTTGAGTCCCAGTCCCATAATTTTATGCTTTTTCCTCTGCTGAAAAGGGAGAGACCTGCCAAAAATCGTGGAAGGATAAAATGAGGTACTGACTGTAGAAATGCCTTGTAACTTGCAATGGATGTTAAAAAAATAAAAAGTCCTCCACCAACCTTCATTGTATTTGCCACTGCAGCCATAGCAGCTATATTTAGCAATTGCCCCTGCAATACACCTATGTTGCCACCAGGTGGCAGGAGAAACCTGTGATGCAATCGAGGAAGGGGGCTGGGGGAGTTCCAGGAGTTAAAAGTAATAAATTCCGATTGTTAAAAACAACCATCTCCTTAGTGATTATTAAATAAACAACAAAGCTTATTTATAAATCACAGCAGCCCCAAATAAACCTAGTATAAGGACTCTACTGTAACGTGTTTCAAACAGTTATATTAGGGTATGGTGATCCTTTCCCAAATGAAGTCTGGCACAAACGCCAACTATAGAGAATAGGTAAAAGTGTCAGTACTTCCTCTGAAACAGGTCAGGGACGCTGGGAGTCTTTTCTCTCATCCTCCTCTTTCATTCTGAGTAACCTCTGCTGAACCCCGGGTCTGCACGGGACAGTTTCAAACCACTATTCTGATAACGGTCTTCTCCTAACACCGTCTTAAAATAATCTTTTATTATTTTGAAAAACTACCTATTACTTTTAAAAGTATTGACTTTTAAAGTTTATATTAAATATTAATAAAATATGTAAAAGGTGTATAAATATAAAAATGTGTATTACAAAATGTATAGAATTTATAGAATATATAAACACAGTATTTTAGACTGCATAGAACATAGGATATATAAGTATACATTTTTAGATTTTAGAATAAAAATATATTATTTGAAGGCACTTAAGAACAGTTCCTTAAGAGAATATTCCCACATTCTCAGCGTCTCTCCCCACTCCTTAACTATTGGAAGTTTCAGTTCAGGATGGCAGACTGAAGACAACATTCAACCTCTTTCACCCTTGAAACTATCAGATGAATGAGTTAATTCCATGTAAAGCAGTATTAAAATAAATCAAGTAATTAAAAATTGAGACTGTGGTGTTGCACATTAGAGGATCGCATGTTTTTAAGAATCCTGGCAGCCTGGGTTTAAACTTGTGGGCAAGCCAGAGTGAACAGGGCCAGGACCCGGTCTTGCTCTGCAGAAAGCAGCAGTTGTGGGGGGTAGGTTTTCACTGGGAAGGAGGGAGCCGACCCACCTTCCCGAAGTAAACAGTGGAGCATGGTAGAAGGGAAGAAGGTGGAGTGGCAAGGTCTAGGAGTGATGGAGAGATAATAAACCAAATGTCTGCAGGGTGGCTGCCTTGTTTAACTCACCGAAATTCCCTCCTATTCTTCCCCTCCAAACCTCCGGAACAGGTATACTTTCCACCTAAGGCTGAAGAAAGAGAGAAGTTTTCTAAAGAAATCTGTATGCAAGAGGCTTGTCCCCATAAAAGTGACTATTGTAAACTGGAATATAGTCTTTCTACAGGCCCTGGGGCCAATGGGCATTGGGGTGGTGCCGCCTGCCTGCTCCCCCATTCTTACACCCTAAAGAGATGCTTTCTGGTCAATATACTTCCTCCTCTCTTACCGTGGGAATGCTGGTAATGGCTGGGTAAGCACAATCCCATCTCTCTCCATTAATCAACCTAGCCCTTTCTTCAGAAATGGGAAGAGATAACCAGCCATCACCAGGCCCATGAAAGATGAGAAGCAAAATAGGAGAATGAACTAACAGAACTTACCCCAGAGAAAACACAGAGAAGTCAGGGAAAAGAAAACTTTAAAGGGATTATTGAAGATGTGAATTAGTCAAGATGATACTGTTCTCATAAAACGAGAAGAGGATATGATGACAAAGAGGCAGTCGGGGAACAAAGACGATTCCACAAGATTTAACATTGTAATTCTTACATCAAGGACGCCACGGTGCACAAGTCCGGTGCGCAGCTCTGTGAGGGCAAGGTGCAGTGAACAGCATCTTTGACCGCACGTGGTGGCTGGAGTTCGGAGGTCAGGATGCCGGGTTCGAGGCAGGTTAGGCCACAACTGGGGAGATGGTTTGACCTGTCTGGGCTTTAGTTTTCCTGTCGCCCTAAAATATTGTGGGACCAGAAATGTATTCAATGAAGGCACAGCAAAAGGCCCTTTGGTTCCTACTGATGGTCCTTCCCTTCTCTAGGTCACTTAATCTCTTCATGTATATATACACGCCTGCTGCAACTATTTTTTCCTTCAGATCTGAACCTGGGAATGTGAGGAGTTGGGAGGGACCCTCTTTCCCTTCGCCCTCACTGAAAGTCTGCCAGGTCCTGAAGCAATTCTTTCTTGGTGATGATTCAGTAGAGATGGGTGTATACCTCTCTCATAAAGATGAGAACAGAGAAAACTCACCATCAGGCTTATGGAACAATTCTGTAGCACCAGGGAGCAGAGTAACGTACTGTGACTAAGCAAAACCCCTTTCCTCTGAAATGGATCTTACCAGCAACTGAAAACAATAAATAAATAAATAATACCAATTTCTAATGGGATACAGGTGGATCTGTGCTTCCGTGAAACTGACCAGGCTCTTATGGGGAGGAAGGAAATAAATAAAAGGATACATGGAAATGGGATCATATCTAGTAGCTAAGATAAAACCCATGCAGGAATCAAGAAAGTGGAGACAGGATACTATTTTAAAAAGCTATTATGCGAGGTAGAAGACAGAACTTTATAGACGTTCTCAGAATGCTGAGGAAAGGGGCAACGATATTAAAACACGATCCAAGAAGACAGCCGGTGTAAGCAACAGAAAGCAGAAACTCACTTCATGATTAATAGGCATTCTAGAAGATAAAAGAATCCAGAACAAATAAAGTAGAGGCGATAAAAGGGATTTTTTTTTTTTAAAAGAAAGACTTCTGGATTAAAATAATTTTTAAACTTCTGCCTGACCTGTGGTGGCACAGTGAATAAAGTGTTGTCCTGGGACGCTGAGGTCACCGGTTCAAAACCCTGGGCTTACCCGGTCAAGGCACATATGGGAGTTGATGCTTTCTGCTCCTCCTCCTCTTTTCTCTCTCTCTCTCTCTCTCTCTCTCTCTCTCTCTCTCTCTCCCCCCTCCAATATCTAAAATAAATAAATAAAGTCTTAAAAATTTTGGTGTCAAAGAAAAAGAAATAACCATGTGTAAAAACCTATTTCTGACAAATGAGCCAAAAGCAGACGGTGTGAGAAACCTTGGCAACAATATTTGCCGAAAACAATGTAATGGTGTGGTTCCTTTGTGAGGTATAGGAAGGCACTGTTGGGTATGTCGGTATCTGAAAACATTCACCGCCCACATAACATTGCTTCACAAATTATCACAAGGTGTTCCAGATCATTGAGACATGAATTACACTGCAGTGAGCACCGAGCAATTAAACATATAGATATAATTTAGTAGTGGTATGAGTAGTTGCACAGAAGGCAAAAGACTATATATGAAAACTATACTATGTATGGTATATTTAGAAGAAAATAATATCCAAATTCAAAATAAAAGACAGCAGAAAGGAAAGAATAAAGGGCAAGAGAAAACGCAAGTTCTATTTTTTATAGTTTCAATAGATTACAAGAAAAATTGCAGTCTTTATATTTGATTAAGTAAATATAGATTTGAGAAAACTTTTGAAAGGTTTACATGCAATTTATTTCTAGAATTCCCAATATTGTAGAAGAGTAAATTACAGTTTAACCTAGAAAGAAATCTTGAACAGAAAGGGATTTTCAAAGAAACAAAAAATAGAAAGACTAAAATGTCTATATGTATGGCCAGTAGTCAGGGTCATTATCATAGCAGCCTGGCCCATGCAGGTCCGCAATTGATTCGGACAGTTAGTAATGAAACAACAGAGCCAAGAACTGGTGAGCCATCAGCTTTAATTCTAGCTTGCACCTGGCGGGCAACCAAAACACACACTGGGCTCCAAAACCCACTCATTCAGTACTCACAAAGCTATCGACTTATCCGAGTTTCCTAGAATCAAAGGTTTCTAGCTCACCAGACTTATTCACCTCTGTTTCCCATCTCCTTCTCCAGCACAAACTCTGCTCAAACTGGCTTCTTCCTCAGCACTCTGCCATCTTGGCTGCTTCTCCTCTACTCCACGTGGCCTTAATCTGCTCTCCTCTCTAATGCTAACCTCAGGAACCAAGAGAGAGCAAGCTCCCGGTCTGTCCCACTTTATAGTGTAGAAATCCAAACCTTTAATCCAATCTACAAACAAGGAAGTCTCTGATACAAAGTCACTTATCTGAGGCATAATGGGAGGATTCCTCATGAGAGTGCACCACCTCACATCATCCATCAGTCAAGGGTGTGGGGAAAAGCTTACTCTTAAAACTTGCACGTGGGCAGCGCCATCTTTAACAAAGTGAGCATAATATATTTTATCTGCCCAACACTATAAAAAAAACAAGCATAGGACCAGGCTGGGTGGCTCCATGGTTAGAGTGTCATCCTGGAGTGCCAAGGTCACAGGATTGAGAGGCGATCAATGAGTACACAACAAAGTGGAGCAACAAACTGATGCTTCTCTCTCTCTCCTTTTCTCTTTCCCTTCCTCTCTCTCTCAAAGCAAAGGAAAAATTTAAAAAACAATAAAATTAAAAATAAAAAGACCAAACATAACAGGTATAAAAATAACTGTAAATAGTGTAAAATTATCTGCTTTATAAAGTTAAACTTAATCCAATATGACCATAAAATGCAGTGGTTTGCTGTGTTCAACAATAAAATAAAAGGTAAAGATATGATAGGAAAACAAAAATGAGAAAGCAGGGTGGTCATGGTAATCATTAAGTGAGTCCTTTAGAATCATATTTATTATATTGTATTTTTAGAATTTCTGAACTAGATCAGTGGTTCTCTAATGCAAGGGAAGTCACAATCACCTGAGCGTCTGTTAACAAACAGAGGCCTGGGCCCAACCCACGAACTTCCTGAGAAGTTTAAGGCTGGCCAAAAGTATCATAATTTAAATATTCAAAACAGAGCTGGATGGGGGAAAAAAATCTATATAGACCATTCTTAAGAATCTTACATCTTAAAAAAAAATGAATGGAAATATGACACAACAGAACCCAATCAGAACCAAACAGGATTTATCCCATTCAGAAAAACGGATGGCTTTTAGTAGTTTATTACAATAAGAGAGCATATCTATAAAGTCACAGTAAGATCCCTAAACAAGTTAAAATATTACACCCATTTACTAGAAAATTTAGCATTAGTAAGAGTATCTTGCCTGACCTGTGGTGGCGCAGTGGATAAAGCATCGACCTGGGAACACTGAGGTCGCCAGTTCAAAACCCTGCACTGGTCTGGTCAAGGCACATATGGGAGTTGATGCTTCTAGCTCCTCCCCCCTTTCTCTCTCTCTCTCTCTCTCACTGTGTCTCCTCTCTAAAATGAATAAATAAAAAGAAATTAAAAAAAAAAAAGAGTATCTGTCTAAGCCAACATCATTCTTGGTGGTTCTCAATTATGGTGACCTAGAGTTCTCATTAGAGTCTCAACATTAGTGGAAGCATAAACACTTTCCAAAATAGAGGATTTGATTGGGTCACTTTGCCCTCACTGCATGGAATGTGCCTCCTAACTAGTATCTTAAGTAGAGTCTGTGTCAAGCCATCTTAAAAGTTCCTAGTCTTCTTCATACCTTTGCAAACTGATGCCATTGGCTATGGCTTGAGTGGCAGTGTTGCATCTGTGACACATATGTTCCCAGCCAGGGTGTGCTTGTGGGAAAGATCTGCTTGGCATCCCTTTTTTCAGGAGGAAAGTGGACTAGAAGGCATTCTTCTGACATTGTTTGCAATGTGTGCGGTTCATGGGTACTGGCTTTCTGAGCCATGCAGCATCTGTGATAGAAAACACAAACAAACAAAAAACAGGAGCAAGAATTCCCCAGGAAGGTTTATGGAGCATAATACATTTCTCTATGCAGGAATCCTTAAAGATTCCTGATAGTACCACAGTTCCTGCAGCTTTGTGGGCTGGATTTTGAGTTCCTTCTCTTGGCTATTAAGAACACAGAGACTCGCCTGACCAAGCAGTGGCACAGTGGATAGAGCATCGGACTGGGATGCGGAGGACGCAGGTTTGAGACCCTGAGGTCGCCAGCTTGAGCATGAGCTCATCTGGCTTGAGCAAAAAAGCTCACCAGCTTGGACCCAAGGTTGCTGGCTCGAGCAAGGGATTACTCGGTAAGCTGAAGACCTGCGGACAAGGCACATATGAGAAAGCAATCAATGAACAACAATTAGTTGCAACAAAAAACTAATGATTGATGCTTCTTATCTATCTCCATTCCTGTCTGTCCCTATCTATCCCTCTCTCTTACTCTCTCTCCATTTCTGTAAAAATAATAATAATAATAATAAACACACAGAGACTCAAAAGACTCGAAGTAGTTCTGGGAAACTGGGTATCCAAATGCAGAAGAATAAAGTTGAATCCTCAAAAATTTAAACATAGAGTTACCATATGACCCAGCAATCCCACTCCTAGGTATCTAGGAGATACGAAAACAAGAGAAACGAAAACAGGTCTGCCAAAACAAAACAAAAAACAACAAGACCAAACTTGTACATGAATGTTCATAGCAACATTATTTGTAACAGCCAAAAGTTGAAAACAACCCAAATGTCCATTTTGTCTTAAAAAGAAATGATGTGTTTATACATGCTACATGAATAAGTCTCAAAAATATTATGGTATGTGAAAGAAGCCAGTCACAAAAGACCATACATATTGTATGTTTCCTATTATATAAAATGTTCAGATTAGGCAAATCCACAGAGACACAAAACATACTAGTAGTTACCTCTACTAGTGGCCGGTGTGGGATGGAGTTTAATGACAAATGGGTACAGAGTTTCTCTTTAAAGATGGAAATATTCTAAAATTGATCATGCTGAAGGGAGCACATCTCTGTACACAGACCAAAAACCATTGAATTATACAATTTATATGGTATGTAAATCATTTCTCAATAAAGTTATTATAAAGGCTAGAATATTGTAGATACTGGGGTCATACATAGACTGAATCTCCTCATTTTTTCCTTTATGTCTTCTTATATTAAAAATACATTTATTTTTTGGCCTGACCTGTGGTGGTGCAGTGGAGGGAGCATCGACCTGGAATGCTGAGGTCACAGGTTTGGGACCTTGGGCTTACCTGGTCAAGGCACATATGGGAGTTGATGCTTTCCCCTTCTCTCTCTCTCTCTCTCTCTCTCTCTCTCTCTCTCTCTCCCCTCTCTAAAATGAATAGATAAAATAAAAAAAATGTTTATTTTTATTCTTGGAGTTTTAAAATTTTCATTTCTCTTCCACTTGGTAATTTGATTTTTTGCAGTATCTATCTGCTTTAACTATAGCGTTAATACCATAGTTTGTTTTTTATCTCTATCCAATCCTTCTTGATTTCAATTTATGATTTCTTCATGACACTTTGCTTTAGTTTTATAGATGCAATATATTCTTGAATTTTGCTGAGGAAATGATTCATAAATGCTTCAAAATTTCTCCTTCTTGGAGTCAGTCTATTTCATATAAGCATTTATTTATTTTATTTTTAAGATTTCCTCTTCTTACTCTGACCTGTATTTCATGGAAATTTGGGAGTGGAGACATCAAATGTTTGCTCTAAGTCACCATATTAGCCAGTCCCCTATCTGGTCAAGTTTTTTGCTAAATAGTTTAATGTTGAATTACCTATACATAGTTTAAGAAGATACAGACTCCTAGATGTATTGGCAGGAATTCAAATTATTGTATGATTCCATTTATATAAAATGTCCAGAATGAAGATTTGGAAAACTTCAGTTTTGAGAGAGGAATGGCTTATCTGGTGATAGTAATTGCAGGAAGAAGCAATAAGAAGGCTTTTGTTGGAAAGAGTGTTAGCTAGACCAGTAGATCTAAAATCTGATTACTACCATACATCAAAATGAATTCCAGATGGATTCAACAGTTAAAAGAATGTACAATCAGAAGAAAAGACTCAAGCAGAAGAGAGTTGCTATCATTTTTCCCCCTATAGCAGAATATCTTACCAAGCATTGAAGTCACAGGAAAATAATCTTAAGGGAAAGGGTTCTACGTTTGGGCCCATAAAATGAAAAACTTCTGTCAACAACAAAAATAATTGAAACGTAAAAGGCAGACATATTTTGAATGCATTTGCAATGATCATGATAAAGTCATGATCATAGCAGTTCATATATGCATATAACCCTCATAATTACTTTAGTCTAATTCCTGGGGTTTTAGATGCATACTGGATTTGTGGCTAAATCGCTGTTGGAAGGCCATCAAACACCTTGGTTAAGACCGTGACCTGTGGAGGCTCTAGACCTGAGTTTGGGTTTCAGCTTTCCATCTACTAGCTATGTTACCTTGGGGAACTCATTCCCCTCTGAGCCTCAGTATCTTGATCTGTTATGTAGAGAACAATGATAATCTCTACCTCACAAGGTTATAGTGAGAGGAAGATGACATGAAGGATTTAAAGTACCTAAAAATGCCTGGCACATAGAAATAGCTCAAAAGATGATACTGCTTTATCTATTCTCACCATCACCATCATCCTCATCATTGATCATTCTCATCGTCATCATACTCATCAGTAGTCATCATCATCCATCATCATTCTTCTTCTTCCTCCTCCTCTTACCCTCCATCATTACCACCACCACCACCATCATCATCACTACTGTGTTTGAATCCTGAATCAACTTTCTTAAGTATTGGAAGCCTTTTGGACTATTCAAGGTACCTTAGAGGAAGTCATCCCTACGGACGGATGAAGTGAAAATAAGGCCAGGTTGGGCAGAACATTGCATGTCCCTGCTGTTGATGTGCCCTGGTTCCTCTCTTCCCTCTGTTGGTCTCCTAGCTCGACACTACTCTCCTTACTCGGACACTCCGTCACCTGGCTACTCCTGAGGTGCCAGGACACCGGATGACATCGGGAAGGTGATATAGCTTTTCTTTCTTTTTTTTTTTTAAAAAAAGATTTTATTTATTCGCTTTACAGAGGAAAGAGAGAGAGAGAGAGAGAGAGTAGAGGGAGGGACAGGAAGCATCATCTCCCATATATGCCTTGACTGGGCAAACCAGGGGTTTTGAACCGGCGACCTCAGCGTTCCCGGTCATCGCTCTATCCACTGTGCCACCACAGGCCAGGCGATATAGCTTTTCTTTTAAAATGTATTTTATTTTTATTTTATTCATTTTTTAGAGAGGAGACACAGAGTGAGAGAGAGAGAGAAAGAGAGAAAGGGGGGAGGAGCTGGAAGCATCAACTCCCATATGTGCCTTGACCGGACCAGTGCAGGGTTTTGAACTGGCGACCTCAGGGTTCCCAGGTCGACGCTTTATCCACTGCGCCACCACAGGTCAGGCGATATAGCTTTTCTTTCATCCAGTTTCCTCACTGGAAAGTTGAGAATAATGATTCCTATGTCCTCAAAGTTGTCATGAGCCTTTTAAAAAGTGCACGATTATGAAGTTTAGCATAGTTGCAGACATATTGTAGGTCCTCCAAAAACTCTTAAATAGTTTTGAGACACTTGCTCAGTGACACATATTTTATTGAGCCAGGGAATGCCCTTGGGCACAGCGTCTAACTACCTCAACATTTATGGCCTTGTCTCATGTTAAATACAGAAGGGACACCCTGTTGGTTGGATATGGCATGCTTGACCCAATTCTCTGAAATTCCTAGAGTGGCTTTTCTTTGCCCTGTCGTAATAGCTTTCTTTTCCTTCTTTCTTTTCAAATTACTTATGACCACTTGTTTTTTTTTTTATACATAATTTAAAACAACCAAAGCTGACACCCCTCCCCCATGGAACAGTTGGCAAAAACACTAAAAATATGCCAAAACTTAATTTTATGTGTGTACTTTTTTTTTTTACCCTCTAAGAAATAATAAAAAAAAAATTAGACTTGCAAAACATGTAGTGTGGGTATTGCATCAAGTAATCAAGTTACTTCTGCCAGGTCCTCTGACAGTACCCAAGCAGGTCGATTCCCGGGAATCATGTCCCCTGTGCGTATCCCTCCATGGGTCTGGACATGTGTGCATATTGTAGGCTGGATGTGGCCCACTGTCCGGGACACAATTCTTGGTGTTGCAAGGCAATCCGAAGGACATTTTTTTTTGTTTGTTTCAAGCAGCATATTTTTGTCTCAACAGTCTGATGCTGAAGCAGACCTCCTCTGGAAAAGCAAGTCTGTTTCTAGCACAGTTCCTCCCCAGCCCCCTCCCACCCTAGCCATATGCTTTTCCTATCTAACTCCCATCGCTTGGATGCCATAAGGTTTGGCAGAATCTTGGCATGGGGCTCAGAGATCTGAAATTATGTTGGGCGTGATGTCTGACCATTCTCCCCTTGTCTGTCTGGCGTTACTTTCTGTGGTAATGTGGGCATACGCAGTAATTTGGGCTTGATGTGTTCCCTCAGGTCATCAGAATCAATTGCACCTCATTGATATTGATATGCTCTCTCTGATTTAAATGCTGACTTTTAATTTAAAGAATCATATTGGGAAGGTGGTCTTAGCATATGTTCCCCAAGGACATTATTCTTTTGTAGCTGCAATTCAGTGGAAACTAGAGTCAGTAGGAGCTGGATCATTGCCCTTTGGATGTGATTTCTCTGCCTACACGTTGTAGTGCCACAGTGCCGGCACCACTGATGAACGGTTGCCCTTGAGTTATTTACTACAGAAGATGCTCTTGCTCTGTTATGGCCTCTATGCTGCAAGCATTCCAGGGTCACTTGTGAAACACTGTAGACAGACCACAGTGTCAGCTGCCATCTCGTTTCCCTGACTGAGCTCTGCCTTCCTTAGCAACTTCCCTCTGGAAATTGATGTCTTCTACCTACAGGATATCTCCTTCCTCAAGTCATGAACTCATTATGACTGAGAAAGCTCCTGTACTTTTACAAAAGGAGTGCAGTATCTACCCCAGTTCCAGGCTCCACCAGCTAGCCATCACTCATGGTCTCCTTCGGACCCACCCCTTACCCCACCTGTTAAAGTTTGTTTGCTGCTAACCACCAGGAGCTAGTTGAAGGTACCTGTGTAGCCAGTTCCTCTCTCCCTCCCTTCTTTCCTCCTTTCTTCCCTTCTTCCTTCCCTCCCTCTTTCCCTCCCCTCCCCTCCCTTCCCTTTCCTTTCCTTCCTTCCTTCCTTCTCTTCTTCCTTCCCTCCCTCCCTCCCTCCCTTCTTTCCTTCCTTTATCCTTTCCTTCCCCCTTCCTCTCTCCCTCTCCTCCTCTTTCCCTCCATCCGTCCTGTCCTTCACTCATTCACTCCTGGAACATTGACTGAATCCGACTCTCAGATAGGCTCTCCCTCAGGCCTTGCTGAGGAGATAGAACAGTAAGGGGACAATGACACCACAGTACAACAAGAACTAAAATGACAGGGAAACACAGAGTACTATGAAAACAAAGAGGGGATCTGACCCCACTCAGGAGCTGGGCGGAGAGGAGGGTGACTGTGGGGGAGCAAACTCAGGGAACTGCGTCTCTGCTATACGAGCCCATCTGACTCCATCCCTGGGACTGGTTTCTGCCTTCATTAAAATACTTTCCTAGCTGTACTTTCTAACTCTTCAGTCCCACCTTTGGCTAGAAGTCCCTCTCTGAACTTCAGTGAATTTGGTTGGAACCTAGGTACCCACTTAACTTCCTTTGGCACATTCCTTTCTTCCTGGTGACCGAATATGACTGGTCCCCTGTCCGCTGTCTGAGATCCTCCCGATCCTGGTCTGCCCTCTCTTGGCTCCTGAGAGATCTCTTAGACTTAGACCTCCGTGGCTGCATCACGCTCCTGAGGGGTCAGAGCGCCCAACCCAGGTGTGTGGAGAACTTTGGGAGCTGGGCGGGGGCCCACGTACAGGTCCTGGCCAGCCTCGTCCTGGGCCAGTTAGCTTCCCCAGACCCCTTCTCTGCGGCGCCACCTTCTGGCTTCTCCCTCCAGCTCAGAATCCACATCTAACACCCCGCCCATCTTCCCCAAGATCCTCGCATGCCTAAACCCTATCTGAATGACGAGTCTAATTTACCTGATGTGTCGAATGGGCTGAACTTGGTAGGGTGACATCCCAAAATAATTTTATGTTTCCGTCAACCACTGTTCTTTAAACCAGCTCTGCTGGGAACCTTTTCCTATTCCTAGATAATATGTCAAAAAGAGATAGTAGCTTTTCGGGCCATTTCTGGTGTCAGAACAGACTCATTTTTGGAGTATTATAAAGTTCAATTGGATTTAAATTAAAATTTTACTCTTTTACCCAATTCTAAGACTGTGTTCGAGTGCCGGCTCAGGGTGGACTAGGCTTAGCCCCAAGCCCGGGAGAGGGCAGTTGCGGTCTGTCCTTTGACCCCGCGTCCCAGCTCCTGCCCGTCCTCTGCGGCCACCCGCTGCTTCGCTGCTCTGGGCGAGTGGGGAGGAGGAACAGATGAGACGCGGCTCTGCGGTGTTGCGTCGTACACAGGAGCTGGGAATCTGGAAAAGAGAGGCATTCAGTACGTTATGAAAGTTGGGCGCAAAGCCTTGCCTTTTAAGTCACAGGCGTTATAGCTAGTGTCGTCGGTCCGGGTTGTGAATCCGAGTCGGGACCCTGGCCGGGAGGTTGCCCTTCTCCCTGTCGTTCTCACCCGGAAGATCGACAACCCCAATCATCGCTGCATCTGCACCCGTGGAAGGAAACCCAGGGCCCTGAAAGCGTGAAGGCGAGGAAGGACACTCAGAGCCAGCGGTCGCCCGGGCTCCCGCCTCCGGGGGAGGGGCTTGATGCGGGGCGGGATCCCTTGGGCAGGGCGGCTTCAGTTTGACGCAGAAGGAAGCTTGTCTGCCTTCCCTTGCCCTGGGCGGTGGGAACTAACTTCGCTGCTCCGGGAGGCAGGGACTGACCATGGTGGACAGGAATGCCACCCCGTCTTCTCTTGGGACAGGTGGGCTGGAGGGAACCGGCCCTCCTCACACCTTGCATCACACTTTACTCACCTCTATGGGGACAGGACCCCTTTTTTGTTTCCTGGTTACTTCTCTAGAACATCCTGGTCAGGTGGTTATGGTTGTACTGCTGGGAATTGTAGGGGTGAAATGATGTTTGCTGGATCCAAGCCTACCATTACTATGCCCCTGCAGGGTTCTTGGCTCGCCTTCCCGTGTCTGAGCAACTGGGGGTGGTGGGCTCCGACATGGTGGAAGTATGCGGTGGCAGACCCCTGACTCCGGAGTAAACAAAACCTCCCAGACCTGCATGGGACTGAGAGCCCTGAGCAAGGCACCCTTGAAATTTTAGGGTGGTTACCATGGTTAATGGATCCCTGTAGACTGGAAATTCAGCAATGATGATTGATGTCCACATCATCTTTGTAGTGTCCAGAGCTAGAGAGGGCAGTGCCTGGGATGGAGTAGACGGGATGGAATTACTCTAGGTGGAGGGAGGGAAGGAGGCGGGAACACTCTGGTCACAGAAGCAGAGCTGATGAAACTCTGTTCTTCGGATAAAACAGACTAATGTTCAAAGCACAGGTTTGGAGCCAGACCTACTTAAATAAGGATAATTTTTGCCTATAAAGTATTAAAGAATCTTTTTCAATCAATGGTTTGGAGCCAGACCTACTTAAGTACAGATTGCCACTCTGCCGCAGAGTTGTTCTAAACGTTCAATGAAAAGGGCTCGGAAAACCCAGTGGCATCGTGTCTATTAACTTCACTTAGTTCAGTTATTAACAATTTCTTCACCTTCAACAAATCTCCTTCTGCTCTGCTCTTGAGAGATGCCCCCTTTCTGGTGCTGTGGTAAATGCTTGAGGACAGCAGTTATTAATGCCCCAAACACCTACCTGGATGACAGGTAGGACCCCACTTAAACCACTTGGTTGTAGAGACTTGGTGGGTGGGTCACTTTCTCTTCTCTATGCAGGGTGGTTTTCTCCCTTCCAATGGAATTGGAATATTTTCTTCACCATTCAGACAGACTGACACGTTTCATTTTGCACTTTCTTTTCTGAAATTAATTATAGCAGTACATTATTCAAGTTCATTGTTAGTCACATTAGGGAATTGTTTAATGATTTGGTAGTTGTGTTGGCCAAAAATACTTGAGGCCAAAATTAGTAGACTCATGGGGAGGCGTAACATCTTGAAACGTGCAAGTTGAGGCTGAATAGTATTTTCCTAATTAGCCTGGGTTTAAGGATAACTCGGAGTGCTGCTGTGAGTGCAGAATTCTTGCCCCCACGCCAGGGCCAGTGGATCAGCACTTCGGGGGAGTCTCATCATCAGGCATGTTGGGAACGCACTGCTCTTAAACCTCTGGGAGAAATTTCTGATAGCTGGATTAGGATTAACCCCAAATTATAGTCAGTTTGAAAAGTGAACAAGCTCAACATACATGTAATTTTAACTAACCCAGTGTGTGCATTTTTTGCATATCTCTCACATACACAGTGAAAAGAAAGCATATTTCCTGGTAGGTAAAAGTAAGAACTTTATCATATTTGGTTATGAAGTTGTCAATTTCTACTGTTTTCCTGTTTATGCTTAAGCTAGGAAAAGAAAGATGAACTTCCTTGCTTTTTTAATACCCCCTACAATTTTGTTAAATATTTTTTTTACATCCACCATAGTGATTAAAGGTTACGTTAGCCTTGGCCAGTGCAGCTTTGGATGGAGCGCTGACTCGAAGCGCTGAGGTTGCTGGTTTGAGCCCCAGTCAGGGCACATATGAGAATAAATGGTACCGCTAAGTGGAACAACAAGTTGATGCCTTTCCCTCCCCGTTCCCTTCCTTTCCCCTCTCTTTCTCTAAAAGAAGAAGAAGAAGAAAAAGAAGAAGAAGAAGAAGAAGAAGAAAATAAAAGTTAGATTATTACTTCTTCAATGGCTTCTGATAGTAAGGGGCTTTCAGTAGGACTGATTTGAAGATTCAGATTAAAAATCACACACTACGCTAGGTGCTTCCCCACCTATAACCTCATTTCATAAAAAAATAGCATTTTTGGCCTGACCTGTGGTGGCGCAGTGGATAAAGCGTCGACCTGGGAACACTGAGGTCACCAGTTCAAAACCCTGCACTGGTCTGGTCAAGGCACATATGGGAGTTGATGCTTCCAGCTCCTTCCCCCTTTCTCTCTTTCTCTCTCTCTCTCTCACTCTGTGTCTCCTCTCTAAAATAAATAAATAAATTTTAAAAAAAATTTAAAAAAAGCATTTTTGCAAGGTATTATGATGACCATTTTGTAGGGAAGCAAATAAAAGCTCAGAACATAGGGAATTCACCCCAAGTTACATTGCTAGTGAGTGCCAGAACTTTCTTGAAAACCTCACTATAAGAATCACCCTTATTCCTGAAATGGATTGCTGTTGACTTTGGGTGTGTTTTTTGAGAGATTAATGATTAACCTCAGCATTGAGAATAACAGCAAGAATATTGGTAACATGCAGGGACATTTTTGCTGTAATAGAAACAGAACAGGTTTTTATGGTCAGTAAGAAGAATACCACTTAGGAGTTATGTGACCTTGTGCAAATTACTGAAGTTTTGAAACTTAGTCTCTGAAAAATGAAGAGAATGATGCTCAACTCACCCTTTGGAAAAAGTTGTGAGGAGTGAGCAAGACAAAGGATTTAAAGGGTCTAACAGTGTCTGTCACATGGCTGGTGCTTCATATAGTTGAATTCTCCATTTCTCCCTTTGGTCACAATTTGAATATCTACCACTTAACCCTGTCATTATACATGTTCTTCTCAAGCTTCCACCAACCCTTTCCAAACAGTAATTGGATTCTCAATGACAATATTTAAATGTATGCATAATAACTAACATTATGTATTTTACATTAATTTTCTCCTTGAACTCTTACAACAACTTTTTGAGAAAGATATTACTATTATCATTTTCAATTTATAGATGAGGAAGTAGGCTGAGAGAGGGAAGTGATTGTCTAAGGATACATCTATAGTAAATGGTAGAGATGACATGAAACATTTCTGCATGTTCTTAAGCACCATTTTCTATTGCTTCCATAAAGATAACCACTTGACAATTTTTCCAAGTTTGAAAGAGTGGGTCCTGGGAGGGGCAACATAGGTTTTCTGGTTTTCCCAAGCCCAGGACTGTGAGCTGTGGTGTTGAAGGATGGGTCGCCTTGGATATGTCTTTCTTTGGGAACTGACCTCTTTGATAGTTAATTTTATTCATTAACTTGGCTGCTTGTGGGATGCCCAGATTAACCATTAATTTCCATACAAGGGTTTCTGGATGCTGTTAGCATTAGAATGAATGGGTGGACTCAGTAAAGCAGACTCTTCTCCCCAGTGTGGGTGGGCACCATCCAATCCACTGAGGGCCTGGATAGAATGAAAAGGTGGAGGAAAGGGGGAAATGCTCTCTCTTTGCCTGACTGTTTGAGCTGGGACATCAGTATTTTACCCTCAGGCTGGGATTTGTACCATTGGTGCTCCCAGTTCTCAGACCTTTGGCATCAGAGTGGAATCACCCCACCAGCTCTTCTGGGTTGATCTCCAGCTTACAAATGACAGACTGTAGGACTTCTCAGCTTCCATAATCACATGAGCTAATTCCTCATTACCTACCTACCTACCTACCTACCTATCATCTGATCTCCTTTTGATTCCATGTCTCTGGAGAACCCAAATAATACATACCTAATCAGGCTAATCTCTAGTATGATGCTTAAGCTCCTATCATGACTTTCTTCACATTTTCTTGTGACTTTTCTAAGTGGCAGCAGCAGTGATGGCAGCAGAAGCAAAAACAAAATGGTTTTGATCAAGTCCTTACTGTTTCTAAAACTTTACCCAGTGCTCCTAGAACACCAAGAGGACTTGTCAGCTGAAGGCTGCACCTGTTATTAATGCCAACAGTCTGTCACTGACTTCCTTTAATCTCTCATAAAGTTTATTTTTATACCTGAACAAAGCTCCCTCCCAGCTTCTTCAACTTTCTTCACTGTTTGTTCTAGGATCCCTACCCCCTCTCCTGTATGCACCTTTAGTGGGTCATAATGACAGCTAGTGTGGATGGAGCTCTTTGTGCTTTATAAACTATTTCCAACTATGTAATCTCATCTTGTTCCCATGTCATCACTGTGCCTACTAGAACTTCTCTCTGGAACAGTGACTCCCTTTAGGTCTGACAAACTCCTATCCATCCTCTAAGACCTAGAGTTTCTCTGTGTGAGGCTTCTGACCTGCCCACCATCCTGCCCCTCAGATAGCTCTGCTGATCTTCAGCATGTCAGGGACATCCAGCTTCCAGACCTTTACATTGGCTGTTCTCCCGGGTTGGAACATTGTTTCCCCTGTTTTCTGAAGACTTACCATTTCATTCTGAACTTTGCTCAAGAATCAATCTCTTCCGAGAGGCCTTCATGACCATGCATTTAAAAATCAATCTTTGGTAGGCATTAGCCCGTTATTAATGTTCATAGATATTGGTTTCAATTATGCCTCAGTAAACGTGGAAAATATTGGGTCATAAATTTTAATAAATGTATGATATTACTAGTAGAGTAAACTGAGTAAGAAGGTATATGGGAACTTTCTGTACAATTTTCTCAATTTTTCTGTAAATGTAAAACTGCTTAAAAAAATGAAGTCCAAAAAGAAAAAAGAATCCTGCTTGGGTTAAGATGCTGTGCCTGTGGCCAGGGAAGCTGCAAACATACAGGTTTAGGTAATTCCTATCAGTCAATATTTAAAAATCACCAGCTGATCACATACTGAAAGTTACGTGGTTGCTCCACTGCTCCGAGCTTGGCATGATTTAACCAAAGTCATGGAGCCTGTGCCCTAGTCACTCAAATCCCAGGCTGACCCAGAGCCTGGCTCAGGAAAATGTTCTACAGAAGCAGACTGAATAATGAATATTAACGGCCAGTTCTGTGTGTGCTATAGTCAGTTCTGAGTGCTTGCTCTCAGTCATTGCTCTCTTGACCCTATCAGGGGTCCACAGATATTTTCGGGCAACCCTTTGATTGTTAACGATTCCTGTTCCCATTGGCCAGTCTTTGAAAGGTGGGAGGTGCTATTCCCAGGCCCAGGAGGTATGCTCTCTGCTCCCAGGGTTGCTGGGAGCATGGGGAGGAGGAATGGCAAGGGTGAGGCTGAGCAGTCTGCAGACATCCCATGCTGGCACGTTCCCCTGTGTTTGGGCAGAGCTGCAAACTGAGCCAGGCCCCAGCCAGGGCGACCGTCCTGCTCATTTACACCTGATGTGGCACTGGCTCCCCTTGCTTGGCTGGATGCCTGAACCAGAGCAGCTCAGTGGCCTGGGGAACCTATGCAGAACGCTATAGAGGTGCTGTGTCTCCTCCCTCTTCTCCTGGCTTCCCTGTGCTCTGCTCTCATTTCCCGTAATTTCCTTTTTACGGTTGGCTTTGATCTTTGGCCCTGACTACAGTTTCTAGTTTCTTTATTACTCTGGGGTAGCAGCGCCTCTGCAGACTGAGACTTTGTTAACAACAGCCCTGCTCTGGGACTGCCTGTCAAGCTCTGCCTTGGTAGGGACCAGCTCTGGAGATGACATGGCCTATCGAGCCAACCTTAAGAGCAACTTTTCAAAAGGGCTCCTAGAAGGTAAACAGCAGCAGATGGCTTGCTCTGTGCTAGGCAATGTGCTGGGTACTTTGCATGTATCATCCCAGGTGACCTTAAAAAAGGCCCTATAAGAAAATAGACCTATTTTCCAGGAAAGGAGACTGAGGGTCAAAGAGGTTCAGTTCCTCGGATCTAGTAAGAGGTTCTCAAAGTATGTGCCGGGGTGCATTGGTGCACCCTAGAAGATTTCCAGGTACGCCCAATGGTATTCCAGAGAAATATGTGCCTGTTGGGGACCATAAAACCAACAGGGTTTTTGGAGCTTAGATTTTTTGGGGACAGAGGTGTGGGGATTTGGCAGTAAGCTGACAGTCTGCCCAACCCCCCACCTCACTTGCCTGATTAGGTTACAAAAGTCTGTTAAGCTGTGGTGCTGGATTGTTTACACTACCCCCCATGTTCCCCGGAAAGACTGGAGGCAAGTTTCTTCTATCCTTTGGTGTCAAGTTAAGATGATATGTATGGTGGGGGTTTTCTGCACTCAACACAATTAAGAGTAAAAAGAGAGGAATTCTTCAATGTATTGACAAGAAAATGAGAGTTTGTCTTTCAAATATATGCCCAAACATTGAAGAAATCGCTAGGACACATCAGGCTCATGTTTCTCATAAACACAAGAATAAAAAAACTTAATACATTTGCACCGGGACCTGCCAAATTTACAAAGTCTTACTAAGAATGTATCTATATATATATAAAATGATAACTTTTTAGTTGTTTTTTTATTTTTTAACCCCTCCTTTTTAAGAATTCTAAAAAGCATAACTCAAAAAATGTAACATTAAAATGTTTTTTAATGTCAGAATAAATTTAGTTTTGTCGTATTTATTTTGTTTAATTACCATAAAAACACACTTGAACTTTATAATTCTTTTTAATATTTGACTTAATTATTATAATATATTTCTCAGAAATTTGTATATAGTGCACCTACAATTATTTGTAGGATTTTAAATGCACCCCGACTTCAAAAAGTTAGAGAACCACTGCAGTAAGTGGTAGAGATGGGCTTTGCATGCAGGCAGCCTCATGTGATTCTTGGTTAACAGAAATATATGCATTCACGGAGACTAAGTAATGGTGACTTAAGAAAATGGAAGGTTTATTTTCCTCCAAGCTAGAGCAAGCGAAGAAAAGGTGGATGAGTGTAGCAGACACGTCTATACTGTAATGTGGCCAAACCCCCTCCATGCTCATCATTTTTATGCACTCAGACCATCCACCTTCTAGCATATCTGTCCCTAGCTCTCTCTGCCTCTAGGACACTGTCTTCCTGGGGTGAAGTTGGTTTAAGGTGCCAGGGAATGAATGCCCCCTCTCTCCAATATCCTTATCAATTTCTGCAGGTGTTGTTTATTAACACCCAGGTCCCTTGCCCGTTGGGAAGGATGACTCTGGGTTGTGTTCTACCCTCTCGCTCATTGTGATTGAGCTCCAGTTGCCCATGGTGGTAACAGCTTGATAATGTACACTTGTCTGTTTCACTTTCCCACTCCCTACTGGGGTTTCCTGGAATCACCTCTAAGAATAACGCACACAAATACTTATCTCTAAGGAAACCCAAACCAAGCATAATAGTGATGTATTCTGCAAACCCTCAGGGACCCAAGTTCCTTTACCTTGTTGCTGTAACATCCTTCAAGGTGCTGTCCTCACATGCGTGGTCAGGGCTGGCTTATTATCAACATGTTCATTTTCTCATTCCTGAGAATGAACAGGAAGTGGAGAGCAAGAAGCTTCCGTTCAATGACATACCGAGAAGTAGCACACATCACTTTGTCTGACATTGCATTGTCCAGAACCTAGTGACCAGGTCCCACTGAGTTTCAGGGGAGTCCTTGTGATCAGCTAAAACTCAAGGGTTTCATTGCCATAAGGAAAAAGTGGAGAATAGCTTAGCATGAGCTATAGACACAATCTATTTTGTCTCAGTAAGCAGTAGAGTGAGGAAGGGGGTGGTCTTTGGTGGAACAGATGAAATTAGACAGTCAGCCTGGGTCCTAATATAAAGGAGGGTGTTTTGCAAATTAAAGGGTTCAAGCTTCCTTTGGGGTGAAGAAGGGTTTATTGTAATATTTTCATCAGGTATGTGCTTTGATGGAATTATTTTTTTGAAAAGAGCCCTATTGACAATGAGGCAGGACTGGAGCTTGGATCAGCAGATGACTGATTTTTGTGGGAATCCAGCTTAGAACCAGGGAAGGCCCAACCTGGAGCATTCATAGCAGAGACAAAGATGCAGTGACTAGTTTAGGATGTGTTTAGCCAGTGCTAAGATGAGAGTTAGGGACAGGTGGACTCCTGGGTTCTGTATTCATAGAGTCAGAGCAATGTGTAACATGTCTAGCTCCATCCAAAGGCAGTTTATACATGAGAGAAAGTCGTCCTCTATGTCCAGAACCCTCACTTGCCAAATGAGTGTCCTTAGATGGTTGTCACTCCCAATGCCTCAGTTGCTTTGCTTGTGAAACAGGCTGTTTTTATATTTTTTGGGACATTGATCCAATGCATACAAAGGGTGAGATTCTTTGAGGGTTGATTAAATGGGAACAGTTTTAAAACAAGGAAAACTCAAGAAAGACTTAGAAATTGAGATGGCTAAGACCCCAAAAGAAAACAAAAACAAAATCAAACAAACAAAACAAAAACTAGAGGTGGGCAGATCGCACGGGGAACACTTTAATGAGGAAGCTTTCAGAGAGACTTTTATTGTATTTAGTCTGTACTTGGAAAAGTCAGATTTTGGTGTCTAGCACCAAAATGGTGTTTCCACACATTATGCTGTTTGACCTCAGGCAAGTTACTCCCCTCTCTGAGCCTCAGGCACTTGATGGTGAGTAAAGTAGAGACAAGCATCTCTCCCTACATGGTTGTGCCTATTACGTGAGAGTGTTAGTGGAGTGCCTAGCAAAGAACCTGGCACACAATGGACACTGAACAAATGTGAATTCCTTCTTCCCTTTGTCTAAGAGAAATCAAAAGATCCAGCTGACTGTTGCTTTAGTAAACAACAACAACAACAACAACAACAACAAAAATGGGTTAATTCAGAGAGGCAAAAATCACCCCATCTGATATTTGGAATTTGGTCAAGGGAACCTGGTTGTTTGACTCGAATCTTCTTTCCCAATAGTTGTGTTGGCATGATTTTGGTGTAGCCTTTGTCAGAGCCCCTTGCTAGAATACGAAGAGAGGAAGGCTCTGTGGAAATACAAGGCAGGATTGATATGGTGATTTTAGAAATATAGGATAGGCTGACATGAAGTCGATTAAATAACATTTTCCCCTCCCACCTCAGGGTAATGACTCCAAAATTGAGGGGAATGGCTCCAACAGAAGGAGAGGGAGCCATAGTTTGCCGTCCATATGCCCACTTCATTTTGCAGTTACTCCTGGCTGCCCATCTGTTCATGACTGCCTATTCTAGCCGTGGGGCTTATAAAACAATATCCACACAGTCCATGGATGCCTTCACTCAACAGATGTGAGGCTGAGGAATGCCCACGCCTCATACCAACCCATCCAACCACCCCTTTGTGCCTCATTCCACTTTGCTTTCTCCTGTTTGTCTTTTAATTTCACTTGAATGTATTTCTCAATCACGTTTGTTCTTTGTAACAAAGTAGGTAAAGGACTCTAAGATTTATGGAGTTTCCTTTCTGTTCGAAGTATTCGCCACTCTGTGTCTAATAGCTTATGTAATCATCAGCATCAGTAGGCACCATGAAGGAACTTAGTTGCAGAAAAGTGAAGTCACTTCTCCAAGTTCATGTACTAGGAAATGGCGGCCCCAGGATTGAAACTCTAGCCTAACTGTAGAGATTTTTCTCTTGTACTATGATGAATACTGCTTAGAATCTTCTCCCTCTTTCTCTCTCACACACAACACCACCACCACCACCCTCACCACCGAACCAACCCTCTCCAGCTTTCTGTCTCTCCTAACAGATGACATTTATTTTGAGAGTTTGAGCTGAAATGACTTTTTTGATGCTAAAGATGAGCTCCCTCCAGTGGCAGAGTGCGGTTTGGCGCAAACTCGATTGTTTGGGAACACAATGCAGAAAGATGGGCACTTTCTTTTATGTAGTACAATTTTGTCTGCAAACACATTCTTGAGACATTCATGATACGACGCAAAAACGGAATCCAAATCTGGGTGCACCTCCTCATTGCAAAGTTCACACGCGGGAGAGGGGAATGATAACCCCTGTTTATCCCAGTGTAGCAAGAGGACAATGCAATTAGCATTTTCACAGAGCTCTGCAATTTCCCAAGAGCTTTCACATCCAAGTCTCAGGATCTCCTTAATATCCCTGGGAGACAGCTTTCTTTGTAGTTGAGAGAACTAGGAATCAGAGAGATTAAGTGGTGGCCTTTTCAAGGTTATCCAGCTAGTCAGTAAAGGAGCCATATTCTAACCTGGGCTCGTATTTTCAGACCTTGTGTTCTTTCAACTGCCCCATGGAATTTTGCCAGTACAGAATCAGGTCTACATCACTAGGGGCTACCTGTCAGGAAAGGACAGGTAATCGTGGTGATGCTATGATGATTAAATAAAGCGGATTAAATTATAACAGTTATCATTTCCTATTCCTCTTTTCTCTGGTCTATTCTTTCACTGCCCCGGAAAGATTAAAATAATAATAATAAAAATCCCACGAATCCTGTTGACTCCTTGCTTGAGGACCTCCATGTCCCCGCAGGACTCTCAGGATAAAGTTCAAACTCCTACGCTTGCAATGCAAAATCTTTCAGGCTCGGAACCCTTCTCACCTCTCCAGGTGACCTACTTACTCTTTGTACCTTGAGCGACTGCCACGTTGAAAAACTCACCTTTTTTATCTTTCCCTTCAAATAACTTCTGTCACACCCTGTGCCAATTTTCCCATCTGGAGAAATTCTGCTAACTTTCCCTTGCCAGATGAGATCGCACCTCTCCCCAAAGGATGAGTATGGAAGGATCGAGAATCCCCTGGGTGAGGCTCTGCGCTTCCTTTTCAGCTCTTCTGTCACTTGACTGTGGCTCCTGGCTTAGTTCATCTCTGGGTCCCAGTGAATGCACTAGATGTTTGCTGATGGCTTCAGGAAAGGTACAAAGGAACGTCTTTGAGGATGTGGGAAGACTCATAGCCCACTTACTGTGCTAAATGGTGTTTGGGGCTACTTGGCAATTTGTAATGTAAGTTTGTTGCAAGCCTGGATACAAGGGCCATTGGCTACAATGTTCAATTTGATGTAAAAATGAAAAAATGCTTTTAGGGAGAAAGGATTGAACTAAGGGCTACTTGGGATATTATCCTGTTTGTTTTTGTTTTTAACTTTCTTGTAGAAACTCTTCTGAGCCAGAGAGAGAGAGGAATGTTTGTGGTTTCTTGAATGACTCAGCCTTGGAAAGTCTGGGTTGTTTGGCTGCCCAAGTGCAGATTAGCAGATCACTGTAAGAGTGAGTTGGATCTCGGAAACAGCTCTCAATCCCCTTCTCCATAGCCACTTGGACCATCTCACTTGTTCCTCCAGGAACCCATGAAGATCTGGCCCAGCTGGATGGTCCTTACCAAATCTTCCTTGAGTTAAGTTTTGAAGTATTTTAACCACCATCTGTACAACAAATCAAGTCAGGGTTGTCGATGCCCTGAACTCTACCACAGCATCCTTTTTTGTTAAAATTTTTATTTTTTTATTTATTCATTTTAGAGAGGAGAGAAAGACATGGAGAGAGAGAGAGAGAGAGAGAGAGAGAGAGAGAGAGAGAGAGAAGGTGAGGAGCAGGAAGCATGAACTCCCATATGTGCCTTGACTAGGCAAGTCCAGGGTTTCGAACTGGCAACCTCAGCATTCCAGGTCGATGCTTGATCCACTGTGCCACCCCAGGTCAGGCACACAGCATTCTTGACCAATGATCTTTTAGCATCTCCTTGCATCTATTGGTCACTACGCTGGAAATAGCCCATCCATTGTTATAAAAAGCACTTTTCTTAAATATTGATCTAAACTCTGCTTCCTTTAACATCCTACTTACTAGTTGCTGGTGTGAGAGGCATCAAACCCCTTTCCTTCCCTCCCCAAAATGTTTTACTCATTGCCAACATTTGAACCTCTTTTGCTAAGAGACATAGCTAATGACTGCCCCTGAGCAATCTCTTAGCAGCTTGGAGGACTGCCTGCAGTGTGAGCTGGGCACAGCTGTCCCTGTGAATGGGACACGGCAGATAACATGTGCCAACCACATGCCTCTATACACACATCCACAGCTTCCTCTGGTGGGAGATGCTCAGGGTTGGAAAATGTATGGATTACAAACAATGAAAACATGAATTAAAAACTTTTCCTGCTCCCTCAGTCATAAGAATCAATGGTTTTATTTTTTTGTGTGTTTGCTGCCCATGTCTGTCCATATGCACAGCTCTTTTTTTTTTTTTTATAGTTACACTGACAAGGTGGATATTTCATGTTGTACTTCTCTCTGCTGAATGAATTCTATTTGTCATGTTGTATCAAAGTTGCCTGTAAAGGGGGCCAAATATATGGTGATGGAAGATGATTTGACTTTGGGTGGTGGGCGAACAATGTAATATATGGATCACGTGTCATGGAAATGTAAACCTGAGACCTCTGTAACCTTACTAACCAGTGTCAGCCCAATCAATTTAATTAATTTAAAAAATTTGCCTGAATTATTTTAATGGTTCTTAGAGTGGAAGCATGATCATTTAATTATGTATTCCTAAATGCTGGACAGGTAGGTTCTAAGTTATTGGTGATTATTGTTTATTTAGAGCAACTGAATGCCAACCCTCCCCTTTGCCCTGGCTTGGACTGGGTCTGCCATGTCTCAGGACAATAGTCTATGCAGCTTGAACATGCCAGTGGGTCTGAGAAGAGTCCTGGTACCCTTTCACTGGTACTCACAGAGCTTGAGGAAGGCTTGTGTCCTCCATGCTCAGAAAACCCTCACCTAAAGGCTCCACCTTCTGCCTGGACTTTATTTAGTTCTGGTTTCCAATTCTCTCACCAGGAGGTGGATCCTGCCCTCACTGTTAGCTCCGACACCCTCAGCATCTGGGTGGACATTATGGTGGCACCCAGATCCCTCTTTAAAATGCAGGATGTATTCCCTAGGTGCCTGGGGCATTACCTGCCAACAGCCCTCCAGGGAGGACCTCCAGTGAACACAGCTGTCTTGCCAAGGCTATGCCCACTTCCCTGAGCCACCTCCAGGTCTGGTGCAGCAATGTAAAGGCCAGGCCCTCTCTCTGCAACCTGGGGTGACTCTGAAGGGCCATCCCAGCCTCCGTCTGGGCTATGTCACAGCCAATTCCTCCTCTGCCTGCTGCTGCCCCCCACCCTCTTTCCACAGGTGTTGATCCTAAGAACACATTCAAGAAACCTCTCTTTATGCTAATCTCTATTTTAGAGTCATCTTCCTGGGAAACCCAACCTGTGTCACCTTCTTAGTCCCTACTGCTTAGAACTTTCCCAACAGTAGCTAGCCCACGGCCTGGGATGCTGCTGCAGGTGGGAGTCCCCTCTCCCTGGGTCACAGCCTGGGATGTTGATGCAGGTGGGTTGTCCTTCCTTTTTTGGGGGCCACCTCCTTTGAGCTACACTCAGGGCATCACTGAACCCTGGCGAGGTCAGTTTCCAGCTTTTCCTCTGAGATTATTTTCAACTTTTCTTTCCCCCTTAAACCTCCACAAAGAATTACTAAATTCTGATGACTGGGAGATCAGAATATGCTGAAGGGTGCCTGCCTTTCCTTCTCTCTGATCCATCTCTTCCTTTCCTCTCCCATCACTGCTCTGTGAGGCCATCCAACACTCATGCCTGCTTGGACCGTGGCCACATCCTCCTCACTGGCTTCCCTGTCTGCTCTTGTCCCTCTCCTGTCCTCCTCCACACCATAGCCTGAGGGACCATTCTAAAGCTCTCATGTCATTCTCTTGCCTAAATCCCCTTCAATGCCTCCTTAGAACCTACAGGTCAAAGCCTAGACTCTTAGCAGAACCCTGAAAGCTCTGTGGTGGGAACACACCTGCCTGTAAGCACCCACATTCCTGGCTTCTCTTTGGTCTCCTGCGGGATGTGTGCTCCCTGAAGCTTGCAAGCATTTGCTCAGGCTGTTTCCTCTGTTTTTTTCCCCCAGCCTTCTTCACCTGCTTACCTCCTGCTAGTCCTTCCAGTTTCAGCTCAAATGTTAACCAACGTTTTTAGTTTTTCTTCTGAATCTCCCGATAGGTCCAAGAGGACCTCCTTAGACGGTCTCATGACACCCAGTGCTTACCAGGTACCTTCAGTATTGAAATGACGGTATACTTCTCTGTCTTGTGCAGTGTGTAGTGAGTCCATTGAAGTCAGTGAGCAAGTCTCATTCATGTCTGTATCTCCCACATTGGACATAGTGCCTGGCACAAAGCAGGCCCTCCAGAAAGGACACAGCCGGATGCACCTGAGTTATCGTGATGCATTGGTTCGCAAAGTATTTTATCTATTGATATTATCACAAGCAATGTGTACATGAATTGACTGCAGTGAAACCTGATCAGAATTGGTTGTTATCAGCTTTAAAAATCAATGGCTATAAAATGCCCTATGTTGTTTTAATTGCATTAACCCCCCCCCCCCAGATTTTAGGATTAAAATAGCTGAATCGGAGCACCTCTTCTTGTCTGGAGGATATATTTTGTCCTTTACGTTGCCGTTGTCACCTGTGATCTCATGGCAGATACTTGACTGGGAATCCTCAACACTGCAGTGGGGTTGTCTAGAGCTGAGCCGGACTGGTTATAGCTGCGAGGTTTGGTCCTGGGGACATGCACTATAGCACGTTTGCAGTGGCTACCCTGGGAGGGGAGAGGCCGCGGGGCCTCCTGGACCGCGCAGAGCTGAACCCTCATTTCCCATAGAAGGAAGACAAGTGCTCAGGCACCATCAACAAAATCGAATTTGTGCAGTGTGCCGTGAACCTTATCCACATTTTAAATCAAGTCTTTTAAATTTTGTTATTCATTTTTTTTCCATGTGTCATTATGTCCTTTTTAATGTCTCTCTTTTATTTGTTGTGATTTTATCATTTTAGCGGCCAAATTGCTTACCGCCCAAATTAGTTATGCGACAAAAATGTGGCAAAATGCTTGTGGCAAACATGCGCAGAGTGAAGACGCCGGGCTTCGTGGAGGAGCTGTGTGAGACCGTTCCACCCTGTGGCTTAGCGCCCTTAAGTGAGGCTCTCGGTGGGAACTGGGAGTGTCCCAAGCTGCAGCCCTGGCCCTGGGGCGGCTGGGCCGGAATCGCGGGCCGATTGGGAACCCTGAGGGGTGAGGAGCGTCCTCACTATGCGCGGCTCCAGGCGCGGAGCCCGCACCAACCGCAGACGCTCCATGGAGTCAGGTGTGGCTCCGCAGTGCGGCGGCCCAGCAAAGACCCGCGTAATCCGGTCCGCCCAGGAGCAGGCTGCCGGTGCGCTGCGACTCTGCGCAACGATGCTCGGCCAGTCCCCACCGCTCCCGCTGCTCCCACGAGCAAGCTCCGCCGAAGTGAGTGGGAGCCGCACTCGCTGAGTAGCGCGCGGTGAGTGCGCATTCGGCCCGGGGGCTGGGTGTCTTGGCCCTGCTCCCCGCTGGCTGTTGAAGGTGGCAAGCTATCACACCGATCTCAGCCTTGCTCACTCCCATCTGTAAAATGGGGATCATAGCAGTGCCCCTCCCACTGAGTTTTTAAATTTTATTTTAATAGCAGCTTTATTAAGATGTAATTCACATACCACACAGTTCACCTATGTAAAGCGTACAGTTCCATGGTTCTTAGGGTTTTCACAGACTTACACAACCATCATTACCTCACTGACTGATTTGGAAGGTGAAATGCCACCCCACAGGAGAAGTATTTAGCCCAGCACCAGGTACAGTGAGTGCTCTGTAAACGCCAGGCATTGTTCTTGTTGGAGTGCTTGTCTGCGGTGACAGGTATTCTGGGTGATAATTTCATGGGCCTACTGCAGGGGACACTCAGTCATCAGGGAGGGAGGTACAGGGCCTGACTGAGTGGGCTCCCAGGTTTCTCTACGTTGTGGTTCAGTGTGTATGTAACTGTATTTACTAATGTACACACATGTGCAAATTGTGAACTTCTTCAACCCTCACATTAGCTCCTGTGCTAAGTTTTTATTCCTTTTTTTTTTTTAGGTGAGAGTAGGGGAGATAGTGAAGCAGACTTCCACATATGCCCCAACCCGGGATCCACCTGGCAACCCTATCAGGGGCCAACACTTGAGTACCGAGCTATTTTTAGTGCCTGAAGCCTATGCACTCCAATGGAGCAGTCCCCAGTACCCAGGGCCAGGAATGGAGCCACTGGCTGTAAGAGGGGAAGAGAGAGAGAAGGTAGAGAGGGAGGAGGGTGGAGAAGCAGATGGTGCTTTTCCTGTATGCCCTGATTGGGAATCAAACCCAGGACGTCTATACCCCAGGCCTATGCTCTATCCACTGAGCCACTGGCCGGGGCCAGTTTTTATTCTTATATACCCCATTCTTCAAAGTGGAACACTGAGGCGCAGAGAGTCCATGGCTCTTCCAAGATCAAGATTCAATGATCTCTTTTACACAGGGCAGATAAGTAAGTCTGCCTGTTTGCCCTCTAGTTATTTGGACATCACTTCAGTTTAGAAACCATCACAGGTTTCTAGAAAAGATAATACCCAGGTAGGAAAACAGCCGAGAAAGAACAGAAATCGAGTTTCAGCTTCTGGGATGAGCAGTGCCTAGCCAGCTGCCCTCGCCTTGCACCTTCGCCTTTCTCACCTTCTTCGATTGTCTCACGCATGCTCCCTGCTAAGGGGACACACCAGAGACCAGGGGGCCTTAATGAGAGAACAGCAGCTCCAGGGGAGTCAGGAGGTGGCATTCTAAACCCGCTGGGAGCTTGTGCCCTTTGGTGTCCTTTTGGTTTTGGGACTTCAAAATTCCAGGGCTTGAGGAAGTCCTGACCACCCAGGCTTCTCCAAGTGGGTTATTTTCCCTTTGTCCGTTTCCAGCTGATGTACTGATGTCCCTCTACAGGTATTCACCTCTCTTGTCTCTGTCCCACACCCATCCCAACTGAGACAGGGTGGGCATCTGAGGCAGGTACCTCTCCTCCTCCCAGGTGGGTGGGCCCGATGTTGCACCAGCCCCCTTGTTAGTCAGAGCTGCTTCTTTGGAGGAATGAATGGTTCAGTACCTTGCCAGCTACAGGTGCCTATGGAATGAAAACCCAGATAGCACACAAATGAACCTCAAACAGAGAGGGCTTTGGAGTTCTATTCTGTCTGCTTTTTTGAGTCTAGAGAGTGCTTTCCATATCGTGATTACTGTCAACCCAAGCCCTCCAGCCTTTGTCCAGACACACAGGTCGCAGGTGAGAAGCTGTGTGCAGGCAGGTTAACCCTGTGCCAGGGTGGAGCTGAGGTCCTGTGAAGGCCTCTGCAGCCTGAGTCGTAGAGGGACTACTGCCGGCTCCTGAGAGCAGAAGAGCAGAGGGACAGGGGCAACCTGGACTTGTCTTTCCCTAGGTGATGGCTGGAGGAAAGCAGTTGCAAAGGGACCATGGGGGAAGGAAGGGCTCAGTCAGGGGTCACACGTACATACACACTTGTGTGTGTGTGTATCTGTGTGTCCATGGGAATGTACAGGTGCATGCTTATTAGCACATGTGTGATTGTATTATTGACATCTGATCTTTGCATGCTTGGGCTCATGTCTGAATGTGCATGTGTGCGCGTGCATGGCTCTCTGTGTAAGCACATGCATGCTTGGGCATGTGGGATGTATGTTTGTATGACAGTGAGTATGTCGCTGCAGGAGACCTGGGTCTAAGCAGCCCCGCCCCCAGAGTCACACATGCCCCTGGCTGCCAGCAGGTGGCCCCTGAACACCATCTGCTGGGCTCTGGGGAAGGGGGCCAAGCAGTGTTCTCTCAACCCTCTCCCTCCTCAGAATCCCTGCCATGGCCACGAGGACTGCAGGGGCTCTCCTCGCTGCTCTAATCTCTCCGGGCTTTCCCCCTGAGGTCCTGCCTCCCCTGAGGCCCACCCTCAGCTCACATAGACGCAGAGGCACATCCAGTAGCCAGGGGAGACATTGGGCACATGCAAGATGATTCTGACCTGTGGCAAGGTCCTGAGAGTGGCAGGGACTTTATGAAGGGTTACTGAACACTGTGATGTTCCTGCCTCTGTGCTGGGTCTTGCCGAGAGATGCTAGTCCTGGAGCAAGGAGGGCGGCATGCACATAGGCACGCCCCGGCCTGGGGTAAGGCTGGGGAGAATGCAGTCTGAAGGTGACGGCTGCTCCCTCTGGACCACGGAAGGGGCAGAAGACAGTGTCCGGGGATGCTGCTAAACCCTCCTTGAAGTGGCAGTGAGGCCCAGCAAGATGGACAGATGGCCTTTCCCTTTCTTGGAGGCGTGGGGGTGCCACCATCCATATCTCATAAAGACGGTGACCGAGTGCACAAAGACAGGCAGTCTTTATCCAGTGCCAACTGGATGGCCTCAATATAATCAGGAAAACCTGAGAAAGACCCCGGGACCCAGTTGGATTTGACCACATGCCTGTGAGAACCACCGGAATGTGGGGACTCGGCTGTTGACCCTGGCCTGGGTTGTCTCCCGCATGCAGGATGGATCAGCTTTTGCAGAACAGGGCCCTGGTCTGCTTGTCTCTGGATGCACTGTGCCCACTGCAGGGCTGATGCTACGATTGGCACTTGCTGGTGACTACATGAACAGAAGCAACACGGGTAGTGGGCACGACCTGGAGTGCCTGGTAGGAGGGGCGCCTGGGTAAAGGTAGTTGGGGCGGTGGAGGTGAGGTGAGAAGAGATGGATGGGTGGAGCATAAAATTGAGTCTGGACCAGATGTGCTCTGGTGGTGGTGGAACCCTGAGGGGGGTGGAACCCTGAAGGAGGTGGGTTCCTAAGAAGGAGGGATCAAGTCAGATCTTTGTAAACTGTCTGAACTGAAACATACCTGATCCAAAAGGCAATCCTGTAGTTTTTACACTGTTTCCTGCAGGGTCGAAGGGGGTCCCATGGACCTACCTCAGCGGACCTCGTGGAGGTGGGAAGAGGCTGCAGGAAGGTAGGGCAAGACTCTGGACCCCTGACATCAATTCCATTGAAGCAGCTCAACTTTTTAACTTGTGGACAATTGCAGTTTATTTTTAATCAGGGTAATTATTGAGTGCTTACTTAATGGTTGTGGATTCTAAAGGTATTTGGAGAACAGGACATACAACATTTCGGCTTTCTTGACTATCATGTTCTAGTAGGGAAGACATGAAACTAATAAATAGAGAAGCCAGTTTTGGGTTATAAGTGATAGAAACACCATACAACAGGTTATGCCCTAGAGTGCCTTGGGGGAGGAGAACGGGAGTCACTCAAGACCCTGTGGGTACGATGGCCTCTCTGAGGAGGTGACATCTGAGTAGAGGCCTGAATGATGACAGTGGGAAGAGCATTCTGGATAAGATTTTATTTGAAGAAAAAGCCCTGTGGAAAAATTTGAAAATCACTCAGTCTTCTTTTATTTATATTCATTTATTTAAATTTCAAAGGACATACATATTCATTGTAACAATTTCAAACCTTATTAATGTATATAAAATCAAATGTCGAAGTAGCTTCTTTCCTCTTCATCTTCCCTCCCCCGACCCCCAACCCCACTTCCTGGAGAGAAGCCTTTTATCAGTTTGGTGGATAACCTCTCAGATTTTTCTCTGTGCATTTGCAAATACATATGTTAATTTCCAACTTTATCTCTACTTGCCTGTTTCATAGGACATTTAAACCGAAATTCAAAATGGACTCTGGACTTTCTCTGTTAAACTTTCTTCCCCCAGGTTATTCTGTCTTAGAAGATCACACCAACATCTCACCAGTTATTCAGGCCTCAAGGTGTGGAGGCATCCTTGATGTTTTCTTTGCTGTCAGACCCCTCGTCCAATCTACTGGCAAGTCCTATAGGCTGTACCTCTAGAATGTGCCCCACAGCTGGGCACTTCTCACTCTTCTCTGACAACGACCCAGTCTGAGCTGTGGGTGCATCTGGCCAGCACCTCCTAAGTGCTCTCCATCCTCTCATTATTATTTCCCACAATGCCTTCTTCACCTAGCAGCCAGACTGGTCTTTGAAAAATGGTAACCCCCTTGCTGGATACCCTAGTGGCTTCCCAAACTTTTCATCTGCAGGCTGAAGCTCAAGGCCTAAATGATATTGTTGACCTCTCCAATCTCATCTTTCTTTTCCTTCTTCATTATTCATCATTCTTCTCTTACTGTGTCTCAGGCTCTTGCCTTTGCTGGGCTAGTTCTTTGTCATCATTCTGATCTTAGCTCAGTGTCACCTTCCAGGCCTCTCAGAATGGCTCCATGTAAATAGTCTCCCATCTGCCCCTTCCCCGCAACATGCTCTATCACATCAGCTTGCTTTATTTCCTTCATAGTACTTACGTTATTGGAATGATTGGAACGTATCTTGCTACTCTGCTTGTTTGTTTATTGTCTGTCTCCTCCACCCCCCACCCCTGGAACCCAGGCTCCATCAGGGCTGAGAACTTGACTCAGTGTTCACAGCACTATTGATGGAGAAATGGAATGGTTTTCAGATAATTGCTAATGAACAAGGCTCTAGTGAACCTTCTTGTGTGTGTGTGTGTGTGTGTGTGTGTGTGTGTGTGTGTGTGTGTATCTTTGGATAATTGTGTCAAGGATTCTGTGGGACAGATGTCTAGAAGTGGAATTTCTCTGTCTGAGATGATATATTTTTAAAACTCAATAGAAATCAAATTACTGCCCAAATGAATGTGCCTATTTGCACTCCCATTGACGTTGACAGAGAGCACCTTTCTCTAAGTCTTTGTCGACACTGGATAATAGAATTTTTTTTCACCTTTTTGTTATGAACGAAAATCCAGTGTTTTATTTTATTTTAATTTGTAGTTTCCTGATTATGTGAGGATGAATATCTTTTCATGTGCTTTTTGTTCATTTGTACTTTTGCTTTTGAGTAGCAGACACATTGCTGGCCGCACCCCCTAAAATGGTTCTGTTTGTGAGAGAGAAGAATTGAAAATGGGTAGACAATTACCAATGTTTGCGCCACATCATTTGGCTGATTATTTATTTACTCTTTACCTATTTATCTTATTGATCGATAATAACTCTTTGTGTTTTGTGGAATTAACTTTTTATGTGTTGCAAATATTCTCTTTTTTTCTTTCCTTTCTGATATTAACATCGTTTTTTTAAAATAACAGAGGTGGATCCTTAACTTTGTTATTTCTGTTATTGTAAAAATAACATGTATACCTATAAACATTTTTTTAGCCTGTCCAGGTAGCTCAGTTGGTTAGAGCATCATCCTAAAACACCAAAATTGTGGGTTTAATCCCCGGTTAGGGCACATACAGGAAGCAAACAATAAACGCACAACTAAGTGGAACAACAAACGAATGCTTCCCCACCCTCTTTCTCTCTTTCTCTGTAAAATCAAACAATAAATTAAAAAGTTTTTATAACATCTATAAAAAGACATAAGATGAAAGGGATCTCCCTCCTAATACATTACCTTGTGTATCTTTTCAAACTACTTTTTCATATGTTTAGATGCACATATATTTATCAGTCATTCATTTCTCTAACACATATTTACAAGTCATTTATACTTCCAAATTTATTTTGTATTTACTATATTCCTAGCACTATGTTAGGTATATTAACAGAGAATATATACATATTATCTTTTATTTAAAAATATTTTTTGGAAACAAATTTTTTGGAAGATTCTTTCTTTCTTTCTTTCTTTCTTTCTTTCTTTCTTTCTTTCTTTCTTTCTTTCTTTCTTTCTATATCACAGATTCTTCTATAGGATCATACACATACCTGCCTCATTGTTTTTAATATTTCCTTGCTATTCTATTTTATATATGCCAGAATATATTTGATGTGGTCCTTATTGATGGACATTTACATTGTTTTCTGTGTGTTTGCAATTACAGCAGTGCTGAAGGGAATATCCTTATAGATATATCTTCGCAGGCATGTGCAAATATATGTGTAGGACAGACTCCTAAAATGGAATTGCATTTTAAGTTTGATAGACATTGCCAAATTGTCCTCCAAAACTCTGTTTCAATTCACACTCCCATCAGATGTGTGAGAGGGCCCATTTCTCTGCTTTATTTGCAACCCTGGACATTATGCTCTAAGTTTTCGCAAATATGATGGGCAAAGCATGGAATCCAGGTTTCATTTTTTTAGTTCTCTAATTAAAAGTGAAGCTGAAAATCTTTTAATATATTTATTGGTTACCTGTGTTTCTTCTATGAACTGTTTGTATTCTTTCCCCATTTTTAATACTGAGATTTTTAAAATATTTAAGGTGATTTGTAAATTTTATGTACTAGTATGGGTACTCAAGCTTTGTCTGTTATATGTGTTGCAAATATTTTCTCCCAAGCTGTCCTTAGTCATTTAACATTGTTTATGGTATAGCCTCACCTTTGTGGCAGTGAGGAACTCCATAATTTCTCTGTAGACCACATTTCTCTAATGTCTGCCTTCCTGAAGATGTCTCACCTATGTTTAGAAAGGTTTTTCTTTCAGCTAAGATTCTGAGGTGACCCTCCTCTGATGGATTGCAATTAAATTCTGATCTAGAGGCCTGACCAGGAGGTGGCGCAGTGGATAGAGCATTGGACTAGGATGTGGAAGGACCCAGGTTTGAGACCCCGAGGTCGCCAGCTTGAGCGCAGGCTCATCTGGTTTGAGCAAGACTCACCAGCTTGGGCCCAAGGTTGCTGGCTCGAGCAAGGGGTTACTCGGTTTGCTGAAGGCCTGCGGTCAAGGCACATATGAGAAAGCAATCAATGAACAACTAAGGTGTCGCAACGAAAAACTGATGGTTGATGCTTCTCATCTCTCTCCATTCCTGTCTGTCTGTCCCTATCTATTCCTCTCTCTGTCTCTGTAAAACAATTAAAAAAAAATTCTGATCTAGAGGTGAGGAGGCATTGTTCACTGACCTTACTGTTGCCATTCCTTCTTCCTTTATTTAATTGTTTTTGCAAGAGAGAGAGAGAGAGAGAAAGAGAGAGAGAGAAGGACAGACATGAAGGGAGAGAGATGAGTAGCATCAACTCATAGTTGTGGCACCTTAGTTGTTCATTGATTGCTTTCTTATATGTGCCTTAACCAGGGGGCTCTAGTTGAGCCAGTGACCCCTTGCTTAAGCCAGTGACCTTGGGCTCAAGCCAGTAACCCTGGGCTTCAAGCCAGTAACCTTTGGGCTCAAGCCAGCAACTATGGGGTCATGTCTATCCCACACTCATGGTGGTGACCACTCATTAAAGCTGGTGACCCCATGCTCAAGCCAAATGAGCCTGTGCTCAAACTGGTGACCTTGGAGTTCCAAACCTGGGTCCTCAGCATCCCAGAGTGAGGACCACTCTATCCACTGGGCTCTATCCACTGTGCCACTGTCTGGTCAGGTACCATTCCTTTTGTTTTATGTCACGTCATCATGGATTTCCGTGTTTTCCTACATACAAAAGCATTTGTTGTTGTTGTTTTTTACACTTTTAGAACTTCATGTCTTTTTCTTACTTAGAAAATTCTATTACTCAAAACATGGGATAGCCCCTCATCCTTGGTTTAGATCATCTTTTCTAAAACTTCTCCAGGGAGACCTACTGGTCCAGTGGCAATGACTCAGGTTGGCAGGGGGGTGTGGACTGAGAGGATGCAGTAGAGGCTCTGCCCCTGTTCAACCTGAATTGCTTCTGCATGAGATTCTCTCTGAAGAAAGACCTGGTTTATATACCTAAGCAGACCCGGAAACTGCTATTGTAGAGTGAGCTCTTGATTTTCCAAAAGCTGTGAAGCTCCAGAGCTTCCAAATGCATGTTTTATATATTGTCATTGCTCCTCTCCCAACACAAGGCCTTCTTAAAGCTCTGTAGCAACACCAGACGGATGCTCAGATGTGTTTCCAGGGCAGATTTTGGTGAAGAGGCCATTATGAACTTTTCTTTCTCTGGTGAAGGTACTCAGTAATAAGATTTATTAGTATCTCTTACTTTTAGAGCAACATTAACTCATGTGAGTGTTCCCATTTCCACCAAGGGTTGCATCTGGAGCAAGGGTACAGTGGGGGAGGAAGTGAGTAGAGGATCATTTCTCAACGTATAATTCATAAGGGTCAATAATTTACCTATGGCAGTCATGATGCTTTTGACTACAGTACCAGGAACCCTAACTATGAGAATAATGACCTTTTTAAAATAAGAAATCTAAGGTAGGGCCAAGATCAAGATGCTTTGTACCTCGCACAATATGGCTCCAGGGTAATATGCAGATTCAACATTTGGCAGTGTTCTTACTGCTGGTGGGCTCTCCATCAAATCTCATTTCAAGAATAAGGAAACCAGCCTTGGCTGGGTAGCTCACTTGGTTAGAGCATTGTCTTGATACACCAAGGTTGCAGGTTCAATCCCTGGTCAGGGTACATAGAAGAATCAACCAATGAATGCATAAAAAAGTGGAACAAAAAATCCATAATTTCTCTTTGTTCCTCCTTTCCTCTCTCTCTAAAATCAATAAATAAAATAAAAAAGAGTTAGGAAACCTCTCAAAGCTCCCAACCTGGCTCTTTCATGTCCCCTTTGTCAGAATTGAAGCACATGCCCACTCCTGAGCCAGTGTCTGCAAAGAGAATGGGATTGGTTCGATTAATTACTGCCTCTTCAAGATTTTACCCTGAGCTGGGGAGAGGGTCACCTTCTCTTGAGTGGTAGTTACCTGATTAAAATCAGGGAGGGTATTATTATTAACAAGGAAGGGGGAAGGGAGGAGTGACCAACAGTGGTTGGTGCTTTTATTTTAATTAAGTTATTGATTTTATTTTCCCTGGTTACTGTTAGAACAACTTGATCCACTACTTGGAGGTTTTACATTCCACTTCAGATGATTCTACAGAAGAAGAAGAGTGCATATGGGCATATCTTGAACCTGGTTCCACTTTTAGAAGAAGCACTTTATGGGGAGGTGAATAGAACTTTGTGGCTTTGTACACAATTGAGCGTTCAAGAGACTGAATAGTTGGTGTCAAGAAATAAAATTGGCAATTTATTAGAGGCAGAACTAGGTGTACAGTTCCTCTCTAAAGTCCTTATTTTCTTTTCTTTGAATATTTAACACACATTCTTCAATTTCAGAATTTCATCTGTTTGGATTTGCATCAGTCTTGTGTGACAACAAAGCCACCATCTATTAGGAATTTAAGGTAATTAGTTAATTGTTATATTTTTTAAGATTTACTGAAAGGCATTTGGGCTTGAGGATGGTGGCTCAATAGTGCTCAGCCAGTCTCAGATATTTTCTCTCTATCAAAGAAGCCACAGATTATTTTTCCAGAGGAAAATTAGGTTACACATGTTGACTAAAGAGAACAATGGTGCTAACCAACTTGCATTGTGCTAACAGGGCGTTACATATGCTCAGGAAAGTTGGCTCTGTGACAGATTCAGGTACAATATACAGATTCCCATGGACAGAAATGAAATTGCATGTGTTGTGACTGAAGCTGCTGCTGGGCTCTGAAGACACTGGCAATCTAGTGAAGTCCCATGCAGTGGGCGCCATTTGGAGCATGGCAAGAAAAAAAGAGGCGCCCTGCGGTGGGCCGGGGCATGCGTGGTGCCTGGGAGTGCCACAAGCACCAGGAACGGGAATTATGACACATGCAGCTCCACGCTATTTGAGCTACAATTGACCCTTCAGGGTTTGGAACTGTAAACCAGTGGCCAAGGCCACCATCACAACCGCTGGGCCAGTGCAGGTTCACGTTAGATTCAGATAGATGGTAATGAAACAATGGAGCCAAGAACTAGTGAGCCATCAGCTTTAATTCTAGCTTGCACCCGGCGGGCAAGCAAAAACACACACTGGGCTCCAAAACCCACACATTCAGTGCTCACAAAGCTACTGACTTATCCGAGTTTCCTAGAATCAAAGGTTTCTAGCTCACCAAACTTATTCACCTCTGTTCCCCATCTCCTTCTCCCTGCACAAACTCTGCACAAACTGGCTTCTCCCTCAGCACTCCGCCATCTTGGCTGCTTCTCTTCTCCATGTGGCCTTAATCTGCTCTGCTTTCTAATGCTAACCTCAGGAACTGAGAGAGAAAGCTCCTGGTCTGCCCCACTTTATAGTGTAGAAATCTAAACCTTTAATTCAATCTACAAACAACGAAGTCTCTGATACAAAGTCACTTATCTGAGGCATAATGGAGGATTCCTCATGAGAGTGCACCACCCTACATCATCCAATGAGTCAAAGGTGTGGGGAAAAGCTTACTCTTAAAACTAAGCCTTAGGCTATAATGACCCGGCCTGCCCACAGCCTATCCCTAACACAGATTAATATGAACGGACTTGCACGTGGGCAGCGCCATCTTTAACAAAGTGAGCATAATATATTTTATCTTCCCAACAGGAACCCAGTTCAGATTTCCTGTTAGGCCGTGGAATGCAGGGAAGGAAAGACAGGAGATGGCTCACCCCTTCTTCTGCTTCTGTTCCCTTTCAGATATTGGAATGGATTCTCCACAGTCATTTTTCCTCTTGCATCCAGACATTTGAACCATGCAACACAAAGTCAAGTCTTGAGTTTCCATAGCCAAGTCTTTCTATAATTGAATACCATTTTCAGCCTTTGCAAATGTTTTTTCCTGTACCTCAGAGCTCCAGAGGTCTGGTGGTCCTGCCCTATGGGGGTGGGGGTGGGCTGGAGGTACATACTGATGACGGAGGTCTCAGCAAACAAAGGATGGTGTGTGGGCTTGTGTGTATGTGTGTGTGTGTGTGTGTGTGTGTGTGTGAGAGAGAGAGAGAGGGAGAGAGAGAGAGAGAGAGAGATTCCTGTTTCTAAGAGAAGCTCTGGAAACAGGTTTCTGGGTAAATGAAAGTTGTATTGTCTTCCATCAGAGATGGCTTGAAAATAAAGTGCTTTAATGCTAATACTGCAGATGTCTGCAGGAAACTGAGCTCCACACTGAACGCGGTAGTTAGATAGCTGTGCGGAAAGTACATGAAGGAGAGGGCTAATGTGCAATACTTCTATTTAAGATAGAAGGAGGAAATAGAAATTGTGATAGCATGCTATTTCAAGTAATAATATAAAGTACTTGATGTTTACATGGTGAATGGATCAATACTAATTCTGTAGTCAGTGCACATACAGTAGTTTGGATTATACAAGTGATAGATGCACTCAGTATAGCTGAAATTTCCACCCTGCAACATTTATTTCTTGCTGCGTGTTAGATGGAATTTTCCACCCAACTATCTGGAAGGATTTGCATAAGAATGGCGATAGAGCAGTATTCTTTAATGATGTGCTTTTCTTTGTTAAACTTCAGAAATGTCTATAGTGCATGATGAGGTTTGGGTGAATTGCCAAGCTAATGCTTTTATATTTTCTTTAAAGAGCTTATCTTCACTGTGTTGTGAGAGTCACTTTATATTGTGGTTATAAAGGCAGTGGCAGTAAAGCCGAATTTGTAGCAATCCCCAATAAATGCCTTCTCCTCGTCCTCAAGAGCTAGGTCCTGCTTTGCAGGGAATCGGGGAAGGCACTCGGCTGCCATTGGTTCAGCTGCAGGGAGCCAGTCGGATTTGTTTTATGTTCCCATACCTGGTTCTGCTCACCATCAGGCCAGGAAGCCATTCTCCGGCTCAGACAATGACCCCTTGTTAGCCTAACTCAGCACCGTTCCTATCGAAAGGGCTTGAGATCAGCCCAACTGGTGCTCTCACGGAGGATGAGTTGAATTATTCAGATGAAAGCCTGGGAGCAAATGTGGTTTGGAAAGTGACCTTTTTGTCCTCCCTGCAAGAACCTAATGTTTACAATGTGAGGGGGAAAGAGACTGGAATCTTGGGAATTCCAGGAATGCAGCTGCCAAGCGAAAGAGGCTCTCCTTTCCCAGTTGTGCAGCAACCAGACCCACTCTGCAGAGTCTGCTCCACCACGAGGGTTTGGAAGTGCAAAGGTGGCAACACAACGCCCCGGAGCTGGAGCCTGCAAGAGTCCTCCCACGGAGGACTTCACATTAACCTCAGCTTCAATGGAACAAAGACTTTGGAAGCCAAGAATGGAAGGCGATTTAAGGTCACCTAATCCGACTCTTTGTCTAATGCAAGAATCTCTTTCCTGACATGGCCTCATGGCTCAGTGACCATCATTTGCAGTCTGAATACCTCCAAGGACAAAGAAATTACTTTCTCCAAACAGCCAGGACAACAGATGACATTATATGGAGGACTTACTATGTGACATGCCTTGTGATAAGACCCTAAGATTTATGATCTTATTTAAGGCTCAGATCAACTTTATGAGATTGGTGCTGTTATTGCCACTAGATGAGGAAACTGAGGCTTTATATATATTACAGGGAAAGGTTGTAAGAGCCTGTGTCCTTAGTCCCCGCACTGTCCTGCCCAGCTTGTCCCATCTTCGGCAGCCCTAATAATTATTTTTCTGTCCTTGGAAGACACGTGGAATATATTTTGCCCCTTTTTGACATGAAGTGCCTTCAGAAACTTGAGGCAGCCTTCCTGTCTCTTTAACAGCGTCCTAGTTTTCCTTCTTTCCTGTTTCATGCCGAACACATCTCAGTTTGTCTAAGTTTGGTGAATTCCTCCAGACCCATTCTCACATACCAATGCTCTTCTCAAAACGTGTGACTTTTATTACTTATCAGACATGTAAAAATATTTTAAAATTTTAATGGGGTGACACCAATAAATCAGGGTACATATGAACAATGAAAACATCTCCAGGTTATCTTATCATTCAATTATGTTGCATACCCGTCACCCAAAGTCAAATTGTCCTCTGTCACCTTCTGTCTGGTTTTCCCAGTGCCCCTCCCCTCCTCCCTATTCCACCCTCCCCTCCCCCCCCAACCCTGTAACCACCACTCTCTTGTCCATGTCTCATAGTCTCACTTTTATGTCCCACCTATGTATGAAATCATGGTGTTCTCAGTTTTTTTTTCTGATTTACTTATTTCACTCCGTATAATGTTATCGAGGTCCATCCATTTTGTTGTAAATGATCCGATGTCATCATTTCTTATGGCTGAGTAGTATTCCATAGTATATATGTACCATAGCTTTTTAATCCACTCGTCTTCTGACGGACACTTGGGCTGTTTCCAGATCTTCGCTATTGTGAACAATGCTGCCAGGAACATGGGGGCGCATTTCTTCTTTTCGAACAGTGCTATGGTATTCTTAGGGTATATTCCTAAAAGTGGGATAGCTGGGTCAAAGGCAGTTCGATTTTTAATGTTTTGAGGAATCTCCAAACTGTTTTCCACAGTAGCTGCACCAGTCTGCATTCCCACCAGCAGTGCAGGAGGGTTCCCTTTTCTCCACATCCTCTCCAGCACTTAATCTGTGTTGTTTTGCTGGTGAGCACCATTCTGACTGGTGTGAGGTGATATCTCATTGTGATTTTAATTTGCATTTCGCTAATGATTAGTGATGTTGAGCATTTTTTCATATGCCTATTGGCCATCTGTATGTCCTCTTTGGAGAAATTTCTATTCATTTCTTTTGCCCATTTTTTTAAAATTTATTTTATTTTTATTTTATTCATTTTAGAGAGGAGACACAGAGAGAGAGAGAGAGAGAGAGAGAGAGAGAGAGAGAGAGAGAAAGAGGGGAGGAGCTGGAAGCATCAACTCCCATATGTGCCTTGACCAGACCAGTGCAGGGTTTTGAACTGACGACCTCAGTGTTCCCAGGTCGACGCTTAATCCACTGCGCCACCACAGGTCATTGCCCATTTTTTGATTGGATTGTTTGTCTTCCTCAGACATGTAAATTTAAAAAAATTATTAATTGATTTGTGAGAGAGAAACATCAATTGTTGATCCATGTATTTATGCATTCACCAGTTGATTTTCCTATGTGCCCTGACCGGGGATCAAACCTGCAACCTTGGTGTATCGGGACAACACTCTAACCAACTAAGCTACCCAGCCAGGGCTACTTATCTAACATTTTGAAGAAACCTTATTACGGTTGCTTTGTTTTATTAGGAGGCAGTGGACTTTGTTGGTGATATCTAACTATGAAGACATCTATTCTGGGTGCAGAGGTGGCCTTCTAAAGAATACACGGGGAACTTTTTACACAGCTCTTTCCGGGAAGAGAGCATTTAAAAACCCACAGGCACTAAAATAAGCCCGGTTGAGCTTCAGTGTCGTTGCTGGTGTGAAGGGGCACGACTGAAGAAAGCGTGAAGCCTTCTTCCATGGTGTTCACTGTGGTCCTGTGAGGCCCTGTGGGGTGCAGCTGCTCTTAGATCTAATTCAGCCTCTGACCTGGACTCTCTGTAGCTCCCTGGCCTGTCACCATTCCCTCCTAGTGTGGGAAACGTGATCACGCCATTGACACTGTGGTGTTGCAGTTCTGATGGAGTGAACTTTGGACTTGAATCAGGCTTGGTCAAGTCAGGCTACCTCTTTGGGCTTTAGTATCCTCATGTGTAAGCGGAGATAAGTACCTCTCCTTAACAGTGTTAATTACACAAAGCTGCCTTCAGACCCAGGTGGCTGTTAACCGGGAGTCCTACCTAAGCAAACCAAAAATCTAAGCCTGTAAACGCCTCAAGGTTACAAAATCGAGACGCAAAGGAGAGCCAATCACAAACGGGAACAGTGCGCAGCCAGGCTAAGATACCTGTGGGGCCCCCAGAGTCCCCTGCTTCCTGTGGCCTCTGGAGGTCGTGGGTAAAGCCTTCTCGGATCCCAGCTCCCTGCTGCTTTTGCATGATGAGCCTTCAGACTTTGAGCACTTCTTTTCCAGACTGGGTCTGAAACCAGCCAGAGTGGGACTGGGTTCAACCTAAGAACCAGACTGGGTGTGACTGAGAATCGGGACTGCGTAGGGAGGGTTTGAACCAGGTCTGATTTAAGCTGGACCGGTGCTAGAGTGAGGTCTCAGGTGAATAAAATTTTGTTTGAAGGCTGAACAAGTAGGTTCACCTCACCAGAGATAATCTTGAATGATCGTGGCCACAGCGGAGGACTTTTAACCTAGACAGACTTATCCACTTACAAGGTGCCCTAGAGAAAAGGGGTCTTGGCTGATACTCACTACAAAGGGTAGAGGTAAAGGTATTTTTCTTTCTCTACAGTTTCTGGCTTCCAGAGGAGCCCCTTTGACACACCCCACTCCCACTGGAGCCTGCAGATGGCATCCTGGGACAATTGGCAGAAGCCGGCAAAGGATGACAGTTCTTACCATCTATCTCTTCCTGTGGTGCCTGGTCTTGAGAGAAAGGTAAAATTGCATGTCGTCCCTTTTCTGTTTTGAAATTGAGATTGGCCAGAAATAAAACATTGGTTATTGGTTCTTTCTCTCCTAGGGACAGCTTTTGTCTCTTGTTTGTCTCATTTTGTGTCCTGAGAACTTGGCTTTGCAGCTGTTGGGCTGAAGACCCCCTCAGTATGGCTGGATGGCAACGTGGGTTGCATGCTGTTTGCAGCTGGGGCCCCAGTGCCTGTGGCCAACTCTCTGGGAGCTTGTCTCTTTCTGTTGGTTGTTTTTGTGAGGGGCTCTGGATCTCGGGAGGGAGGGCTCTGTTGCAACCTCTTTGGGGATCCCTCTGGTGTTGTTCAATTTTACCAAGAACACTGACTGGTTGTCCAGGCTTAAACCTGACAAGATATTTGAAAGGAGTTTTAAAAAAGAATCTCTTTGGTCAGAAGTTGGCTAAATTGGAAGCTGATATTCAGAGCCTGATGGGGACCATGTTTTTAGGCCTTCTCCCCTAAACGAACATGAAAGTGCGTCTCCAGAGGGAAAGAAAAACATCCTGAAGCCATTGTGGAAAGATTTACTACAACATTCCAAAGACACACCACCCTGAATCTGGAATGTGGGAATCTTCTGATTTTCATCTTGGCTGAAGATCTTCCCCCTAGAATAAAGAAGTGAGTTGAGGGTAATGTTGTTGGATGATTGGGTCGGCATCTTGATATCATTCAGGTTGCAACTCAATTCTTTGAGGAATTAAAAACAACTGTACTTGTCTTACAAGTCAGGTCTTTATTAGAATGGAAACGAGGCTCTAGAAACAATTCAAAGCCCGCCAATCCTTTTTTCCCATTCCAGACCTCTCCTAGTCAAACTAATGTGACATTTGAGGTGTCCCCCCACCTCAGCCATGATAAGGGTCTTTCTGATGGCTGGGCTGCATTATTCCTGACCCACAGAGATGCCCCGTTATGGCGCAACTCTGAGTAAATTAAGATCAGTGCAAGTTTGGTTGCCATTGAACTAACAACAGAAATTGATGACAGATGACCACATTGAAATAATTGTAATATTAAGACACAGACTTACTAAATCAAGGTTATTTTGTGTTAAAAAATGCTCAACACTAGTAAATTAAAGAAAAGGAAAATCTTTTTTTTATTTTTCACTTAAAGCTTTTTATTTTGAAATAGAGACTCACAAGAAGTGCAAAAACAATACAATATCCTTTCGATAGCTTCCCCCACGTGGGACAACTCAGTAGTTATTGCATGACAGCAAAACCAGGAGATTAACATTGCTAATTACTGTTAACTGGACTATTCAGTTTTCACTATTTTTTATTTTTTTTAAATTTTTATTAATTTTAATTTACTGTGTTAACATGAATTCAAGTGTCCCACTCAATGTAACTCCCTCACCCACCACCCCAAGTCCCCTATTGCACCCCCTTACCCCCTTCTCCTAATTCTCTCCGCCCCTCCCTCTGGGATTTGCTGTCTTGTTATCTGTATCTGTGTGTTATGTATATATAATTTCACTAATCCCTTCACCTTCACTATTTTTTAATCTGTGTTTTTTAACATTTATTTTTAATTTATTGAGATATCATTTTTAAAGGAACAATTTACATTATAGAATAGCAATTTTCTATAATCCTTGTGTTTTTCTTTAAATACAAATTACTAAATAAATAGTTTTCTTTCTTTACCTACCCATCTTCCTTCCCTTCTGACTTTGCAGTAGAGTTATTAGTTTAAAAATATTTATTAAGTTTTTATTATTTTTTTTATTATTCAGTGAGAGGAGAGGAGGCAGAGACAGACTCTTGCATGCACCATGAGTGGGATCCACCTGGCAAGCCCACTAGGGGGTGATGCTCAGCCCATCTAGGGCATTGCTCTATTGCTCAGCAACCAAGATCTTCTTAGCACTTGAGGCAGAGGCCACAGTGCCATCCTCAGCACCTGGGGCCAACTTGATCCAATCAAGCCATGGCTACAGGAGGGGAAGAGAGAGAGAGAGAGAGAGAGAGAGAGAGAGAGAGAAGTGAAAGGGGGAGGAGTGAAGAAGCAGATGGGTACATCTGTGTGCCCTGACCGGGAATTGAACCCGTGACATCCACAAGCTGAGCTGACTCTCTACCACTGAGCTAACGGGGGCCAGGGCTTATTAAGTATTTTACTCTTAACAATTTTAATTTATTTTAAATGTTCATTTAAAGAAGTAGAAAGAGCACTGGACTGTGTTGGGAGATGTGGTTTCTAGTCTTGGTTCTGTGGAACTTCAGGAAAACCACATTACCTCTCTGGGCCTTCCATTCCTCCTCTGCTAGGTTTGATGAAGGTGATTCATAAGGTTGTCCCCAAGTCAGATTTTATGTGTCAAAGCAGCTCAAGGCCAGGCAAGACAAGTCAATTTAGTTGGCAATCCTAGAATCCCTATTATGCACTAGACCTTGAGCTGGGCAGTCAGTGAGAGCGAACACAAGCTTTAAGCCAGTGCAGTGCCAGCTGCAGGCGGCCTGGACTTGTATTCCATCACTGCTTCTTACCAGCTGGGGAATTGCAATCCCATTGTTTCTCTTCTGTGTCTCATTTTCCTCATGGGATTGTTGTGCTAATAAAATAAATGAATATGTGTCAAGGGATTCCTGTAATGCCTGGCCCTTAGTGAACATTCAAATAATACCGGCTTTTGTTACAATTATTATTGGTGGAGGAGGCAGATGTTAATCCAGTAGTCACAAAGATAAAAAGAACGTTTTAGTGGTGCTCAGGGCTCAGACAGCATCTCTCAGGAGAGTTTCCTTGGCCCAGGAAGTAGTGATGTAGGTTAAGATCGGAAGGATGAGTTCACTAGTTGAAGGGGAGTGGGGTAGAATCAGGGGGACAGGTATGCAAAGCTCCTATGGGGGGAGGAAGCACAGATTTCCAGGCACTTAAAGTAGGTCAGGATGAAGGGAAACAAGGAGGAGGGAGAGAGTGAAGGTTGGAAGTTGGTAAGGTCCAGGCTGTGTTGGGCTCTGTCTGAGTCAAAGATTTGGGAAAACTGGTTTTGCCTGTGCCTCCTGGAGGTCAGAGTACCCGTTAGGCTATGACACCCTGAAGTGATGTTCCACAAGGATTTGACAGTGGAACAAAGCAGGAGCCATCTTCTAAGGCAGTGGTTCTTAACCTGGGTTCTATCGAACCCTAGGGGTTCGATGAGTCGGTCTCAGGGGTTCGGAGAAGCCTCTTCTGCGGAGGCTAGAATAAAGTAATACCGTAATTTGTTGTGAGTTCATGCACTTTGTTGGGTTTGTTCTTTGAGCAAGGTGATGTTCATGCACGGCTCATTTTGTGCACCAGTAAAAATACATATACCTATGTCTTGAATTTGGAAAAAAAAGTCATATTTTATTTATCACTAAAGAAGGGTTCGGTGATTGCACATATAAAACTGGTGGGTTTGGTGCCTCAAAAAAAGTTAAGAACCACTGTTCTAAGGGATAATAAGGAAGTGCATGTGATGAGTTGTGGCTCAGAAGGATTGACATTACCTGGACCATCATGCACTTGGGTCATGCTTTAGTGGCCCACCAGACTATGGACTGATCATTTCAGTGTCCTAGTCAGGTTGTCTTATGACCGGTCAGATTTGAGTAGGGTTGAAAGACCATGCTGACTTCTTCCCTGTCTATAGGGAGACAAAGCTGACGAGTCTTGTTTTCAGCTTTTGGGACAACATCCACCATCTGAGAATTTGATAAAACCCATGGCTTTTCTATCTTGAGAGATGCATTTACACAATTAAATCCAATTCTGAGTACATTTTTAAGGTGGGCCAATGGGCCCCGCAGACACTTATCCATGGTCCCAGGTTAAATGTCCTTCCCATACAAGATGGTGCTCGACATTATGGATTCTCTCAGTGACCACCCCCACCCCCACCCAGCCTCTCCTTTTCTTCCCTATTGTTTCTGCCTCAAGTTTGGACCCTTATTACTTTCCCTCCAGATTATTATAATTTCCTCTAAATTTATTCCTCTGCCTTTAGCTTCTCACCCTACAAACAATTCTTTACATATTCTATGGAAAAATTTTTATTAGGGTGTGAGATAAAATAAATAAAATTGTATATATTTATTTTCAGAATAAAGTAAGTCAGACTTATTATAGATACTTTGCAAAATACAAGTTAAAAACAAAATCCATAGTCTCAGTATCCAGAGGCAACCAATGGTATATATTTTTTCCACTATTTTTCAATGGAAATATTTTTTTGAATAGTTATGATCAAATTGTATGCATGTGTATTTTTCCATGGAAATGCTTTACTTAGCATTTATTATTCCTTTAGCCCAATATGTACATGTGTGTGTTGAATATAGTATATAGATATATGTATTAAAAATTTTTGTATTATGAAAAGTATGAAAAATATACAAAAGCAGAGATAAATATTATAATGAACCTCCCCCACATGTACCCAACCTAGCTTTAAAAATTATCAGTATTGTATCAGTGAACTTTTGATGTGAAACAAATGACCTCAAAATTTAGAACTTAAAACAACAACCATTGGTTTAGATCTTAATTCTCTGGAGGAGTGACTTGGGCTGGGCTCAGCTGTGTGGTTCTTTTGCTAGTCTTGGCTGGTCTCAGCTGTGCATCCGTCTTTTGCTATCACTTTGCTAGAAGGCTTTGCTTCTGGGATTGGCTGGCTGACGTATGGGGCCACAACAGGAATTGGGTCCCTGTATCTTGCATCATCTAGTAGGTTATCCCTGGACTTCTTCGCATGATGATGGAAGATGTCCAAGCATAGCCAGAGGCATGTGCTAATGCATAAGTGATTTTCAAGCTTCTGGTTGCATCTTATTTCCTGATATTCAGTTGGCCAAAGCAAGTCATAGGTTTGCTTTATACTCAAGGGGTGAAGAAATAGATTCTACCTCTCAACAAGAGAATCTGCAACATCTTATATTAAGGGCATGGATATAGATGGAAGAATTTTTGGCCATTTTTCTAATCTACCACAAATGTGTTGCAAATATTAACATTACTAAATTATCATTCTTTTTGATGGGATTGGAACTTGTCACAAATATAATCTAGATGGCTGAGTAATGTGCCACCCAGTGGATGTTCCAAACCTTGTGTGACCATTTCTCTATTGTTGGGTAGTGAGGTCATTGCCATTATTCTGCCTTTATGAATCATGCTACAGTGGCTTCTTTGTGCACAAAGCTTTTTCTGGTTTTAGGATTATTTCCTCAGAGTAGTCACAAAAGCGATATTACTGTGTCAAACATTTTAGAGCTCTTAGTACACTTTGCCAAATTGCTTTAGAAAAGGATTGTATCAATTTACACTTCCACCAGTGTGTGTGAAAGAACTCCACAGGGATCCTTCTAAAATGCAAATCTGATTATCTCATGCCCAGTTTAAAAGTGATCTCTGCTGCCTTTACAATAAAGACAAAACTATGTAAGACAAAACTGCTACATAACTATTTTAGCTAGCTATGACTCTATATTTAAGGGTCATAGAATGTGGTAAGGAAACGAGGCTGATAGGCTCAGAACCAAGAGAAATGAACCCATCACTTTCATGTTGTCCTTGAATGCAGGTATCATTTTTAAAGACTCTATTCATGTTAGAGAGAGAAGAGAAAGAGAGAGAGAGAGAGAGAGAGAGAGAGAGAGAGAGAGAGAAGGGGGAAAGAAACAGGATGCACCAACTCCCATATGTGCCTTGACCAGGCAAGCCTAGTATTTCAAACCAGTGACCTCAGCATTCCAGGTCAATGTTTTATCCACTGCACCACCACAGGTCAGGCCCAGGGATCATTTTTATAGAAGATGAATTGGAGGGTTCAAGAGTTCTGTATTTAAACTGGGAACCTACTCCTAGCTTTCTTTTTATGGCATTATCTATTTGAGCATCATATAATTGCAAAGTAACATGCATAACAAGTTTAAGTATATATTCAATCAATGTAAGTAAATCATCACATTTCTTTTGTTGTTTAGAATTTGTTGGTTTCTAAAAACAAAAGGCTTCAAGATCTGGAATGAGACAGATCTGAATTTGAATTCAGACTCTGTCATTTGCTAGAATTTGAATAAAACTTTACATCTCAAAGCCTCAGTTTTGTTATCTGTAAGATGTGGACTATAATGCTTACTGTTTACGGGGTTTAGTGATGATTCAGCACATATATCACACGTGTAGCAGAATCACATGGAAGTAGGGGAAAATCATGAATGGAACCAAAATGAGGGTTTGCTGGCTAGGACTCTAATAAAGCTGTGAGGATTTTAACATCCAGGATACCATGAGTTGGAACCCAGTTCAGTCTAATTGCTGGAATTCTTGCCTTTTCAGAGGCTTCCTTTTCCCCAATATTCTTGAGAATCCTCAGGTTCATGAATCATTGCTTCTCCTTGACACTCACCTCTGTCTTTGCCTGGAAAGGGAGAGCAGAAACCGGGACATTTTTCCTGAGGTGGGTTTTCCTCAACCAGTGACCTCCAGGCTGCTCTGTCTGCATCTGGGGTGCCACTAGTACCACGTGTTTCGTGGAGGAGGGCACCGTTTGAGGAGAGCGGGGCAGGGCCTTGGTGGTTCTCTGCAGGGTGGGAGTATCCAGTGTGGTTCTCTGTGGGCCCAGGAATCACAGGACTGGCTTACATATTCACTATCTGTGAATATGTACCTATGATTTTTCGCAAACCAACCCAGTCTTCAGATGCTCTCTTTCTTCCTTAGGGATGTTTTATCTGTCCACTTAGGGATGTGTGGCACTGTCCACTAGAAATATAGTAGGAGCCACAAATATAATTTTAACTATTCTAGTGGCTATATTAAAAAGTATATAAAGAAATAGATAAAATTAATTTCGGTAATATGTGTTAACCCAATATATCTAAAATACTATTTCAACATGTAACCTCCATACAATTAATAAAATCATTCACATGATTTTTATTTTCATATGGTGTCCTGATATTCAGTGTGTATCTTATGCTTACCAGCACATCTCACATTGGACCAGTCACATTTTATGTGCTCAGCAGCCTTGTCTGGCCAGTGGCTGCTATAGGGGATAGTACAGTTCCAGAACAAAACTACTTGGGCTCCTTGTGGTATAATGGTCCAGGTACACACATGGGACTCTGTTTCCTGAAAACATCTGGCTCCGTCTCAGCTGGGTCTGTGAGGGGTTCAATTTACTACACACCGTGCCTAGAATTATTTCCTTTAACCTAGTGTTGTGTCTGGCTTACCAATTCAGACTTCACTTCCCTTACAATAAATTTCCTTTCAGGGGCTTTTGGATTTTCCTCCTTTGCTGTCACCCTGAGAAGACTGTCTTAAATTCTTTCCCATCAATATGTAGGGGGCCAGAGAGTCAGTTTTCTTTTTGCTATTTTTTTTTCCATGAGGTCCTGCTGCTCCTATGTGGATTTATGGATACAAAGAATGTGCGGGAGTCTGTAACCCAAGTAAGTGCATGAGGATGTGATGGGGAACAGATAGCTCTTGACAATGGCCAGCAAGGTCTGAGCCTTAGGCAGTGAGTGGCCTGGCTGAGATGTTCCGTTGGCATAGATGTGATGCTAGATGGGGTATAAAGGAATGATATGGAGGGGCAGAGAGCAAGTCATTCAGTACTGGTAGAGACTTCCTGGAGGAAGCATGCATTGGGGAGAATTCCCAATATGTGACAATAGGGTGATTGAGGTCCTACTGTGTACAGGAGCTTCGTGTGCCTTGTTTCCTAAGGCAGATGTTGTTATCCCTATTTTATAGATGAAATAGTGGAACTCAGAGAGGTTGAGTAACTTAGCTAAGGCTGCAAGAAAGAACCCAGGTGTGGGGCTCTCCAAAGGCCTTACCCTATCCGGTGCGTCCCTGCTGCCCTTGAATAGCTGATGGCTAAGAATTGTCTCAAGAGACCAGCTGGGTGATTTTGCTAGAGAAAGAGAAGTCTTTGTCTTTGTAGAAAACATTTGTCATTTCTTACAAAGGCTGTGGCTATAGCGCATCGATGCTCTAGCCACTATCACTGTGAGACAAATTACCCCAAAATGACACGAAACAACCACTTATGTGCACGATGCCATGGGTCAGGAATTCAGACAGGGCGGAGTAAAGTTGGCTTATTTCTGCTTGGTGATGTGTGAGGCGTCTGTTGGAAGACTCAAAGGCTGGGGGCCAGAAAGATCTAAAGACTCATTGACTCGCAGATCTGCTAGGTGAAGTTAGCTGTCAGCTGGGTGCCTCAGACCTCTCTGTGTCGCCTCCCTATACCATCCATCCCTTTACATGGCCTGGTTTCAGAGTTCTCACAGAGTGGTAGCAGGGTTCCAAAGGCCAGAACCAGCCCAGAGTGGTATTGCTTGTTAGTGCCTTGTCCTCGGTGGCATGTATCATGTACTTCATGCATTTTATTTAACACGGTGGTCACAAAGTCCTGTCTAGTATCAAGGCGAGGTAACATAGACTCTGCCTCTTGACTGGAAGTGGCAAGGTTCCAGAAGGGGAAGTGGGACCAGACACATTGCTATGGCTATTTTTGGAAACTAGTCTGTTACAGTCATTATCCATGCTGCTGACCCACTGACGGGTGAGGGAGGAAGGAAAGGCAGGTAGATAACTGGGTAGGAAATGTTTTATTGAATTGCTGAGGTCTCTAATAAGGGGAATTAGGAAAATGATGGAAAAGCAAATATATTCAAATGCAAATGGCAAGTATTTGAAAAGGCTACCTCCAGCTGAAGACCCCTTTACTTAGTCTCCTAGCTTGGTTTATGCCCTTCCTTGCAGCCTTCAGCATCCTCCCCGGCCAGACCCCTGTGTCCTGTGTCACCTTCCGTAGCCCAGTCTCAGGCAGGGCCACAACACCTTGCCTTTGGCCCACCCTGTGTTCTTCATGGCTTAACCCAAGCCTCCTTTTCCTAAAGATTTTAAATTTCATTAAATCCAGGCTTGCACTGAGAAATAGCGACTGCCTTTATATCCACAGGCTCTTTACTGGAAAGCTATTAGAGGGAAGATAAGGTTCTCTAACACTACAGGAATAAAGCCCAGAAAATTATGCGATAAACTCCACCATCCGGGATAAATGTTATAGGAGGCATTAACCTTCCATAAAAATCCCTTTGCTAGGCAGGAATTTAAATGAGCTGTGAGAGGAGATATTTAGCCTTAGAAACATATTATACTGCCACCTTCTCTTAGAATAGCAAGTTCTTTGGTTATCAGCAGTTGAGTATTGTTCATCTTTTTCATAGGAATGCTCAGCAGTATAGAAAGAATGTAAATGTGGTTTTCTGGGTACACTTCCGTATTGCATGATCTAATTCCCGAGAACTTGTATATACATCCTCTGTTTTTATTTAGGAAAATGGAATAAGAAATTGATATCTAACGAAAGCTGAAACAAACCCTTAGGAGAGCCTTCGAACTAGTTGTCTTGGGGAAAATGTAATTATTTTTCTCCCTCAGGTATAAGCATGATTCTCCAATGAAGATATTAGGCCAGAAATTATAGTGATTGCCCTTTCTTTTTCTATAAATTTAGCTCTTCCAGCAAAAAAAAAAAAGCCAACAAAATCACAGGGCAAAGACTTCATACAAAAGCTTATGCATGTTCTACACATGTTTATATGTGGTGTGGAAAACCTTAGGTGATGGCAGAAAAATAATTATTCTGCTTTAAATGCTCACTCGGTGTGTCTCAACATTAAAAACATTTGTAACAGGATGAGGAACAGGACCTTCCCTAGCGTCTAGAGTCTCAGCTGAAGTCCCAGAGCTGCTTCCTGCCTGCCCACAGTTTGGGGTGGAAAAGATGCCGAATCTCCCAGTGAGCCAGGTGGGTGCAAGTTTGCATACTTACCCTCTGGACTTCCACTGTGTCCTCCTGAGTGGCACCTCTCCAGGGACTCACCAATAAGTCAGTAGTATTATTCTTTTCTTCTTTTGACTGAGCAGCTTTGAAAATACTGATTGTTTAGAGGACCCAGAATTAAAACTCCTAACACATGGTTGAGAAGTCGTCGGCTGCCCCCTAGCTTATTTAATCGAGTTTTCACACTTACGAGGCAATCACTTAAAGAAATTTGAAGACTTTCTTTAGACTATATCACAATAAGAGCACGTTGAGATTAACTTTGAAAGTCGGAAAGACCTACAAAAAAATGAAAGGAAAATAGATTTAAAGGGCTTTACAAGTTTTTCCTAGTGATAAAATAAAGATGTACCCTACTCATTTATATGAGAAAATACTTATTTAGAATATTGAAAACCTTTAAAGTAGACTACGTTTAAAGTTTTTTTTTAATTTTTTTCCAGAAGACTGTTTCTCATCCCAAATGAAATTTATTATTTTAGGAACAGTGAAACTAGTGTGTTGAGGGCCAATATAATAAAGGTACTGTACTCATGAGAGCTCTTGACCACTGGCCGAGGTAGGTATTGTCATCCCATTTCTACATGTAAGAAAGTCAAGGCCTACAAGGTCTACCACTCTGCTTAGACCTTGATTAGCTGGACGAAACCCGGGTTTGTTATCCTCACATCAGGATCATTTTAGGTCTTGAGAACTTCTCTAAACTGCAACATGGCCAGCCAGTCCCTTAAGTGACAAACCGAGGTGAAATACCTGATTCTTCCTCCCAGTGAAATCGAATCCATTGAAAAATCCTTTCGGTCAACTCCTAAACCAATCACAACTCCAGGCGTGCCTTTCCGCTGTCACTAGTGTCATCACCAGAGCCCAGGGCACCCTCATCTCCGCCTGGCCCCTCCATGGTTCCCAGGTGTGCTCCTTCTCCTGCGCCTGCCCGCCTATCGTCAGCACACAGAGCAGCCAGCACTGTCCTCTAAGGAAGTGAGATAGGAGTCTGTTTCTCCTGCACGGGGTGCTCGCTGCAGGTTTCCTACTGCGCCTGAAATAAAATTGGAGTTTCTTGCCTTGTCTTAGAAGACACGTTGTGATCTGACCTGGGCCTTCCTCTCTCATCTTGTGTCCTGCTCACTGTGTTTGCTCCCCAAGCTCCACTGCCCCCACAGACATTTGACTGTTTCTGGAAAAAAAGAAGCTCTTTCCCGATTCTTGCTCTTTTTTTCTCCTTAGAATATTTTCTCCTGGCTTTTCCTGTGGCTGGAGTCCTGCCCTTCAGGTCTCGGTTGAAAGGCCAGTTCCTCCATGAGTCTGTCTTTGATCACGTTATTTAATGAAGCCTCTCCACTGTGTTGTTTGCTGTCATAGCTCCTGGCTAGCTTCCTTCCTGGTGCTTATCACAAACTGTAATTATTTGGTGTGTTTGCCTGTTTACTCGTCCCTGCCCCTCTTCCTGCTCAGACTGTAAGTCACGTGGGAGCAGGAACCCTGTCTGTCACATATTTTGCTGCTACCTCAAAGCGCAACATATGGTAGGCACCCAGCAAACCTTTGATGCAAAAAGTGATCCATGGTTGGGTGGTCCTTTTGCTCTTAAACCCCCGCCTTCCCTCAAATAATAGTCTATGCGGTAATCCGTTATCTTTTCAATGATGGCAAAATATTGGAGTTGTTTTTAGGAACTCTGGTCTGTACTCCTCACCCAGCCATTAATTTGCTGTATATTCCCTCTGAGACCTGACCTCTGATTGGTTCTCGTTTCCCTACTGCTTTTCCCCGGAGGTAGTCTTAACAGAAGCAACTTGGTTTTAATGAAATCATTATGCTGAGATGCAGCCTGCAAGCTTATTTGGTGGACCCGGTGTGTCCCCTCTGTTTGGTGTTGAAGGAGTGTGTCAGGTGACGCTGTCTGGGGAAAGGGATCCCTCCAGAGAGCACCACATAAGAGAGGCAGATGGGTTTTATTGCTAGCAGCCGCTGTGACGGTGCGAGAAACCCGTTAGTCTCTTGTAACATTTCAGCCTGGCTGAACATGTGCAGGGAAACCAGTACTTAATAGTATGTAGTGTCTGCGGCTTCTCATCCTCATCACCTTGGGATCGGGGCTTCCTCACCAGGAATCCTGATCTGCAAAGGCCACTATAGAGACCAGAGAAAGTAAGTCCTTGCATGTGGACCAGTCTGGGCAGGGTGGCAGTGCCCCATGGCCTGGGTGTCCTATGCCTTCTGCTCATGGGAACCTTTCTCTTGCCTTGTTTCTCTGGTGATGATGGAGGAAGAGAGCAGGTGGGTGCAACTTGCTGAGCTGAGTGTGCTACATTTATTGCTTCACCAAATGCTGCGAGGCAGTTTCTGTCTTCATACTGTCCCCATTTGCCAGATGGGGAAGCGGAGGTGCCCAGAGAGATTGTGTAACTTGCTTGAAGTCCCAGTGTCAGGCAGAGAAAGTGCCAGAGCGCTCACTATGTGATCAGTACTCCTCTCTCATCTCACTGGTTAGTTTCCCGTGTCACAGGGAACCCTGAACTTGGCAGAAGAAGCCATTTTCAGGGAGTGTTTGAAAAGCAAAATGCAGTGGATCAAGAGTGCTGGAATTAGTTGTGGCAAATAGGTTCCAGCTGCCAAGCTTTGTAACTTACAGACTAAAACTAGGCCGATTGTATCAGATGTCAACACAGAGACAAATAAATGACTGTAGAGAAGAATTCTCTACTTAATAGGAAAAAAAGAAAAAGCACTGAAGTGCATGTTTGAAAATATATCTTTTTCTTTAAATCCCTATGGGCATCAGGGCTTTTGGGTGTTTCAAGAAAATTAAAAATTTCTCAAGTTAGCAAATCAACCTTCTAGAAGTGTTATCGGGGGCCTGAAAAAAAATGAGAGATACATTCAACATTGTTTATGGAATGGTGACATTAGGCCAAGCCCTGCTGGTCACTGGGCATAAAAAGCGAGGAAGGCCTGACCAGGAGACGGCACAGTGGATAGAGCATTGGCTTGGGATGCTGAGGACCCAGGTTCAAAACTCTGAGGTTTCTGGCTTGAGAGTGGGCTCACCAGCTTGAATGCAGTTTGCCCGCTTGAGTATGGGATCATACACAAAATCCCATTCGTTGCTGGCTTAAGGCCAAAGTTCACTGGCTGGAAGCCCAGGGTCACTAGCTTAAGTCCAAGGTTGCTGGCTTGACCAAGGGGTTACTGGTGCAGCTGGAATGGCACATATGAGAAAGCAGTCAATAAACAACTAAGGTGTTACAACTATGAGTTGATGCTTCTCATTTCTCTCCCTTCCTGTCTGTCCCTCTTTCTCTCTCTCACACTCTCTCTAAAAACAAATAAAAGGAAAGAAAAAGTGAGGAAGGTACAGCCCCAGCCCCTGCAGAGTCAGGCTGAGGGTGGAGGTCGGGGACAGAAAAGTTAGTGGACACTTGAATAAGCTGTGATTCAGGCTACCACAGAACTAACAGGAACCCTTGGGAACAAGGGCGAGAGACTTCCCTAGAGGAGGCCAATTTGGAGATGAGGCTTGAAGGACAGAGCAGCAAAAATTGAGGTGAGTAGCGTGGGCCAAAACACTGAACCCTGGGACACACGGAGAGGCTAGGACAGACAGTAGGGAAACAGGCTGGAGAGATCGATTATAACCTGATTATGCACGGCCTTGTGTGTGAGACTCTGGAGCCCTGATGTTATCCTGTGGTGACAATTTTAGAAAGATCCCTCTGGGGGCCATTTGAGACTATACTAGAGAGAACGAACAGGAGAAAAGGTGCTATAATAGTGCAGGTGAGACTGAAGCAGCCTTGAACTTGGGCAGCAGCAGTGTGAAAGGAGAGAATAGGACAGACTCAGTCATGCAAAGCATCCTCTTCGCAGAATTTTTATGCTATAGTGGTATAATGCAGGGACCTGGCCCAGGTGGGTGCTTCCTGTGTGAATGAAAGCTGAGTATACAGACGATTGTACTACATGCACAGTTAGAAATTTATCTATAGGTGCCCACTCGTGTATACCAGCTAGATAATTTTTATGATAAACATATATACCTGGAAATTTTCAATTACAATATTTACTCTCATTACAGAAAGTGAATGCAAATTATGGCAATTTTGAAGCATCCAGTGTTCCGTGTAAGATGACAAATGTTCCTTCCACACATTCCTCCTTAGCAACAAAGTTTTCTACTTGATTGCTTATTATTTTTTTTTGTACTATTACAGATGTTGCATTTGATTTTAGAGTGAAATGTGCTGTTCCGTATCATTAAATAAATTCTCAGGGATATAATTTATTTCTCTCCTTGGAGCATAGAAGGAATTCAGTCATTCTGAAGCATGTGCCTGTCTTCCTGGAAGTTAGAAAAATATAAAACACCTTATTGAAATGTTTCTCCACTGAGAAAGGCAGGTTTCTTTTTGGGAAAGTGAATGCAGATGGGATGTATTTGTAGTGAAGATGGACTGCACTTTAAGGCTTATGACTTCTTGCCCTTTGGAACCAGACAGAGCCCCTGGCTGCCTGCTCCCCCAACCTAAATTAGATGCCCCCTAGTGCCTCTCATGATACCCTGTTGTTATCCTTCCCAATGTTTCATAATTGTGAGTTATATATTTGTGGGAGATTAAATACAGCTGCTGATTCCTCTTCCATGAGAAAGAGGTGGGACTCATGTGCCCTGCTATTGAGTCTGGGCAGGCTCTGTGACTGCTAGGCCAATGGAACATGGCAGAAATTATGCTGTGAGAGTTTCCAGGCTCAGACCTCAATAAACGGGTGGCTTCTGCTTCCCGTCTCTTGGAGTACTTTTTGGGTGCTCTAAGCCACTAAATAATAAACCTGATTACCCTGCCTAAGAGTCCCTGCCAAGGCATATGACATGTTAGTGAACTGCTTTGGACCCTCCAGACTCCATCATACTTGCCTGTTGAAACTGTCCTGCGACCTCCATTGACACCCCATGGAGCAGTACTGCCTGGCTGGACACTGCCTGAATTCCTGACCCTCGATATTGTGAGATATAATGCAGTGGGTACTGTTTTAAGCCATTAAGCTTTGAGGTAGTTTGTTTTGCAGTAACAGACAACTGGAACAATGCTCACTGATGTTTACTTATTTGTTCATCTGTTTTCCCCTTTAGACTGTAAACATTGTGAGGACAACAGGGATCATGCCTGGTTGGTTCATACTATGTGCCCACTTAGCCCAGTAGTAGGACACAGCACTGAATGAAAGTTCCGTGGCTGAAGTTGGTCAGAGCAGAGTTAGCATAAAACATAGGTACGGCTCCTTCACTCAGACTCCTGAGTGGTTTGTGCATTCCCTTCTTAACCCTGGCTTTTCCCCAACGTGAATCTTCCTCCTGACACGGATATTCTTCTGTTTGCTTGTGTTCAATGTATTTTGAGGCTAAGGACACTATTTGTCTTTAGTTAGAGATTTTTCTTTTTCTAGAAGCCATCACATGCCCAATTTTCTTATAGAGGTGAAGGCAGTAAGGTGAGCACCATCTGGGCCTGAAATAAATGAAGAAGCTCTGTCTATCTGCCAGTCCATACATCTATCCTACCCATACAGCATAATTTGGCTCTGATGCAAAACTTAAAAAAGAATCTATGGGCTAAAAACATTTGATACCACACTGTAAGCAGAGAAACGTGTGTTTATTGTAGGGAGGACGGCTGCTTAGCCTGACTTGCTTTGCTAGCCAAACCTCTGGTTCCTTACTGTCCATCAATCATAGCCATTAATAAGTCTTTCATTAAAAAGAGGAATTCTGGCACAGGGTCCTTTGTCTTTTCAATACACAATTCTGTATCCATGCCAGCAATTCTAATTATTATAATCATTATTATTTTGTTTGGTCGCAATTTCACCTTCCACACCGCAGCCTCTGGTAACATTTAGTGATTCTTGAAGCATTGTTGCTTTTTTTTTTGTGTGTGTGTGTGTTTGGTGTGTGTGTGTGTGTGTGTGTGTGTGCATGGCAGAAACAGAGAGAGTCAGAGAGAGGGACAGATAGGGACAGACAGACAGGAAGGGAGAGAGATGAGAAACATCAATTCTTCGTTGCAGCTCCTTAGTTATTCATTGATTGATTTCTCATATGTGCCTTGACCGGGGGGAAGACTGAGTGACCCCTTGCTTGAGCCAGGGACCTCGGGCTCAAGCTGGGGAGCCTTGCTCAAACCAGAGGAGCCTTTGCTCAAGCTGATGACCTCGGGGTCTCGAACCTGGGTCCTCCACATCCCAGTCTGACACTATCCACTGCGCCAACGCCTGGTCAGGCTTAAAGCATCTTTATTAACTTCTCTGAGAATCCTTTACTTCACTTAGAACAGTGATGGGCAATCTTTTGAGCTTGGTGTGTCAAAATTTGCCAAAAAAACGAGCATAACGGGGGTGGTGTGTCACTTCAAGAAAAACGGCCTAACCGGAAGTCCCAGAACTAGATGCTCTGTACTGGAGTTCTGTTGTTTTGGCCTTCATACCTCCGGCCCAGAGTGTCTACACTACAGCAAATGTTTTCTCCTCGGCTACTGCACCTGGCCATGCAGGAGCCAAAGATGAAATGTCCTTCTCGTGCAGCCCCATACTTCTCTGGTATGCGGCTGCAGTGCTGGTGTCATAGGTTCGCCATCACGGACCTAGAAGATCTCTTTCATAAAGAGTCACACTGACGTGACTGCTGAGGTGGTTTTAGTAATAATATTGTATTTTTTTCAGAGCAGCTCTTTATAGTGACTAAAATATGCTGTCATGACGTTTTAGCAGGCTTTGTTTTAAATGGGCTGTCCTGTCTGAACACACATTGTTAACACTACCCTTTGGTTGGGAAGTGGGTGTGTCCCAAAGCAATGGGATGATGGACTGGATGCTGACTTTCTCACATTTGGACCATTTTTTCATGAGGTCGTCTGGAGTCCTAAAAGCCTTCTTGTTTCATATATAACTATATCTATATCTATAGTTATATCTATATCTCCATTTATCCATATAGATAGGTAGATAGATAGATATAGATATATATATATATAGTTTTCCTGATGGGGATTTTGAAGAACTTAATGGCACTATAGCAGAGATAACACAAGAAGTAGTGCCCCATAATAATTTATTATTAATGTGATTAGTATTATGGATAACTCAGGGAGCAACTCCATTTAGGGGGTCCCTTGGGTCTAGGTGTGTAAGTGGGTAGGGAAAGGGGTGCTCATGTTGTCAGTGATCATGCTAAAAGCTGGGTGCCACCCAGGGAGTCTTTAAATTTCATTCATGATTGCAAGTAATCGAGAAAAGTTGGTTATAAATAACAACACAACTCAGATGATCTTAAAAAAGTAAAATTTATTTGTCACACATAATTCAGAGGTCTAGTTCTTCAGATGTGGTTGAATTCAGATGCTCAAATAATGTTACTCTGCTGGATTCATTCTAAGGAAGCCCTTTTTAAAAAGGCTTCCTTAGAATGAATCCAGCAGAGTAACATTATTTGAGTATCTAAGGCTTTCATTGTCCCTTAGAGTGTACAATCCTAGAAAACAGTAGTTTCTTTTCCAAAAGCTCTAGCAACAACCCTGGGGGCAATTCTCCTCAGCCTTATTTAGGTCATATAATTATCCTTTAACCAATAACTATGGCCAGAAGAGGGTGTGTTCTGATTATCCAGGTCTGGGCCATGTGGTCATCCCTGGAACTGGGAAGCACGGTCAACCCCAGCTGAGTCATGGGACTAGTAATGGTGGTGCGGTAGTTTATCAGAGGACAACCTTGAGACGTATTCCATTCCAGTTACTTATTAGTCTTCTGAGATCTTAAGAGCAAAGAGTGAGATACTCCTTGAAGTCGGATTCAGGTGGGAGAACTGAATATAGATGCATTCTATCAGCTACTTACTAAATGATTGTGGGCTAGTCACTTTCTCTCAGGGGTCTCAGATGTCTCATCTGTAAGGTGAGGAGTTTGAACCAGATGCATATGATGACCCCATCCAGTTCAAAGATTCTACAGCTTTCTTTACACCTCACTGGAAAGATTATTATAAACATCCAGAGAGAAGAAGTAGGGTAAGGTGCCACACCTAACACAAGGTGTTTCTGATCTTGATGTCAATGGTGATGTTGCTAATGGCCATTCTCTACTCTATTAGAACCAGCCCTAGTCATCTGCTGCTGTCAGAGACACTGCTTCAGAGCCCTCCCGAGTGCCCCCCACCCCCGCCAGCTCAGCAGTGATGAGAGAAATTTTCTGGCTGTTGTAAGGTCACTGGGATAAATGGGAAGGTTGGCTCATTGCCTGAAAATGAGTTTGGCTTAAAAATTCCTTGCCCAAGAAATGGAAAGCAAAACCCTGCTGAGATAGCCAAGGGGAAAGAGAAGAGTGAGTGACCTCTTTAGAAAGAACTGCAGCCCTGGAAATCTGACTAATGGCTGGAGAGGGTACGTGATGATAACTCACAGCGGCCACTTGGATTTAATTATAGCAACATTTGCAGACAATAAGTGGGTCTTGAGTGAAGCCAGCCTGATGATATGGCAGTGACAAAAGCTAATCTGGATTTCTGGCCAGAAAGGACGGATGAGAAATGACTTGGGAATGTTTCCTCTAGGAGATAGATATTCTGAATTATGGAAAGAGAAGTGGATGTGCGACTCAGAGTTTGGAAACTTGGGTTCACTTCTGGAGTTGCCACTTATTTACTGAGCCTCGTTTTCATTATTTGCAAAATGAGAAGCTTTGTTTTTGAAAATCAGTAATTTTGAGATTAGAGGTTTGCTAAACTGTGTTCTTTCTTTCTCTTTATTCATTTTATACTTTTCTTTTAAGTTCAGTTCCTTATATATGATAGAAAAAATGATAAGATTTCTGAATTCTAGGTGCTCTCAATTAAAGGACTCATTAGAATAGTAGAAAATTCGATGATAGGCTGTCAGAATTTCAGCAGAAAAAATATGGTCCAGACAGAGGAGTCAAATATTTTCCCAAGTGTCTGCGGTTTATTAAGTGTCTACTATATGTCAGCACTGTGCCTTATTTGCAGGTCGACACTATTGGGTAGGTTTTACTAAATCCATCTTAAAACTTAGGATACTGAAGGTCAGATAGGCTAAGTAACTTGCTCAAAAAAGGGGAGGGGGATGTGTCTAAATAAACCTCTAGTTTCAAAATTACAAACTTTCAAGACTGCGAAGAATCAGGCTCCTCCTTTTTCAAGTGATGAAAGTAAGGTCCAGTGAATAAGTGGAACCTCCGGAAGTGAACCCAAGTTTCCTAAGTCCGAGTCCAGTAAGACATTTTATAAGGGATGGAGCTGGGTCCAAGTGCTGCTCTCTTCCCACTGTGTGATGCCTCTGTTCTGTTCTGCCTCTGGTCTCTCATCTCTGAGTCTTGTTAAAGGCCGGCAGCTTTGGGAACCATTCTTTAGCAGTAGGTCTCTGCCTGATACCGGGCATGTCTGAAATTGAAGCTTTGTGAATGGTGAAGGTAGGGCTAGTTTGCAGGTGTGCAGAAGTGTGGGAGGGTCTGGGGAATGGGAACCTTAGAGGGCTCTGAAGGCTGTGGCTACCCCCTCGAACTCAGCTAGCACTGGGAGTATATTGGTTGCTAACAGTGATTGTTTTCCCCTCCTTCAAGTGAACTACACTTGTCATGAGAATTAGTTGCTTTGATTTGCTCCTACATGTGATAGAATCGTGGATTTTATAATATGATGGTCCTAAAAAGATTCAGATTATATTTCACATCTATGTAGTATTCACAACTCTCGAATAATTATTTCTCTGTGCAGCGAACCTGTGACCCTGTGCTTGGACAACACTTTATCCATCCAGCCAGGGCCACCTTCTTTTTAATGTGCACTTTAAAAATCTATGCATATTTCTCTTGACCTATTATCCCCGTTTTACAGGTAGTGAGCAGAGGCTCAAAGAGCATAAATAACTTGACTATGGTCTCCTAGATGGTACTAACACTGTAGATTACTCTGGGTCCCTCTTTTATCAGATTCTCAAGACTTCCCACCGATTGATGCTGTTTCAGACTCAGGTGAGTTGATGTTAGTAGGGAAAAATGTAACACAGTATGTGACAATATATTAATAGAGTCTTAGGAAATTAGATGAAGCAGAGACAAGTAGAGGCCAAGTGAGTAAAGGAGAATTAATGGAGGGACACGGAATTATCTGGAATCTGAAGGACTGGCAAAGATGTGAATGGGAAGGGGAGGCCAAAGAGCTTGGCCAGGCAGGGGGAATGGCGCGGGAGGTAGGCACAGAGGTGGAAACGAGTGAGGCATGTTCAAGGCAATAGTGAAAAAGAGTTAGTCTGATTTATAACGGACAATTACTTAAGAACTGTAATTCAACAATTTGATGAGGACTTACTAAGTGCAAAAGGTGAAAACAAAGAAGAGTTAGATATAACCTGGTCCAAAACACTCAACAGATAAACATAATCACAACAAAAGTAGCTGAAGCTTAGGTTGGAGCAGTGCTGGTTGAACAAATAGTGGGAAGATTGTTAGGATGAGCATCCTGGGCTTGATTTTATTGGGGAAAAAGAAAGAACAACAAGGAATCCATGAGCCAGGTCACAGATGTGAAGAGAAAACTGTCCTAGTGTCAACTATTACATAGAAGCTATTAAATAGAAACTATTAAATAGAAACCCTTGGCCTGTGTGTAATAGGGAGGGTTTAAGTCCAGAGCCCTGGACCAACCTGTGTCAGAGTTCGAGCATCCTGAATACAGGAGATGGCAGCAGATTACTTCCGCACCATCATGAGCCCTGGCCTGCAGAGGGTAGTCAGAGCTAAAATATGTTCTTATGTGGCTCTCTTAAAAAAAAAAGTAGTATTTTTTTTCCCTGATGTTGAATGCAATATGTGTTCACTGAGAGAAATTTAAAAAATATATAGAGATTTAAGAAGTTAACATGACACCTAGAGGATTAAGAAGCATTTTGAACTTTTGAAGAACTTCGTCTATGTTTTTTTTTTCTGTTTATTGTCTTATATAGAAGTGTTCATTCAGTTCTTCCTATGTGTGGACCAGAGTGTAATAACCTGCTCAGTCCTTGCCCTCGTTTTTGAGAATTTTTAAAGGAGTCTTAGAAATGAAATCACTCGGTTGTATTACAAGATCATTGTATTACTAAGATTATTTCTAGGGAAGGTGTAGCAATTTTTACTCTCACAATATATTACACTGGTTATCTTAATATACCTTTGTCAGTTTTGAGGGTAATCATTAAAAGTAAATCTGTTATTCTAAATCCATAAATTCAGTATAATCATTCATCAGGCAAATCCCTATATAAGGACATTTTACATAGTAACTGACCAGTACTTCTCAAAACTGTCAAAGTCATCAAAAATAAGAAAAGCCCAAGAAACGGTCACAGCCAATGGGAACATAGGAGACAAGATGACTAAATGTAATGTAGTGTCCTGGATTGGATATGAGGACAAGAATAGGCTATTAGGTAAAACTAAGGAAATGTGAATAAAGTATGAACTTTAGTTAATAATAGTGTATCAATATTAGTTAATCAATTTTGTCAAATTTGCCATACTGATGGTGTATTGTATATATCACAATTCTTCTGTCAATCTAAAGCTGTTCTAAAATAAGTTTATTAAAAGCTAAAAAAGTAAATAAACCCCCCACACAAATACAGGTGTACCTAATGAATTGGCTACATAACTATAAATACATTTTAAAAATTTACTAACATTACTGGTATGTACCTAATAAATCACATCAGTTATTTATGGTCTTTAAGGTTTTGTTGAAACAACCACAGATTGTAGATGGAGTTGCTGAAAAGGATCATAATACATATGATATATTATATTATATTGATTGAAAGTATAGTGCTTAAAGAGCATAGAGACAAGAGTCAGAATGCCTTAGCTTAAAACCTGATCCTGGCTCTGGGCAGGTAGCTCAGTTGGTTAACATTGTCCCATTATGCCAAGGTTGTGGGTTTGATTCCCGGTCAGGGCACACACAAAGAAGCAACCAATGAATGTATTAATAAGTGGAACAACACCTTTTTTGTGTTCTCTTTCTTTCTCTAAAATCAATCACTCAATCAATCAATCAAAAATGGTTTAAAAAAAATAAAAATCTGATTCTATTAATTGCAAACTGAATGACCTCGGATTAGTTACCTCATGAATCTGTGCCTTAGTTTTTCAGTCTGTAAACTGGTGATGAAAAGAGACTTTAAGTTGGTGGGAGAATGATGTTTTGATATTTGTATTGCACTTAGAACTATGCTAGACTAGTGCTATACAAGTGTTTGTTAAATGTAAATAATGAGAAAAAAATAAATCTGTTCATTTACTTACTAAATAAAAATTGACTGGACACCCCTGTATGCCAGGCATTGGGTTCAGTGCTAAGGACACAGTTATATAAAGACAGACCGATGCCCTCATGGAGTTTCTTGTTGAGTAGACAGAAACAACTAATTATAGATTGCAATAAGTGTTAGAAAGAAAATAATAAGGTCAAATTGATGGATAAAAATATGATGTTACATTGTTTTGAATTTATATTTCTTTGGTTCCTTGTGACAGTAAATGTTAATGTATTTGTTAATGACTTAGTTTTCTTTTGTTGATTATGTGTGCCTTTTGCTTATATTTCTATTTGGCAAGTGCTTTTATATTGATTTAAAACAATCCCCAAATTAAAACACTCTTATTTATTAAGGGTATTAAATATGTTCCTAGTTGTATATTTGCCTTTTAATCTCATTTCTGCTTTAAAAAATATACAATTGTAAGATTTTGGTTATTATTTGGACATTTTATCACATTTCCCTTGGAGACTTACTATATTGCTTTTATTTCTGCAACCCCAAAACAAACATATTCAAATATTTATTCCAAATATTGTTTTAGTTACTTTTCTATCCTTAGCTCTTTTATTCCTCTGAATTTTATGTCTTTATAAGCCATGATGTAAAGCTGTAACTAGATTATTTTTCCCCACAAATCTGGGCAATTTCTTGACTAATTTTTTGTTTTACTATTAAATTGTGATGCTGTTTTTGTCATTTGCTAATTTTTTTCTAACATACTAGAGTTTTTTTATGTCTGGAATTTCTGTTATATTTTTCTGGTCTTTAAAACTGCCATGCTGATTTAATTATTGTAGCTCCATGGTATATTTTACTATGGCTGATTTACTTTTGACAGGTGGTACCTCATCACTTTCCCCCCTTCTCCAAAGTTTTTATTTATTTCTACCAATTTTATATTTTGGCAAATTTAAAAATCTACTTATGCCATTGACTAGGCTTTTATTAACATCACACACTCTAATGCCTGTTTAACAGTTGTTCTCTCCTGGCCATTGGTCTCTTTTTGTCAGTGTTGATTATGGTAATTATTTTTCTTGTTCATTATACAAAAATTATTCCTCAATGCTGCAGAGTTGTTTTTCTTTATATCTTTGATTTTTGCTCCTATTCTATTTCTTTTGGTCTCATTTTTAGGAATATCAATTATATGCAGATTTGATTTCTGTTCCCTACCCTCTCTGTCTATACAGCTTCTCTTTTATCATTTTCTCTTCTCTTTTGACTTCCTGAAGGACTTTTCAAGTTTGTGTTTTTATGTCATAAATTTGATTTATTATAGTTTATTATAGTTTACCATTATATTTTCAGCTTCCAATGTAGATTTTGGTATTGTTATTTCAGTTTTAGTGTTTTTTTCTTATCTTAGCAAGCTCATCTTTGTCTTTGCCTATATTTTGTTCGCCTGTGTTTTTACTGCATTTGACGCATGCACTCGCAGCTTTCATTCATGTAATGTTTTTCTTATTTTCTTGATTTTAATGGAAAACTGAAATAGATGCTTTCTTCACTTCTTTAGTCTTCTATATAAATAATTTTTAGAAAGCAGCTATTTGAATCAGTTAGTGTTCTTAGTTTAATCTATGCCACTACCCCAACTTCTTCACCACCACTGCTTCCCCTACCCAGACTTTGGCTGATTTAAGTAGAAAATAATTTATTGGAAAGATATTGGGTAGTTTATGGAATCACCGGGATGAAGGGTGTGTGTGCTGGAGAGCTGGACCCAGAGGTCACATGGCTAGGAGCCTTTCAGAATCACACTAGAGAACTGGTCAGTCTGCATTTATTGAGTCCTTGTTGAGCACTACTGGTTTTAATTTGGGTTTCTCTGATTACTTGTGATTTAAGTTTTTTTTTTCTCATTTGTATATTGACCATTTGTTTATTTTCTTTGGTGTTTATTCAAGTCTTTTGTCCGCAATTTAATTTTGTGTTTTTTCTTCTTTTTATTGAATTGTTAGAGTTCTTTGTATATTTCACATACCAATTGTTTGTCAAATTGCAAATATTTTCTCCCATTTACATAATATATATATATATATATATATATATATATATATATATATATATATATATATATATATATATATATATATATATATTTCTTTTCTTTTTTTTTCAAGTTAGAGGAGGGGAGATAGTGAGACAGACTCCCGCATGCACCTGACTGGGATGGAGCTATCCTCAGCACCCAGGGCTGATACTCAAACCAATCAAGCCACTGGCTGTGGGAGGGGAAGAGGGAGAGAAGGGGGAGAGAGACAGGGAGAGAAGCAGATGGTTGCTTTTCCTGTGTGCCCTGACCAGCAATCAAACCTGGGACATCCATACACCAGGCTGACACTCTATCAACTGAGTCAACCAGGCAGGGCAACATAATTTATTTTTTTAAAGCTATATTTTGCTGAGACAAAATTTTAAGTTGTGATGAGATCAAATTTACCCATTTCTTTTAATAGCTTATGCTTTCTGAGCCCCACTTAAGAGATTATTTCTTACCCCAGGCTTGAAAAGATTTTCTCCTCTGTTTTCTTTTTTGTTTCTAAATTGTGTGCATATTTAGGTCTATGGACAATTTTAATTAATTTTTATTTACAGTGTAAAGTTAGGGTCAATGTTCATTTTGTCATTTATACATACTCAGTTTCACAATTTAGTGAAAACATTTTCTTCATTCATTAAATTACCTCAGTATCTTTGTAGAAAATTAATTTATCATATGTGTATGAACCTTGCTTCTGATTCCCTATTCTGTACAAATTAATAGGTATGTTTATGCTTTTGCCAATACTGTCTTGTTATTGTGTCTTTAGAGTAAGTCTTGAAGTAAGATAGGATAGTGTAACTACACTGTTTGTTCTTTTCCCCAAAAACTTTTTATAATCTGTTATTTTCACTTTCATATATAAGCTTTATAATCAACTTATAATTTTCTATAAATGTTCTGCTGGAATTTTTATTTGTATTATGTTGGAACCAAAGATAAATTTGAAGAGAGACATCTTCACTATATTGAGTTGTCTAATCCATGAGCATGGTATATCTCTGTGTTTATTTAGATCTTCAGTTGATTTCTCTCTGCAATTTTCTATACATTTTAATGTAGGAGTCTATATAGATTTTATTAAATGTATTCCTAAGGATATTTTGGTGCCGTTATAAACAAAATAATTTTTGTGTTCCAGTTGCTTGCTACTGGTATATTTTTAACCTTGATTTAAAAAATTTTAATTCCATAATTCTGAGATTTTACTAAGTGCACTCATGAGTTCTAGTACTTTTCTTGTGTTATCCTGAGGACTTTCTATATAAATAATCATGTTTTCTGCAAATAAAAACAGTTTTATTCTTTCTTTTTGGATCTTTGTTTATTTTTCTTAATTTATTTCAATTTCAATTTATTTCAATTTGTTGGTGCTAGCAATTAAAATAGAGTAGTCATACTTTGCCATATCGTGTTTCACTTTTTGTGGTCTCACTGTATTGCAGATTTTTAAATTGTATGTATCTAATTTTGTATTGCGGATTTTTTGTTATATTGTGGGATTTTGTGGTATATAGGTATTTTTTAATATATTTATTATTTTACTTTTTGCTGTAGAATAAGCAAAATAAGTGTGGGAAAGCTTATTAACAGTGTGGGAAAGGTTTATAAGAGCGTGAAGAGGGTTTATAAAGCCTTAAAAATACATAAATAATAAAATAAATATAAGGTCATGACTTTGTGGATTTTCGCCTATCACTGGGGTTTCTAGAACCTAACCCCTATGATAGATAAAGGACCACTGTATTCACCAGTGTTAAATAGTACTGGTGAGAGCAGACATCCTTGTCTTCATCCTGATAAAGGGGAAGCATACATTATTTACTGGAAAGTATGGTATCAATTTTTGTAAGTTTTTCCCTAGATGTTCTTTACCATATAGAGGAAGTTCTTGTCTATTTATAGTTTGTCTTTGAGAGTTTTTATCATGGGTTGGTGTAGAATTTTTAAAGTGATTGTTTTGGGCCATATGAGTATTTTTTTTTATTCTGTTTATATGGTGTATTTCATTGGTTTCTTTTTAAATGTTAAAGCAACCTTGTTTTACAGGCATAAAGCTCACTTGGTCATGAAATAGTCATGATTATTCTGACTTTTTTTTTGTGATAGAGACAGAGAGAAGGACAGATAGGACAAACAGAAAGGAAGGGAGAGAGATGAGAAGCATCAATTCTTTGTTGTGGCACCTTAGTTGTTCATTGATCTCTTTCTCATATGTGCCTTGACCGGGGGGCTATAACAGACTGAATGACCCCTTGCCCAAGCCAGTGACCTTGGGCTCAAGCTGGTGAGCCTTGCTCAAACCAGATGAATCCTCACTGAAGCTGGCAACCTTGGAGTTTCAAACCTGGGTCCTCCACGTCCCAGTCCAATGCTCTATTCACTGCACCACCACCTGGTCAGGCTGATTATCTTTTGATATATTGCTGGATTTGATTTGTTAGAAATTCTTTGCATTTATATTCATGAAGGATATGGATCTATAGTTTTCGTCTATTGTAATATCTCAGTATGGATTAGTATTTGGATAATGTTGTTCTTGTCTCCTATTTTCTAGAGGAGTTCGGTGGAATTTTTTTTTCTTATATATTTTGGTAGAATTCACCATTAGAACCAGTAGAGACATCTGGAGCTAGAGGTTTTTTTTTTTTTTTTTTAATAGGAAAACTTTTTAACAGGGAATTTCATTTTCTGATAGCTACTTCTTAGGTTATTAATGTTATTTCTTCTTGACTGTGCTTTGTTAACTTTTAAGGAATATATTTCATTTAAGTTGTCAATTTTTTGGCAGGAAACTATTTGTAGTATTTTCTTATTTTTTTAATACCTGTAGTATCTATATTTTATTTCAGACACTGGTCATCTGTCTCCTCTTCCCCACTCTACCTCCACTTCCAGCTTAGTCCAGCTAGGGGTTTAGGAGTTTTGTTGATTTTTATCAAAGAACAAACTTTAGGCTTTATTAATTTTATTTACTGTTTGCTTTCTTTTTTATTAGTTTTTACTCTTAATTTTATTTCCATTCTTCTATCTGCCTTGGTTTACTTTTCTCTTTTTCTTTCTTTCTCTCCCTTTTCGTAGATTCTTGAGGCCATTAATTATAGATTGCTTTCTTCTTTTCTCTAATGTAGATATTTAAAAACACAATTTTCCTCTAAGCACGGCTTTAGCTGCATTCTACAAATATTTATATGTTGTATTTTAATTTTCTTTCAGTTTCAAGTATTTTCTAAGTCTTCTGTGATTTCTTCTTTGATTCCTGGATTGAGAAGTCTGTTGTCCAGTTTTTAAATAATTTCTTATTTTTCAACTACACTTAATATATAATATCATATTAATTTCAGGTGTACAACCCAGTGATTAAACACTATGTAACTTACTAAGAGATTACCCCATAAATCTAGTACCCGTCAGACACCATTCATAGTTACTACAATATTATTGACTATATTTCCTATGCTGTACTCTAGATCCCCCTAGCTATTCTGCAGCTACAAATGTATACTTCTTAATCTCTTCACCTTTTTCACCCATCCCATGAACCCCCATTCCATGTGGCAACTGTCAAAATGTTCTCTGTTATCTATGAGTTTGTTTCTGTTCTGCTTGTTTGTTTATTTTGTTTTAAATTCCACATATAAGTGAAATTGTATGGCATTTTTCTTCCTCCGACTTATTTCACTCAGCACAGTACCTTCTATGTCCATCCATGTTGTAGCAGATGGCAAGATTTCATTCTTTTTTATAGCTGAGTTATATTCCATTGTATATACGCTCTACTTCTTTATCCATTTATCTATTAATGAACACTTAGGTTGCTTCTTTATCCTCGCTATTGTAAATGATGCTGCAATGAACATATGGATGCCCCAGCAGAACTATCATTTAGAATTGAAGGACAGATAAAGATCTTCCCAGAGAAGAAAAACCTAAAGGAATTCATAACAACCAAACTAGTATTACAATAAATATTAATGGGTCTTCTTTAAGAAGAAGAAGAAGAAAAAAGATAAAAAACTTGAATAATAAAATAGCAATAAATACATGTCTATCAATTTCTTTAAATGCAAATGGATTAAACGTTCCAATCAAAAGACATATGGAGACTCAATGGATAACAAAACGAGACCCTTATATATGTTGTCTATAAGAGACTCACTTCAGATACAAAGGCAAACACAGACTGAAAGTAAAGGGATAGGAAATGGTATATCATGAAAATGAAAACATGGTGGAAGTTGAGAGAAATGGATGTGTGAGGGATACTCCCAGTCTCTCCGCTTGAGATTTCAACAAATTCAACAACTAAACACAGAGAAAAAAAACCTTGGGAGCACCTGAAATTTATACACACCAGACAAACGTATGATTGACTGAAAAAGTGGCTGAATATATAAGACAGAGGTCGGGGCATTTTGCTTTCTGCACTGATCTGAGGTAGGGGCACTTTGTTTGGAGCCAGGAAAAGAGAAGAGACTGAGCTAGTGGGGAAGGAGCTGAGTTAGGATAGGCGCCCAAACAAAGGAAAGAATACACTGGCTCTGCCTGAGATTGCAGATGCTAGGCGCATGCACAGGTGGTGGGATCCACCTAAAATTACCAGCACAGAGTGCCCATTTGGGCCAGCGCCAACATCTTTGTGCATTCGCAGCTCCACCATCACTGGCGCTGTGCTAGCGGCTCCACCCAGCATCACCAGCATGGGGAGCGAGCGGGTGCACGTGCGGGCTGAAGTGCTTAGCCAGAAATTAATGTTAGACACCTGCGTGAGCACCAGCATCTTTGGGCATTCCTGGCTCCAGGATCCCCAGCATGGGGTATGTGCATGGGTCAAGATTCTTGGCCTGAGATTGCCTGTGCTGGGCACCTGAACGGCAGCTGCAACTGTCTGTGTGCATTGCCAGAGTCGTGGGAGCTGAACACACACGTGGCCTGTCACGGGCTGCCAAGCAGTGCAAGGGTGAGAAGCCCCTGGAGATTAAAACCTCAGCGCTCTGAGGCATGCTAGATATGCCCGCCAGCCCACAGAATTTTGCCTGTGTGTAACAGAAAGACATTTGGTCCTTAGTCTGTGCCCTGCCCTGCCTGCTCTTGCTGGCAGCTCTGGTTGCCACTGATTTGCCCAGAAATGTGCTTTGAATGGTGCTGGAGGGGGACCTGGCTGTGCATAGATTCCCTTGCTGCGAGGACAGTGGCTTAGGCAGACCCCACAGCTGAGTCTCCAGGCTTCTAGCTCCGATGGGAGGGATGTGTGGAGAGGCCCCTGGAAAACTGAGACTGCCATTGCTAGAGTCATATAGTTGTAAAGCCCTAACAAGCCCTGCCTGCCAAAGGGGCTGAGGCCCAGCCTGTGTCATTGCCACAGCAACACACCAGCAGACCTTTGCCCAAGAGCCCCACAGGGCCAAACTTGTAGTAAAGCGCCACCTGCTGAAAAAAAAGGGAGAAGCTACCTCTCAAAACCAGAAAACAATTACATTTTTTTAAACGCTTTTTGTCATTTTTACTTCTTTCCTTTTTTCTTTTTCTTATTATTTTCCTTTTGAACTGCATTATCCATAGTTGATACATTTTTCATTTTTTTGGGGGGGGAGGGTTTCATTACAGAAAACTTTACTTCTGTTTTTCTTTTTCCTTTTCCTTTTCTTTCTCTGTTTTATATTTTGTTTTTTGTCCTTTATTTCTTTTTATTCTCCCTTTTTGTTTCTTCTTTACCTTTTTCTTCTTCCTTTTTTCTTTCTTGCTCTCATCCAATTGTCATTTATCATTAAATTATTATAATTTGGACTCATATTTTTCTTTGTGGCATTTTGCTTGTTTTTGACTTCATTTTTTCTCTCTTTTGTCATAGCTCCTCAGTTCCTGCTCCTTGTTCTCTGTAGTTTTTGTGCCACTTATTACTATAGAATTTTAATTTTTAACTATATTTTTTCAACTTTTATTTTATTTTCTTAATTATCACTTATTAGTGTTATTAACAATACCATTATCAAATGCCATTAAGAAAATAGATAAAATATAATGGATACAAAAGACTGAGATGTAGCTCAGTTAGATGATGAAAATTCTCTAGAAAATATTTTAATCACGTGAAAACCTTGGAGTTAAATGACAGGGAATTCAAAATTGAAGTCCTAAGTATACTCAGTGAAATACAGGAAAACTTTAAAAGGCAATTTAGTGAGCTCAAAAAACAATTTAATGAACAAAAAGAATATTTCATCAAGGAAATTCAAACTATAAAAAGGAACAAAACAGACATAAAAACCTCAATACATGAACTGAAAAATAAAGTGACAAGCTTAGCTAATAGAACAGGCCAGATAGAAGAGAGAATTCATGACATAGAAGACAGGCAACTAGAAGTACTACAGAGAGAAGAAGAGAGAGACTCATGAATTAAAACAAAAATAAGAAAGCCCTACAAGAATTGTCTGAATCCATCATAAAAAGAAATATAAGAATAATGGTTATATCACAAAGAGAAGAAGAAAGAAAAGGAAATAGAGAGCATATTTAAACAAATAATTGATGAAAATTTCCCAAGCCTGTGGAAAGAATTAGAACCTCTAATCCAAGAAGCAAACAGAACACTGAGTTACCTTAACCCAGACCTACTCTAAGGCACATCATAATGAAATTATTACAAATCAATGACAAAGAAAAAATCTTCAAGGCATCCAGGGAAAAGAGGACTACAACATATAAAGAAAGGCCCATGAGGTTGTCACCAGATTTCTCAGCAGAAACTCTGCAAGTGAGATAAGAGTGGACCCCAATACTTAAAGTATGAAAGAGAGGAACTTCCAGCCAAGAATACTATATCCATCAAAGCTATCCTTCAAATATAAAGGGGAAATAAAAATCATTCACAGATATAGAGAAGATGAGGGAATTAATTTATCACCAGAAAAAACCCACTTCAGGAAATACTAAAGGGGGTTATCCGACCAGATACAAAGAACAAAACAAAATGAAACCACAACTAAAACTCCAATAAGATCATGATAAAAACAAGAACAATCTGTGACAACAAAAACAAAAAAAGGAGAGAAGACAAAAATTAGCAGTAACAAAGGAGAATGGAGTGCAGAAGCACTCATGAGATAATGGACTACAATGATTATGATATATATTCTTTTAATTACCTAATGGTAACCACCCCTGAAAATAGCACTACGGAAACACATGGCTTAAAAAAAAAGAAGAAACAGAGGAAAGAAGTATGGAATACATCCAAACAAAAAGAAATGACAGAAGAACAAAAGAGAAGAACCAAACAAGAAACACAGCTATTAGAAAGCATTATATAAAATGGCAATGGGAAACCCTCAAGTGTCAATAATTACATTAAACGTAAATGGATTGAACTCACCAATAAAAAGACACAGAGTAGCAGAGTGGATCAAAAAAGAAAATCCAACTGTATGCTGCCTTCAAAAAATACATCTAAGCTACAAGGATAAAAACACACTCAAAATGAAAGGCTAAAAAACGATTCTCCAAGCAAATAATATCCAAAGAAAAGCAGGTGTAGCCATACTCATATTTAACAATGCTGATTACAAGACAACAAGGGTAATTAGAGACAAAGATGGTCATTTCATAATGATAAAGGGGACATTGAATCAAGAAGACATAACACTTCTTAATATACATGCACCAAACTGAGGAGCACCAAAGTATATAAGACATCTACTAACTGATCTAAAAATAAAAACTGACAAAAATACAATCATACTTGGAGACCTCAATACACCACAGATAGCTCTAGATTGTTCATCCAAATAGAAAATTTATAAAGAAATATTGGCCTTAAATGAAATACTAGAACAATTAGATATGATAGACATCTACAGAACATTTCATCCCAAAACATCAGCATATACATTTTTCTCCAGTGTAATGGGACATTCTCAAGAATTTGACCATATGTTGGGACATAAAACTAACATCAATAAATTCAGAAAGACTGAAATTATACCAAGCATATTCTCTGACCATAAAACTTTGAAACTAGAATTGAACTTCAAAAAAGAAGAAAACAAACCCACAAAAATGTGAAAATTAAACAACACACATCTACAAAATGACTGGGTCAAAGAAGAAATAAAAGCAGAGATCAAAAGATATATACAGACAAACAAAAATGACAACACGACTTATCAGAATCTCTTGAATGCAGCAAAAGCAGTAATAAGAGGGAAGTTCATATCATTACAGGCTTATATGAACAAACAAGAGAGAGCCCAAGTAAACAACTTAACATTACATCTTAAGGAACTAGAGAGAGAAGAACAAAGGCAACCGAAAATCAGCAGAAAAAAAGAAATAATAAAAATTAGAGCAGAAATAAATGAAATAGAGAACAGAAAAACTATAGAAAGAATCAATGAAACAAGGAGCTGGTTCTTTGAAAGATTAACAAAATTGACAAACCCTTGGCTAGACTCACTAAGGAAAAAAGAGAAAGGACTCATATAAACAAAATCCAAAATGAAAGAGGAGAAATTACCACAGATATACAAAGGAGTATTGTAGAATGCTATGAAAAATTATATGCCACTAAATTTAATAATCTAGAAGAAATGTATAAATTTCTAGAACAATACAATGTTCCTAGACTGAATCATGAAGAAGTAGAAAATCTAAACAGACCCACAAGCAGGGAGAAAATAGAAACAACTATCAAAAACCTCCTAAAAAATAAAAGTCCAGGGCCAGATGGCTATCCTAGTGGATTCTATCAAACATTCAAAGAAGATTTGGTTTCTATCCTACTCAAAGTCTTCCAAAAAATTGAAAAAGAAGCAATACCTCCAAACACATTTTATGAGGCCAACATAACCCTCATACCAAAATCCGGCAAGGACAACACAGAAAAAGAAAACTGCAGACCAATATTTCTAATGAATACAGATGCAAAAATCCTAAACAAAATACTAGCAAACTGAATACAACACATTAAAAAATAATTCACCATGATCAAGTGGGATTCATCCCAGAATCACAAGGATGATTCAACATACGTAAAACAATTAACATAATACACCATATCAACAAAACAAAAACTATATGATCTTATCAATAGATGCAGAAAAGGCATTCAATAAAATAGAACATCATTTTATGTTTAAAACACTCAACAAAATGGGTATAAAAAACATCTCAACATAATAAAGGCAATTTATGACAAACTATCAGCTAACATCATATTAAATGGCAAAATACTGAAAACATTTTCTATAAAATCAGGAACAAGACAAGGCTGCCCACTCTCTCCACTCCTATTCAATGTTATGCTGGAAGTTCTAGCCGGAGCAATCAGACAAGAGAAAGAAATAAAAGGTATTCATATTGGGGAAAAAGAAGTAAAGGTTTAACTTTTTGCAGAAGATATGATCCTGTATATAGAAAACCCCAAAGACTCTACAGAAAGACTATTAGAAACAATAAACCAATACAGTAAGGTCGCAGGATACAAAATTAACACATAGAAGTCTATTGCTTTCTTATATGCCAACAATGAAACTTCAGAACTTAAAAAAATAATCCTTTTAACGGTTGCAACAACAACAACAAAATAAAATACCTAGGAATAAGCATAACAAAGAATGTAAAGGGCCTATATAATGAAAACTACAAAGCATTGTTAAAGGAAATAAAAAAGATACAATGAAATGGAAAAATATTCTTTGTTCTTGGATATGAAGAATAAATATAGTTAAAATGACCATATTACCCAAAGCAATATACAAATTTTATGCAATTCCAATCAAAATTCCATTGTCATTTTTCAAAGAAATGGAACAAAAAATCATTAGGTTTAGACAGAGCCATAAAAAACTCTGAATGACCAAAGTAATCCTAAGGGAAATAAATGAAGCTGGGGATATTATAATACCTGATTTCAAATTATACTACAGAGCCATGATAATCAAAATAGCATGGTATTGGCAGAAAAAAAGACAATCAGACCCAAGGAACAGAATAGAGAGCCAAGAAATAAAACCATGTATGTATGGTCAAGTCATCTTTTATAAAGGAGCCAAAAACACACAATGGAGAAAAGAAAACCTCTTCAATAATAATGGTGCTGGGAAAACTGGAAAGCCATATGCAAAAGAATAAAACTCGACCACGGTTTGTCTTCTTGTACAAAAATTAATTCAAAATAGATCAAAGACCTAAATATAAACTCTGAAACAATAAATTACAAAGAAGAAAACATAGGTACTAAACTCATGGACCTTCGCCATAGAGAACATTTTATGAATTTAATTCCAAAGGCAAGGGAAGTGAAGGCAAAGATAAATGAATGGGACTACATCAGACTAAGAAGCTTTTGCACAGCAAAAGAAATTGACAACAAAACAAACAGCCAACTAAATGGGAGATGATATTTTCAAATAACAGCTCATAAGGGACTAATATCCAAAATATATAAGGAACTCACAAAACTCAACAACAAACAAGCAAATAATCCAATAAAAAATGGGAAGAGGACATTAACAGACACTTCACCCAAGAAGAAATACAAATGGGCCATATATATATATATATGAAAAGATGCTCATCTTCACTAGCTATTAGAGAAATGCAAATCAAAACTATAATGAGATACCACCTCACACCTGTTAGATTAGCTATTATCAACAAGACAGGTAATAACAAGTGTTGGGGAGGATGTGGAGAAAAAGGAACCCTCATCCACTGTTGGTGGGAATGTAAAGTAGTACAACCATTAGGGAAGAAAGTATGGTGGTTCCTCAAAAAATTAAAAATGGAACTACCATATGACCCAGCAATCCCTCTACAGAGAATATACCCCGAAAATTCAAAAACATTGGTACGTAAAGACACATGCAGCCCCATGTTCATCACAGCATTGTTCACGATGATCAAGACATGGAAACAACCAAAAAGCCCTTCAATAGAAGATTGGATAAAGAAGATATGGCACATATATACTATGGAATACTACTCAGCCATAAGAAACGATGACATACGACCGTTTACAACAACATGGATGGACCTTGATAAAATTATACTGAGTGAAATACGTAAATCAGAAAAAACTAAGAACTGTATAATTCCATACATAGGTGGGATACAAAATTGAGACTCATGGACATAGATAAGAGTACAGTGGTTACCAGGGGGAGGGGAAGGGAGGAGAGAGAGGGAGTGGTGGGAGGGGAGGGACATAAAATCAAATGAAGGGTGACGGAAGACAATTTGACTTTGGGTGATGGGTATATAACATAATCAAATGTCAAAATGATCTGGAGATCTGTTCTCTTAAATTTATGTGCTCTGGTTGACCAATATCACCCTGTTAAAATTAATTGTCTAAATAAAACTATAAAAAATAAAAAATGGAAACAAACAAAAACTGGGGTAGCAATACTTATACCAGACACAATAGACCTTAAAACAAAGGCTATCTAACAGAAGATAAACACATTAAAAAAATAATTCCACTTCTGGGTATTTATCTGAAGAAACCCAAATCACTAAATTGAAAAGATGTATATATATCCATATGTTGTCCAATTTTCAAATGTTTATTATTATCCTATATATTGTTATTGATTTCTAATTTAATCTTTTAGTAGTCAAATCTTTTAGTGCATGACTTTAATTCTTTGAAAGTTTTGAAATGATTTAACGTATGGTCTATTTTGGTCAATTTACCATGTGCACTTGAAAATAATGTGTATTGTGCAATTGTCTGGTGCAAAATTTTATAAATACAGATTAGGTAGGAATGAATGATATGTCAAGTTATTTTATTCCATGTATGTACTGGTTTTTGTTTAGCTTTTTTATCATTTTTTTAAGAGGGATGTTAAATTCTCCTCTTCAGATTGTAGCATAATCTATTTCTTCTTTACATCCTGTCAATTTTTAACTCATGTGTTTTAAGGCTGTGTTATTAGGCACATACATATTTATGATGACTATTTCTTTCTAATGAATTGACCCTTTTATTTTTTATGGAATATTTTTTATTATTTTTGGTAATACTCTTGAGATCTATTTTATCTGATATTAAGTCATTTAAGCCTTACTATGAGTATGCTTTCCATGGTATGTCTTTTTCTGTACATTTGCTTTTAAACTTTTAATTTATATTTAAGATGTGTCTTTTATGAATAGGATTTAATTGGGTCTTGACTTTTTAATACATTCTGCTGGTTTGTGCCTTTTACTTGTAGTGTAAAGCCCATTAATATTTAATATAATTACTGATACGATTGGATTTCAGTGTACCGTTTTTTCTTATTTTATGTGTTTTAACCCTTCTCATTTCTTCCCTTGTGCCTTATGGTGCCATCTTTTTCATTATTATAATATTTTCATGTCTAACTTGTAAATTTATTGGTTTAAAGTTATACTCCTTTGCATTTAAAAAAATATTTGCATGACACAGTCTTAACTTTTCATAGTTTATGTAGTGTTAAATAAAAAGAAAAGAGCCTGACTGGTGGTGGCACAGTGGATAGAATGTCAACTCTAGGACGCTGAGGTCCCAGGTTTGAAACTTTGAGGTCACTGGCTTGATCGCAGGCTCATCTTGCTTGAGTGCAGGCTTACCAGCTTGAGCTCAAGGTTGCTAGCTTGAGCATGAAATAATCGACATTATTTCATAGTCACTGGCTTAAAGTTTAGGATTTCTGGCTTGAGCAAGGGGTCACTGGCGTGGCTGAAGCCCCTAGTCAAAGTACATATGAGAAGCAATCAATGAACAACTATAATGCTACAACTACAAGTTGATACTTCTCATTTCTCTCCCTTCCTGTCTACCTGTCTTGCTTTCTCTCAAAAAATAAAAAATAAAAAAATAATAAAAAGAGAAGAGATACTATAATGTACAGGTCCATTTACTCTCCATCCTACCATACTTTAAATTATAGTTGTCATATGTATTACCCTACATATATTATAAATCTCACACAGCAAAGTTATACTTTTTGTTGTGAATAATTATATGTATGCTACAGAAATTAAAATAATAAGTATTTAATATTTACCTGTACATTTATCATTTATATGTGATACTCTTCATTTATTCCTGAAAATCCAGGTTCCTTCTAATATTTTTCAATATAATGTATATTTATTTATTTACTTACTATGACATGTTTTAGTACAGTTCTTGTGACAAAATCATTCTTTTTACATTATCTAAGAATGTTTTCAGTCCACTTTTATTCTTTAAGTATATTTTTCTAGATTTGGAAATCTGGGTTGGCAATTGTTGTTTATTTTTTTAAAAATACTTTAAAGATGTTCAACCATTACTTATCCTTTGTGGTTTCTGGTGATAAACCTATAATTTCTCTCATTGTTCTTCTATGTATAATGTAATGTTTTTATATGACTTCTTTGAATATAATGTGCTGAGGCATAGATTTCTTCAAATTATTGTGTTTTTTTTTTCTTTTTTTCTTTTTTTGCATGTGCACTAGAGAGAGATAGGCACAGACCGACAGGAAGGGAGAGAGATGAGAAGTATCAATTTTTTATTGCAGCACCTTAGTTGTTCATTGATTGCTTTCTCATATGTGCCTTTAACCTGGGAGCTCCAGACGAATCAGTGACCCCTTTCTCAAACCAGCAAGCTTGGGCTCAAGCTAGTGACCTTTGGGCTTCAATCCAGTGACCATGGGGTCATGTCTGTGATCTCACACTTAAGCTGGTGACCCCTTGCTCAAGCTGGTGAACCTGTGCTCAAGCCAGATGAGACCACGCTTAATCTGGCGACCTTGGGGTTTTGAATCTGGATCTTCAGTGCCCCACGACAATGCTCTATTCACTGCACCACTGCCTGGCCAGGCCAAATTATTGTTGTTTGAGGTTTTCTGAGCTTCCTCAATCTATAATTTATATCTTTTAAAAAAATTATCATGGGTTCTGATATATTTTTTTCTCCATAAAATTTTTTCTGTTTTATTCTCTCTGTCAGTGAGGTATTTTGAAGTTATTTCACAGGTTGCTAAGGTACTATTTATTTTATTCAATTTTTCTATCCCTTATTCAAACTAAATGACATCTACTGATCTACCTTTAAATTCACTGATTCTTTCTTTTCATCTTTATTGTGCATTAATAGGCCTAACTGATGAATTTTTGATTTCAGAAGTTCTATTTTACAGTTTAAAATTTTTTCACTCATTTTATTTTTATATTTTCTATTTTTCTGCTGAAGTATGTTTTCCTTGACCTCACTGAGAATACTTACAATAGTTATTTCAAAATCCTTTCCTCATAATCTGAGTTTGAGAACCATCTTGAGACTGATAGAAATTATTTGCACTTCTGCTTGAAACTGAGTTGCATTTTTCATATGTTGATTAATTTTACATTATGTCCTGGACATTGTGTATGCTATATTGTAGAGCCTCTGGGTTTTGTTATATTACTTTAAAGAGTGTTTATGTTTTAGCAAACAACTAACTTGCTTTGACTTAAACTGAAAAATGTAATGCCTAAGGTGAATGAAATTTCAGACCTAAGTTCAGTTCTTTAAGTTCTTAACTGCTAGATTTTTTACATTTGACTTCTTCATACAGTTCAGAGGTCAGGCAGAAAGTTGGTCAGAGTTTAAGCAAGAATTTGGTGTATTTTTTTTTCTGGCTCTCCTCTCCCCTTCCTTTTTACTAGTTGTGCAGCTTCCCTCTTCCTTCCTTTCTTCCTTCCTTCCTTCCTTCCTTCCTTCCTTCCTTCCTTCCTTCCTTCCTTCCTTCCTTCCTTCCTTCTTTCTTTCTTTCTTTCTTTCTTTTGTTCATTCTTTTTTTTCTTTTACTTGCTACCTCCCGCCAGAATAGTAGCAGACTTTTTCTTGGAATCTCAGCCATGCTACCTTGGCCATAATTCTGGCTGCCTTCAGGGCATACCTGAAAAAGCTGGAATTCACACTGTGCTACAATTTTTGACTGCCTTCCAAATATGCCTGCTCTTTTTGAGTTCCTGGAGCTCTCAGGGTTTTTTTAAAATTTTATTTCTTCTAGCACTTATGGATGTTATTTATGGGAGTATAAGTTGTTAAACACTCACTTCTTCTTGTTAAAAGCAAAACTCTGTAATTTGCTTCCTCTCCTTGGAGGTCTATGATTTTGCTTAGTGCTTCCTTCATTAATCCCTACTTTACTTGAGCTAGTTTGATTGAATTTCTGTTTCTTTCAAAAACCATAATAGAAGTCATTAGTCATGGAGTGCAGAACTACTATAAACTTGGCAGACTGGTGTAACGGCAAGGACATGGGTTTGGGAGACCAGACATACCACTGTAGTTCAACTATATGACTCAAGCAAGTATTTGTGTTAGTTATCTATTGTTAAATAACAAGTTACCTGAAAACTTAAAACCAGAAACATTTATTTTCTAACACTGATTCTGAGGGTCAGGAATTTGGGAGCTACTTGGATGGCTCTGGCTCAGTCTCTCATGTGGTTGCAATCAAGCTGTCATTCAAGGCTGCAATGCTAAAGATTTGACTGGGACTAGAAAACCTATTTCTAAGCACTTTCACTGTTGGCAGGACCCTCTTGGCAAGAGCCTTCCATTCCTTGCCACATGGGGCTCTCTGTAGAACTTCTCACAACATGGCTTCCCCCAGAGCAAGTGAGAGGTAGGAATAAGAAATGAGAGATAGAATAGAAGAGAGTGGTAACCACTTAATTCAAATAAATAAGCCTCCTCTCTTAAGCTGCCCTTAGCTATTGGCTTAGGTGGCTGGCTTGCTTACTCTGGCTTTCACAGCTCTTGGTCACAATGAAGCTGTTGAGATGTCTTAAAACCATTACCTAAACCTTTAACCTGGAGCAGTCTTACAGTGCTGGGAAGAACTTGGAGATCCACAAGAATCCCAATTATCAGGCTTTGACTCACTAATGTCCTGAAAGTCCATTTTAAACTTTTTAAAGACTGCAGAAGGCATAGAAGCCAGGAAAGTAAGGAGGAAAAGAACTGAGCTGATTCTGGTCCTTCTTGCATTTAAAAGAATCACCTCCTCTCCTTTTACTCTCCCTTGAGTAATTCCCACCAGCAGGATGTCTGTATCCTGGCCTTTTCCACACTGTAGCCAACACCTTTTCATTCATCCTGTTCTTGTTCCTGAGGAAAAAGAGTTGAACTTTAATGGTCAACTGTGGTGAGGTTTCCCTGTGCAAAGCCAGTAGGCACGGCCACCATCACAGCCACCTGGCCCAGGCAGGTTCGCATTAGATTTGGACAGATGATAATGAAACAACAGAGCCATGAACTGGTGGGCCATTAGCTTTAATTCTAGCTTGCACCCAGAGGGCAAGAAATACACACAGTGGGAAAACACTTCCCTTTCCATTCAGGGCTCCCAAAGCCACTGACTTATCCGAGTTTCCTAGAATCAAAGGTTTCCAGCTCACCAGACTTATTCACCTCTGTTCCCCATCTCATTCTCTCTGCACAATCTGGCTTCTCCTTTAGCACTCTGCCATCTTGGCTGCTTCTCCTGGCCTCCTCCACGTTGCCTTTCTCTGCTCTCCTCCAGCATGGGCTCCTCCTAGAACGTAATCACTCTTCTATGGAACAACCTGATCTCTCTTCCTTTTAAAACCTTTTGGAATAAGAGCCCTCCCCCAACACATATTAATATAATCATGTCCATCCCAAACAAGAAGGGCAACCAATATCATCACCTGGGCAATGGACTTCCACATGGGCAGTGCCATCTTTAACAAAGTGAGCAAAATATATTTTATCTGCCCAACAATCCATCCCTATGCTCACTTTACTACCCAGAATCTACCCCACCAGCATTCCTGTGCAAGAAAATTAGGCACATTATACAAATTACAACAACATGACAAATCATACAATTTTAACAATTACAAAGGTACACTTCACCAGTCTCTGAGCGCTTTGCCAAAAGCGCAAAATATCCTCGGCCTTCTCTCTAGCCATGGGAAAAGCTTCCTGGAGCAGGGAAAGGGCCTCTAGCAAAGCCAACCCCCACCCCCATCAGGGTATTCCACATTGTCCAAAATCCATAAGTCCATCCAACAAAGGAGCCAGGGCTCACTCCAGTCGTAGTCCAGGAATCAGTCCACACACATGAGGCCTTAGCCTCTCCCCTCATCCTTGCCATCCTGGCAGGTCTTACACTGTACCAAGGAGGAGCACGTGGCAATGGCAGTCAGCATTTCCATCTCTGCTCTGGAGAGCATGATGGCATCCACCCCTATGTCCCCAAATCATAGACCTACCAGGGGCATAGTAAGTACTCCTTGCTGCTGGGCTCTCATCTTCTGGAGACTGCAGATCACAACTCCAGCCCAATTCTCCTCATCCTCCAAAGAGGAACTGAAAACACCAGATCTCACTGCTGGGCTTGAGCCCCGGGCCGCTGCCACCTTCTGCTCTGCGGGTCTTGCAACACCAGCTTCAGCCCTAGCCCTGGCCTCCCGCTGCTGCTGGCTCTCCACAACGTCCAGGGCAATCTGCAACCCACAGGCCTATGGTACCTTCTCCGGCAGCTGCTCCATTTCTAGGCAAATCTCACAAACCTGGTTGGCCTCCTTCGGTGCTTGCTCCAGCTCCAGGGTCGGCATCTCTTTCTCCCACATTTTCTCTACCTCCTTCCACTTCTCAGTTGCAGGTCTCAGGAAGACTCTTCCACGGAGCTCTCAGTTTCCTCACGCATGGCTGTAAAAGTCAGCTAGCCTAAGGTCCACAAAAGGACAGCCATGGGGAACCATAACAGCAGCCAGTCCTCTAATTCACTGCTCAAAGGTGGTGGTGGCTGCATGCCAATCTGTATCGAATCCTGCCACAGACTATGCCAAATGTAAAGCCAGTAGGTACGGCTACCATCATAACCACCTGGCCAGTGCAGGTTCGCATTAGATTCAGACAGATGGTAATGAAACAACAGAGCCACAAACTGGTGGGCCATTAGCTTTAATCCTAGCTTTCACCTGGAGGGCAAGAAATAGACACAGTGGGAAAACATTTCCCTTTCCATTCAGGGCTCCCAAAGCCACTGACTTATCTGAGTTTCCTAGAATCAAAGGTTTCTAGGTCACCAGCCTTATTCACCTGTGTTTCCCATCTCCATCTCTCTGCACAAACTGGCTTCTCCTTCAGCAGTCTGCCATCTTGGCTGCTTCTCCTGGCCTCCTCCATGTGGCCTTTCTCTGCTCTCCTCCAGCATGGGCTCCTCCAACAATGTAATCACTCTTCCCCCGAACAAGATGATCTCTCTTCCTTTTAAAATTTTTTGGCACGAAAGCCCTCCCCCAACACATGTTAATATAATCGCACCCATCCCAAGCAAGAAGGGCAACTAATATCATCACCTGGGCAACGGGCTTCCATGTAGGCAGCGCCATCTTTAACAAAGTGAGCATAATATATTTTATCTGCCCAACACCCTGACTGTCCCCAGCAGAGGAACGTTTCTTTTGTGCCACATCTGGAATTTTCTAATCTCCCCCTCTCTTTCTTTTAGAGAGAGAGAGAGAGAGAGACAGACAGACAGACAGACAAGTACTGACAGAAAGGGAGAGAGCTGACCTGTGGTGGCGCAGTGGATAAAGCGTCGACCTGGGAACACTGAGGTCGCCAGTTCAAAACGCTGTACTGGCCTGGTCAAGGCACATATGGGAGTTGATGCTTCCAGCTCCTCCCCCCTTTCCCTCTCTCTCTCTCTCTCTCTCTCTCTCTCTCTCTCTCTGTCTCTCTCTGTGTCTCCTCTCTAAAATGAATAAATTAAAAAAATAAAATAAAATAAAAAAAAAGAAAGGGAGAGAGATAAGAAGCATCAACTCAGCATTGCAGCACCTTAGTTGTTTGTTGATTGCTTTTTCATACATGCCTTGACCAGGGGGCACCAATAGAGCCAGTCATCCCTTGCTCAAGCCAGCAACCTTGGGCTCAAGCCCGCAATTTTGGGGTCATCTCTAGAATCCCATGTTCTAGCTGGCAATCCCATGCTCAGGCTGGGGAGCCCATGCTCAAGGCAGCAACCTTGGAGTTTCAAACTTGGGTCCTCAGTGTCCCAGGTCGATGCTCTATTCACTGTGCCACCACCTAGTCAGGCGAATTTCCTAATCTCTGTACTTTTTGGATCATATTATTTCTACCATAAACTTAGCACAAAAGCTAGGATTTTTGTTGTAGTTTGTGCACATTAGAATTAATTGAATTCTGTGGGGCTTCAGATTGGGGGGTTTCTGAACACAGTTGCTTTTAACCTCCTATACCTGTAACAACAACTCCTCTCTGTGAGGGAACCCAGAGAACCTGACATTGGACTGAATCTTCCCCTTTATTTTCAGCCAGGATGTCTCCTAATATTTCCACCCTACAGGATGAGAAAATGACGATGCCTTGATCTCCCTCTTTCATAGATCTCTTTCAGTATTTAAAGCTACAACTCAAGCAACAAAGACACTCCACCATATGTCTGACTGATGCTAAAGACCAAAGAGGACGTGGAAGGGAAGGCAGAAGCCAATAAGCTTCCAAGCTTCCTCAGTTTCCCAAATGATTTGGAATCAGTTGAGGATACACAGTGAGCACAGGCTTACTTGGTAACTGATGAACAGCACAGTCTTTTCTGCGTTCTTCACGGCGGGAGAGCATTCTCAAACCCGTGGATTACCTGCTTTGTATTCAAATTTATGACCTAGTTCATCTAGTAAAAAGAGGAGTGCTTTCTCTTTTAAGCTCTTTGATGGCTTTGATTAAGTGCCATTTGCTTCTTTGGGTCCAAGAGTAGTCACTAATGCATACTCTACACAGATTTGCATCCTGACTCTGGCACTTTCTAGCTGTGTAGTCTTGGTCAAATCACATATTCTCTACTCCCTACTCTGCCTCAGTTTTCTCATCTATACAGTGGGGAGAATTATGGCACCAACCTTATAGGTTTCTTTGAATACTAAATGAGCTAATATATATGAACAGCTTAGAACAATGCCTGTAAGCACTATCCATATTAGCTGCTGCTATTGGTCCTCTCTCAGCTTCTTGTGTTTTCTTCTCTCTCTCTTTCTTATGGTCCCTTAGATAACCCAAAGATGTGCCAACATAGGAAAGAGCAGAGCACAAGGCCAAAGAAATTATACTTCAGGCCTATGGAACTTGTATTTCCAGAGAAAATAACTCAACTATTGAGTCCTTAATATATATTAAACACTTAACATGTATTTCTCTAATTCTTACAGCAATACTGGGAGGTAGATGTCGTTATAACTATTTTACAGGTGCAGAAGCAGAGTGGTAACCTGTGCAGAATCCTGCAGTTAGGAAGGGCAGCACTGAAAGTCAAACCTGACTCTGACTTCAAAGCCCATGCAGTTTGCTCTGTGCTATTGGGAATTTTGTGGTTTCTTAGCTCCTTGCACAAAAATTCTCAACCCTAGTCTGGGGGAAAGGGATGGATGGGAGATTCTGTATGTGTTTGGATGATGCCAGGAGTTCTCCTTGGAGAAGAAGTGTAGAAAGGGCGAAGGTTTATTTGGCTGACTGAATGCGCATCTCCCAGGTGAATAGGCTGCAGATGGCACCAGCAGCATGACTAGAGACTGACATTTCACTCTGGACAACTTAATTTTGGCCTTGGTATATTTGGGACTAACTACACACTAAATGCCTTTGGGTAATATGTCTAGATCTGTACAGGGCAGTACAATGGACAAGAGCATCTTTATTCTGTGCGATGTTGATACAGTTTTTCCCAAGTACATGAAATATCCCCATCTCCACTGATTCTTTTCCTGATGAAATCATGGGCCATGATGGCCTCACATACTTCATCATGAGTTTGAGCCAATAAGCAGAGAGATGGTCAGCTTTTCTTTTCCTGCTTATTTTTCCCAGGGTTGTCACTTGGCATTCTGGGTACTGTGCATATCGATTAGTGCATATTGACTAGGGGTTGTAGCCATCCTAACCCAATGAACAAATGCAATGTACAGTGTGTCTTCCGTCATTCAAATTTGGGGGAAGGTGCTGAATTAAGGAGAAGATGCCTTTGTATAGAACAGAGTCAGAGTGAGTTAGGCTGCTGCAGGAGTGCTAAGGAGGGAGACATTTTCTAATTTAGCAAGTTTTAAGTCTTTGTCCCTATCACCAGTAAACAGGAGTGTTATTCCTTTGGATTAGCTAAACAACCTCCTCCCAGGCAGGGACCTGACTCTGAGTTTGGGGATGCCTTGTCAATTATAAGGTGAGGTTCCTGAATGGGTTTCCTTGTCATCTCCCCCTTTTCCACCCAGAAGAAGGGGGAGTTCTTGGCAGTTATAGTCCAACTCTGTAATTCCTTATTTTTTCTTCTTTCTCACTAATTCATCCTGAACTCCAGACACACTGATTTCCCCTTGCTTCAAACTGGTTTTGCCTAATTATTAACCCAGCAGGGAGAATTAACTTTTAACTCCAGTGTTGTTTCTGTGTCTCCTGAGACATCTCAGCATGACTGAGCACCATGAAATCTGAGCGGTGATTCTTGGACGTGGAGCGTGGTTGCAGAGGAGAAAGCTTGAGGGGTAGCTGGTAACATAAGGAAATCATTTTGATGGGAGTAAATGTCTGCAAGTGAGCATTCACTAATGAGTCTGAGAACTTATTTATAGCAAATAATAACAGTTATTATTCTTTACTGGCTATGAATCACCCCAGCAGTGGGTCGTGTACAATGTGCCGAGGTTTTTGCTGAGTGTTTCCTCCTTAAGTCATATGGACAAGACAGTTTAAACATGTGAAGGGTAATCCAATTAGAGGAGTGGGGAGTTTTCTTGATTTTTCTATGTCACTAAGTCAATAAGTAAAGACAAACAGCTAATGTGTATGCATGTGAAATAATAAATCTGTAATCGGCATAGTCAAGGAAGGATGGGTAGAAGCCGTCGAGACAGTGGGCCAATATGAAAAAAAGAATAATAAACAAAATGGTATGCTGTTTGCTATGAATTTATAGCAGTAGTACACTAGGTGCAAGACAAATCTAGCCCGCCACCTGTTTTTATAAACAAAGTTTTATGGGAACACAATTATGCCCATTTGTACATGCATCATCCCTGGCTGCTTGCACACTGTAATAAGAGAGTGGAGTAGTGGCTTCAGGAACCGCATGACCCATAATACCTAAAATATTTATTATCTGGCCCTTTATAAAAAAAAAAAAATTAGTCAACCCTTATAACAACTCATTAGGATCTCAAAATATCCTTAGTTGATATAATCTCCCCCCTTTTATAGAGGAAAGAACCTGAAGCACAGACAGGTCAAACAACCTGTGAAGGTCACACAGCTAGGGCGTGGCTGACTCGGGATGCACACTGCAGTAGCCTGACTTTAGAGCTTGCCTTCTTAACCGCTACACTGTACTGCCTCTCCTACGGTACAGGCCACAATCCTAAGGTTCTGGTTAACTTGCTAGTAGAAAACAATTTAAACTTGCCACTCTGCTGTGTCTCTCACCAGCCTGGCTAGACTCTGGATGGAGGAGCAATTCAGGTGGGTTAGAGCTACCACAGGGAAGCGGCCACACGTGCCAGACTGAGTTCCACCTAGGGAGACGTTGGTCTTTCCTTTGTAAAAATTTGCCTCCAGGCAGTGCAATTGGCACACAATAGAGATTCAAAGAATGTTTATAGAATAAAAGATTGGGTGTCATTGTGGGATTCCTGCCCCATTTCCATTACCTCTCCTTCCTGATAAGAGCACCTTGGATTTCCTTTGAGAAAGAACCTCCCCATCGCTCTGGGTACACCTCTCTGCAACATTGCACTCGTAGTGAAATGACTAAAACCTGAGACCCCAGTTTTTCTCATCAGTCAAACAGGCATCTCCTGCCTGCCTTGGCAACCTCACATTGCTGGCGTGGGGATAAAATGAGAGAATGTCAGTGCAAATGCTTTGTATTTGCAGAAAACCCAGGTAAGGTGATATATTTGCACAAAATCAGGAGCTGCCTGTTTCCTAAGACTTGGTTTGTGTTCGCTGACGTACTTTGCAAAGGGAATTCTCGCTCTATGAATTGTAATTTCCAGTGGCATATCACAAATGGCACAGCAACTTCTAGGATACTTATGATTTTCAGGACTCGGTGTGTACATGTAGCTACTTTCCAGAGCGGGTCTGTGGAGCGTCATCATCATCACCACCCCCACTGTCATCCTGAGCATCTGTATCCTCATCGTCATTACTACCACTTATTAAACACCAAAGAGATGTCAGGTATTACGGTTGGGGCTTTCCATACATTCTCTAACTGAAACCTTATGATATCTCTGCATGGTAGTGTCCCTTTTTCACCTTTGAGAAAATAAAAACTCAGAGAGATTGAGTCTCCCAAGGCCGCGTCACCTTGGGGGCACTGTGCTGTAAACCCAGCCCTTGCTCTTTTCCCTGCAGCAGACCGCCCCTACCAAAGGGAGGTTTGGAAAGAGACCTGGAAGTTCTGATCTCATTCCGTTGCTTCAGCAATTCAACACAAAGGCCCCGGTCCAACTCCTTTCCCTTTTGTGTCTCAGTAAGGAATATTTCATCCCTCTCCCCTCTGATCCCACCCTCATTGCCAGATTCTGGAATGGCCCTCCTTGCTTCTGGTCTATAGTTCAGCTTCTCTCCCCAGGCATTCGAGAAAGGCATTCTCCACAGAAGGAGAAAACACATTTTATTAAAGCAAACATGCAGTCCTCAGCACTTTTTTACTTATCTTATTTATACACTGCAGCGCAGCTTTCTATGACCCAGTGATTATCATTTCCCAGAGCTATCATCATTTGAAAGCTACCTGTTCATCCCGCTTCAGCAGATGGTACCACACTGGTATTGTGAGAGCTCTAAAGAAAGGAAAATAAAGGAAGGGAAGATGTGCGGTTGAGTCAGCCAGCAGAAGAGCCCCATGGCATTGGTTCCTGTCCCTGTTCCCTCTCAGCCAGGGCTGCGGGCTGGGAAGTGGCTCCCAGAGGTTTCTGACCGTAGGGAACATTTAGGTTGTGGATTTCTGTTTCTCTTTTTCCTTGTCAGAGGGTGATGTGGAATACGCCGTCTGCATCCATTTGGTTAAGGTGTTTTATTATTTTTTTTAATATTTGATCTTTCTAATGAATTCTCTTTGTTAAAGTCACTTGTTCCTTCCCTCATTCATATGCCAACACACTTTTCAAATGCCTTGCCCGTGTCTGTGGAGGGTCTTGTGCTAGGTCTGATTCCTGACTGCGACAAATAGTTCTGTGTCCTTGGTCAAACCCTGTGTGTCTCTGGACCTTGGGTTTTCCTCCTGCAGAGTTAGGGGGCTGGCTCAGGTGGTGGAGTGTTCTCCTGGAAGCAGAGGGATTGGAGCTTCTACGGGTCTTCCACAGGGAAGATATGCCAGGTTTAATGTCTAATGAAGACTTCCCACGCGTTCCAAGTGCGCTGCTCATGTTGAATGAAGACCAAGCCGTCCCTCTTCCCACTTCCAAGCTCTGACATTCTTAAGGCCCTAGAGCAGTGTTTCTGAACCTTTTAAAATTATCTTCCTCATAAAGAACCTTTCAGACTTTATTTTTTTTAATCCCCCTCTCCCTGTACAATTTTGATACCACCTAAAATACTAGACATCTGCTTATGGACTATAACCTTTGGGAAGGAAGGAATAAATCATTACAATATCTAAGATTTTTGACCCTTAAGAACCAAATTTTATTCCCTTGGGAGTTACATTGCCTCTCCCTCATTCCCCGTTGAGAATGCATGCCCTAGGTCAGTGACTCGCAAACCTGATGTTGTGGCCTATGTAAATAAATTCTATGTAAAACTTCATATATGAACTTGATAAAAGCAGTATTTTAGTAGTAGACATGTATTTTAAATGTTAAATTATATAAATACGTTCTATGATCAAGTCAGCCACTAAAAAAAGAAACAAACAAAAAAACTAGCTTAATATCCTGGTAATTTCCAAAATATTTACACTTTTTAAAAAATTATAGTTTTAAAGTATACTTAAAAAATGAAATCAAACATTTGAAGAACCCCTAAAACACTGGAACACTGTTTGAAAGTCATTGCGATAGAATATTCTGGAATGAGGGCTTTGGAATCAGATGGGATGGTTTAAGTTTATTCTCAGTTCCACCACCTCCCAGCTATAAGGTCATGGGCAAGTCTTAGAGCCTCATTTTCATCATCTGTAAAATGGGTATTGGACTATCAACTTCATAGGATAACTGAAAATTGAAGGAGACATTTATCTGCACCCAGCACATAGTAGGCACTCATGGACACACGTTATCCTTTGCTTTCACTCTGTGTCCTTATGTTTTCTCCCACTGACCCATAGCAGTTTGTGCCTGAACACACAGCAAACAATAGCTGCGGAGGAACTTGTGGCCGAATCAAACAAAGAGGGGTTCCAGTATCACATAGTGACTCTGTTTTCCTTTTCCTGGACCTGGAACAGGGAAGGGTATTATTACTCTCCATGAGATCATGTTAAACTGGCCTGAATCCTGACTTTTTTCTTCTTTTTTTATGAAACTGATGTACCCAGTCATTAAGTCTTCATATATTGAGTAATGTAAATCTTGTCTCGTAAGAAAAAAAGAAATCACCTATTATTAAATGCAGACCACCCAGTTTAATAGGTGGAAACACCAAGTGCTTTATAACAAACTTTCTATTAAAGTGTGTGCTATTTTTTTAATTTTTTTAATTTTATTCATTTTAGAGAGGAGACACAGAGTGAGAGAGAGAGAGAGAGAGAGAGAGAGAGAGAAAGAGAGAAAGGGGGAGGAGCTGGAAGCATCAACTCCCATATGTGCCTTGACCAGACCAGTGCAGGGTTTTGAACTGGCGACCTCAGTGTTCCCAGGTCGACGCTTTATCCACTGCGCCACCACAGGTCAGGCACGTAAAGTGTGTGCTATTTTGATAGAAGTTTTTTAGACATGTGAGTAGTCTTTTTATGTACATTTATGGAATATAATTTAATGACAACCATTAAGTGTCATTGACCATGTCCTTTTCAAAGCTCCAATTGGGCTTGCTTTCTATAAAGATGTAAGATTTGGGTTGGAACCATAATAATTAAGAATACTACCAGAGGTCCAGCCTGGGTTGATAAGTGGGCAGAGCGCCGTCCCAGCATGCTGAGGTCGGTGGTTTGATCCCTGGTTAGGGCACGTATGAGAAGCAACCAATGAATGCACAAGTAAATCGAACAACTAAGTAGAATAACAAGTTGATGCTTCTCTCTCTCTCTTTTTCTCTTTCCCACTTCTGGTTCCCCACCTTTCCCCCTCCCTTCCCCTTTCTCTCTCTCAAATCAATGGAAATATTTTTTTAAAAAAGAATACTACCAGATATAGTTGTTATAAGGACAAAAAGAATCAGGCCATGGTCTAGTCCTACTTGAATTGCTTCTGGGATCTTTCTGTGGTCATCTGTAGAAGGGGCACTGTGAGTTCACGTGACATATATTCTTTCAAATCCATCGATGTGAAAACCAGAAATGATGATCCTAGTGACCTCCTCCCAGTCAAACATGTTTTGAAGAGGAAAAAAATGATGATGGAAGTGAGAAAAGAATGCACAACTGGTTTGTTGGGTTAACTTAAATATTTTCTGCTAGGGAAAAAAATAGGTATTTCTTCTTTCATATGTGTGTTGAAGCCTATGGTTGATAAAACTGAAGTTCTACATCATAAATTCCCATTTGGACATTCAGTCCTGAGAACCTCCATCCAGCAGCCTTATCACTTTGAAGTGAAGTCACAATCACTAATGGAATCTGCTAGCTTTTCACACACTGAAATTAGCTTTGATTCTTCCCCCAAACATATGTTGAAAAGCAACAAGCTCATACTGTACACTGACCCATGAAAGCAATCGATGCCATGGAGGAGGCTTGTGGACTCACCTATTGGGGTTGAGAGAAATAAATGTTTTTTCTTTCAAGAGTAGAAACAGGATTTCTGAGCCCTCTTCTGGCCCCCCAAATGAGAGAGCCCCCTCCTTCCTTCCCTATGAAGGAAGAGAAAGTAAGTGCCATTTTCCTTTGCGACTGTGAATAATAACATTTATGCTCTGAGATCGGTTTGCTTCTTTAAAATGAAAAACGATATCCTGTTTGGATGAGACATTTCCTTGAATGCTTAGCATAAATTGAGCCCTTAAGCTTTTAACAAGAAATTCTGGGCTGTCTTGTCTGAAAACTCCAAGTGGATCTTGGAAACATTGCAGGTTTTTTTGATTTGCAAAAACTAGCCTCTTCCACGAGATTACTAACAGCACTCTTTGTTTGATACGCAGGAAGAGCCATCCAAAATAATCCTTGTCTATCATTTTTTTTCTCTCTCTGTCTTTGTCTCGTTACCTTCCTCTGATTCCATCACTCACTTGTCTCTTTCTGTCTCTCTTTGTCTCCCTCCATCTCGCCCCCTTTCTCTTCCTCTCTCTCCTTACCCTTTCTCTCACATGTCCACACATACTTGTTTTCCTTTTCGCTTTTTATCAGATGCTCAAGTGACATGGGCCCAGTTAAGGTATTACAAAGCTGAGCAATGAGTATGCTGGAGAAGGCAGTGCATTTTTTGTCACTCACAGTGACAATTAAAATGACAACAACAAGGCCAGACTCTTTCATCATTGTTTTTTAATGCTGTCAGCACCAACTTTGCCAGAATTATCCTGTCCTATGCATGAGTGGACTTAGTCATTTTTCACATTGTGCTACCCAGAGCCTCAATATCATTTAAGAGAGTAAATTAGCTTCCATCCCATTTAAATAAGCATTCTAAAAACCCTTGTCAGCAGTATGCTCCTCTGGCTAGAGAAGGTTAATTTGGTGGGCTGGGATGTGTCTATGGATATAAAAATCTCTCTCTGTGTGGACCATTGACAATGGTTTGAATTCTGGTGTCAAGAAAGTAAAGGCTTTTTGGTGAACCTCATTTGGTTCACTAAGAGGACTTGGTGGGGAAGTTGTAGCTCCTGAAACTGGGGATTATAATATATATATATATAATATTCTGTAGACTCTAATATAGACACATTAGAGATCTCATATATTAAATATATATTCACATATATCAAATGTATTAGAGATTTCTAATCTATGTCTTGATCATGCTTCAGTTCTGGAGACCACACCAAGGATGATAGCAGTGCTTGGAGTCCCTGCATGGGATTATACATGGCTAGTTGTTTCCCAGAATGCTTTGCATTCCCGTACCAGCCGGGATGTGACCCCACACTGGGCAGAAGCTGTGGTTGATCCTCTTCGAGAAAGGGCTTTCCCTTTCTCAGGCCTGAACTCCGTGCCCTCCTGCTTCTGTGCAAGTTTAGAGGGAAAATTATACACACACACACGCACACACACACACACACACACACATACACACACACACACACGTGATGAAGTGGCGGTAGATGAGAATTACAGGTCTATCAGCCAGAAATGCAAAACATGTGGCATTGTCATTTGATAAGAAGAAACTCATGATACCTACAGTTGATATTCTGTCGACAGATCACGTGGAGTCCAGACAGGACCTGTGGTCATGGTCGCGGCTACCTGAGATAGAGAATCAGAGAGTTGGATCCTTCTAGTGCTTTTCTGCAGAGGGAATGAGTTGGAGAGTTGACTGCCAGGCAGAGACTGGGGCCACTATAATCTCACTTGGAGAGACTGAAGTCTGACCTTTCTCATAACATATACCTTCTGAAGTAGGCCCTTGGGTGACATCAATCAATTATTAATCAATAGGGAGCATGGATATAGAAACCCAACAAATCTGACTTGGCAAAGTCACCATGATTTTGCAATCAGGGAGGTAGTTGTATTTCAAAGTATATTTATTTGCTTGTCTAGAGATTGTGACCTCAATCTAGTCCTCTTTTTCTTTTGTTCATCTCCCCAGTGGGTAATATCTTTAAGCCTCCACTAAAATGACCCTTTTAAAAAAATATTTGTTTGAATTGATACTAGCCTGCCTGGGTGGTCCCTCCTCTGCACTTACCTTTGCTCTAGCACTTGTATTATATTTTAGGTGTTGGTTACTCTTTCTCTACTGGTCATGAACTTTCTGGGGACAAGAACTATGTCTTGCTCATTGCTGTGCCTAGTGCCTAGCGCAGTGCCTAGGTGCTCAGTGAATGCTGAACTCAATTCCGCAGAGCAATTTACAGAAATGTTTTGAGAAAAAGAAGTAGTTTCTGTGCTCTTGTGCCAAGCCTTCCACAGCCTTTAAGTTCAGATGCATGCTTGGAGAAAATTCAGAAACCATGACATGGAGAAGGGTTATAAATCATTTAAGTAAAGTCAAAGGAAGTTGAACATCCCTGGGAACTCATCAATCCTAATTTAATAGGAGCGAGAGATGTTTCACATTTCAAATTCTGGCTTTCTGCTTTTTGAGGGTAATGCCGTATTGACCAATTGTTCATGCCCAGCATTTCTTTCTCTCTTTTTCGTCTGTGAATAGCAATCCCATTGATGTTGGGAGATGTTCGTGGACGTTGAAAGCATTTCACTTTGTTGTTTAAAGAAGGCTTTGTCCCGAAGGCATGAGATTATTCTTTCACATGAGGTGGAAAGGAAAATAAGAAAGCCTCCTTCTGTCCTTGGGTTCACATGGTAGGAACTCTTTCTTGCAGCAATAAAAGCCTTTGGAGGAGACCTTTCAATGTAAGGGTTTCGTATTAAAGACTGCACATGGGGACGGAAGCTAAATCCCAATTTACTCAGCTGCGTTTCCCAAGATTTGTTCCCTCACGGCACAGGGGCTCTCACCAAGCTCCACCAGCCACTGCAGACCAAGCCAGAGGATTTGAATATTAATGCTATTCAGATTTCCTTTTAGAGGAAACCTTCTTAGCTACAATAGTGAGGCACTGCCTGCAAGTCTATAACGGAGCATGAAAATAAAGAGTCCAGAGTATATCAATAAAAGGAGGGAGCAGGAAAATACACACAAATCACACCCCACCACCCAACCTGTCCCACCTTCTCTATCAGTGTGCGGGAATGCTTTCTCCAGAGACGTATTCGCCGCATAATGAAGGCTTGTCATTTAGGAGCCAAAGCAGAATCAGTGTTTCCATGTATTCTGATACATTCTTGATGAGATTCCGAGTCTCACAAAAGAATGTTGCAGATTCCTTCCACTCACATCAAGCATCTAAACGTTGAGCTGGAGAAACAAAGAAATGGAAAAAGAAAAATGAGTATGTTGTCAAATTGAAATACCATGTTTTTGTATAGCTGGCTGATATATCTGTAATTCTCATCTGCCATTCCTTTGTGGTATGCGCATAAATGTGTGTGTGTGTGTGTGTGTGTGTGTGTGTGTGTAATTTTCCCCTCCAAACCTGCAAAACATTGCAAAACTAGATTTAAATATTTCAGGCGCACTGCGCTTAGCATTTGCATTCCTCTGACTCATTCAGAGAAAAGACATCTGAGCAGAAATACAGCAGATAAAAGAGAAACCATTAATCCAAGGAAGATTACTGGCACAGAATCTTTATCCTGTATCCTTCCTGAAATGAGACAAAGATCTCACTATGTACATCTCTCTGGCTTAGCTTCAGATAGTAAGCAATACAGAAGAGTAGACATGGCCCCTTTAAAAGCTTACTGGATGTGTCTGAATTCGGAAGCATTACCTTTCTATTAGAATCTTGTTTTCTTTCCCAGTGTCTTCTGCTCTTGCTCTCATTCCTCCCACTGTAGCCTTTTCCCTGTGACCCCTGCCTTCACCAGATGTTAGGGCTGACTTTTAAAAGGCCATTATATAAAGTCCTGGGTAGTACTAAGTGCTCTGAGACATGAGGAGGAGAGACAGGGTCTCAGGTTCACTCATTCACTACAAGACTCTATAAGTTTACTTTCCTCATCTGTAAAATGGGCAGATACCTGACTCTTCTACCATACTTTACACACAGAAACTTTGAGTTCATTTGAGAAGGCATTAAGAGTATAAGTAGGGAAAACTACGAGCTGTATTTTTAAGCATAATGTTAAAAACAAGTAGAATACAGAATTAAATAAATTTTGGACTATTAGCCCTATTTACTAAGGACATTTCAATAAGCTTTTCTTAGGTGGAACCTTCCTGACCTTTTATTGAAGCCAAACACAGTAATGTGATTACCTTTGCCATTTCTTGAGCATTTACTGCATCGTGCTAGGCATTATTAAGGAATCATCTCATTGATCTACAACAACCCAGAGAAGTGTTATCTATTACCTTTTGCATTTTTCAGATAAAGAAATGGAAGCTTAGAGATACATAGCTAATAGGTGTCTGGAATTGAGCTCCGGTTTGGGTTTAAACTCTTAAGTTATTTCCAATATATTAATTATCCTGCTACTGTATCCAACATTCCAAAATGTTCTCCAATCTTATGATTCTCCATTTACATATTTCCACTCCAGATGGATGGGAATATGTACAGTTATACATGTATTAACACACAGTGGTTTAAATATACTTTTTTTAAAAACTTATTTATTTACTATTTATTCATTTTAGAGAGAAGAGAGAGAGAGTGAGAGAGAAAGGGAGGAGGAGCAGGAAGCATCAACTCCCATATGCGCCTTGACCAGACAAGTCCTGGGTCTTGAACCGGCGACCTCAGTGTTCCCAGGTCGACCGACACTTTATCCACTGCGCCACCACTGGTCCGGCAACACACAGTGGTTTAATAAGCAATTTCCAAGTTTGATAACCATCCCCATCATTTCCTGATGGATCACCCCAATCTATGGGTCAAGCTCAGTGTCCCTCATTCTTGACGAAAACCAGGAGCACTGACCCTCACTCTCCACATAGAAAGTGACATATCCCAAATGTCCAGTGATGAGGGCAGTGCCAAGTATGAATGTCCCAGTGGAGAAATGACACTGGTCTGAGGTGTCCCTGGGCACTGTAGTTGCCTCCATCCTTACATATCAGAAAGGTGTTATCAAATGGTGTGTGGTAAAGCCCTCCAACACACCATGCCCTCTGCAACTGAAAGAGATGATGGTGATAATAATAATGATGCTTCAAAGCAGGGCTTAGAAAAGCAAGGGACCAGTTTGTAAAATTTTAAGCATTGCAGGCTATGCGTCATTGTCATTAATTATTGAATTCTGCCATTATGGTGCGAAAGCAGCCATTGACATCACAAAAACAGATGAGCATGGCTGTGTCCCAATAAAGCTTTATTTATACACACAGGCAAGGAGCTAGATTTAGACTGTGGGTGTGCTTTGTTAACTCCTGATTTAAAGGAAGGTGTCCAAAATATGTTGAGCAAAAATGAGAGTCAGGAACTATTTGTGCCATTTTTACTTCAGTGAACCTTCATTACCCAACGTACAGCAAACATGGACAGTAGTTTCCTCTCTGGTCATTGTCCCTTTCTGAGATTACTAGACAAAAGCATAAAGCAGAATGATGAATGATGATGACGATGACGACTAAAAATAACGAAGCTATTTACGACCACCTGAATCCGCATTCCAACAGTGGGAAGCAACTGTTTCCATCTTGAGCAATAATTGGAAGTCAGATTTCTTTTGGAGCAAAAAAATATTTTCTGTCCACTGTGCTGGCCAAGCTGTCTGTGGTCATTGTCCATTTTAAAAATAATTTATTTCCATGTTACAGCAATAGAAGATCCTACTGTGTTCAATTAAATCTCCACTTATGGCAGCTCAGAGAGTGTGATCGCTTTCTGGAGATAGATCCATGTCTCTGTGACCTTATCATTTTATACTTTGCAATCAGCTAGGAAATTAAATTGCAGGAAATGATTCAGTTTTGAATCGTCTCATTCAAAACAGCAGAAGCCAAAAGTTCTCCTCTGAGTGACAAACACACGGACTGCTTTTTTAGATGGAAAACATCAGTAAGCAGACTCTGTAAACTGGCTCAAAGGGCCATGCATCTCCAGCCTGGTAGGGCCTGAGCTCTCAGATTTGCTGCAGCTCGTTCATGTCTTTTGACAAAGACCTTTATTCAGATAAAGGGAGTTTGACTTCCTTGTTTCCTAGAAAACCTTTTTTTTTTTTTCTTTTTAAGTTCCCTAGAAAAAAGTCTTCTTGAGGTATTCTCATTCTAACTTTCTCTTCTGGTTAGGAAACTGAAGGACGACATTAAAAGTTGAGGTTATGGAGACTTATGCCAATTGGGACAAAGCTGTGATTATTTTGTTGATTTAAACTGACAGAAAGGCGAGGTCAGAATAAAGTCTTGTTCCTCCTGTAATTTAGAGGCTAGGAATCATGATGGCTTTCTTTCCCCCTAATAATGCTCAAATTATCCATTCAGTGTGATTTGATTTCAGGTTTGAAGCTGAAGATCTCAGTAATAATCTCTCTCAGTATGAAGCACTTATTGACAGAGTAGTCTTTGCCATTTTTAATTGCACTTTCCCCTCATGCCCTTATTAATTATCTCTCTAGTTCCTCTTAGGCCTTGTCATGATGCCAAATATTGAAATAGAAAGGTTTATTTCTTTCCAAAGACATACAGAATAGGACAGGTTTTATGGCTTGCGGTTTGGGCTCTCAAAGGTATACTCTAAGAAGGTGTGATTCTTCATGCAAATTGGGTACCTCCTGAATTTCTGTTGGTAATGGACCCTTAGGACTATTTATTGCTTGTTTGAAGCACCCTTGCATATCTGACAAAGCAAGGTGTTTTGTGAGGCTGGTGGGGCTGCAGTTTTCAAATATGATGCTTGAACAATGGTAAGTGGCTCTCAAATGCTCTGGGATCAATGACCATCTTTTTTATAATATGGCCCCAGTCAAGCCTGACCGGGCGGTGGCACAGTGGATGGAGCGTTGGACTGGGACATGGAAGGCCCAGGTTCGAGACCCTGAGGCAGCCAGCTTGAGGGTGGGCCCATCTGGTTTGAGTGCAGGCTCACCAGCTGGAACCCAAGGTCGTTGGTTTGAGCAAAGGGTCACTCTGTCTGCTGTAGCCCCCGGGTCAAGGCACATATGGGAAAGCAATCACTGAGAAACTAAGGTGCTGCAATGAAGAATTGATGCTGCTCATCTCTCTCCCTTCCTGTCTGTCTGTCCCTATCTGTCCCTCTCTCTGTCTCTGTCACACACACACAAAATTCCCTCTACTTTCTACTTCTCAGACAAACAAGTCTTCTGTGAGCCCACACTGGCCCCAACACTTGTGCCCATCGATGCTCACGTCCTGCATTTGTGAGAACCTCACCCATGTCCCTGTCTGTTGAAATCTTACCTAAAAAGCTTCAAGTTTAAAATTTGCACACAGCCTATCATAAACTCTCCTCTGACTCTGCAGAGGACTTGGATTTGGAATTTACTCCTTTTGCAGCATTATGTTGTCCCGCCTTATAGTATAACAATTTGTAATCATGTCTTAGCCATCCCAGCTCAGCTATAACCTCCCTGGACACAAGTGGTGCTGACCCACTTTTGTAGCCACATCCCTACCCCAAGTGCCTTGCAAAGTGTGCTGTGTGCTGTAGGTCTCCCATTTAGGTTCATTGAACTCAGTTGCAACAAAATAGTCCAATTCAGTTTTTGAGGATGTATTCTAGAAGGTTGGCAGGAAAGAAATTCATCTGAAAAAACAAGTCTGATGGTGCTGCCTGGGCTTTGGACATGCCAGCGAGTTAGGCAGGGTCTGAAACAAACCCCATCTTAGAAATTACTGGAAATAGCAACACCAGAAAATCTCATTTCTCGGCTCTAGGTGACAGGAACATGAGAACATGAGACAATCATTGACAGTAAACCAGAAAAAGAATCTCTGTGTCAGAGAGGCAATATGGGCAGAATATATGTATATAAAGGGCTTATTTTTTTTTGATTTGAAATATCTATGAATTATAAAAGGAACTCTTTAGAGTTATCCCTGTATCCTTTTGAGGTTGACTACAGTCTTCTTGTACAAAAACCTTTGTGATGAGTATTAGAGGTGAGTGTTGCTCAGAGAGGCAATGTTTGTGTACTCTGAAAGAATAATTCTAGACCCTGGCCAGCCAGCTCAGCAGTAGGGTGTCGACCAGGCATATGGATGTCCCGGGTTGGATTCCGGGTCAGGGCACACAGGAGAAGGGACAATCTGCTTCTTCACCCCTTCTCCCTCCTCCTTTCCCCACCCCTCTCTCTCTGTCTTCCCTTCCTGCAGCCATGGCTCAAATAGTTTGAGTGAGTTGGGCCTGGGTGCTGAGGATGGCTCCATGGCCTCACTGCAGGTGCTGAGATGGCTCAGTTGCCGAGCAATGGAGCAAAGCTCCAGATGGGCAGAGTGTTGCCCTGTATGGGACTTGCCAGGTGGATCTTGGTTGGGGCGCATGTAGGAGTTTTTCTCTCTGCCTCTTACTTCACTTCAAAAAAAAAAATTCCAGTTCTCAAACTTACCCATCCCAAACTTACCCTTTCCCTAACTTGTAGGATAGTTGAATGTCTTCAAACTGGACGATCTCAGCAGGATAGCCTGAGCTCCTTAGGAGGTTAGTGATTACTCCTGCAAGGGTTTGGCTTAGAGATTCCTAAAACAGCGACATATACTCTGAAGGGCAATTAAAGTTTAAGAAGCCAATAGAAGCTTTGTGCTTGTGTGTGTGTGTGTGTGTGTGTGTGTGTGTGCGTGCGCGCGCGCGTGCACTTTATGGAATGTGAGAGCTTGCTCACAATTTGCTTTTCTCTCTCACACTGATTACACACTCAGATCTCATATACAGGGTGTGGTATAAGGTTTACAGATTTGAGTACGTGGAACACAGAGTTTATTATTCTTTTTCTTTTAATATCTTTATTGATTTTTAAAGAGAGAGGCAGGGAGAGAGGCAGAGAGAGAAACATCGATTTGCTGTTCTACTTATTTGTGCCCTCATTGGTTGATTCATGACTAGGAATCGAACCTGGAACTTCAGCATGTTGGGATGACACTCTAACCAACTGAGTTACCTGGCCAGGGCCCATAGTTTATACTCTTGTATTATTATTTATTAATTATTGCAGTATTTTACATACATACAACTGTGAACATGCTTTTGTCCCCCTCTGTATATGTTTTGTTATTTTCAGAATATTTTATAGGAAACTAAACATCCCTTCCTTCTTGAGTCAGTTTCCTAGTTGTGATATAGAAAAAAAGAAATCTGTCAGAGAAGTTGATGAAATGACAGCCTTTTTTTTTTTTAATGGGCTCAAGTTTTCTGCAACATTTTCAGTCTGACTCATCAGCTGAGTAGTTTTCCCTGTGTGTGTATATTTTAAAGTGCCAGTCATGGTTGAATGTTAATAATCAATCTGGTCATTGATCTCTGAAGACAGAGAGCCTATTTCCAAAAGTGCTGACTCTTACTTTGAATATAATTTTATGTTCTTGGTGCGGAGAGGAAGAGGAGGACCAATTTGGTGGTATTTGTTTGCTTTTTACATTTTTAAATCTTTTCTGATCCATCTCTTCCTCCATCCCTCATTCCTCCACCCATAAAATGGTTAATATGCACCTCTGTTGTGTGCCACACTCTGTTTCAGGAGCTGGGGAGTTTCTGAAAAAGCAAAGACCTCCTGGGAGACAACTAAAGAATCCTTTCCAGGGCAGAAAGCTTCATACGGTTTCCTGGTCACTGCCCTTGCAGAGAGCTGCTGTTGCCTGCCACTGACCTGCTACAAACCCCCCGTCCCTCCTTTCCTAACCCCAGGACCTTTGTGTGCCTTAGAGGTCAGCTCACAGATGTGGCCCTGGGCCACTGTTCTTTTTATCTATATTGTACTAACAAGAGATGGACGCACATGGGTCTTTTAGAATTTTTTTCCCTTTTTCTTTTTTGATTAGCATCTGCACAAATGGCCTCGTTGCTTTAAACTAACTAATCCAGCTTGTTAAGACGGAGACTGTCATCCACAAGTTATTATTAGCAGGCTTCTAAAGGAAGAGGGTCTCCGCTGGAGCAGGGCAGGCTTGGAGAAAGGTTATATAATATAATATGTTCTTCAGGCGCCATAGGAGAGGGAGACAATGCTGCCTTCCAGGACCTGTTCTCAAGAGCTACTTAGGGGCTTACATAGTCCTGCCTATTCTACCTCATGAAAAGGGAGATCCAATCATTTCTCTCTGGAAACTATTCTCCTCATCTCTTTGGCTGTCATATGTATTTAACAGTAGTGCCCTCAAGGACAATGGGGTGGGTGAGTGTGCTAGGGGGCTCCAGCCTGCAGCCTGTAGTTTTTCATTTCACATTGCCAGGCTTGCTAAGAATGGTCTTCTTTGTTTCCATTTTGAGTCATGGCTGAATTCTTATATGTTGTCTGATCTTCAAGCTCAAATACCCAAGGGACCAGGCAGCTGTGAATCAACCCTGTATGTGTGTGTATGTGTGTTTGCTAGCAGGTACTATAGCAAAGAAGGCAGTATACTTTTCCTTATTTCTTTAAATCAATGTAGATTTGGAGGAAAAGACTTTAATACAATAGAATGATGACTGATTATTTCCCCCTTTTCTGAGCACTGCTGTTAAATCAGAAGGTTATCAATAGCATGAAGAAGAAAAGAAATAATAGAAAATTCCCATTTCTAATGTCATCCTGGGGGTTTAAACCCAAACCTTGGATTTATCACAAAAGCTCAGTGTCTATATTACTAAGCTCCACTTTGTGAGCTGGGTCTCCTTCCTCATTGCCGAGTACAAGGCAATCTTCCATGTGCTCTTGCTTATTGGGAAGGTACACAGTTGCTTATCTGTTGTTTTCTGCCACAGAGTCTAGATTTTGATTTGGCAATTTGACAATCATGTATTCCCGCCCCCCACCCCCCCGGCCAGATGTTTTATCCTGCTATGTTAAGTCATCTCGACATGTTGCCATGGAATGGAAGCGACCACTAGTTTTAATATCTCTCCATATCTTTATTACAAGGTACGTCTTGTGCATCTTAATTCCTCCTAGTCTCCCTCTCTGTTGTTCCCTGGTCTTCTCCATGCAGCCCCTCCTTTCTGCCCACCCGGCCGCCCAAAGAAGGCGTCCGGTCATTGTATGACAGTCATGTCCCAGTAGCTAAAGAGGTTCTAGATAGCATGATGAATATGCAGCACATTATCTCCCAGGATGTGTGCCTGTGTCTTTAATCACAGCTGGAATGCAAACTCGGGCTCCACCTTTCAACTCTATCTCCATCATGCTGAGAGAGTGAGAGAGAGCAAGACGGAGACTGCTAGACAGCTCGAAAGAGATTGCAGCTCAGATGTCCTGAAAAACAGCAAATCCCTCAGACCTGGCAGATTCCGTTACCATGAGAACTGCAGATATTTCCATTGTGATGGTTTGCTCCAGCAGCCATCTGTTACACCCATTTGATTAGGAAGTACAGTTCAGCGTGTATGGGATTTTCATCACACCTTATCCCAGGGCAGTATACAGAGGCTCTTGCTTTTTTATATGCTAAACTCCAAGGCTTCAAAGTACTGTAATTTACCGAGGTGCAGGGCCTTGAATGAAACGGTATGAGAAGGTCACTAAAGACTGAAGCTCTGAGAAGAAACGCACACAAGAGATGGAAGAGAGGATTAGACTCCACAGGAGAAATGCAGCCAACTCAGAAAATTAACCATGTTGAACAGCAATGCCGCCTCCTCTCGGTGGAGTTAGGGAGTGCTACAGAGACCTAGTGTCTGGGACCTCAGGTCCTGGAGGGAGGAAGACGGTGTCATGGAGACATGACATGTGTGCTACCAGAGCTCTCCTTCTCTCTCGGAGCCCAAGGACAGTCAAAAGGAAGGGAGGGGAGGGGAGCGCCTCGAACACATCTCATCAGTGGAGATGACTCCCCTGTATAAAGATTACATTAGCTCTAAAAATTTTATGATGCCATCTAACTTTTCCATCGACACAAAACGACTTTAAAAGTTCCTTGAAGCAGTGCTGTAATTTACAGGTTTAAACCCGTTATTTGGACTAGTTGCCCCTCAGTGTATTTTTGTGGGGGGAGGAAATGCTGATGATACATCATAAGGACATAAAAATAGGAATTCCCTTCAATTAGGACTCTCCAAATACCCTTCCCAGGCGGAAGGCATGCTAGGTCCACACTGATAAGAGGGTTGGTGCAGTCCAGAAGGAGCTGCCTGGAGTGTCTTCAACGGATGGGAGTTCCTGTCAACCCAGGAAGCTAATTAAATGCTTACACACCGACATGCATTTGTGATGGCTGCGCAGGGGCCCTTGATGCGTTGTTTCCCAGCCTGCGTTTTTGAGCACGGGCCCTGATAATAGATCACTTGGATTAGGCAAGAGCTGCCAAATTTTCCAAACTTGCTAAATTTGCAGGTCCCATTCTGTCTGCTGGTTTGGTTTCTGGGTGACTGTGAACAAGGGAAATGCTTGCCCTATCTGATTGCACTGTGGGCAGGAGAACTTCCCCCCGCCCTGCTTCCTGGGCTGGTGTCAGGTTGCCACCCAGGAGGCCAGAATGGCAGGGGGACTCATTGCTTGCTTTGATGCTGAAGATACTTTCTGGCCAGATCAAGTCAGTGGCCAGGGCCACAGAGATTAAAAATTGGGACAAGATGTTTCCCCCATCCTTTTTTTTTCTTTTTTTGCTGAAATGTAGTGGATATTTTTTATTCCTTCAAAGTGGGAAAGCTCGAACTTGAATGAGGAGCTCACTGGCTTTGGCAGCAACTGAAGCCACAAAGCAGTCTGGGCTCCTCCCTGGAGCATGGGCAGTGAGAAGGTTCTCTTCCTCCACCCCATCTGCACGGGCCTCCACGGAAGATGCTTCAATGTTCTTGACTTTGCCAATCCATCCTCAGTCCAGCACCCGGGCCACTGCCCTTCCTCAAAGGGTTTTTTTTGAGAGTGGGTACCGGTTTTATGAATGCGGTATCTGTCTCCGAAAGCCAGCAGATGCTACGAGGGCCCGATGGAAACAATAAATACCATTCAGGTTAGCTGCGTGGAACTCCTTAGAGTGGTGCCTTTGTTGAAAGAAACAAGCCTTCTCCCTCCCTCCCATCCCTCTCCCCCAGCCCCCTTCACTGGCAGGATCTCCACCACCTTTGGGAAGGAAAGGTTAAGTATCTGAGGCAAAACCAGTTGACACACAAAAGAGACTAAAGCAACGGTATCACTCACTCGCCAGCACGAGGGTAAGGCGGTGAGGTTCTGGGGAGGGGAATACATTTGAAGCCAGAAGAAAAACAGCCCTTGGAGGGGAGTGTTAGCTAGAAATATTCTCCTCTGAGCAGGGATGTTAACAGTGGCACCTTCTGACTTAATGTGGCATCTTTCTTCATCGTTATCAATCTCATGAGAGCTCCCCTGCCATCTGTGCCATTCCTGCTTCAGGCTCCCATATGAAAGTCCAATCTGGCAGCACAAATACGGGCTAATGAAGAGTAGGTGTCTGACTGACTGGGAGAGATGCGATCCTGTGTCAATGATGGAGCAGAATTCATTCAAGAAGAAGAAAAAAAATCTGCATTTGTACAGCCATTCAGGAAGAAATCCTCTCCCCTTCTTTTTTTCCTTTCCCCCTCCTGACTCTTTCTGATCCTCCTTTCCCATTTTCTTTCTGTGTCATCCTAACGTTAATGGAGTTCATGCAAAAGTCAGCATAAAAATGGTCTTTGCCTTGAATGTTATACCTTGGAGATTAAAAATAGGAACACGATGTGGACTTGCCGACATGTGGTGGGTTATTTTTTTTCCCCTCCTTCAGTGGGAAAAGCTATAACTACATAGATTAGCAAAACTTGTGCAAGAATGGATGTAAAACAGATTTATCTCTGTGTCAGCTTTATCTGATCCATTTGGTCTTGCAGAGTTTGGATGGCTTCCTTTGTTACAATAACCAGCTTTCAAACATCTATATCCTTAGGGTATTAAATGTCAGTCTCCTGATGTACCAGTCAAGGAGAGAGGGTTGACAACCCGTGGGCTGGGAGGTGCTCTTTGTGTGCAGGGGAGAGGGGTTGCCGGTGCACCAAGGCAGTGGCTCCTGGTACGACCAGGGGCTTCACCTCTACCTCCCCCCCCCCCTCCTCGCATCACTGGGTAGGGGTGCTGATGCTTACCGCCACCATTAATATCCTTTTACAAAGAATTCAGAAAGATTTCCTGTCACTGACAAGGACAGATTTGTTAGAGGTCTCTCAAGGAAATGGACAATAACTAATTAATTGAGCTCTCCCTGACTTTCCGTGCTGCTGTCTCACATTTATCTATTCCAGTTTCTTGCCACACAGGTCTCTTTCTTGCCTTTCTTTCTTTGACTCCTTTATCTTCCTCTTTCATGGTATCTGTCACTACCTTCTTCCACGTTGCCTCATTTTCTCCCAGCTCTCTTGCTGTCTTATCGAATATATACTTAAAAATAAAAACAAAGCAAAACCCACATATGGGCAAAGATTTTTTTCTAGGAATATATGTATGTGTCTTCTGGTTCTGAAACTGTCATCTTCCAGGGTTGGGAGGGGCCTCAACAGTTCCCTGTGTCCTGCGGACAGAAACAAGCTTTCACATCCTTGACAAGGGATTGCAAAGCTTTTCTTCAAGAAACCTACAGTGACCTACTAAGTGGTCTATTACTGTTATTACTACTATTAGCATCCAGGAATTACATCCTAGATATGCTGTAGAACATAAGGAACCATGTTAATTGTCTTAATTTAGAGAAAAAACAATGGGGGGACTATGTAATTAAGTGGACATTTCATCAGAACCTGCACGTAGTCCTGTGAGATCTTGAATGCCCCGTGGAGATGCTGCTTCTTCTCTCTTCTCCTAACTGGGCTGCTGGGCTTACTGGGCTAGAGCTGGGCACCAGGGGTCTCAAAGTCAGTTGTTTCCCTTACAGTCACTCTGTGCCCAGAGAATCTGAACTCCTCCGTATGCTGGCCCCACCACCTCTGTTCTCCTGTCCATCTAGTCGGAGCTATATAGGGTATAGAGTGGAGTTGTTGGAGAGGGTAAAGAGATTAGGGATTGAATCCTGTCTCTGCCACTCTCTTTGTGTATGTGACCTTTAGTGAGCATTGGATTTCTTGGTGCCTCAGTTTTGCCATCTGCGAAATGGAGATATCGACATCTTGAATCTCAGCCAGATTTATTGTTTAAATCAAAGGAAGTAAGTCTGTGAAAACATTGTGAAGCTGAGTGCTTATTCAAGGGTGACCAACTGTCCCAGTTTGCCTGGAGTGGAGGGTTGCTTGGGGCACAGGAGTTTCAGTGCTCAACCCCGGGCAGTCCTGGGAAAATCGGAGCATCCACTCAGAGCAATTTATCTGTCCTGGGAGGACCCAGACCCAGCTTCAACAAGTACGCCAGGGGGCCATGGGACTTTCTATATGGTTGAAGGAAATCTTGTTTTCACCTGTGCACGAATTGCCTATTCAGTTTTGGATCTATGGATTCTTAACTCTGGTTTGAAGAAGGTTTACATGCTGCCTCCTCTGTATCTCAAAGAATGGCATGAAAATTTTAAAATGAAGTATGAACATGTAAAATGAAGTAAGAATAGATTCCTTCCTCTGAGTTGGGGCTTACTCATTCTTTCAGACTCAGTACATTAGTTACCCCATTCATGAGCCGCTAGCTCATGCTGCTCTCTCTCCTCAGAATGATTCTGTGCTTTCAGCGGGGTAACATATTAGATTATTACTTTACTTCCAGGGAGATTTAAAGACTTCTTGAAAAGCAGAGAGCCTGTCTTATATTTTCTATGTAACCACTGAATTAATGAATAAATGGGGAACGAGAGAGTGAATAAACGTGGGAGTGAATGAGTGGTTTTTCCGTGTTTACTTTTGTACATGCCTTTTTAGTCTTGGCTTGGCCCTATTGTGTGTCTTGTACATCTAGATCTAGAATTTTTGAACTTCAAATCCTTGGTCCCTGGTCCTAGTTCTCAGCCTCAGCTGCCATATTCAATTCCTACCCCTAAAATGACCCAGCTCACCTTGGGGGCATGACACATTTGATAAACTGGGAGAATATAACTTATTTTTAAAAAACCATTTAAGAATATCATTAAAAACTAAAGTAAAACCTGAAAACAAACAGAAAAACAGTTATTTAAACTACACAAGTCTAAAATGAAAAGCCGCCTGACCAGGCGGTGTCGCAGTGGATAGAGCGTCGGACTGGGATGTGGAAGACCCAGGTTCGAGACCCCGATCTCGCCAGCTTGAGCACAGGCCCATCTGGCTTGAGCACGGGCCCATCTGGCTTGAGCAAAAGCTCATCAGCTTGGACCCAAGGTCGCTGGCTCCAGCAAGGGGTTGCTCAGTCTGCTGAAGGCCCGCGGTCAAGGCACATGTGAGAAAGCAATCAATGAACAACTATGGTGTCGCAATGGCAATGAAAAACTAATGATTGAAGCTTCTCACCTCTCTTCGTTCCTGCCTGTCTGTCCCTATCTATCCCTCTCTCTGACTCTCTCTCTGTCCCTATAAAATAAATAAATAAATAAATAAATAAATAAATAAATAAATAAATAATTAAAAAAACAAAAAAGAAACCCACATGTATATGGGCAAATGATTAAAATGAAAAGCCAAAGTCTATTTTGCCCATTTATTGCCCATAGCTCAGTTTGATGTCACTGAAGTTCAAGATTCTGCTTTTAGTTTTTTGGTGGCTACCGTTGAAATTCTGTATAACAGAACTTTATGTTTTGGTTATATCAGCATTTGATAGTATATTTGACCTCCTGATAAGGAAATTTGAGGTATTTGGTCATTTTTAGTATTGTCTGCCTGATCTCTTCTTTCTCTTTCTTCTGAGATAGAGAAATGGTTATTTCTGTGCGTTTACAATTTCTCCTTTCTCTGTTGACTTAGATTTAGACATTTTCCATGGAATTCCCATGATATGGCACACTAGATTTATCTTGACATCTCCCCTCTGTTCCTGACTTTTGTTTTATTCATTTTTATGTTGTCACATTTTACAATATTTGTGTTCGGTTCTATCACTGTAATTGTCTTTAGTAGTGCATTATCTACAGGTTAATTCTATTAATCACAGGTATTAACCAAAGGATAATAGTATTTATATAACTCAGCTTAGTGGGGTAACTGGATCCAAAGGGAAGAAAATATGATCCTGTCATTCAAAAGAGATCATAAACCATGGCGGCAAAAGATTCTCTCTTGATTTTTTTGGAGCTGTCTTTCCTTCTGGGTCATGTTCAGCTGTCATTTTTCTTTTAAAATTTTTCTTATCTCATTTTCCTTCTAATGTTATTGTCTATATTACACTTGTTTTACAGAAAGCTGTCATTGGGAGTTATAAAGAAATAACATTTTAAAGGCTTTGTCTAAAAATGTTTTTATTTTGACGGCACACTCAACTGATAGTTTGGCTGGGTATAGATTTCTAATTTCAAATATTTCCCTCAGAACTTTGAAGAATTTGCTGTTGAGAAGTCTGCTATCACTCTGATCTTGTTACATTGTAGGTATCTAAAATGATAATTTTTAGGATTTTTATCTTTATTTACCCTTGGAGTTCTGAAACCTCACCAAAATTTGTTTTGATATGGGCTGTTCCTAAATGATTTTTCTGTTCAACTCGGTATATCTTTTCACTATATAAATATTATCTCTTTATTTACTTCTGAGATTTCCCATTCTTATTTGATTATTTTTCCCTCTCTATTGTCTCTAATATTTCTTCTAGGACTCAGATATATGTTAATTTCTTAGCTCTATCTTCCACAATCTCATGTTTTCTATCTCTCTTTATTTTTGCTTTCTAATGGGAAATTTACTCATCCTTTTCCACTGTAATGTTCTATTCCATATAATGATTTTTTTAAAAAAATTAATAATCATGTTTAATTTCCAGCATTTTTTTCTTATACTATGATTGTTCTTATTTCATGGCAATGATTTCAGTTTATTTATATATTAATTTATTTTGATGTTTATTCAACATCCATTTAAATATCTCTAGAGACATATTAGAACATTTAAATATTGGTTTTACTTTTCTTATTTATTTCTATTTCTTTTGATGCCATATTGAGTCCTTCTTTTTAATGAAAAATGACTTTCCCAACTATCTTATGGTCCTGATTTAAATGAAGGAGTGGTTTGATCCTTTTTTTCTTTTCAGTTCCATTTTTTTTCTTTTTTTTTTTTACAGGGACAGAGAGTCAGAGAGAGGAATAGATAGGGACAGACAGACAGAAATGGAGAGAGGTGAGAAGCATCAATCATTAGTTTTTCATTGCCGTCGCAACACCTTAGTTGTTCATTGATTGCTTTCTCACATGTGCCTTGACCGCGGGCCTTCAGCAGACCGAGCAACCCCTTGCTGGAGCCAGCGACCTTGGGTCCAAGCTGACGAGCTTTTGCTCAAGCCAGATGGGCCCATGCTCAAGCTGGCAACCTCGGGGTCTCGAACCTGGGTCTTCTGCATCCCAGTCCGATGCTCTATCCACTGCGCCACCGCCTGGTTAGGCAGGAGTGGTTTGATTTTTATGCTAACTTATGTGGGGTTTTTTTCCTGAAGTTTTTAAAGTTTTTTCCTCAATAGGCTTCTCCCTTGATTGGGAGGTCTTATCTAGAGCTGCAATAAAGGTGAGTGGATGGGCAGATTTTTCTGTAGGTTCCATGAACAAAGAAGAGACATGTAGATTGAGGAACCCTCCACACAATCTCCAAAGTAGTAGAAGTTTATTCTAGGGTTAGAACTAGTTTATTTTATACCTAAGATGGAACTTACTCCTCTCATACCTCCCCCTCTACTTAGTGTAATGAGGAAGTCTACAGTCATTTATTCAAAATCTTTCAGGCTCTATTTCCTATACTACCTCTCTTTCTCAGTCACATCACCATTATTCCTACAGAGAAGTTGGAGCTGAAGTTCAAGATTACTTGAAGAGAAGTTGTCATGCTTTATCCTGGGGGCATACATGCTGTTGCCAGTCTCATAGGCTCTGTAAGCCTAGAAATAGAGCAAAGGTCTGATGAACAGTATGATACCTGTTACAGTTATGTAATGATGACCCCCCTGCCCATTTAGGCTGTGTTGCACTCTTTGAAGGACTACTTTGATTGTATTTGGGCTGTAGTTTTACCCAACTCTTATTCTTTATTGATTTTATCCTAGAAGCAATCTATTTTTCAGGATTTCCTCCATATTTCTGGTGACAGCTGGTTCCCTTTCTGGTATTTGGTTTGATCAAGGAAATTACTATTTTTCTATCACATCAACATATCCATATGACCTCACTAGATGGGAAAGTGACACATGGGCTTTCTCTATCAGCTAGAAATAGTAGGCAGAGTATAATTTCTGAGAAAGTGTGTGTCAGGGTGGTGGGGTTCCTGAATACCTTTAAAATGTCTGTGTTTCACTAAATTACCTTTTTCCTTTGGCCAAACACACAACTTCCTTTTCTGCAGATGTGTCTTCCTTTGCCACCTACCTCAAAAGCTCTGATACGTTAGCCAGCATGTTCTTTCTGCAGCTTCCTTCAACTTCTCCAGGTCACGTAGTGTCTTTGTTTCTGGATCTCCAGAAACACCTCAAGTCGGGATGGGGGACACATTTGTATATGTTTTGTCTATTGGTTTCTACTCCTGAAATGCCAATAAAACCCCTTCAGGACTGGACCATGTGTCTTTGTCCTGTGTGCGTGCTAGTACAGGGGGCAGGGTTTAGGGGTGAAGGGGTGTGGTCTGCTGGCCCTGCAGAGCGTAATTACTAAACACTGATGATTTTTTTAGTCTTTTCTTCTAAGTAGCTTGACTATGTATAGTTTCTCTTTCATAACTTTACTTAGGAATGTGCTAGAATTGGACTGCTGAAACCTTGATGACAACAAAGTTTTGTAGTTGCACTGTTTTTTTATTAATATTTAAAATTAGCACATTAGTACCTGATAAGTTTAGGTTTGCAATGCATAATTAAGCATTCTCCCCCTTTCCCATTTCCCTGTTCCCCCACAAGTTTGATATCACATATTCATGGGTATCTAACATCTCTGTAATCTTATTCTTTTCTTTCTAGCACAGGAAGCTTGAAATATTAATTGCTTTATCAGCCACTTTAAGATTTAATATTTTTTCCTATTCTATGGGCTGCATACCTCCCACATGACTTCTGTCTATTCTCACAGCTGTCGGAGAGATAAGCAACTAAAACAATCTCTGCAAGTAATCTATAAATTATATTCAAATTCACATATTCAAATAATCTTTTCTTTAATCACTAAAATAACCCTACTAGAGGCTTGCTAGTGAATTTCAATTGGAAACATTGTTTTCCACATACTCATATTCCTGTCAAATGTGTTAGTGTTAGAAAAGGAAGAACAGAACTGGTGAAATGGGTCTTCAAACCCTCTGCCAGCTACAGAGGCTGCATGAGTACAGTAGGGCACCCTTGTTTAAGTCAGTAAACCTTGGCTATTGAAAGAAAACCAGAAAAATGAGAATGAAATTACTTGGTTGCTGCTAGAAGAGGCATCTTGTGTGAACTCTATTTGGCGTGCCATTGATCTCACACAATGAGAAAAAATTCTTGATTCCAATTACTGTTTAATGTTTTTAAGATATGCCAAGGAGATGGTCTAAAGGCTGGATTCTCATATTAGCATCACAAGGCACAATGTTTTTTTATGATTTGGCTGCATAATATTTCAGATTCTATGCAATCTGTCCCATCCTATCTAACCTTGTCTCTAGTCTCCAATCCTGGTAGATTGGAGTCCTCATCGCTCTCAGAATATGTCACCTCCTCATTCTCACCTTCATGCCTTTCCTCCCATATCTATACCTTTGTTTATTATTTTTCCATCTCCAAAGCTTTTCCAATGAGCAAGGAACCTCTCCAGCTATCCGTCAAAATCAAAGAACTAAATGATTTCTTGCTGATATCCTGCTATGTTCCTAATGCTCTGTTGGCTGTGTAGGAAATAGAGAAAGATTTATAATTAACATTTATTCAGCTGGTACTATGTGCCAGGCACTGGAGGAGGTCATTTGCATGAAGCATTATCTGAGTCAACTCTCAATCTTACTTAATTTCTAGTTTGTAGGTAAAGAAATGGACTTAGAAGTTATCTACCTAGTAAGTAGAAGAACTATTATTTGAACCCATGTCTGTTTGACTCCAAATCCTATGTTCCTTTCATTACACCATGGTGTCTGTATTAATAGATTTAAAATCTCGTTAAGGTGCAAGATAAAGATTTATGGAATCATTATATATTGCAATCTCAAATTTGGGAGATTTGTTTTGACATCATATAATTCAACCCTCTTTAGGAATACAAGATAGTCTGTATAATATCTTAAGAATTAAAAAGCAGTTTCTATCAGAAAACCTTTAGTGAGGGAAATTGCCTACCTGTCATGTTGAATAAATAGACCTACTACTACGTGAAACACTTTAAATCTGTTCCTTTCAAAGGTCTGATGTCAGTGTTGGTTCTTTTTCCAATTATTTAATAAAAATTTTTAACTTTATTTGGTTAGTGAATATTATTTTTTTCTCCATGTTGTGTATTTCTCCCAGAGTGCTATAATTATTATCACCTGCTGTTGACAGACCTATTCTAGGGATGGACCTATGAGCTCTTCTTGCTACTAGACAGCGATGCAATGACTAGCATCTTTTGGTGTTGTTATTTCATCATCTAGAAAGCTCACCAAGCTTATTATTGCTCTTAAATAGTGGTAAAGAGAGACCTTGTTCCATAGTTTGGTGAAATGCAGAAGCATTACTTTTATTCTATTTTCCCATTTTTCTTCTGTAAAATTCCCAAACAAGCGGGAATCAAGCCAGTCCGGTATGACTTGTTTTCCTGAGCTCAGGCTGGCATCATGGAATCTTTTCAAATCTGCATAAGGTGCCTGTTTGCTTATCCATTCTAGAATTCATCCCAAAATGATACAGATAACTTTGACATCCAAATTCTTGCAATTGTGAAAAACTGGGGCATCCTGTGAAAGAACATGAGCCAGTGACCTGGTTATGAACAGTCTCTAATGAAGCACCTTTTTTTTTTTTCTTGACATAGACCATATGCAGTATGGAGAGAAGGGGGCATGATGCAATCAAGAAAGTCTTTATTAAAAAGATGGACTTTGGAGAATGGTTAGAATTGAGTCACAAAATGAGAAGATGAAAGAGAATTAAAAAAACCAGAATGAGTAAATGTATGAAGGTCTAAGATATGAATAAATGCAGTGTTTGTAGGCTCAAAAGGCATTGGTTTGGCTAGAATGATAAGTATAGCTGGGGAATATCAAGAATGTAGTGGAGTGGGCAGTCTGGGAGTTGCTTAGAGAATAGTCTTGAAGGTCACACAGAGAATGTTGGCTCTGAATGTGGTGGTAGGATAGAAGACATGAAAAAAATTTTTTAAATGTTTATTTTATTGATTTTAGAGAGAGAGGAAGGGAGGCAGGGGGCCGGGGTAGGAACATCCTGTATATATCGTGACCAGGGATTGAACCAGCAATCTCTGCACTTTGGGACAATTCCCTAACCAACTGAGCTCTCCAACCAGGGAAGGCATGAAAGGTTTTTTTGAGCAGAGGAGTCCTCTTGCCCAAGTTTCATTGAAAGAGGATGATCCTGGTGATGTTTACAGGAATGCATGATGCAGAAGAACTGCTGGAATCCAGCAGGGTTATTTGGAATTGATACTGTGATCCCAGAATGAGGATGGAAGAGTTTTGCATCATAGGGACATTGAAACTGAATAGAAATGGACACAAGAGCCATTCTAGTGGGAACCTGGCCAGATTGAATCTGTGAAGGTTGATTTTAAGTATCAACTGAATTGTATTATGGGATGCCTGAAGATCACGTTACACATTTTTTTTCCTGGTATATCCCTGAAGGTGTATACTGAAAAGATTAACATTTGAATCTGTGGATTCAATTCAGATTGCCATCCTCAGTGTGGGTGGGCATCATCCAATCCATTGAGGGCCTGAACAGAACGAAAAGGCAGAGGGAGGGAGAATTCTCTCCTGCCTGACTGACTGAACTGAGACATCAGTCTTTTGATCCCGGACTGGGGCTTATACCATCAACACCTCAGACCATCAGACTCAGACTGGAACCGGTACCATCAGCTTTCCTGGGTTGATCTCCAGCTTGCAGATTATGGGATTTTTCAGCCTCCATTAACACATGAGCCAATTTATATCTCTATCTCTCTATCCCTATCTCTAACTCTATATCTATTCTATTTATATCATCTATATCTCTATTATCTCTATCTATATCTCTAATCTATCTATAATGATATATCATATTGGTCTATTTCTCTGGACAACCTAAGCGACACAAGATATACTTCACTAGCTTAGTGATGAAGTAATTGAATAAGATGATGTGGAGAATGAAGTGGGTTGGTTAGTCAGAGACGAGTATAACTTTTCTAGTCTTGGTGGCCAGGAGGAATCTATTGTCATAAAACGGAATAGTCTAGGGGGTCAGGTTGGACTTATATACTTTATTTGCAAAATTGGATTATTTGGAAATAAAATTCTCTACAGAAACATTTCTTTCAAAGGATTTCTAAATACTTTACTAAAACTTACATTTGGAGGTGAATTCATTGTAGTTGAATCTTTAAATGTATGTGTACGGGCTGCAAAATAACCTCCCACCTCAGGTCTTTAGAGAAAATAAGAGGCCCTGTAACGATTGAGGAAAAATACATTCACTTTCAAATTATATTGTTTTAGAGGTTAAAAGTATATAATTTCCCAAGGAGCAAATCGCGATTCAGCCTGCTGGGACGCTATTGCTCAATTACGCCCAGCAGTGGCCAAGGTGTCGACATTCCCTCCAGCTCGCTAAGCTGGTCAGAGCAGAGGCCTTGCCCAGGCTGTGGGCTGACTGAGCACATGGTCCTGCCCCTCAGGCCCTGGTCCCTGTGCTCTGATGTCAGGAACCTGTCTAATCGCAGGTTGCCTGCACTGGTGGCCCTGGCCTTTGCTCTCCATGCCTGTTAGTTAATTTGTCTGGCTGGCAAGTCTCTGAGTGTGGTTGTGTTGCAGGCTCCATCCCCTGGGTATGACCAGTGGAAATATTCTTGTTCCTTGTCTCCATGGAAAGAGTCCAAATCAGAGCTCAGCCAATGGGAGGGGCCAGAGTGAGGGCTGGCAGTGACCCTGCCCTTGCAGCTGTAGACTGTTACCTACCAGGCCTGATTGAGCAGGAAGGGCTGCTGAGAGCTCAGCAGGCTCAAGGCCTGATGCCAGCGGATGCGTTTTATTAGAGAGACTGTTGTTTGTTACCAGGCATTGTGAGGGGCCTTGGCTGCTTAAACTTTTTGTTACTTTAATAATTTATCATCTGAGGTCTTCAAGGGTTTCCAGTGTGACCCAAAGGGGTCATCAGATGCGTGTACACCAACATGCATAGACCATCTACAGAAATAATTCACTTTTCCAGGTGCACAGTGTCTTGATGTTCTGGCAGTTTTGTAAAACAGAACTGTTAAAACTCACTGAAGTATTTTAGGTCTGTCTTTTTTCCCATTGCTCTTGCTTAATGCTGTCAACTCAATGTCACTTGTGGTGAGCAGAAACAGTACTTGACCAGGGCTGAGGAGAGAGAAGAGAAGGAACTGGTGGTTTCACAAGCAGTAGAGAGGAGACAGTGGTCCCAGCAGGATGGTGGGGTGTGTGTGAGATGCCAGAAAACCCTCCCTCCCTCCCAGTACCCTCCCTCCAACCATCTGGTCCTCCCACTGGAACCCTTGACAGGTGGTTCGTTAAAACTCCTGAGGACGTGCAACCAAAACAAGTCCATTGTAACCCATTCCAAGGCTGACTCTGGTCTGCAGTTGGAGGCTTTGGAAAAGGATCATGGGCTCCAATTAATGACTGATAAATGGCCCCTCATGTCAGCCAAAGGCAGGGCATCAGGAAGGAAAGTGCTAGACTCTCTGACTCGTCAAAGAGAGTCTATAGCTTTTCTAGCTCTCTCTCTCTCTGTCTTCTTTCTTTCTCAGTATTTCTCCTGGCAACGAGGAAAGTTTTGAAATTGTTTTTTAGCAAATGCATTAGAGGGAAGGTTGAAAGGAAGTGACACATTGACAAGTGACTAAGGGAACAAACCTGGGAAAGAAATGCTAGAAAAATAAATAAATAAAAGAGGCTGCTGAAATGAGCATCTCCCCAGGCTTCTTTAAGGGATAATTGCAGATGTACAGCTGACTCATGCAAACTGGGGACTGGAAGGGACATAGTGGCATCTCTCCTTCCCTTTGAAACCTAACAAATATTAAAATAGCCCCATTGCAGAAACAGGAGGTTGGCCCAAGCTGCTCACGGCTGGTGTGGATGGTACTGCCTCTGTGTGTGTTTCTAACAGCATGGCATCATCACCATCGTCATTGTCATCTTTCTTATCCCAGCCATGAACACATGTGGATGTTGACTCTGGGTCAAGCACTATCCTCAGGGGCTGTTTTTATTTCCCCTTAAAGTAAGCCTATGAGATAAGCACTATTATTATTCCCATTGTACAGAAGGGGAAGACTGAGGTTAAGAAATTAAGTGCTTTGTTCAAGTCACATATCCAGTAAGTTGTAGAGCCAGGGCACAGCTCAGGAAGCCTGTTTGCAGAGAGCCTATACTATAAATGAATAGATGAGGGATGAATAGATGGGTCAATGAACAGGTGAATAAATGACTTCCCAGTAAGATCACCAGTAGTGTTCTCTTTGCCCTCTATGGCAGCACTGGGTAGGGAGCCCCTGAGAGTCCCTGGAAGCTCCAGGGAGAAGAGTGTCATAACCCCATGTACCTAAGGTACACACTCCCTCAAGCCTCTCAGCAGCACCCACATCCAGTGAGGCCAGACCAAGTACCCTCTCCATGCATGGAGTTGGGGAGGGGAAGATGGAGGAGATTTCAGGAATGGATACTACAGTGTGATCCCTCAAATCACCAAATTCCGCTTTTCCTATGACGATACCCTCTGGGATGGATTACATTGTGTCCTGCCAAAGATCTGTTCTAGTCCTAACCCTGGTGCCTATGAATGTGACTTTATTTGGAAATAGATTTTTTTCTTTGCACATGTAATGAGTTAAAATGAGGTTATACTGGATTAGGACAAGCCCTAAATTCAATGATTTGTGTCTTCATGGGAAGAGCAGAAGAAACACACAGGAGAGAAGGCCATGTGGGGATGGAGGCAGAGATGGGTGTGGTACTGCCACAAACCAACGGACAGCAAGGACTGCGAGAGCCATCAGGAGCCAGGGAGTGACAAGAAAGGATTCTGCCCGAGTGCCTTCAGAGGGACTGCGGACCTTTGCCACCTTGATTTTAGACTTCTATCCCTGAGAACTGTGAGAGAATACATTCTGTTGTTTTAAGTCACCCAGTTTGTAGTAATTTGTTATGGCAACCCTAGGAAACTGATACACCCCCTTTCTATTTTCTCCTCCCCTACTTGCTGTTATCCTAGGATGTCACTTCTTCTGGCACTGTATCCACATCTGTCCTACCCTGCAAGGTCTTCACTGGATCTAGCCTTTAATAACCCCAGTGAGAGAAAAAAAGGCAGTTGGATATTTTACGTTGTTTCCACAAAGAAATATATCGCATCACCAAGTTAGATGTTGACACTTAGTAGGTACTCAGTAATGTCTAATGGATCAAAGAAAGAAAGGCTGACTAGAGAGTCAACTCATGGGGCATAGCTTTTCATCTGCCCCTTTGTCTCACACTGACTGCTGTGTGGAGTGAATTCACATGAGAGACTGATGATTTGTTTGAAATCTTTGACCTCAAGGTACAGACCTACTTCCTTTGAAGTTCAAGTCTAGAAATAATTACTCCATAGCATCAGTATTAACTGTTTTCATTTATAACAAGCCTAGTGTGTGCCAGGTGCCTGGCTGAGATCTTACATGCATCATCTCATACTATAATCCAAAGAGGTACCTACTTTATTAGAATTTAATCAATGGGGGGACTAAGACACAGATAATGATATTAATAATAAGAGCAAATGTGTTTTGAGTACTAGTTACATGCCATGCTGGGGATTTTCCATGTATCATTGCATGTAATGCTCCCAGTGGCCCTCTGGGGTTGGTTCTGTTCTTTCCCCAATTTTATAGAGAGGCTAAGTAACTTGCCCCACATTGCATAGTGCCGTGCCCATGGTCAGTCAGTGTACACACACAAAGTTTGAAGATGTAGCTCCTGCCCCCTGAGGATAGGGCTCACACTCTGGATGGAGAGAGGAGGCTCTGATTCATGGGACAGCTCAGCTTGTGTTTACAGGTGTACAGAAGGGTGGGCTGAGGCCCGGTCTGGCTTGGAGAAAGTGCTTCACTCTGGGGAACAAAGAGAAAGGACTAGGAGGAACCTGTGAAGAGTGTCAGTGAAATGCCTCATTTTAATTGTGTTGGAGGGGTTGGAGCAAGATATAGGACTTGATGGTAGAAGGTCCTCAAAATTTGTAAGAAGATCCCTTTCTGAGAGGGCCCGTTAGATGGACACATCAGTGCAGAACAGCTGAGATGGCTGTCTTTATGAGAAAAGAACTTGAGGGATGGTCCTTAGATCTGTTCACTTAATGAACATGAGGCATGTTCCAATCCAATTAAGATCACAGTGCATCCTCAGGTTTGTTGAGAACCCACTCTCTGATCACCCTCTTACTTGGGATATAAAATTGTATTCCACAAGGCTTTGGCTATAACTCAGACGTTTTGCTCTCAGGATCTTACATTCTCTTGGTTTGAGCCTGTATCATCTAGAAACCTGGTTATTCATAGTTTGGGAATCGTAGTGAAGCAGAGGCCTCTTGATAGAGGCAATTTTGACTGTACGTCTGCTCTGCCTGCCTGTAGGGGTTCAGTCTCCCCCATCCCTACCAGGCCAGTGAGGGTCACAGAGCCCCGTGCATAATGCCCTGAGAAATGATACAGCCAAATGCTGCAAGGCAGAGACGGTGACAAGAGAGGCTGCCTCTGGGGAAGAAACTAAAATCAAAATTTGGAAATCATCCAATGAATTATCCGCTCAAATTGCCACAACTTCCATTGAATGTATAATGGAAACAAGAGAAACAGGAGGAAGAAAGAGAAAAATTAGGGGTGAGCTTTAGAGATGGACATGGAGGACTTTCTGGATTGAGAGAAAGTAACTGCAGGGACCCTTTGTTAAGGCTCCTTTGACCTTGAGCTCAGGCAAGGAGTCGTCATAAGACATTACTTTTCTTGGACTGGAGCGTCCTGTAGTCTGCTCAAACACTTGAAAACCTCCTATGCGTTTGTCAAAACCCACCACAGGCATTACACCTCTCAGATGACTTTCTTGATCCCTCAGCAAGCATTGAGATACTCTTTCTTGTGCTGCTATAATATTGTGTGCTTACTTTTTTCCCTGTGAACTGAAATCCCCAATTTAGGGTGCACTGAAGAAACAAACTTTATTTAGTGCAAAACAGTTGTGATATAGCACAGCTGTGAAAGCAGCATAACTGTGAGGCAGTCCTGGGGCCAGCTGGCCCTGGGGCATGGACTCTTTTCTTGCTAAACAGCTCTGTTGCACTCTGCTCCAGTCTGCTTTGTTCTGCACTGTTCTGCTTCGCTGTCCTTTGGTCTGCTCCACTGTCCTTTGGTCTTCTCCATTCTGCGCCCATCCTGTGCCTGTTTGCTCTGGCCTGTGCTGGTCTGCTCCACCATGCTCTGGTGAGACATCTTTGGTATTTCAGCTTATCCAGGGAGATCAGTTTCCAGTGGAAAGGGGAAGTGAATTCTCATAGCCAGAGGGGAGCTGGCTTATATGAACAGAAATCCCCACTCCTGTCCCAAAGTTTGATTGATCCAAAAAGCACAGTTCCTAATTTGTCAGAATAGAACCTCTCTGGTTGGCTGGAGCTGCAAAGCTCCAATTGGATGGGAAAGCCTCAGTCCTATTGGTTGAAACAGGATTCCAGGGACTCCTTTATAAGGGCTGGCTCAGAAGGCAAAACACAGTGCAGGCAGGTTGTTCAGTGCAGGGAAGGGTAGTTCGGGGCAAGCTTCTCCCCTGAAGTATAAGTTTGCGTGAGAGGCCCTATGTAGAAATGGCTGCTAGGCTATGTTTTTTAAAATTTGAGCCAAGTTAGCCACCAGGACCCCTTCTTAGTAGGTGTATTCTTTCTCAGGGTTCAAAGTTCTAATGCTCATTACCCTAACTTGTAATCATCTATTTATTTTTCTCTTTCACCCAACGTGAGCACCTTGGTGTTAGAACAGAGTAATCTTACTAGCTACATTTCCATCTGCCATATTTCCCATAGTAGAAGCTCAGAGTATGTTTATTGAGTCCACTTACAAATTTAAAAATGGCCGTTTTATTACATTCAGTTTTGCTGTGAACCTAACACTGCTCTTAAAAATATAAAATCTATTTTAAAGAAAAGCCGGTTTATTTTGTACACCAGTCTTTTATGCAATTACTTGGAACATGAGTTCTTGAGAGCTCGACCAGCTCAGGGTCCACAGACAAAATCATATTTTTGGATCTGAAAAGCTAAGTACAGTAGATACACTGAGCCCCCTTCGGCACTGGCACCAGCGAGGTCCAGTGATGTCATCAGTCTCCCTGTGGCAACCTTGTTCTTTGGCTTCAATGGCATTTGAGGCAGCCTCTGTCTCCTCAGTCTGTGGAATTTGCAGATGGTGCTGGCAGCTGTTCAACTTGGTCCTCCTCAATGCTTCCTGTCCCCTGCGGGAGGCCACTGCACTGTAGGCCTGTGGTGGCAGTAGGGTGGATGCCCCGGGGAGGGGCGCTGGGAAATGTGACTTTCATGCCTGGAGAAATCTCTTCGAACCTCTTTGAACGGCCTGGGCTGAAACGGTCGGCCCTGGAGCTGACAGGCCCTGCCGACCCCAGGGGCAGTTTGCTGGCACAGGCCTTGCTGCTGGCTTCAATTTCCATCTTCAGGATGGAAACATCTTGAGCTTTCGCCTCTAGACAGTCTTTCTCTGAGCAGCTTTGTGAGCCGGTTCCGAGAGCCGACCGCCCCATCCTGGCGGTGAACGGTGAACGGATTGAGAAGATCCTCTGTGGGTAGCCCTGCTTCAGACGCTGTGGGGGTCTGATGTTCACCTCCCATCCCCTTTCTCAGCGAGGGGACACTCTCACAAAGGAGGAGGGGGGAATAAAAATGCCCTTTCTATCGACTTATAAGCTCATTACGCTTTGTTTGGGGGGCCACAGTGTACTTTTTGTGTGTGTGTGGGTAACTAGTGTGCTTTCCATATGTTTTATACTCTGTTAAACAAGGGGTCATTGGCAAATCAAATCATTCTGTGTCTGCAAAGGGTGTAGTGAGTTTCATACTCAATGTTTTGTTTTCTTTTGTTTCAGATGTTTATTTAATTTTATGCCAGCGAGCATTCATTGACCACTGAATGTGTGGTCAATGTAGATAAAATGAGACCCAAAATTTGTGTAGCTACCAGAAGAGAGAGACTAGAGATCAAATAGCTGTGGTTTTTAGGGCATCCAGGATACCAGGTGCTTCCACATACAACAGAGGTCACATTGCCTTGAGCGTACTAAGCAGGTCTAAATAATCTTTTTGAAAAAAATTTTAATTGATTTATTGATTTTAGAGAGAGAGAGGAAGGAAGAGAGAAAGAGACAGTGAAACATTAATTTTTTGTTCCACTTATTTATACACTTATTGGTTGATCCTTGTATATACCCTGACCAGGGATTGAACCCGCAACCTTGGTGTATCCTGAACACACTTTAACCATTTGCGATATCCAGCCAGAGCCTAAACTATCTTTATATACCCCTGGGCACAGGCAGGTCTTGGGGCATATCTTATATCTTCTTAATTCCATGAGGGAAAAGACTTTCTTATCTTAGTTGCTGTTTTGGAAAATCCTGGGGAAGACTGATTAGTCTGGCTGACTCACATGGTCCCATCTGTGACCTTAGGTGGCACAGTGGTTGGGGTGGGGAAGTATGACTGGCCAATCCCACTAGAAGAGATGGTTGGAGAGAGAGGGGGCACCATCCTCATTATAAAGAGGAGTGCTATTCCCAGAAATAGGGAGGTGTGCTCGGCAAACAGTAGCTGTCCACTGCAGCTGAGAAGCATTGGTCGACATTCATTTCTGTCTGAGGGGAAAGCCAAGTCTTACATCCATCCACTTTAGATGTCTTCATCCACAGCCGCCCCTCTGGTTAGGGACATCCTAGGCTATCCTCACCATTATCATAGCTTTATTTAGTGAGCATCTGCTATATGCTAGGCACAGATGCTTTGTATATCAAATTTATTTCTACAACAGTCCTATCAGGAAGAAATTATTTTGCTCCTTGAATGAAATTCAGATACGTTGAGGTGCTTACTCAAAGTCACACACCTAGTAAGTGGGGGTGCTGGGATCCAAATTCCAGTCTGTCTGGTTTCAGTGCCTGTCTTCTTTCTGCTACCCTTTTGCTGCTTGGGACTAGTCCATCTTTAGGATGAAAGAAAGTCTCTAATGATGATGTGTAGCTGAACTCAAAGACTTTTGCCCCCCAGCCATGGCCTCTAGAGTCCCCACTGGGAATTTTCTGTCTGTGATGATTGGTGGTCATGTTTTATACGAGCTCCAGGCACAAGCAAGGGTGTTCAGAGCAAGCTTGGCGCAAACATCGCTTCTAGCATGTCCCCTGGTGCCAATTTGCAGGTGGTCATGGTCAGGCCAATTGGCAAAGCAAAGAATGGGTAGTGGAACACACTGATTATTGGTTGTTGATAGAAACAATTATGGTGTTCATGATGATTATTACTGTTTAGAGTGTTTGGAATAAACAAGCTGAAGTAATGCCATAAAAATGTGTTATGTTCCCAGGAGAATATTCTGCGTTTAGCCCCAGACCTCTGCATAGTCTCAGTTTTGGTTGACTAATACAATAATAGTAACAATAATGACAACACTAAATGTCCACAGTCTGCCACTGGTTCTTATTCTCCTCAAATGGTGAAATACTTGAAAATAAGGTAAAGTTCAGTCTTATTTATTTATTTTTAATTAATTTTTTATTGTGTTAAAATACACATGATACAAAACTTATCTTGATCACTTTAAATGTACAGTTCAGTAGTGGTTAGTGCATTCATATTGTTGTGCAATGGCCACCACCATCCAACTCCAGAACTCTTTTCATTTTGCAAAACTGAAACTCTATACCCATTAAACAATATCTCCCCATGACCCTCTCTGCCCAGCTCCTGGAAACCACTATTTTAACTCTCTGTTACTAATTTTTTTTTAAGTGAGAGGAGGGGAGATAGTGAGACAGACTCCACACGTGCCCCAACAGGGATCTACCTGACAACACCTATCTGGGGTTGATGCTTGGATCAACTGAGCTATCCTCAGTGCCCAGGGCTGACATTCAAACAAATTGAGCCACTGGCTATGAGAGGAGAAGAGAGAGAAAAGGAGAGAGAGGGGAAGAGAAGCAGATGGTTGCTTCTCATGTGTGCCCTGACCAGGGATCGAACCAGGGATATTCGCATGCCAGGCCAAGACTCTATCCACTGGGCCAACTGGCCAGGGTTGAGTTAGGCTTTTAAAAAATATTCTGCATGTAAGTGAGATCATGCAATATGTGCCTCTTTGTGTCTGGCTTATTTCACTTAGCATAGTGTCCTCCAGCCTCATTTATATTGTTGCAAATGACAGGTTTCCTTCTTTTTTCTCTTTTTCTCTTCTTTTTAAATTTTTCCATTCATTTGAGAGAGAGAAAAGAAAAGGAAATAGAGAGAGAGAGAAAGAGAAAGAAGCATCAACTTATTGTACCACTGAGTCGTTCCATTTGGTTGTGTACTCAGTGGTTGGTTTTTGCATGTGCGCTGACTGGGATTGAACCTTGGCATGCCAGAATGACATTCTATCCACTGAGCCATCCCTCCAGGGCCAGGATTTTCTTCTTTTCAAATGCTGAACAATATTCCACTATATATAAGTTATATTTTCCTTATCCATTAATCTATTTTGAATAAAAGTATCCGAAAACCTCTTAGAATGGTATATAAAGTCTAGTGTACTATTCTTGTTTCACAATGAAGAAAGTTGATCCCTGTCATAATACTGATGGTAGAGATGAAGGTAAGATTTATTTTGTAGACATTTCCTGCCCCTGTGAGGAAAAGATGTGTCCCACTGTACATGGGAAAACCTACATGGAGTAGGGCATCATTATTTGTTAAGGCGTAGAACAGACCCTGGCACATGGTAACACTATATAAGTGTTGTTTCAACTAAACTGCCCAGTACTTTACAGTTTATAGCTCTTTCATATACATTAACTCCTCTGACTCCTACAAAAACCCTGGAGTTGGTAAAATGGAGTACTACTCGCATTTTACAGATGACGAAATGTAGTTCAGAGAGGTTAAGGAATTTGCTTCAGGCCACCCAGCTAATAACCAGAAGGGATTAATCTAGAATTCAGGATTCTGTTTCTCTTTTGGGTGCTCAGGCTACTAGATAAGCAGTGGCCAAGATTTAGTTTTTGTAGACAAGTTTAAAAACTGACGGGAACTGTACAAGTTATTCCCCATTACTCCCTTTGCCCTGACCCATTCTGCACCCATCTCTGACCTTCTCTGTGCCCAGAGCCTGCCTCCCATGGAATGCGCCATTTGGATCCCTTTGCTCCTGGCTTCCAGTGGGTGTGGCCAGTGGGAACCCCTGGCAGGAGCCTGAGGCACGATGGGAGAGAGATGTTGTTTCAGTACTGCATGTCAGGAGAAGTGATGTCTGTCCAAAGCTATGGCTTCCGCTGTGGGGGTGGGGCTGGGGTCTTTTCTCCATGGCTCTAACTGCCACCAGGTTCCAGTGACACTGTTTCCCCTCCGACCCTTCTGGGCGTCTCACCGCCATTATTTTCCCAACTCTGTGAGTGGTCCCTTCATCAAGGTCTCTTTATTTGAACCATCTGGGGTAAATTCTGCTTCCTGCTGAGACACTGACTGTTATAAAGACCAATACTGACTTGTTTGTGTTTAGACTGCAAAGTAAGGGCATAAACAAATAAGCAACATCCAAACAAAACTGCTGTTTACTGCTGCTTCATTTCTCTCATCAGACCAAGATCTCTTAATACCAAAAAAAAAAAAAAAAAAAAAAAAAAGGAAGAGAAAATAATTGTAGAAAATCTCACTGTATTACTTTGTTCTTATTTTTATTATGACCTAGTAAAAATGGTATCAGAAATTTGATGTGGTCCAAGGACCAATGTTTAAAAGCAATTAAGTGAGATCACATTACCACTTCAGCAGTATTTAACCTAGTTAGATACCTGGTATATAACCTAGTTAGAAAGCAAACCCCAATATACTATACGTACTTTTCCCAGTACAGTTTACAATGTACTTAGGAAGTTTCACAAATGCTCCATGGGTCTTTTTTCAACAAACCCACATTATACATCTATGCCATGCCCCCTGAAAAAAACCTAGGGATGTACAGATGTCTAAGACACTCCCCCTGTCCTCATAGTCTAGGTTGGGGTGACGGAGAAGAAAAGAGGCGATTTTAATATATAGAGGACGATGCTAGGAGAAAGATCAGCATGGGCTGTAGGAGCACTTGGCAGATACAGCAACTAATTTTGGGGGGTGGAGGTAGAGTGGTGACTGACGCCTAGATCAGGTGACATTTGAGCTGAAGCTTTTAAGCATTTTAAGAGTTTGTATAATAGACAAAAGGGAAATGGCATTTTAAGTAAAAAGTCTGGCTTGAATAAAAGCATGGGGGCATGAAAGACAATGGTACCCACAGGAGTATCTCCTGAAGTTAACCTGGCGAGGCTGAGTTGCAGGGTTGAGGGAGAGATACGGAGTGGAGCCAAAAGATGAGGAACGGTAGATGCAGCATCGAGGGAGTCTTTATCCTGCTGTGATTTCTTAGAGGGTGTTTTATTTTGAAATTTATTTTTGTTTGTTTTTATTTTTCCTTAGGGTTGTTACATGGTCAGATTGGTACTCTCAAAGATCACAAAATCACTTTGGACTGGAGGGGACTGAGATTAGAACATCAGATTCCAGTTAAAATGTTAAAGTGAGGTTGCTGATTAAAGTGACAGAGTAGATGCACTATTCTCCATGGGAATCCCCTCCACTCCACCTGCTGATCAAGGGGAAGTCAGGGAGAAGCTGCCTTTGAATTTTCTTCTTAGTTGGAGCCTCCAACCAGTCAGCTCGTAACTCCTGGACCCCATCCTTCTCTGAAAGGCAGCAACTAAGAAGTTTCCACCTTCTCATGAGTTTTTGGACTCACATCGTGTCAGGAATCTCATGAGTGCTCTAATTTTACATAGAGGTGTACTGGGAAACTAAAGGCAGGCTGCCAGTCTCAGGAATGTCTCCAGGCATCTGCTTCTTCCTTTGCTTTGTGAGTACTCTGCCTGTGTGTTTGTACAAGTATTCCGTCCAGGGTTTGAGGGATCTCTTCTGAGTGTGTGTGATATTCTCCTTGTGCCCATGTGCCCACGTGCCCATGGTCAACTTGCAAAATGGAACTTTGTTTGTCACCTGTCTAGGAGCAAACCACCTGATTGCAGAGTTGGGCATGGTGAATTTTCAGATACTGCTGTGTGATTGGGGCTACATTTCTTTGGTCTTTTTGTCAGGTTTTTTATTCTAAAACAATGAAAATTTTATACACACACACTCATCATTTTCATAGGCTCTGTAGCATGGGGATTTCAGTTTTATTTATCACATGCATCAGTTTGTTTGTGGTTGTAAATGTATGTTTTAGAAATTTTCTTACTAGTTTTATGGAAAAGTAGAAAACTTTTTTTTTTTTTACCTAAATCTAACTTAAGCATCCCTGCCTTACTGGGTTGTGGAGCATTAGGCAAATTACTTCATTCTTCTGCAACTCACTGTCTTCATGAATAAAATGAAAATTGGATATATTTCAAATCTTAATGTAACCCTTGTGAAACTATCCTTCTGACTGTGGTTATGGTGAATCTAGCTTACAGATTTCAAATCTGGTATCTTTCATAGGTGACCATCCATTATCCCCATTTTGCAGATGAAGAGATTGATAATCAGAGATTTAAAATATTGCCCAAGCTCATGTAGTAAATAATTGATTGGAGCGGTAACCTGAGTTGTAGTGTTCTGATTCCAAATTTCTTTTTTCTTCTTATTTTACCATCTGTGCTAGGTTGTAATATTTATGGACACAATTTGTTTTCCATTCCCTGCCCTTGTTCCCCTGACATACTTTTGAGTTGATGAAAATATACTTTTGTGTCTCATTGACTTTGAACTGGGCCATGTGACTTGCTTTAGACAATGGTTTGTGAGCAGATTGGCTATAAACCATGTCTGAACAGAACTTGTACATAAACTAGCATCGCTTGGTCCACAACTTGAGTGTCTGCTGTCTGCCATAAGAATGGGACACCCAAACATGATTGCTCCTTGTGCCTGGGTCCCAGAAGGAGAAAACCCGCGGAGTTCAGTAGAACCCAGTGGGACACACTGGAGCCCAGGGGAACCCAGCAGAATCACTCCTCAGCCCTCATGGAATGAGGGCAAGAACTAGATGCTTACTCCTGTAAACTAAAAGATTTGGTGGGACTTCTGTCATTGCAGCCAAAGCTAACTAATAAACTACCCTATGTTTCTTAGGTGATAACTTGGTTCTGAGACTTTGATGGGTCCAACTTCCCACTTCTTGAGCCTTTTGGTACTCAAATCAAAATCCGGCATGACCCAGTACTCAGTCAGTCACTGGTGTTATCTGCCGCAAGCACAAAGCTCATAATATGCAACTTTTCAATAAATGTATGTGTTGCTAAGAATGATGAAAACCTGAAGCCCTAGCTCAATGGCTCTGGGAAGAGAGAGCGAAGTGCTGAACACTGAGGGATGTTCTAGTAGACAGAGAAGCCTCCGGGTGAACTGAGACCAGTGGGGGGAGCGGCTCGGACATGGAACCAGTTCTGCTCCAACAGGAGGAAAGCGGGGGTTGGGGGGTGAACGTCCACCTGCAAAAGGGTGTTTAGCCAAACCATCACGATGTGGAGGCAAGTCTGTCCCATCACTGAAAAGAAGCAAATTTCCTTGGGATTGCCCCTGTCATCTTACCAACCTTAAACACAAAATCAAACCCTTTATCCTTCCAGGATAGAGAAGATTGTCATCCGCGGAGTAAGCCTGACCGCCTCACTCTACTGAAGGCATGCCCCAGCCTTATGCCGGGCACTTTCGGCATCATTTTGACCACAGTTTGTTCTGTCACAGAAAATATCTCAAATGACTGGAGTCATATTTGTCTTATTCACACTGCCTGTCACAGCATCTGCGTACAGTAGGAGCTCCGTGAATATTTGCTGCGTGTATAATAAATTAAAGCTTCTTTATCTTACCTGAAAACTGGATGTTCTCAGATAGTGAGTCTTTGTTTGCACCTCTCTCCAGCGAAGTTTACTCTGCCCATGGCCGGAGGTGGAGGTTCCATGGATTGGAGAGGGTTCAGTAGAGTCCTTGCCCACCTCTGTTGCTCTGTTGGCACCCTTCACAGTTTCTCACCAGGTTCGTGACCTTTGTAACCTGAGGTTCCATACACATCACCCTTCCTGATAGTCAGCCTGGAAATCTGCTGATCTCCATATTGCTCTCGCTTCTTCACTGACCATTTAACCTGAATCACAGCCTTTCCTTGAATCCCATTCAGGGTTGGATTGTTTTGAAACTTTGGTATCCTTGTTATAGGTTATTATCCGTTCCTCAGTCTCTTAAAAACTGTCACCTTCATTTATCTATACTCCATACATAAAATCTTTTTAAGCCTCAGAACAAAAAATAGAGTTTTAGCCATTCAGTACAGGAAGTACCCTTAGAGATCATTTAATCCAACCTCGTTGTTCAGGTGGGGTAACTTGGGGAAGGGACTTGGTCAAGTGGGCTAATGGCAGAGCAGAGGATGGAGCCCAAATGTCCTTCTTCTTGGTCTAGGATCACTTCAGCTGCACCATCTTTCCTTCCCGGGCAGACTCCTCTTGTCATTCCATCGCTGTTGGTGTGTCACTGTGGTGCATGTGATACACCGGAAAGTGTGACTGCTATCAACTTGAATCAAATCACATCCGGTCCAGTTTCAATTTGAAGAATATTTTTATGCTTGAGTTTTCTTTTTGTTTAATATCTATAGGTAAAAGATACTTGCTTCTGATTTAAATTAGCCCACAAGGTTTTCTTTAACAAACAAATAAACTTTTCTTCAATAATTTACTCCTTGGAAGGAGGTTAGCATGAATTCAGGTAAATTAAGAAAACATGTATTAAAGGCCTGTATGCCAGGTACAGAGCACAGTGCAGACCAGGAGATGAAAGAGAAGTGTAAAGAGTTAGATGCAAACAATGTAAGAAGAGGTGTAATTAGAGAATGTGTGAAGTACTACATGGATATCAATGTTATGTTCTAAGCATCTGGTTCTTTATCTCTTGGTTCAGCTATTCCAGATGCTTCTATGGTTCTGTAAATCAGGGTTGCCAGGGTGAGGATAATAGCAAGGGATTCCCTAAGAAACCACATGAACTGATTAGCATTCATATGGAAATGCCACATTCCTAATAACAGTAAACCCAGGAAACCTCCCAGTTGGCACCGTAAGTAGAATTTCTTAAAAGGGGAGAGTAAATGAGTCAAGAAATCCTAGCCTATGCCCCCAAGATTTACCTTGCTGCTGGAACCTCTCAAGTATTATTGCTACTGTCATGATGCCATCCTCCAAGGCATATATATCTTCTATCTTGATATTTGGGGCAACTACATAGATAAAAGCGTCATCCATTTGTCTAGCTGAGTTGTTTGGGAAAATCAAGATAGGAAGTTGAAATTTAGATCTTCATTTAAGTTACATGTTTCTAGCTTGAGGTGCCCATGAGGGGAGATAAAGTAACTTATCTAAGGTCACAGAATTGGGATTCTAATCGGATTTACTTGACCCCAAAGTTGTGTTCTTTCCTGCCTTTTCTCACAGTTGAGCTTCATTGAACTTAAGGTCTAGACCTGTAGGAGGAATGATCAGTTGAAGGGTACATCTGTAGCAAGAGAGAGGAGAGAGTCAGAGGCACCGAGCACTGCTCACGGGCGTGGTGAGGGAGAGAGAGTCCTTGGGGTGGCCTGGTCCATAAGAAACCCTGGAGGAGACAAGTATCCAATCTACACTTTAAGTGGTTTGCCGGGGAAAGTCCACTTCTCCTACAGATCTCCAGCAAGTTGACTTTGCTCACTGGTTGTCTTGAGAAGGACCGGGACAGAATTCAGTCATGTATTTGGGTTGATGTGGGGTTGAAAAGAGGGATGATGTGTAAGGGGCCGAGGAGTTGGAGATGAAGGGACAAAGGACTTCTGGGATACTTGTATCTTAGGAAGGTCAATCTTGCCATGGGATCAGAACTGTAGGGGAAGAAGAGGAGGGTGGGGGCAAGGAGAGAGAGAGAGAGAGAGAGAGAGAGAGAGAGAGAGAGAGAGAGAGAGATAGGTAGGTCAAGGAGTGTTAAGGGATAAGAGTTGACTTAAGAGATGATGATCTCTGAACAGCAGCAGCAGCAGCAACAGCAATGGAAAAGTGGTGGGAATAGTGAAGAGGAGATTTGAGGAATGTTTCTGAGGTAGAACCAAGAATTCTTGATGAGGTAGGAGGAGAAAGAGGGCGGAGTCAAGACTTGCCTCAGAGTTTAGGGGCTGTATATAATATGGAGAATGCTGAGGAAAGAAACACTGAGAGCCCCAAAAGAAAAAGTAGGCAAGGGTTATATTAAAACATCCCCAATACAACATCCAGTGGATAGAGATAGTTTTCATACTCATTGACACCTTGGACTCAGGATCCTCTCTGTATGTGGTCGTTTAGCTGAAGCAAGGTCAAGTGCCAGATGCTGTTGTTTGGTTGGGGGCTGGGGGAGGGGGAGCCCCTCCTGCTGCCCCTCTCTGGCCCCTGCTGGGGTCCTCCTAAGTGCCCACTGATCCACAGAGTACAATTGGAAAGATCAGAAAATAGAAGCTAAGAAGGCTAGACAGTGAGAGGGAGCAGGAAAAAAACCCAGAACAGATACAAAAGAGATAGTTACTAGAATATTCTGCCTAACAGACTTCTGGTGAAAGACAGAAAGTTTCTGGCTTCTTTACGCCCGGTAACAAAAGGCTTTGGAGCCAGAGGACTAATCACAAGGCAAAGAGAAGGAAGAGTGGCTGGCTATTGTCGCCAAGAGAAAGTTTGTGGAATTTTTTGGCAAACAAAGGGGGAGAAGAAGAACAGAGGCCCCCAAGTGGACTGAAGGACAACGACTCTCTGGGACACCAGAAAAACCTGCACATGGGAAAAATGTGACTCCAATGAAGCCTATTATGACTAAGAGGAAGAGATAAGAGACAAGGGAAAAAGTGTACGTTTTCAGGTAGGGAGTTTATACAAATTGACACCAAAATTTTATGGAGATTTTGCTGGTTTGGTGTGGGAAAATTATTTGTAAATACGTTCTTGTGATAAAGCCTTGGCTTCTCTAAAATCTTCTGAGGGTGAAACATGAAAAATCCACAAAAATGTGTGGGTTTTTTTTGTATTTTTTCAAAGTGAGAAGAAGGGGGGGGGGCGAGGCAGACAGACAGACTTCCACATGGGATGTGCCTGAGAGAAATCCACCCTGCATGCCCACCAGGGAGCGATACTTTGCCCATCTGGGGCATTACTCCATTGCAATGGGAGCCATTCTAGTGCCTGAGGTGGCGGCCATGGAGCTGTCCTCAGTGCCTGGGCCAACTTTGCTCCATTGGATCCTTGGTTGTGGGAGGGAAAGAGAGAGACAGAGAGAAAGGAGAGGGGAAAGGGTGGAGAAGAAGATGTGCGCTTCTCCTATGTGCCCTGGCCGGGAATTGAACCCGGGACTTCCACATGCTGGACTGATGCTCTACCACTGAACCAACCAGCCAGGGCTACAAAAATGTTTTAAAAATGCTAAAGATACTATTATGAGGTATTAGTATCGTTATTAAAATGATTTCTGTCTTCACCTTTTCTTTCCTGGTCCTCATTCAATCAACAACAGTTATTGGCAACTGCTTCCTTGCAGACAGTATGTTCCATGCCTTCTGAAGAGAAGAGATGCTGCCCTTCTTCAAGGATGTCAGCATCCGGTGTCGAGACAGTCAAGGGACTCAATCCTGCATGTTATTTTTCATCAGTGGGCCTGCATTAGGCACACTGTGAGTGGCAGGAAGAGTGGAGAGGAGGAGTGTGTGGGTCTAACTGGGTTTAGGGGTTGGAGATGACCCTTGAGTTGAGTTTCCCAGAAAAGTAGGATGTAGCTGAGTAGACAAAGAGAGTGGAGGTAGGGAGTTTATACGTGAATTCAGGAAAGGTGCAAAGCAAGGCATGGCACCTGTAGAAACTGCAGTGAGGTAGCTATGGCTGGAGTGCACAACGATTTGTCAGGATAAGAAGCTGGAGGGGTGGAGGTGTCCTCCAAAGCTAAGCCATGGAGGGCCTTGTGGGTATCATTGAAGGGCTTGAACTTTATCCTGAAGGCAAAATAGAACCACAGGAAAACATGTCTGTCACCTGCATTGCCAACCCTATGTCATCACTGAGTCTAGAATACAGACTCAAATGAATCAGAATCCACCCCATACTGTCATTAACTAGCTATGAGTCCTTGGGCATATGCCGCTCACATTCCTTCTGCCACAGTTTCCTCATCTGTACAATGAGACATTAACAGTACATACTTCATTGGGCTTCTTCCTAACGTAGAGAAGGCTGTGGTTGAGATTGCTATTATTATCATTAGAGCAAATTAATTTATTTCTGTCTTGCTTTCATTTTTGCTTTTTAAACTACTGTGTTCCTACTATAAAAAATATGCAGAAAATACTTCACATTTTGTTTTAGATATGAGTGTTTGATCCAGAGACATGTTTTAATCATAGAGGAAAGGGTCATCCCTTCCCCTTTCACTTTGCCCTTTGAAAGAGCTTGAACACACACAGAGGGTAAACAAATTTCTGAAGCTAAGTTTTTGGAAGCAAATGCTACAGCCAAATGATGGAGGAGGATGTAGGGACTGAAACTCCCCTTGAGCCAGGACAGCAGTGATAGTCAGCACACTGTGAGCTCATATATATATATATGTCATTAAATACTCAGAGACTATGAGTCATCATTCTGATTTGAAGGGTGAGAAAAATGAGAGCTAATTTATATCCACAAATAGGCAATACTCAATCCAGATCCCCTGATTCCACATCCTGTGTTCTTTCTTTCTGTTCTCTCACATCGGGGAGGAATTTAGTGGAAAAGCTAATATTTCCTTTGAGGTCATGGAGGACCAAGCTGGCTACTCACTGCATTCCTTGTTTGAAAGTTAAGGGAACTGCTGGCCAGCATGAAGCTCCTTTCTATACATTTTCCCAAACCCAAGTGGGGAGATGGGTGAAACATAGCCTAACTTACTGTCCAGCATCCAACAAGTTTCCAGTAAATATCATAAGTTCCCTTGACTTTTCCAAACATGTGGACTCCTAATGGATTGGAAAAAGTAGACTTAAGAGTTTTTTTTTTTTTTTTTTTTTTTTTTTTAGGACTGAGAGTTCTTAAAACACTGTCCTCCTCTTCCCTACTCCTCACTCCATAGTCACTTGAAGTTCTACAAAGAAATTTTAATTTTAAACCTCCTGATTTTGTAGTGTCAACAATTTGTTTAGAGTAGAACCATATCTAGCAATTTTAAATACTTTAGATGTAAACTCCTAGGATGCTCACTAAAAGAAGGGCGGGGGGGGGGGGCTCCATGGGGGAAATGAGACTGTGGGAAGGGAAGCTTGTAAACCATCATAGGGAAGCTTAAAAATTCTGCAGCCGCTCTAACTTACTCTCCACCCAGAAAAATAGTTGGAAAGCAACAGCTGCCATGTCCTGCTAAGCCGACTGTTCCAAGACAGAGCCTCATCCTCTCTTTCACTTGAACCTCTCCATCCATCCCCTCTCTCCCTTCTTTGCAATGCTCTATCCTTTCCTTCCACTCTTTCACTGCATCTTTAGTCTTCCATCACCTTGGATACAGTGTTTCTTTTCCATGAGTACCCACTCCAAAGAAAAGAAATGGAGACTTAACACACAGCTGTGAAAGAAAAGTGGCTTAAGAAGAGAAAGCATAGTTGTTTCTTAGGAGAAGCAGTGATTAGTTTCCCTGGGAATAAAAAAAATAAATAAAAATAAAGGAATCTCACATCCACTTCTTTGCAAAGTTGCAGATCAAGGTTGTGTTTCTGCTTACAGATCATGGAGAAGCAACACGTAGGCTTGAAAAATGAACTATTCCTTCCTGGGTGAAACTTAGCCTATCCCGCCTCTATCATAATTATCGACAGATTTAGATTGGAATGATTGTGGAATGCATTGTCCTTAAAGATATTCAGGGATGTGACCACAAGCAACTCTGATGGGAGACTGAAAGCAGTACATTTCATCAGCGCAGCCCTGAAATGGCTGAGATATGCAAAGCACTGGTTTAATCCAAAAGGTATAAATAGCACAAGAGGGGGGAAGGGGAGCAGGGCTTGCAGACTGCTGTGTTTGAGGAACAATTTGACAAAGAGAGAGCAAGATGATGATAACTTGGAAAAAAGATAATTTGTCATGATTACCTCTCCCTCCTCCCCTCCTCTCTAAAGAGAATAGCTTGCACCCATTGGAGTTCGTGTGTGGGTTGGGGGGAAAAAAAGCAAATTGGCATTGTAAAGAAGAAAACATATTTTATCTTTTTCTGGGTCTACACTTTGGGTGGCATCAGATTGCGATAGTTCTACTAAAAAGACGTGGCATGGTGACAGACAGGGTTTCTCTAAGGTTTTAGGTACTTTAGCATGAGTAGCTTCTTTGTGAGTAAGTGCCATCTCCAAATGCAAGTGCTACGGGTTTGTGACCACGTATGTAGAGCCTCTGATAGCACTGTCTCCTCAATCAGTTTTGTTACCAATGCATCTGCCTCATAAATGCCAAGGGTATTAACTGCTATCAAAGGTCTGGAGATAAAGCCCAAAATTTTTGCAGCCAAAATTTTAAATAGCCTTGTCTACTTTTCCTTTTTAAAATAATGTTCTCTGATTTTCCAAAAATCCAATTATATAAGTAGTATGTAGTCAATGGAGCACTTTTGAAAATAGGGGAATGTCTGAAGATTAAGGGATAAAATAGTATCTATAATTCCATCACTCACAAGTGTGCCCTGATGTTAGATTCCCTGAGGACCATGGGGTCTTCTGCTTGCCCAAGAATAGAGGTGGTTTTCTCTGTTTCCCCTCCCCCTTCTCTCCTTCTAGTCCCCATTTCTCTCCTCTCCACTTGTCCTTGTTTGTGTCTATGACTTTGTATTCTTTGTTCCTTTAGTAACTACTCTGGTATTGAGTATGGTGATACTGCTCACAAGAATTAAGGGATATTTCAAAATGAAAGTGAAATGATAAAATATCACCTTATTTTTGTGAGCAAAATTAGGGGATATTTCAAAATGAATATGAAGCTATAGAATATCCTCTAATTTTTTGTGAGCAGTGTAGTTTCTTCATGCCAAGACTTGATGAGCCACAGGAATGTATTACAGAAAAACAACTTCATTCATTTGCCAAGAGAGGCACTCCAGAGCAGTGTTTCAGATTCCTGCCCTGTTGTGAGATAACACCTTCTCAAAGCCCACTACTTGGCCCCAAGATGGGTAACTGTGGGACACTCTGGAAGAAAGAGTGGGCTGAAACTAGGGTTGCAAAATTTAGCAACTAGAAGAAAAGGATGCCCAAAGTTTCAAGTATTCTATCTGGAAAACACTACTGAAACAGTAGCTGAACTCCAGAAGGGCAACAATGGAAAAACAAGGAAGAGACCAAGAAAAGTGGGCTCATCACAATTTAGCGGATTTATGGGATTCCTGTTCTTTCCAGTACTGGATGGTTCCCCCCACCCCTTTCCCCAGAACCTCAGTCTGACCCTCTACCTCCTCTCTACCTCATGTTAGGTTCCTTCTCCCTCCTTCACATTCATCCCCATTCCCCGAATAAGGTGTGTTCTTTCTCTTTGTTCCTAGTTTTATTGAGATATGATTGACATATAGCACAATATAAATGTAAGGGATACAGCATAATGATTTGACTTATAGATTTCATGAAATGATTACTGAAGTAAGTTTAGTTAGCATTCATCATCTCATGTAGATACAATGAAAAGACAGAAGAAGAACAGACAAGTTTCTCTTGTGATAAGAACTCTTAGGATTTGTTCTCTTTACAACTTGTCATGCTTACCAAATGTTAACCATAGTCATCAGGTCGTGCATTACATCCCTGGTACGTATTTTACTTATTTATCTTATAACTGGAAGTTTGTATCTTTTGACCACCTTCAACCAATTTTCTCTCCCCCAGTCCCCATGCCTTTCTGATAACCACAAATCTGGTTTCTTTCTATGACTTATTTTTTCAGATTCTATTTATAAGCAGGATCATACAGTATTTGTCTTATTTCACTTAACATAATGCCCTTAGGTCATCCACATGATCACAAATGGCAGTATTTCCTTTATTATGGCTGAATAATATTCCACTGTAAGATGTGCTCTTTCTTGGGTTGTAGCCATTTAACGTTCTTTTTTTCAAAAGACATTTATTTTTCCTCTACTAAGCGCCAGGTACTGTGTCTGGTGCTGAATCCACAGAGGTGAAAAAGACACAGGTCCTACCCTCATGCTGGTCTAGACCAGAGCCTCAACAGGCAGAGGCAAGCTGGGGCTGAGCTGGCCGTACATACGGGGGCAAAGAGCTGGGTGAAGCTTGGCTTCCTTGCTCTAGCCTACCTTTTCCATTTGGGTAGAAACATGGATATAAGAAACATTTTGCCTTAAAAAAAAAAGCTTTCCTGTTATAAAGCCAACATTGCAGACTTGATGATAAATAGCTACTGTACTTGGCTTTACTACTAGGGGACACAAGAAAGAGTGGTGGGGACTGGGGCAAATCAGGCCCTGTTTAAAGAGGCAATCAGTACTCAATTCTAGCCAGTTGGTACCAAGAGAGAATTATAAGAGAAATCAGAAATCTAAAGTTTAATGTGAAACCTTCATTGTTGGTCAGTAATGAACAACAACAACAAGACCATAAAACCCGGTGGACCAGACATAATATATCTGTGAGTTTGCTTTTTTTCTTGGTCCTCTTATATGAAGACTTTGATTGTTCCAACTGCTTGAGTCACACATTACATTCTATTTACCTAGAACACTCTTACCCATCCTGGGGGTCCCAGTTTACAAGTTACTTCTGCATAACCTACCTCAACTGCCCCTCCCAACCCTTGATTCTGTCCAGTTTCTCTCCACAATAGGGGTGCTGGAGGGGGGGAGCTTGCCTCCCCAGCACGATGTTTGTTCTGTTGTAATTGCCTCGGTAATTATTTCTCTTGGAGTTGATGGTAACCTCCATGTGGGCAGCGGCTCTGTGGATGGGATTGACTTCTGTTCTCACAGTGCAGTATGCCTGGAACTTCAGGGTATTTAGAAATTATTAATCAAATGAATGAATAAGTGAGTGCGTGAGTGACATTTGTATTCTCCAACACACGTGGCTCAGAGCCTGCTGCATGCCCTCTAATCCCTTAAGATTTAGGCTGTTTCTTTATTTGCAGGATTCTGTTTCTGCCTTTTCCTCATCTTCATGCTCAAGGCTTTGGTGAGCCATCGTTGTGCTCAGCCCTTGTGGCAGAGATGTGTGTGTGGGGGGTTAACCCGGCTTGCTTCTTGCAAGAAAGATCTGAGTGCAAATGAAAATCAGATCCCTCCCTTGTTAGGCAGAAACATGGATGGATGCTCAAATACATTCTGTCCCTCTGTCCCCCACCAGCTCAGTGGGCATCACTGTTTAACTTCTGTAATTAGGATCTTCTGTGTCTATAAATACTCCCTGTTGTAAGCAAAATATACCAACCACTTTTGACAAATAAGGATGAGCCCTCAGGGAGAATTTTTATTACAGTACCTACTTTAGTTGAGACCTTGATATTATTCTAAGTCAATTCTTTAGAGTAAATATTCTGTTTTGTTGTTGTTGTTAGGAGGTCAAGTTGTTGTTTTTCTTTTCCCTAAAAACTTGTCTTTGATTTATCAGTTTAGTTTTTGAAGCTCTATATAAAGCCTAACAGGTACTTTATATGTAAATAATGGGGGGTGAGGAGGAGATGGGGATGTGTGTGTCCCGATGCAAGCTTGGTGGCATATGCTGGTTCCTTCTAGTCTCACCTTGGACACTTGCCCCTTCTTGGCATGAGAGCACCAAAGGCAGTAGGATCTGCATTTTCAGGTACTGGGCACAGTTGAATCACTGCTCAGACTCTGCTTCGAGCAGGGGTGTTAAATTTCCTGCCTCCTCCTTTCTAGTCCCATGCCAGGCTGCCTTGCTGTTTCATTGGGCCCGGCTGTAGCTGCTCAGACCCTGTCCTCTGGATAGCCACATGGTACGTTGCGGGGTGAAGCCTGTTTGCCTCCCCTGCTTTGTAGGATGTCATCATGGGGAACAGTGAAGAGAAGGTGGAGGGCCAGTCCTTGTGTTCCTCTCCACTTCCCACTTTCCTACATTCCCCACATGTGTCTCTTGTTCAAAAGGAGAGGAAGAATCATTAATGGAAGGAGAAGAATGTGTTACTTACTATTGCTGAATAAATTTTTATTCCTAAAAAATAAATAAATAAAAAGAAATAAGAAAAGTGGGAATAATCTCCCCACTTCAGTTTCTTCAGGGCATGTGCGTGTGTGTGTGTGTGTGCGCAGGTATGTGTGTATGTATGTGCATGTGTGTGCTGGTATGTATTTATGTGTATGTATAGGGCCCTACAAGTGTCCTGGAGCATTTTTGACATGGATTGGATTGGATGAGGGGCTGGGCACACTCTGGGGACAGAGTGAAGCTGAGCATCTCTCCTAGGCAAGCCCTGGGTGATGTGGTGATTGCTGTGGATTGGTAGTAATCAGTAGACAACAACGAGGGAATCAACTTTCCACCCATTTCCACGCTGATGGTGATGATGGGTGGTGCCTGCTCAGGGTTATCAATGCCTGCAGTCTCTCTATCCCCCTCTTTTGTCCATGTGGTTCCTTTTTTTCTTCCTCAGTCCATCGAATCCTTGATCTAGTCTAGTGGCAGAAGCAACCTGTTCTGAAAGTATGCTGTAAATCTTTCTGTCCTACACCTGGATCAGTGTGTTTTGAACTCAGTATTTAAGAATCTGCCCTTCTGGTTTTCTGGTTCTGCAGTGTCCCCTTTAGCTGCAAGCATTAGATGACTCACATGTATATGTCTTGGCATGCATGGAGGGGGATATCCTTGGAAGAACAGGGAAAAAGTTCCATGAGAGCTGTCATGAAGAAAAAACACACTGATTACTACTTCAAAATATGATTATATGCCACACAGAGATATCTTATATCCCGCTTGCTTATAAAAATATATGTTCAAGGATTTAATGGAAGAAGATCTCTAGGGGGGCAGACTTAAAAAATTCAGGCACGTTTGTTCAGCTGACCAGGGGATAAACCCTTGAAAAAGTGAAATAAAGATGATAGTTCTTATCACCCTTGGTGTGCTGAGTACTTTCACAGGTGATGTTTTTCTCATAACAGACCATAAAACAGAAGGATGGGTGGTATTTTTATGCTTAACAGATGAAGGCTCAGAGAGGTTATGTGATGTCTATAATGTTATAGGGGATCCAGGCCTTGGAATTTAGCCCAATCTTGTTCTGTTACCCCCAGGTTACCTCTCCATGATATGGAAGGGCTAACCAGGAGGTGCCTGCAGGGCAATGACAGGATGTGTCCCCCATTATAGCACCTTACACACCATCCTCCATCCTATGGCCAGTTAGTCCTAGACAGAAAAGCTGCCTTAAGTGAGCTTTCTTGAGAAGGACCTCTTGGCCTCTTTTCCTACTATGATCAACAGGACAGCAGAAACCTCTAACCTGTTTTTAGATAAGGGTTTTCTTAATTAGTCAATCTACACATCAATTTTTATTTATTGATGCCTCGTCCTGGTCTAGGCAGTGGGAAGAGGAAGGTACATAAGTTGTTGCCTACTTGGCTTGAATGTAGAAGAATGAGGAATAAGGATGAGACTTCCTTTCAGCAGGTGGCTGACAGCCACATTAGCAGTGAGGTGATCAGCAGCGCCATGGGACAGCAGAGGTGACACCCTCACCAAAGCCAGGGGCAGAAAAGGTTTTATGGAGTGAACTGAGATGTTGATCAGGCTGGAGTCAGAAAGTACACCCCAGCAGTGGGGTCAGTGTGAAGGAACTCACAGGGGCCTGAGCATTAGTAGGTTGATGCAACCGGCGTTGAGCTCTTAGGGTTGAGTGACAGGAAGAGGCCATGGGAACAGACAGAGGTGAGAGAAGGGCCCTAACACCTAGAGTAGGTGTGGACTTTATGCTGAGGCAGATAAGAATCACTGGGGGATGGTGATACAGGCAATCATAATAGTAATTAAATTTTCTTTCCCTGCTGCAGCATGGAGGATGAGTTAGAGGGAAATGAGACTTCAGGCAGTAACATTAGTTGGAAGAAAAAAGCACCATCAGACGCTGGGATGGAGGGAAAGCAGGGATGCACTTGAGAAGTGGTTAGCAGAAAGAATTGACATCAGTAGAGAGTGATTTGTTGTGGTGAGAGAGGGAAGACTTGAGGCCAATATGCTGTTCCTAGGAGGACATTGCCGCTCATGAGAAAGAGGGTGTGCAGGATGAACCTGGTTTGGGCAGGTAAATGAGAGGGCCCTGAGGTGAGTGTTGAACAGGCAGGGGGGAGTAGCAGTGCAACGTGTCGGAGCCGGATGTGAGCACAGGTGTACACAAGAACCCTGCAGGACACTCTTTTTGCCTCTCTACCCTCCTCCCCCCTCACAAAATCAGCCTGAGATCTGAGTGAGGATGTGGATTAGCATGGGGGAGGTGATCTCAGCTTCCCTGCAAAGGTCTGCCTTCCTCCTACAGGTCCTTCATCTCATGAGCTTAAGGCCTGCTTAGGCCAGAAGGAGAGAGAAAAGAGGGGCGCCACTCGTAACGCAGCTGCAATTAAAATCAAGAATTAAAGATGAAGGCTCTCGCCAGGCCTATCCAGGGAGAAGAGGAGTAAGTTCAAATTACACCTCACTCGATTCGGATCTGAAATAGATTTCAACAAGCCAGGGCAGGTTTTTAAATCAAAACCTGTGCATCAGGTTTTTTTTTATTATTATTATTATTAAGGAAACGCCCTTATTCGATGGAACACCAAAACCTCATTAAATTGCAAACACTGGACTATATAAGATGCGAATGAGAAATTCCACTTAAATGCTGCAGCTCACCACACGTTGCCCCAGAAGGACAATGAGTTCTAAAGGTCAGGATTACACAGGGCATGGTAAGTGTTTTTCTCCTTCTAACACTCAACAGGCTTGGAAAATGGCCAGTTGGGGGTGGGGTGGGGAGTGGGGAGGGGGGGAGAACGTACACAGGCGAGAGGAGAGAGAGTCTGTAGTCAGCCTCCTTCAAGAAGGAAAAAATAAACTTTTTTCCCCCTGCAGGAAAAAAAAAAAGAGAGAAAACCTGAAGAAAAGCAGACAGCTGCTAACTAGTTGTCTAGCTGTCTATTTGTGGACACAGCCTTTCATCTTGTCATATCCTTTGTGCTGTTTGAAATGTTTGGAGCTTAAGAGTGGAAGGACACTCAGTGGAATCCAAACTTTTATTAAAAAGAAAGGGAAAAGAAGACAGCCAAGTGCTGACCACAAGTGTGTGCTTAAATGTCGGGGCCATATTCTGCCCAAATACCAAGCGGAGGAGCAAGTTATTTTTAGCTAAATAAAGCCAAAAAACACACTTCCTTTAAAACACAGGCGTGCGCACACACACACACACACACACACACACACACACACACACACACACATAGTGCAGAGAGATACAAACGAACCTTAAGAAGGGCAGGAGGAGGAGAGGGGCCTCCTTGCCTGGCTTGGCCAGGGTCCCTTTGTGCTGGCTCATTGGAATGCTAATTTCTGCTCCATTGTCCCCAAGAAGCCACTCTGCTCACTCTCACTGGAAGCCCTTTCTGACTCTCTTGTCTTTGGTGGTCTTCCCCAGCTGCTCCTATTAGCTTAAAGCCTCAGGAGACTTTCTCTCCACGAATGTCGCTCTGCACAGACCTCTTTCTTTTTGATCGATCCCTCGATTTGATTTTCATTCCTCCTTGTGCTCTTCATCAGGGGTCAGACCACCAGATTATGGCTTCCTTGTCCCAATTAGAAACCCAAAGTGGACTGTCACCAGGATCCTGGGGTTTTTGCCTTTGACATCCATTTCAGAGGAAATAGAGATTGAAATCTTAGCAGGAGAATCTCTTCAGGGACTCTTTGATTTTCCTTTAAAAGGAACCAAGTCCTGAATTAAAATAAATACCTAGGCTTCAGATGAGGCAGTGGAGAATCAACAGAGGGCCCCAGTCTTTGTTTCTCTGGCTGTCTCTGTGCACCTTAATGAGGGAAAAGAGCTCAGGGTATTATCAGCCAGTTTTCTGTTCAAACTGATCCTTACCATGACGCTTGGAAAATGCATCTGCAGGACTTCTCTGGGTGCCCATGGTACACCGGGAGGTGACAGATGGGCAGAGGCAGGAGAGATGGGCTCTGCTCATTCACGTCCTGAAACCCCAACAGCTTGTGGTCAGCTGGATTTCCAGCTTTTCCCCTGGCATCAGAATGAATTGTACTCTTCTCCTATTTCTTCTACCGCGTTGGGAAGCAGCTGGTAGAGATAGCATGGTGTAATGGGAAGTGCTATGGTGCCTCCTCGCTGGGCCTCAGTCTCCTTACCTGTAGAATGGAGATAATCTACTCTGTGACTATAAGGAGTCTACAAAACCACATAAGTTCTAGGGACCTAGAAATCATTCAACATTCACCACACTGTCCTCTGTTCCTCTATCCCCCCAGCCCCCAGGGAATGAGGTATGATTCCAAATGTAATATAGTTTGATTACATGATTCAGTCTGTTTCTGAAACGTGCTAAGCTTCTTTGTGTCTCAGTGACTTGCTGAACACGGCTGCCCTTCTGACTGGCGTGGTCTTTACCCAAATCCTTCCTCAGCTGGCTTGGCTCCTATGTGTCACTCTGGACTTTGCTCAAAGGTTAACTGTTTGAGAGACCTTTCCTGACCTGGCTAAGGAAACTCTCTCTGGTCCCCTTCCAATAGCCTTGCTTATTTATTTTGTTTGTAACACACACAGCTATCTGGAATGTTCTTTTCCTTTGTTTGGCATTGATGTGCACTATCTATGTCTCTCTACTGGGACTATAATAAGGACCGTAAGGATAGGAACTTTGTTTTCTTCACTAAAATGCTGCTTGCATAGAAGATTATTCCTTTGTCTGGTGCTGGCTGGGCATGAAAGCATGAATGAGACCCAGCCTCTGCTCTGCAGGAGCCTGCAGACATGTAAGCAAATAGCTATACCGTGCACAGGACCCTGTGGCCATCTACTTCTGGTTCCATGGAGGAGACAGACACACATACAATTATTTAGTACTCTGAGGTTGGTGTGACAGTAAAAGTGTGTTCTAGGTATTGTTGTGACATAGAAGATTTGATGATTCTTCCTACATGTCTTATATAAGGCTTCCAAGAAGGGAAGATATTACAGCTAAGAATCAGTGGGACAAAGAACAGATCCTGGCCTGGTTGGCCAGGGTGGAAGGGCATTCTCCACAAGGAACAGCCTGAATCATGGAGATACAAACCATGGATAGCATACATTGGGACATTATATTCAACCTGTGCAATGCCATTATGTTGGCTTCTGCTCTGCATTCCAATCAGTTACTGTTATTTTTGGTTCTTCATCCCAACACCTGTGATATTAATAATCTCTCCTGAATTAGAGTCATGTGGAATGTGTCCATGAAACCCTACAACACTGACTAGCAGAGGGAGATTAGTCCAGGAAAAGGATACAATGGAGCAGAGCTAATTGCAGTGAGGCAGAAATGGGGCAGGAAGAGCCCAGGATCTGAAGTTGGAAGACTTGGAACTTCATTCTTGCCCATCACTTCTTGTGTTGTCTGAGGGGGATCATTTAATCTCTTTAACCCTGTTTCTTTATTTGTAAGACAAACAAAGTATAACTAATCAAACCTGGTCAGGAACAGGAATCACAGAAAAGAGTTCGAGCCTGACCAGGCAGTGAGGTTGCTGCTTGAGCAAGGGGTTACTCGGTCTGCTGTAGCCCCTGGTCAAGGCTCATAAGAGAAAGCAATCACTAAACAACTAAGGTGCCGCAATGAAGAATTGATGCTTCTCATCTCTCTCCCTTCCTGTCTATCTGTCCCTATCTGTCCTTCTCTCTCACTCTCTCTGTCTGTGAGACACACACACACACACACACACACACACACACACACACACACACACACACACACACACACACATCAAACTTCCAAGGAATCCTACCACAACGGAAGTGTGGCTAATGGCTACGAAGGTACCTGGGCGGTGAGGGGTGCCACAAGAGTTACGTTCTGTTCCTCTCATTGGTTTGCTTTCTTCCCCTTGCATTTCCAGGGTTAGGTATATAAAGTGTCCCTTTCTTTCCAACCTCCCCTATGATCATTTGTGACCCAGTGTTTCTCCCACTCTGTCAGTCAACAGTTCAACCCAGGGGAGATTTCCATCTCAGATACTTCTCCAAGGAGTCACATAATATCCATTTTTTTTGTACATCTCCTCACAGAGATGTGGGTGAAGACTAGAGAGAATCACCAAGCATCTCATCCTCTGTCAGCATTCATTTCTCAGATTGCTTAGGGTGTGGGTTTCTCTCATTGCTATGATACAAGCTGGGCTTTACCCTCCACTGGCTATGCCATCAGCATGTACCCTATGAGAGCTTTAAGAGAGCTTGGTCACATTCTAATGAAACTCCCTTGTTTTACACAAGAAGAAACTGAGACGCTGAGAGAGGAAGGATTTGTTCAAACTGTGACAGCCAGTAAACGAGGTCAACAAAGTAAGACAGACAAGAAAAGGAAGTGAAAATCACGTGTGACACAACCTTTACTATTCTATTCAGTTAAAACCTATGTAAAAACAATCAATATACTAATTTATCCCCAAAGGATAGAAACCTATATCACTAAAATATTTTTATGAAGTAATTGAGAACGAGAAGACAAGCCACAGATTGGGAGGAAGTATATGCCAAAGACATATCTAATAAAAGGACTACTTATTACAAACCTCTTAAAATGCATAAAAACTCTTAACACTCAACAATAAGAGAACTTACTACCCAACTAAATGACAGAACAAAGATCTGAACAGACACTTTACCATAGAAGATACACAGATGCCAAATAAAATGCTCAACAATCTATGTCATTAGGAAACTGAAAATTACGACAACAATGAGATGCCACTACACACCTATTATAATGGTTAAGATCCAAACCACTGACAACATCCAGTGATGGATAAGATGCAGAGCAAGAGTAAGCCTCGCTCATTGGTGGTGGGAATGCAAAAGGGTGCAGTCTCTTTAGAAGACAACTGGAGGTTCCTTTCAAAAGTAAATACACTCTTACCTTAAAATCCAGCAATTGCACCCCTGGAGACAAAGACTTATGTCCAGACAAAACCCTGCAAACAGATGTTTGTAGTAGCTTTATTTATGATTGCCAAAACTTGGAAGCAACCAAGATGTCTTAGGTAATCACAGTAGGTGAATGAATAAATAAACTGTGGTCCATGTAGACAATGAAATAGTCATTAGTGCTAAAAAATAATGAGTTATCAGATCATGAAAAAGCATATAATAAGTGAAAGAAGCCAATCTGAAAAGGCTAGATACTGTATGACTCCAACTATGACATTCAAGAAAAGGTAAAACTATGGGGACAGTAAAAGTATCAGTAGACATCAGGTGTTGGTGGGGTAAACAGGTGGAGCCCAGGTGATGTTTAGGATAGCGAGACTATTCTGTATGATACTAAAATGGTGGATATACTGTATTTCCCCATGTTTAAGACTCTCCCATGTATAAAACTCACCTTAATTTTGGGGCCTGAAATTTGAAAAAAAAATGTATCACATAATGTTATTAAACTCAAGTTTTATTCATCATAAAATTCATACAACTCCTCATGACTGTCAAAATTTCCATATATTAGCTTGTCCTCATCTGTGTCTGATGACAAACCACTGTCTTCACATATTGACTCATCATCAGTTCCATCTATGGCATTTGAAATGCCACACTGCTTAAATGACTTGACAATGATCTCAATCTTAATATCATCCTGGGATCTTTACACGCAGGTGCAAACTTCTCCTATACTTGGTTTCTTCACTCTTCCTGCTGGTGTCAAATTGTCCCCAGAAGACTTCATCCATTGGTTCCAATCATCTCTCATGGCAGCTTTAAAGGGTTTGTTAATGCTGATATCAAGTGGTTGGAGCTGGGGTATCAAGCATCCAGGTATGATGCAAAGTTTTGTCTTTTGCTCTGCAGCAATTTTCATTGTGTTTTTTGTTATGTGTGCCCTGAACTGATCAAGCACCAATAGGACAGGTTTGCATAAGAGTCCACCTGGTGTCTTTCTCCAAACTTTCTCAAACCAGATCTTCATCCCATCCTGATTCATCCAACCCTTGTCATGAACGTGGACAATCACTCCTTGAAGAATGTCTTCTTTTGGCATTGTTTTGCATTTGAAAATCAGCATAGGAGGCAGCTTGGTTCCATTGGTACAGCAAGCTAGAACAACTGTATAATGGCTCTTTTCATGTTCACTTGTCTTCATAGTTGCAGTTTTCATCCCCTTCTTATCAACAGTTTTGTTACTTGGGACATCAAATTGAAGGGGGACTTCGTCTATATTTCAATCTGTCCCAACTCAAACATTGAATGACAAAACTATGAAATTCAAGGACCTTCTGCTCATAGCTTTCAGGCATCCTTTGGGCAAGTCTGGTGCATGTACGCATGCTTACTCCATTTCGTTTCATGAACCTGAAGCACCAACTATGTCCTCCTTTGAAATCGGTGACTTCTTTTTCATCAGCAGTTCTGGCCTCATGATGAACCATCTTTGTGGACACAGGAATTCCAATTGCCCTTTGCTCTTCAATCCATATCTTCAATTCCCTCTCTAAATCAGGTCATTTTGCTGACTTGCCTCTCATGGCCTTCTTTTGCTGTGGCATTTTCAGTAGCCAGTCTTGGATTGATTTCTCAGTTGGAGGAAGACCAAATTTATGTTCAGCAGCATGATTTCCATTCACTTTTGCAAACTGGATCACTTTTAACTTGAATTTGGCACTGTACGAAAATTTTTCCTGAGCCATTTCTGGGCAGAACATGGCAAAATGTAACCTATCGTAATATACTGGTAACAAGTGTGAAATAATGAGTGCATAAAAGCAGGAAATGCAAGCAAAATAACTACAACCACTGTATCAGACGCACCCAGTTTTTAGATCCCAAATTTTTCAAGAAAGGGTATGTCTTATACATGGACAAATAACATTATATATTTGCCCAAACCAATAGAACATGCAATCTCCAGAGTGGGCCCTAATGTAAACAAATTTGGTGACACTGGCATGTTAACGCAGGTTCTTAGATCATAATGAGTCTACAACTCTGGTGAGTGATGCTGATGGCGGGGAAGACTGTGCCTATGTTGGGGGAGCAATGGTATATGGGAATTCTCTGCTTTCTGCACCATTTTGTTGTGAACCTAAATGTGTTCTAAAAAATAAAGTCTACATATAAAAGTAGTTGAGAAAATTAGGGAAAAAGGAAAATAATGACAGGGATATTAGTTCAAAACCTGGGTGAGGTAAATGGATAGAATGTATGTTTTAAACTTTTTGGTCCTGGGCTCTGAGAATGGCCCTGTGAACTCGCCTCAGGTGCTAAAATAGTTTGGTTGCCAAGCAATGGAACAATGGCCCCAGACGAGCAGAGCCTTGCCTGGTAGGGGGCTTGCTGGGTGGATCCCTGTCGGGGCACATGGGGCAGTCTGTCTCTGCCCGCCTGTTTCTCACTTAATAATAATAATAATAAAACAACTTTCACATACTTGCTAGAGGTGGGGCATGTATTTTAAATTCTGAGCCAGTGATTCAAAAAGAGGAATCATAATTCGTATCCATAAGTAAAAAAAACCAGTTTAGCACTGTTAATCCTGGGACTCAGACTAGCAAAGAATTTCTCTCGTGTTTCTTTGCACAAGGACAGGATGAAGTAGTGAATAATATCCTCAACAACAGGGTTCTTAGGTTAGAGGCCGTAACCTTCTCTGCAATTTCCCCAAAGGGTTTCTAGTCTTGAGACCACATGGGGTGATCTGGCCTGGCAGTATGGGTGTACACAAATAAGAGGTTGGCAGGTCTCCTGAAAGAAATGGCCACATGAGCTGGGGCTGGCTGCTGCTAGTCAAGGGTGGAGAGTACGTCCTCAAGTCCTTAGGGAGTGGGCCGGATGTGGGTGAGGGTTGGCATTGACCTGCCATTAATTAGACGCCAGGTAGGTGGAGTGTTGGTTATGGTATTCTGATTGTATTGACCTCTTTCCTCTAGGGAACTTACTTTAGTTGCTGAAAGAACATTGAACAAAATTAAAAGAGTAAGGAAGTTTTTTTTAAATCAACTGTATTGAGGTTTAATTTGCATACCGTGAAATTCATGCATGCTAGTGTACAAGTTACCGACCCGTGTAACTACCACCCAGTGAAGATGCAGCACATTTGTGTCTCCTGAGATGTTGTCTCTTCTCAGCCTTTCTCCTACCCGCCCCAACCCGCAAATGCAGATTTGATTTATATCACTAGGATTAGTTTTGTCTGGCTAGTAGTTCATATAAATGGAATCATGCAATAAGTATTCTTTTTGTGTGTCTCATTTCTTTCACTTTTTTAAGTTTTTTGAGATTGACCAATATAATTGTTTGTATCAGTAGTACATTCCCTTTTATTGCTGACTACAATTTTGTTTCACAAATATATCCTGATTTATTTATCTGTTCACTTGTTGGTGAACATTTTGGTTGTTTCCAGTGCTGAGATATTATGAATAAAGTTTGTACCCAATCCATGTGCAAGTGTTTGTGTGGATGCATGTTGTCATTTCTACTATTCCTGTCACTGGTGAGTTGTGTCACAGGTTAAAGGATACTTACTGCTTATGGAGAGCATCTCTTTCTGGCTGCTTCCTGCTTCTTCCTTGTGCCTTTCTTGAGCTCAGCTAAGAGTAGGGTTCCTTTTCTATTCTTATTCCCAGGTGGTGGCACAGGCTCAGGTAGTGCCTCTTCTTTATGGAGATGTTTAACCATTCTCTCTGTTCCACTTGTGATGGAGTTTTCCATTGAAGCTCCAGAACGTTCTCTGGAGGCATGCCTGAGCATGTAAATCCTCAAATGTGGCTGTTGGGCAACACTTGTTCTAAAACAGCTTTCTCCAGAGAGAACAATGTTGGGGGGTATGTAGTGCTTGCACTGTTTAATAAACCCCACACTCTGGTTATTTTCTGTTATAAAATCCAATTACTTGCCTTTATTATATTTATCACAGTTGGCAATTATATACAGTTTATTTGTGGTTTATTGATTAATGCTTGTTTCCCACTAGGTTGCTATTTTATTAACCACTGTGCACCCAGCACTTGGCTTAGAGCTTGGCTTAAGTGGGCACTTAAAAATATTTTTTGAATGAATATAGGGATTCCAGCCATCACCCTAATCAGACTCTGATAAATGTGACTCTGTCCCAATTTCTATTATTCACAGTTCAGGCTAGGATGGCTAAAGGTATGTCACTACATGTAAACATCAGCTCCCTGACCCTGCAAGGTTTGCCTAGGTTGCAAAGAGTGTTCGGATTTCCTTTCCATCACTTAATGTACATACAATGCTGAAACCCTGAGCACGCCATTGGTGGAAGTGACATAGCTTAGTCCTTGTGTTGATGGGGACTTGAGACCCACAGGGGTTTTTCTAAGACATCAAGGCCTATTCATTTAAGGCTTAATGGGATTTGGGACTGAGAGTGATGGGCCTTAAGTTAGAATCCCAGCGCTACCACCAAGTCTCTGTGATTTTGATTAAGCGGCTTAACCTCTTGAGTTTCCGTTTCTGGTCTTATGGGCCCTTCGATGTTGATCACAGCTTGTATGTTACTTCAAACCATCTCTAGTTCTTGGGCCATGAGTTTGGGTTTGTTTATCTTGTGGGTGCTTGTAACTGAACACATGCAGGTTTTCCATTCTTTTCTTAGTGAGTGGGGTTCACACTTCTTAGAGCAGCGGCCACTTAGGGTGTGGCCTAACTGCTGCAGAGATGGGCGGGGTCATTTGCCCTTGTTCCGGGTGCGCGCATGCCTTTACAGGTGAGGGTTGTGTCTGCCTTCATGGGGGACACACTGTTCTGCTGATTCAGGTCCAGCTCTTCATCAACTGATCCCCCTACCTTCTCTCTTCCTGTCAGCCATTAATTTTATTGTTATGATTTAAAATTTTTAAATTCAGTCCCCTTGCCATCCTGGTCAGTCAGTAGATAGAGTCACACCCTCTTGGTTATTTTCCTGTTGGTTCTCAGTTTATCCTACTCCCTGTGGAGGAAGGCAGAAGCCCATATCTTTGCCCTGATTTCCATAAAATAAAAAAAGCCCAAACCACTAAGTTGTGCTATTCTCTCTCTCTCTCTCTCTCTCTCTTTTGGCACCCATTTACCTCCATGGAAGAGCCCTCAAGTCAGGGTCACTTACAGCATTCTTGATTCTACTCACATGCCAGTACTGAGTTGTACTCGGTAGGGATGATGGAGAGGTGGAGCTGTACACTGTGATATAATTAAGTTCATTGATAGAAGGACGTCCTGGGGCTCAGATAACAGAGGGACTGACAGCAAACCCTGGAGTCCTGAGCCCCAAGCCCACAGTTCAGTGCACAGGCTAGAGTGCTATTTAGGGTTGGTCCCTGAGGGATTCATGGCTAGTTCTTCAAATCCTTTGCATTTTGAGACCTGTGCTTCCTAGTCTTCACATGCCACAAGCAGCACCACAGAAAAGAGGAATCATACACCCTGATGATTCACCTGTTATTCTTTCAGTGGAGATTGAAGGATATTTCAGGTGCTGGATTATAGAAGGGAACAAAAGAAACATAATCTCTGTCCTCATGGAGATGGCATTCATGGTCTTTTCCCCGAACTCCTTGCTTTAGGCCATTTTGCCCCTCACTTCCTGACCTGTTCCCAGTGTCCTGGGCTTTCTGACCTCTTGATTATTTGCCTGTTTATTGCTTCAGTTTATCCTCATAGCAGAGACTTACCATAACTTCTTGAGAGGTTCCTCGCTGATGTGACTCATCCTTCTCTGGCTGTATTGATGAGCTTTGAAAAAAATTCTTTTCAGCTTGGTCAGAGCCCTGAGACCAGTTACTTTCACACACATGCCTCTGGGTGCCACTCGGTGCAACCACTGCACTGGGCTTGTTTTAGTTACAAAAGCCAAAACTAGGCAGCTGAAAAGCTGAATAGGTTCAACTGAGGGTGAGTAATTTTTTTTTTTTTTGACAGAGACAGAGAAAATCAGAGAGAGGGACAGATAGGGACAGACAGACAGGAAGGGAGAGAGAGAGGAGAAGCATCAATTCTTTGTTGCAGCATCTTAGTTGTTCATTGTTTTCTCATATGTGCCTTGACGGGGGGGGAGGGGCTACAGCAGAGCAAGTAACCCCTTGTTCAAGCCAGCGACCTTGGGCTCAAGCCAGCGACCTTGGGCTTCAAGCCAGCAATCATGGGGTCATGTCTATGATCCTAAGCTCGAGCTAGTAACCCTGAACTCAAGCTGGTGAGACCGTGCTAAAACCAGATGATCCTGCGCTCAAGCTGTCGATCTCACGGTTTTGAACCTGGGTCCTCTGCATCCCAGTCCCATGTTCTATCTACTGTGACACCACCTGGTCAGGCAAGGATAAGTCTTAATATCAGAGTGTGTTGTGAGTGGTTTCCAAGGCTGGGAGTAAAGAGAACCAACTGAAACTTACTGGGAAAGGTACCTGGCAAAAGCTTTGTCATGTGTTAAGCAAGTCAGATGGGCCAAAATTTTGGGCAAGGATCTAGAAGGAGAACAAAGCCATAAGCCCCTTATATGGCCTGTGATGAGTGATGAGGTGATAGGAAGAAAAATAATAATCATAATCATAATATAGCAGTAACAACATCTGACAGATTTTACAATAGACTAGACACTGTGCTAGCACTGAGCATACAATTACTAATTTAATCTGGGACTAATTTGGTTTGGGACTTTCCTGGGGGGTCCTATAAGGATGCCCTTCAAAAGAAGCTAAGATCACTGGATGATACCCTGAGGACAGACATCTCTGCATTGAGAGCTAAGGGCTCTCAGTGTTCCTTCTGCTGCTCCTGAAATGTATGCCATGCTTCTCACGCTTGACCATTGCAGTACTGAGCGAGGGTATGGGGATCACATGATCATGTGGTATAGTACAGTGGGGAGCAGGTTTGGACTTCCGTGAACCTTTGTTACAGCTGCTCCTTGCACCCTGATAGGAGGCCTGGCGTGTCCTGCTGCTGACATGCCAAAGAGGGCAGTGGAACCAAGAAGAAGTATTAACAACCCACGAACCAGACTCATCTTTGCTCTTCCGTTTGTCTTCCTGGAATCCCAGGGAGGCCATGGCACTCAGGTATTAGTGGTGGGCACGCTTGGGAAGGCAGAATGTGAGCCAACGTGGCTTCCTTCATGCATGTGCAAGGGGTCCTACATTGACATGATGTGTTGTTTCAGGTCTCCTGGGATGCAGGGGCTAAGCCTTGTGCCTCCCGGTATCTTCCAAGATCTCTTGACTGCAGGGAGTATTTGTTGACTTGAGTTGAAGAGTGGGCTTCCTCTCCACGTGAAAACTGGGTGAGATGACCTGAGGGGTTCCATGCATTTCTCTGAGACTAAGATCAAGTGGGTGAGCGAGATGAAACTCAACACTCAGCACGTAGTAGGGATCATTACATCCTTGTTGAATAACAGCCCTTTTCCTCACTGATGCTGAATGATAAAATCACAGTGAAAAATGAGCTCTGAGAGTTAGCACGGTTAAGCAGTATTACTCACTTTTAGCCTTTTTTTTTTTTTTAGGCAATGAGAAGAGTCCTAAATCCCTCTAGCAAGCAATTCACACAGCCTGAGAAACTGGGCTGCTGGCCTGGAAGGACATGGGCAGTAACTGTCCTGTAAGCAAGGACACTTGGGGACCACGAGGAGGGCCAGCGCATCAGCCAGGTTCCTACTGCAGTGCTGCCGAGAAAGGCAGGTAGGTGCACAGACATGCCGCCCACAAAGGCTCACTTCTCCTTTCACTCCTGCTTGAACTGTGGGTCCTCCAGGCTTCCGGACTCCTGAGAAGCACAAACTGAATTCACAATCAGCTCTTATTTCACAGCCTACAATTATTTTCTCTACCGATCTAAAAACTCTTCCTCAAGCTCTTTCTTTAATGGTCTTTAGCCTTCACATTTTGTACTTTCTGGAAAACTGCCTTGCTGTGTTCAAGAGGTTGGACATATCTGCCTTTGAATCTGGTGCAGTGTGACTTTGAGTAAATTATCCTTTGTGAGTCTTAATTTTTATTATCTCTAAAAGTGGGACCATTATCATCTTATTGGATTGCTGGGAAGGAAAAGGAGATGCTATGCAGTATTGGGCACCTAGTAGGCATTCAGTAAATATTTGTAATAAAAAACATACAATAAATATTCCCTTCCTGGCTGCTGCCTTAATTTGACTTTCCCACTCAGGCATTCTGCGACTGTCATTTTGAGGCAGAACTGAGCATAATGAGCCTGTGTAAAGCCCAGTAGCCTGTCTTTGGCTCTAGATTGCTTTTGCCTTTTTCCCTATAAAAGAAGCCTCACCTCCTGGTTCCTTGTTGATTTTCACAGGCACGACTGTTTGACAAACCATTTCAGGTGCTGTCTGCAGGCTGCCTAACGAGTCCTCATCTTTCACATCACTGACTGTTCAACTGATTTAGGGAGAAGTGCCTCCCGCTGATGTGTAAGAAACAGATGCAGCATAATTGTCCCCTATCTTTCCTCCTTGCCTTTTTCCTCCGTCTCCGCTTCTGTGCGAGCCTTCCCAGGGGATCGGATGGCTTCCCTTACCACTGCTCTACTGGGAATATAGTTTCATAATGCAATTTATTGCTAATTAAGGTATTCTATTAATTAATATTTATGAGTATTTTTCTCAGTTTAATGTTTGTTGCTGTTTCATCTAATGCTTATTATTTAATGGCCTTGTGTTTCATTTCTAGATGACTTCGAAGGTTGAAAACGCTTTGAGCACCCCCTCTACTTCTCCCTGCTTGGGCGGCTCTTCCCTTGACCCCATTCCTTCCTGGGATGGTGAATAGAAGAAGTGCTTGTGTGCCTGTAGTTGCACTCGTGCATAGGTGTAGCAAACTTCTCTAGCAGTATGATTCAAAGTGATGGCACTTGAATCAAATCTATACATTCTCTTATCAATCTAGTTTCCTCCTTAGGCTCTTATGGTTGATGTCTTGGAATAGGCAAAATATACGTTTGTATAATGGGCTCCCAGAGCTACATAGGACCTGAAAGTTCTAGTCCACATCCCTATCTGATGCTTTTCTTGACTTCCTTAGGCAGCAGCAAGATGCCCAAACCTCTTACCTGTGTGTGCTCTGGACAGGCTAGAGGCACAGAGAAGCGTGGCACTGAATTCAAGCAGCGGCTTTTGTTTTGGAGAATAAGTCAGAGGCTGTGCACATTTCAGAGCCTTTTGTTGTTGCTGTTATTGTTATTGTTGTTCAATTAGAATGCGCTATTATCCGTCTATGAGGATGGGTGGTCCCTGGGTGATTTCTGGAAAAAGCTTTAATACTCTGGTACAGATATATCAAGTGCCCATAGTAATGGTCTTCCCCAGAGCTGCAAGAGAAACTTGGTCATAGTGACTCAATAAGTCCTATTTTATAACTACCATGGAAAAATTCAGCTGCTTCTGCTGAAACCCAGAAACTTGATGTTAAGAGCTGCATAGTTGTGGTAGTTATTTCAGGTAGAATTGTTTAAACCCAGGATTCCCATCTTCTTTGGAAATGCATTTCTCTCCTGACCTATTCCACAAAGGATTTGAGGCAGCGCAAATATTTTATTTCACTACACAGCAACCCTTCTCCTCAAAGAGCCGAATGGAATATATTTATTTTTTCAAATTAACATGAATTAAAGTAAATTGTGTTTTGAATATTTTTCAGAAATTAGAAGGGAAATGCAGTAGGCAAAGCTCTGGAATTGGAATCAGACGACCTGGGCTTCTCTCCCAGTTTCACTGATAGCTGTATAACTGAACAAATCATCCTAATTTTGCACTTGTGAAATGGGAGAAATCATATAGATATAAGAATAACAGTTCCCATTTATTTATTTTATTTTTTATTGAGTTTATTGCAGTGACACTGGTTAACATACTTATACAGGTGCCAATTCTTTTTTTAAAAAATGTTCTTTATTTTAGATTTCATTTATTCATTTTTAGAGAGAGGAGAGAGAAAGAATGGGGGAAGGAGCAGGAAGAATACACTCACATATGTGCCTTAATCAGACGAACCCAGGGTCTCAAATCGGTGACCTCAGCTGCCTCAAATCCTTTGTGGAATAAGTCGACATTTTATTCACTGTGCCACCACAAGTCAGGTATAGGTGCCAATTCTACAACACATCTCTGTATACTATATTGTGTGTTCACTCTCTCTAAGTCATTACTTTTTCCATCACTATTTATCCCCATATACCCTCCTTCACCTTGTCCTCCCCCCTGAAAATCAACACCCTGTTGTCCATGTCCATGAGGTACTTGTTTGTTCTTTTTTCCCATTTATTATTAATATATGTCACTTATATATTATAGCTCTAAATCGCTCTATATCTTCTATGATGTTCCTTGGTTTAACAATAAGACAAATGGAGACTGAGAGAGGTGGTGCGACTTATTCAAACACGTCCAAAGAAGCATATAAGTGGTAAAAAAATAAAATAAAATAAATAAAGGACACTTTGGCCCTTTCTGTGATGCCAGAGTGTCTCTAGATAGACGGAGGACCCAGATGGCTGAATGAATTCTATTCCTCATATGTTTTTACATGGTCCTGGGGGGATGGCCAATGAGTGTGGCTGCTTTAGTGCAGGGTCAGTCATTCCATTGAAGTTGCTGGGCCCCCGCCTCGGGTAGATTCATGTTTTATAAGCTTGTTCTTTTTTCTTACTGGTGCAGCTGAGGACATGAAGGTTTGTGGGAAGATGACCTAGGCTTGAGTCCAGCTCTGCTTGTATTAGCTATCTAAATTTAGCGGTTTCAGCACAACACACATTGATTACCTCATAGTTTCAGAAGGTCAGATGTCCAGGCATGGCTGAGTGGGGTCCTCTGTGCAGTCTCTGAGACTGCAATCAGAGTCCCTGACAAGCTGTGTTCTCATCTGGAGACTTGACTGGAGGAGAATACACTTCCAAGCTCATTCAGATTGTGGGCAGAAATCATGTCTTTGTGGCTGATAGAAACTGGGGGCCTTGGCTTCTCACTGGTTATTGGCTGAAGGCCCCCCAAAGTTCAAGAGGTCACCTGCAGTTCTCTGCCAAGCAACCCTTCCCATACGCAGTTGACAACACAGCAGCTTACTTCTTCAAGGCCATTGGGAGAGCCAGAGTGAGCGGCTCTTGTGTAAAGTGGAATCTTGCATAAAAACAATGTAACCACGAGATGGACATCCCATCTTCTTTTAGGTATTCCTTGGGTTAGAAGCAAGTCATAGTTCCCACTCATGTTCAGGGAACTCCCAAAGCAGGTGTGGAGTTTTCTATGGGAGCTGTTCAAAATTTCTTTCTTTCATGAAAGGGTGGTCTTTTAACTGGGAAGCTTCAAAAGAGAGCTGTGATAGAGGAAGGTGACACCTGCCAAGGTGATCACCTTAGCCAAATCCATTTGGGCCATCAGTGTTGTGCCACGTCTTGTTATATTGCACTGATGTTTGGGAAGTTACTTACTCTTTTTGAATGTTCTTAGTTGCTAAATTGGAATCTTAATTATTTACCTTATATGATTGTGGTAGAATGAGGGATGTCAAGAAGGTTATTGCAAACAGTAACATAGTATACTTCCTAGTCACCTTCTTGCCTAGTATCTGGATCCCCACCCACACCAGCTTCTGAGAGATGGCATGGTGCCAGCTTCTCTTCTAGGAATTCATCTGCCTTCGCCCCATAAAAATAAAAATGCTAACACTTTCTGGCATGATGAAAAATAATGCAACGATTTGCACATTTTGGATGCTTAAAAATCAACAGGGGCCATTGTAAAAGAGTCTTCCAAGCATCTTTTAAAAGGACTGACATGTCATCATTTTGCTAGGAGTTTCATCTTTTTCATTCCACCTTGTAATTTTCCTTCTGGACCAGTTAGCAAAAAAATAAAAAATAAATAAAGTAAAATAAAAAGCAGCTGTAAAAGAAAGCCTTAAGAAAACACTCCGATGCTCCACAGTTAGCCAGAGGTTTCTGAAATGGTTACTTCCTGCCTGATTCTGGCCTTGCATCCTTATTCAGGAGCCTGGGTTAGGGATCCTTGGTTGAGAAAACAGGGCCATAATGATATCTTCTGTAAACATATGCTCCCTTCTAAAGGGATTCTTATGATTACCAGAATATTTATAATTTTCATCTCAAGGATTGACTGAATTGGAAGGTTTAGTTTTTGATGGTTCCAAACCGCCACATTTGCTCTGACAAATGGTGGATGTACTTGCTTTTAGTAGTAGCTCTCTAGGCTTGTGAAATTAGATGGTTTAGCTCAATTTTGACTATTACATTAAAAAAAATTATTGATTGATTTTAGCGAGACAGAGAGAAGAAGGTGGTAGGGGGCAAAAAGAGAGAGAGAGAGAGAGAGAGAGAGAGAGAGAGAGAAGCATTCATTTGTTGTTCCACTTAGTTGTGTGTTCATTGGTCGCTTCCCATATGTGCCCTGACCAGGGATGGGGACCCCAACTTTGGTGTTTCAGGACGATGTTCTAACCAACTGAGCTAACTGGCCAAGGCCACTATTCCAGTTTTTAATATTCCTTCAGGGTGTCTCATGAACAATAGTTAGCAACTTTTAAAAAAGTTTTATTGTATTTTTGTGTATGAGACTAGGTAACTCACTGTTTTTGGATCATTTTTACATTCAAATTATCCATTTTGAGGAGGACATTGATAGCTACACTTGGCTTCTTCAGTCTTTCTATAATCCATATATTTACTGGTCTTAATTCTTTATGCATGGATCACTGCTAATACCCAGTCTAGTTATCTAATTGCTGGGTTTGATTTCTCTAGGAGAATCTTAATGCAGTCACTAAATTAGGAGAATTCCCAAATAAACACAACAGTATTTTAAATGAACCTCTTAAAAAAGAATTTGCATTTTGGAAACTATTCTCTTACAAAACTTTTTCTGAGATTCTATTATGTTCCAGGCATTCTGCTTGATAGAGTACAAGAAGAAACACAATCACAGTTGTATTGGTTATAAGTTCCTGCTTTACTCAGCCTTGAATACACCAAATACAAGCACTGAAAACATATTAATGACCATGAATGAATTAGGTAATGTTGTTATAGAATTATTGATAAAATGCTATGGGAACCAGATGGTTTTAGTGGTGACTTATTTCAGAATTTAAAAGGACAGATACAGATACATAAATTATCTTCTTAGTAGAGAAAATAAGAAATTATTTATGTAGAAAGCATTTTTTAGTTTGTAAGGGAGAGGGCCATCTTCTAGACTCCCTCCATATATTTGTGTGTTTTCTCAAAGAAGGCATGGCCCACATCCCATACTATAAAATGGCCACTTAGTTGTGTTTGTTTGTTTTTTTAAATTCAGAAACTGGGGCTTGTGCAAGTGGCCATTCTAAGATTTTGAATGTGAATGAATAGAGCAAAGAAGCAGGGACTGTTTGAAAAGAATATTCTGGAATGGTGGGAGTGGCGCCTGTGGTCCAATAATGACAGCACCAGTGCCCATGACAATATACTGGCTGTGGTCTGGTATACTCAGTTTTCTTTGGTTTACGCTCATGGTCTTCTAGCTTTGTTATTAATCCTATGAACTATCAGCTCTCTTACTCTATGGGTTTATAAATGAAAGCCCCTGGAATTATTCTGTTCTGCTGGGAAAATAATTTCAAAGCTTCATACCATCTTTGGGGAAATCTGTGGTGATTAGTGTCTTCATCAAAGATGTGAACAATGTGGAGATGGAGATTCCTATAATATTACATTTAATTCTTTAATATAGTGAATGCACAATAAAAATAGATCTTGTGAAATTTTTGGAGCAGCCTAATACTGATAATGTACAAAGGAAAACTGTAGACCATTCTCACTAATCTACTGATACAAAAATCTTAAAAAGGAAACACAACAAACTGAATACAATAATACATCAAAAGAACCATCCATAATGACTAAGAATGGTTTATTCTGGGGATATGGAGGTAATTTTTTTATTAATTCCAGGGCAGGAAAAAACTGATTAATATATCATAACTCTAAGTAAAAGAACAAAGAGCTATATAATGATCTTTGAAAGACATATAATAGCATGCCATTCCAGATTTAAAAATATAAATCTTAAGAGACCAAGAGTAGTTTTTTTCATACCCCAAATGAACTATTTAAAAATAAACAGTATGATACCTAATAATGAAACATTAGGCTCATTACCACCAAAATCAGAAACAAAATATTTATTTATTTTTTAAATTAAACTTATTGGGGTAGCATTGGTTAGTAACATTGTATCCATTTTAGATGTACAGCTTTATAAAACAATATGTTTATATACTCTATTGTGTGCTCACTATCCAAAGTCTAGTCTCCTCTGTCACCTTGTATTTGACCCCTTTATCCTCTTTGTCCTACAGCCCTCTTCCCTTCAGGTAATCACTATTTGTTGTTTGTATATATGAGAGCTTTCTGTTGTGGCGGTGGTCATTGTTAGGTCGGAGCAAGATATTTTTCTATAACTTTGTCCTGGAAGTTCTGGGCCATACAAAAGGCTAGCAAATAGAAATAAAAGACTGTTGCAAAGGAAGAAGACACAAAGACATCACTATTTGATTATGTTTGTATTCCTTGAAAGCCCAAGAATATCAATTATAAAACTCTTAGAAGTAGTCAGAGTCCAATAAAATATCTACATATGAGATAAATATAAAAATTAATAGATTTTTCTCTATATAGCAAAATATTAGGCTCTATGTCCGTGATGGCAGACCTATGACACGTGTAGCCATTTTAAATAACACGTGGCCACATGCGGCCACATACCAGAGAAGTATGGGGCCGCATGCCGAGAAGGACATTTCATCCTCGGCTCCTGTGCGGGCAGGTGCAGTAGCCGAGGAGAAAACATTTGCTGTAGTGTAACACTCTGTGCCAGAGGTCTGTAGGCCAAAACAACAGAACTCCGGCACAGAGCGTCTAGTTCTGGGACTTCTGGTTAGGCCATTTTTCTCAAAATGACATACCACCCGAGTTATGCTCATTTTTTTGGCGAATTTTGACACACCAAGCTCAAAAGATTACCCATCACTGCTCTATGATATAGAACAATATATAACTTACAATCTCAATGACAATAATAAAAGTAGTAACAATTTTAAAGCATGGAGAAACTATGTAACAAATTATACAGTATAATATAAAGAATATTTGGATAAATGAGAAGATATGGCATGTTATACATATATTCTAGGATGAAAAGAGTGACTACTATGAAAATATCTTATCTTCCAGTAGACACTGTGCTCAATTCTTACTAAGCCTTGATAGAAAAGAGACATGTAGTGGAGCCTGATCATTGACTTGTCTTCATTACTTTGTTGCTGTACAGGTACCATGGTATAACCTATGGACACTATAGTACCATGGCTCTGCTGGCAGAGTAGGTAGGAATTATACTCAGGACCTACACATGAGTTGGGTAAACTCCCACTTGGGTGTTCCCATTCTCTATTTATATATTACCATGGACAGGCACACAACCACTGCTGGCACTCAAGGACACTGGTAGAAAATCAGGAAGTCCCAATCAGCTTAATGTCCTTTCAACATTTCACCATACTTTAAAAAAATCACATGGGTCTGAAAGGTTTTATAGCACGGAAGCAGGATCAATGTAAAGGGTAAGAAAGATAGGCTGGAAGTAGAGACACGGATGGAAAGGTGTTTAATTCAGAGGCTCTTCCCATATTACACACGACATAACATGAGAGTCTTAGGTGAAGAATGATTTCCCTGCGTTCAAAATATTCATATTGTAATATTTTCCCCCAAAATCTTTGTAGACATTGTTTTATTATCTTCTGATATTTTGGTGTTCTAGAGTAAAGATTTGTGACCAGTTTGAATTCTGTTTCTTTCAAGATAATTACTTTTTTCTTTGGAATGTTTTTTAGGACTTTCTCCTTAAATGAAACAATCAACAACAAGTCCAGACATCTGGGTTCAGTCTTGTTTTTTATAAATTTTTTATGCACCAAATATTTAAAAAGATTTAAACCAATTTTTCTTTTTAGTTCTAGGAAGTTTTCTTTATTTATGTCTTTGGTTATTTTTTCTTACTCACAATTGCTAGAATTATCTATTATTCTTACATTATATCACTTTTCTTTTTTTTTATCAACTACCTAATTAGTCAAAATTTTCTGCTCTTCTCCTCTGAGTTCTTAGAGACCTCAGTTTTCTCTCCATATCTCTATCCTTATTCTTCACAGTGCTCTAATAGAGATATTTCAGTTATTAGTCTGATTTTGCCTGTCTCCTGCTTTTAGTTTTAGCTAATTGTCCTGCACCTTATCTTATTATACTTTTACTTCTTCTTTCTGTCTGTTCTTTCTAGTCCTTTTATTTCTTTATTATTATAATAACTTTTTTATTTCTAGAAGTCATACCATCATGAATTCCATTAGAAATTTATTATAATATAAAACTCCTTTTTGGTTCATAGAATGTTTTTCAGGAATATTACATCTCTCAGTATCAGGATGATGCTACCCTTCTCTCTGGTTGCAATTTTATTTCATGTGCTCTATATTGGATTTATCTTTTGTTTATCTTCAAATAAGGAAATAACTCTTTAGACACATATTTGCATGGGCACAGTGCATAGATTAGTTTTTACCTTATTGTCTTTTTGGTATAGATAAATGCTTTCTCACATTTAGAACCAGGGGCACATTGTTGTAAACATATTCTGGTTCAAATATCAGTGGGTGTTGGTCTTTTATCAACTGAAGTGAGATCATTTTTCTGTACAATGGCCTGATTCTCTGATACTCTGAACTAATGAAATATATTAAAAATGACTATTCGCAGCATTTGCTGTCTTTGTTCACCTCATAGTACTTTATCTCCCCAAAAGCAGTGAGTCCTACCAGAGGGAGCTTGATTATTAAGCTGGAAGTCATTGACCATAGGTAGTACAATTGCCTAGCTTATCATCATGATGAGGGAAAGCTTAGTAAGTATGGATAATATTGATGTGGATTATGTAATAGATCTTTTCCACCACATATGACTTTAACGAAACCCTTGCATTTATGATTTATGGATTTCACATTCCTTAGCATGTGCTAAGTCTCCTTAATCTAATGCCATAGGGATTCAAAGGTCAGGAAACAGATGTCCAATTAGAGTTTCTCCTAGGCCTTGTACATACAGATATTTGCCCCCAGTGTCTCAATCTTAGATGTGCTAGAAGAGTCCCGTGTGTGCAGTCCTGCTGATAGCCAAGGTCATGTTTCTGGTTGATTTCAGTGGGCCTGCTTTTGTACAGGCATCAGATGTGACTTGGAGACTCTATACTAGATGTTTGGGGGTGTAGAAAACTCAGGGTGTAGAGGTCAAGGGAAAGGGAGGGAGGAGACTTAAGGGGGCATATGTAATTTGGATCTCAGACCACCTGGTGTTCATTTATCTTCTGGGCCAAGGAACGACAGTAACAGGAGGTCAATTTCTGTGGAAGGTACAGTAAATCTAACTGTTCTTCCACAGGGCTATGTCAAGAACTTTGTGAAAGGGAGGATTGTGTTCTTGTTAAGATTGAAAAATCTCCCACAGTTCCCCATTTCCTAGAGGACAAAATGCAAACTTTGTAGCCTGTCATTTATGGTTCTTCCCAGCTGGGCCTGACCGCTGGTACCATACACAGAGGCTCTGCTTCAGCCACTCTGGTGCTCTTATATACCTCTGCACCCTTGGTCACGCTGCTCCTTCTGATGGGAATGCCTTCTCTTGCTTCTGTCAGGAAAATCTCTGCTTGTCCTGTGTCAGCAGACAGGGATGCCAGTGCCATTATTTGAGTAAAGTTTTCCATTATTATTCCAGTTAGAATTATTCATTCTTCTCTGCTTCCATAATATAACGAGAGGAGGGCTCAGTTAGAGTCGTGTGCGCCTTTGCCTCCTCCTGTAACTTCAAGGTAACTAGCATGTCGTTTTGAGGGTGTACAGTGTACATAGCACAATAGCCGACATTCACTCAGCCAGCAATTATATATTGAGCAGCCACTTTGTGCTACACGCTCGGAACATGGGGGTGGACAAAACAGAAAAAGTCCCTGGCTTCGTGAAGCTCACGGTTCAGTGAAGGGATGATGAATCACTAGTAAACAAATAACTTTAGATTATTTATCTGTTAAATATTACTTGAAAACAGCCACTTATAAAAGATGAGTAAACAAATAACTTCAGATTATTTATTTGTTAAATATTAAATTAAAGCACCCACTTATAAAATGTTTTATGAACTACATTTTTTGAATGAACGTTTGGTGCTAGGATAGAAGAAAGAACAGCTTTTTTTTTTCTTTTCCAGCCGTTTTCTTTGGCTTCACAGTGTTAACAACCACAAAAGTCTCAGCATTATACAATGATCAGGTTTTTAAAAATTTTTTAGCTCATGTGTCTGTGGGTCAACTTAGTTTTTCTAGGCTAGCCTCCACTGGTAATTGAGCTGAGTTTGTGTCTGTGATTGGCTGGGGTTAGCTGATCTTGGCTGGGCTTGGTTAGGGTAGTTCATCTTTCCTTTGCAACCAGCAGGACAACTCTGGCAGAGGATGTAGGAATGCAAACCCCAATAAGCAACCCTATTCCAAGTCTTCGCTTGTGTCATATCTGCTACCACTCCATTGACCAAAGCAAGTCACATGGTCAAGCCCAGTGTCAAAGGGTAAGGAGATATACCCCACTCAAAGCATGAGGCCCTGCCAAATCATGTGGCAAAGGGTGTAGGTTTATAATCCTGTTTGTTATTGCACAGGGAACTAATAGTCGGGACAATAATCTAGTCTGCCTCAGATCTCTTAATGTGTGTGACATCGTGTGATAAAGATTGGAGCCTGTTAAATCCTCAAGCCAGTACTGGGGTCAATTTTTTGTCTCTCCTTCATGCAACAGTCTGTCCCCCAAGCCCTGAAACCCCCTCCCCACACCTCACAACCAACATATGCTTGCTCATTCACTTGGTCTTGGTTCATTCATTTGTTCCGTGATATGTTTCTAGCATCTGTATCTCTTGCTTGAGAGGTTTGTTTCCCGTTTCCTGTGGGGTGTGTGTGTGTGTGTGTGTCTTAGGCTGCTCTGCTGCACAGCAGGGCATGAGCACCAAAACACTAATGCCAGACAGGAGTTTGAATATAAACATTCTAATCTCTTCACCCAAAGGACAGGGATAGCTGACATATATTTTCCACAGGGTCCCCAGAGTTCCCTAATGCAATCACATTCCTGTTTGGCAATAGCCCTTCAGTGACAATCTCACATCTCTGCTCCCCTACTGGTGTTTCCTAGAATCACTCTCCAATAGTCTGCTGCACTCACATCCTTGTTTCAGGGTTGCTTTTGTGGGTGGCTGAGTCAGGAAACATGTATCGAAAGTTTGTGAACAGAAAGCACACCCTCAAAGCCCCCCCCCAAAGTCCCCTCTAATGCTAGTAAGTGAATCCTGAGACAGTGTATTATTACTGATTCATAGAGTAAGAAATCAAATGGGTGGTAGGGGAAAACAATCACATCAGCTTTGGAATCAGAAAAACCTGGGCTCTGGCACTTCCTTCACAACTCACTTTCCTAACCTCCCTGCGTTTTCTCATCTGTAAGATGGAGATGATGCCCATCTTATGGTGTGAGGACAATAACACACATAAAGTGCTGTCCACGATGCCTGGCATATAGTAGGTATTCAGTAATAGCAACTGTCCTGTTTGTCGAGGTACCATTTCCTCTTAAATATAATGACAACATTTATACAGCACCATGAGTAGGCATTATCTCATTTAATCCTCACTACAAGAGCATGGGGAAGGAATTATTATTATCATTGCTATTGCTGTTGTTATTATTATTATTAGACCCATTTTATAGGAAAGAAAGCTCAGGCACAGGGAAGCCAAGAAACTCACCCAGGATCACTCAGCCAGCACTGTGCATCAGAAACAGATCTTCTGGCCTGCAGGTCTGCATACTTACCCTGTTCCTTTATCTTCCTTCAGTTCTCTTGTTTATTTATTCTCCACCTTGTCTAGTATAAGTTCCCCAAAGACAAGAATAGATTTATTTTCCCTGTGGATTCTTGGGCTCCACTCTAGGAACTTGGTTATTGAGAAAGGAATTAAATAATTGTCAGGGGAAAAGACAGCTTGTAGGAGAATGTGATAAATTCAACTGAGAAAGTGCCAAGGGCGAAGATACGTGCAAAGCTGGCACCAGCGCGGGCCTTTAGGCTGTTGCTTAATAGTAATAACAACTAATATTTGTCTAGCATTTTACAGTTGTCAGAGTACTTGCTGGTGTTTAGTCTCACTTGATTCTCACAACAGTTCTGTGCTCTGAGGTGACTTTTATTGTCAATATTTTTACTGCAGGAAACTGAGGCTCAGATAAGATAAGGATTGGCTTCAAACAGCCCAGCCAATAAATGTTAGAATCAGAGGGTCTGGAAGCCAGGCCTTCTGTGGCTAACTGCTGAGGTTTGTGAGAAAGACCTTTTTTTTTCTACGCTAATAGAGCGACTGGAATTTGCAAAGCGTTACACAGTTAAAGCACGTTCACAAATATCTCAATTTCTACAGCTATGAAGGCATTATCCCCATTTTTGTGGAGGAAGAAGCTGGGGCTCAAAGAGGTAAGAGGAGCCCTGGCCAGTTGGCTCAGCAGTAGAGTGTCGGCCCAGAGTGTGGAAGTCCCCAGTTCGATTCCCAGTCAGGGCACACAGGAGAAGTGCCCATCTGCTTCTCCACCTTCCCCCTCTCCTTCCCCTCTGTCTCTCTTCAGGTCCTGCAGCCAAGGCTCCATTGGAGCAAAGTTGGCCTGGGTGCTGAGGACAGCTCCATGGCCTCTGCCTCAGGCGCTAGAATGGCCCCAGATAGGCAGAGCTTTGCCCCCTGGTGGGCATGCCAGGTGGAACCCAATCTGGTGCATGTGGGGAGTTTGTCTGACTGCCTCCCCACTTCTAACTTCAGAAAAATACAAAAAAAAAAAAGAGGTAAGAGGATTGCCCAAGGATATTATTGGCAAATGTTTGAGTCAGGTTTCAAACAGCGTTCCTTCCACTATGAAAAGTTAGAATCCAGTCTGCCCTGCTGGATCCTAAATGGACCCACTCTCCCAATCAAAATACAGAAATCACTTCTCTCAATCTAGTCTCAGCTTCTTCTCTGGGAACACCCTTCTTCTTGCCCTTTCTCTCTCTTTAGTCCTTAGACAAGATGGAAACAGTCCTCATAAGGGACAGGAGAGAGGCCAGCCAGAAGGTCTTGGCAGGAGCACAGTCTGTCCCATTTGCTAATGAAGATCAGCTGGGCCTCTGCAGCTCCCTCCCTCTGCCAGGAGCAGGGAGGCAGCCACTGGGTAGAAAGTGCAGCTTCCTAAGCAGAGGTTTCTCGTGAGCCAGGAGCTGTGGCTTCCTGGGCAGGATGGAGTCCCTGAAGCTCCTGGGCTAAGCATCCTAGTCATCTATTGCCTGTCCACCTCTGTTTATCCACAGGGGAACCTGGTAATGAAGACAGGGGTTGTGGTAAGCGGACGCAGGCTCCACCACACCTCTTCGGAGGGAGGAACAGCTTCTTGCTTGTAAACAGCCTAGGATCTGGGGGAAGACCAAGCTTTGGTACACAGTTGCAGAATCTGGCTGTTTATTTTTCTTTGCTTGTATTGCAGATTTATAACAAACTGAGAAAAATGCACCTCCCTTTTTTTTCCGGTTGGCCTCTCACTCTCTTCCCAACAAAGTCTGGGTTTCCCTCAAAGCTACCAAGTGCTAATTTGAAAAATATGTTGCTGACAAGTGGGAGAAAAGCAGGCATCCAATGTGAAATGCCCTCTGGGGCATGGAGGAGGAGGAGAGAGGAAGACAGACAGAGAGAACAAGAGGCCAGGGCTGCATACTCTGAACAACAGGAAGGAATGGAGCAGGAGGAAATGTGGACGGAAGGAGGGTAAGACATCGGAACCCACAGGTGACATCTTGGGCTGCTGGATAAAACCTTCCATTGCATTTCGGATACCACACAAATCTCATTGTTAATAGTATTCTTTGCATTTTCCAGTCACCTGTAGGGTATTTCATAGGAAAAAATTATTCCGGAGTTAATTACTAGGAAATAACTTTCTTCTGCTGATAAGCTTATACATTTTCTCCTCAGGGATAAAAAGCCCTATGCCACACATTAGGTTTCCGATTCTGCTCGGTCAGCCGGAAGCTTGGAGCCAAAGTTACACTGCCAACAAAGCCGTGGTGGAGATCCCATCACCCACTGACCATATCCTGCTTTCCTTTGGCTTGTCTCTCATATTCTAATGCAATTTCTCTTTTATGTTGTTGTTGTTAGGATGACTTAAAAATGAACATTTTACCATTTCTGTGTATGTTATAGGAATGGCTTCAAATTCTTTGTGGAATGAGGTGATATATAAGTAAATAAATATGCACATAAATAAACTATGCAGGAACAAACTTTGGATGAACAAATTAAAGGGATAAAGAAGCGAGGGAAGGAAATCCTGAAATTGACTTCGGGCTTTTTCCTCATTTACATCAAATCCCATCAACTTATTCCCAGCTGCTACCACCCTTAAAGGAGGCACCATAGGTGTGGAGAGAACTTTCAAAAAAAGGCTAAGCAGAGTGGCTTATGGAGAATGGCGGTTGATCCCTTATTCTTCCTGTGTGCAGAGCATCAAAAACTAAGGGCATAGAATTCAGTTAAATTTGGACATTTCAGAGAGATCTTCCCCTGGAATCTTCCCTTTCCAATGTCCCCATAGCAGTCCATTTTATGAAGTATTGTGAGTATGGGATTTAGAGATCAAAGACTACAAAGTTTCTAGCCCCAACTGTGAGGACATGAACCTAACCTCTCTTACCTTCTGCAAAGGGTGGGAAGTAATAACAACTCTACAGGGTTAATATAAATATCAAGTGAAAGTGAAGGGGAGAACGCTATGTAGATTGTGGAGCACCGCACACAAATCTCATTATCACTGGTGTCAGGACTTCAGGGTTCATTTGTTTTAATCTTCCCCCCACTGCCACCATTAGTTATATTACACCGCTCACAAGAATTAGGGGATTAAGGGATGTGCAGAGACTCCAGTCCTTTCAGCCTTCTGTATTGGGTGTTTTCACCAATGAAATAAAAGTTGGTTTTACATCTCACTTGCATAACCGAACAACTTTCTTTGACTTGTCGTTTTCTTTTCTGATGTTCTTGTTTAATAAAATTAAATCACATGCTTCTTTTTTTTATCACTTCATATTCATTTTGAAACATCCCCTAATTTTTGTGAGCGGTATATTTCCCAGCATGCCCTCCCCCATTTCCAGTTCCCCCGTATGCTTCCGTCTTGCCTTGACCACTCCTCTGCCTTCTTCTTTTCTGGCACCCGTGGTAGACTTCTACGCAACCTTTGAAGCCCAGCTCAAATATCACCACCCTGATGAAGTCATAGTCCTGCCATTCATGATGAGTACTACTGGTTCCAAACTCTTGGTCACTAACGACTTGGTTCATGCCATGAATGTATTTGTTGCCTTATAGTTGGTTGTTCTTTGCCTGTTACATGTGCGTGAAGCTCCCTAATGCAGGAACTATCTGTTCATGTTTAAATCACTAGCACGTTGTAGGCACATCAAGTTCAAGATGTTAAAAGCAAATCACAAACGAAAGAGAAGATGAATTTTAAGACCTGTGAGTGGAGAACAAAATTTTCTCAAAATCCACCTATAAAGTAGAAATATTCAGTGTTATAAAAAGTGAAGTGATAAAAATAAATTAAACACCAGGGACTAGCATTAAAATGGACTATTTTGTGGCAGGGGTATGCTTATAGATGGATGCTCTCAGTTTCCTCAGAAAGCTTGGTTTCCAAGTGTAAGACTACATCAGTTTTGGACTGGGACCTTAGGGGGCTACCAAGAGCCCTTACTCTGCTGTCCTCTCATCAAAAGTGTTAACTCAATGGGAAGATTGTAGACAAAAAGAACTATGTTCCAAAACTTATTTCCCTATCTGTATTACAAAGATGACAATCCTACTTTATATAATTTCTGCAAAGAACAAAAGACATAGAGTATATTGAGGTGACTTATAAACCGAAAAGGACTGTCTGCATCTTTGTTATTATTAAATTCAGTCCCATGGACAACAACATTCAAAACAAATTTAAGTGTGCTCGAATGGCTAACCCCATTGTATTATTATTAGCCACCAAGGTCATATGTAGAGCATAGTGCCAGTCATGGAAGAATGGTAAGAGAAGACAGATTGCCATGATGCCTTTCGGTGCTTTGTTCCAGGTGTAGATTTTATCCAGATGAAAAAGTGGAGAGACCCTTCCCAGCTATGAATGAAAACTGGGAGTGATCTCTCCCCGTTGACAGGAAACCACTATTACCTCTGCTGACCTAAGAGAGCTGCTCCTTGGATTATGGAAGATTGTCACAGAAATATTGCATTCACTTAGCCGAGGGAGCTGTGTCAGCATTTTAGAAGATTGCTGAACTCAACTGTTTAGAGAGCCTTACATCTTCTCCCTGACAGTCCACCTCGGCAGTGATGAGGACGAGAGGGAACAAGACTACACGGGCAGGGGCATGCTGATTTACTCAGCCCCTACTCTCTCTCTGATAACGGGCAGCAGGGCAGGGGGGACCTTGTTCTCGCTGTGAGTGTTTCTCCTCGGGGCAATAGCTGTGCTCCTGAAGATTTATGGGCCAGGCGGATTTCTATAAATCAGATCATTTAAAAGTTGTTTGGGAAGATCACCATTTGACGAATTTCATTCAGAAGTCTGAGAATATTTTTGTGATGGCAGTTGTAGATGTTTTATAAATGTGAAATTTTATGTTAGATTGTTTTTGTGAAAATGTGGGTAATAATTGTAACTAACAAAAACGTGCTCATTTTAAGCTTTACGACAGATTTCTTAAATAGTGCAGCTTGTTCATATCATCTTGCATTTGCACAGCACTGTCAAATGCTGCAAAGCTCTGAATTTTATTGGAAATTGATTCAATTAAAGTAACTGGACAGTTTTCTCTGCTTGGAGTGCTCTGAAAATCTAATGTCTTTTTTGGCATTTTAGGAAACAACGGTGTTGGAAATTCAGGGCTATCCCATTTATCTACACCACTCCTATCTCTCAGCTATCCTCCTGAAGAGTAGAGATGGCTCTTCAGTGCTTACAAAATGTTTCAAGGACAATTTAGGGACATTGGTGTTGTGTTTATGCAACATTACTTAATGTTATACTTTTGGAAACAGGCTTGCCAAGTAGCTGGTCCTGTACCATCAGAAATTGCACATCTACACTCTGCCCGCCATTGTACCAGATACTTACACGTTAATTGTTTCATTTACTCATTGCAATAGGTACTATGTAACCTTCTCTACAGATGAGGAGCCGGAGGCACAGAAAATTTCAGTGACTTGTCAGATCTAGGACTTAAAGCCAGAGATTTCGTCCTACATCGTCGCTTCACCAGTGAGCAAAACGGACAAATGATTTAAATCAAGACTGAAGAATAGGGAAGTGGAAGGGAGATTTTTAAACTAGTGACAAAGGTATAGTAAAAAAAATGAAAAGGCTTCTTAATATTGATATTGTAACCTATAACTACCATTTGTCAAGCGTTTATCATGAGCCTGGCATTGTGCTCAGCGTTGCTCATTAAAACTCATAAAGTACTGTCTTATCATCCAATTGTACAGATGAAAAAATTGAGATGCTGAGATTGAACTTGATTTGCCTCAGACCATGTAAGTTAATAAACAGGGGCACGTGAACTCAGATCCGTTTCCTACTCTTTCTATAACACTCTATTGCTCACTCTCCAAACTCCTGGAAAGCAAATGCTTTTGCCTTTTAATAACAACCAGAATTTAGGCCCCAAGTTAAGACTTGTTCAATGATGTACAAGTCAATGAAGACATACAATCATGTACTTGGAAACTTAAAAACCAACATTTTCTTACTAGACCAACAATAACAAAAATCTTTCTTTGATGCTGTGAAAGTAGTAAAACTATAGCACTTATCTTCCCTAAGATGCAGCAGAGGCTTAAAATAGGGCAAGATAGATTTTTAGAGATAGGGTTTTATGAAAGTTATAAGTGCACACAGTTTAAAAAGTCAAGTTGTTTTACATGACATAATAGAAAGCAGCAGTTTCCTGCCTCCCCTCCCCCCTCTTATCCCACTTCCCAAGCCAACTACTTACATTTACAGTGTCCTCCATGTTTAGTATGTCGTGTACATATTGGCATTTCTTATTAATTAATTTATTAATCTATCGTAGCAGTTTTCAACTGGTATGTTTAAAACACAAAATACCTGACTATTTAGTCAGGGACACAGACCCCTTTTTTCTTAGATTGGCAAATAAAAAAATGACAACAGCCAACACAACAGTAGCCATCTGGTGTGAATGAGTCAAAATTATACCTTCTTTTTTTTTCAGATCAGCAAAAGTATATTTTTTTGGTGTGCCTTGGAATTTGAGTAATAGTTTCTGTGTGCCATGAAATGAAAAAAGTCCAAAATTGCTGAGCTATTGCATTCGTTTCCTGGGGCTGCCTCTACAAGGTGCCACGAATTTGGTTGCTTACGTCAGAAGTTTATTGGCCTACAGTCTGGAGGCTAGAAGTTTGAGATAGACGTGTTAGCAGGGTGGGTTTCTTCAGAGGGCTGTGAGGGAGAATCTCTTACATACCTCTTAGTTTACAGTGGTCTGCTGGCGGTTTTTGGCATTCTCTGGTTTGTAGAAGCATCACCCCAATCTCTGCCACTGTCTTCGCATGGCGTTCTTCCTGTGTCTTCACAAATCTTCTCTCTGTGCATGTTTGTCTTTGTGTCCAACTCTCCGCTATTAATGACACTAGCCATATTGAATTAGAGCCCAGTTTCATGACCTCATTTTTACTTGATTCCTTCTGTAAAGACTCTGTTTTCGAATAGGGTCACGTTTTGAGATATCGGGGGCTTAGGGTTTCAATATATATTTTTTGGGGGATAATTAAACTCATCAGAGTTATCTATTTTTGAAAAATTTTATTGAATTTATTGGGGTGACATTGGTTATTAAAATCATATCGGTTCCAGGTATACAATTCTACAGTACATCATCTGTCCATTGTATTGTGTGTTCACCACTCCAAGTCTCCATCCACCACCATTTATCCCCCTTTACCCTCCTCCCACCCCCTTTCCCTCTTGCAATCCCCATACTGTTGTCTGTGTCTATGAATTTTTTCTTTGCTTATTTCCTTCAGCTTTTCACCCAGCCCACCAACCCTCTCAAAGCCCCATCGATTTTTTTTTTAACATAATAGATGAGGATTTAGCTTTTATGCCTTTCACATCTTCCTTCCACTTCCTTTACTCCTCTCATCTTTCTGGCAATAATTTTTTTCCTAGATTAAGATTCAGTGTTTTCATTATTATGACTATGCAAATATTATTTACATCTGAGTCATATAATGAGTCATGCACTGTACAACTTGGTTTTCATGGAATTACTAATAGTCTCTGTGTTCTTGTTTGCCTTGTTTTCTAAATAAAAAAAACACCTGAGTTCTGGACTGTAAATGGAATTTCTGCAAATAAAGTAAGAAATGATAGGAAACTGGTAAAAACATGGGCAAAGATTTGAACAGGTAGTTCAAAAAAGAGAAAAATACACATGGGTTAATAAGCAGATGAAGAGATCCTCACACCCATTGCTGATTAGAAAAATGAAAACATCAAACTATTACTTTATGCTTCTCAGATTGGCCGTAATTGGAAAGCTGTATGGTGCTGAGGGTTGGCAGGGATGCAGCAATACCAGGGCTTCCAAGTAGCACTGGTGGCAGCGTGGAGCCGGCCACCGTTCTGGAGAGCACCCTGCCGCTTCCACCACTGCTTAGTCACCTCCGTCCCCTCTCCGGTGGCAATCCGGCAGAAATTCCTCACTGCGCGTGCGTGCGGGCAGCAGGGAGTTGGAGTCAATCTAGTTGTTGATAGATAAGCACTAGATTAAGTACGTATGACAGATGTATATTAGGGAACACTTGTGAAATAGAAGGGATGAATTAACTGTATATGTAGCAATGTGGATAGATCTAAAACTCAGCGCTGGGAGAAAAAATTATGAAAAATAAGATATTTAGCAGAATACAACTTATATAAATTAAAAGTACAGGCAAATAATGCAATACACATTTAAAAGTAACTCATAGAAATGAAATGACATACTTCAAACATATGTAAACAGTGCTTACATAATTATGATTAAATAAATATTTCACCTGAGTCACATAGGGTATTATGATTACATTTCTCATTTTGGGCGTTGGGGGAAGTATGGTTTTTTTATCCTTGCCTGAGGTTAATAATGGAATAAAATTTTCAAGGATGAAAGCAAACTTGTTTTGTTTGTTTGTTTAATCAGTTTTCTGTGCATGTATCGCTAATTCATCTGTCAACTCTTTGCCAAGTGAATATATGCCTTCCCTTTATATATAAATTCCTCAAATAATCTATCACCTAATTTATATTTATATTTTCTGCCATGTGAGGACACAAGTGGGAGGCAGCCATCTGCAAGTCAGGAAGAGAGGTCTCATCAGAAACTGACCCTGCCAGGTCTGGGACTTCTGGCCTCTGGAACAGTGAGGAAATAGATTTCTGTTGTTTAAGACACCCAGTCCATGATATTTTATGTTAGCATGAGCAGGCTAACACAGATTTTCACATCAAGAAGTGAGGTGCTGCTGTCACAAATACCTAAAAATGTAGAAACAGCTTTGGAACTGGCTGATGGGTAAAGGTTAGAAGAGTTTTGAGGAGCATGCTAGAAAAAAACCTAGATTTCCACGAAGGGACTGTTGATAGAAATATGGCCATCTAAGGTGGTTCTGGTGTAGACTCAGGAAAGAGGAGTAGGAGGGAAAGCCTCTGTCTTCTCAGGGAATTCATAAACAATCATGACAAGAATGTTGGTAGGAACATGGATTTTAAAGGTGATATTGGTGAGTCTCAGATGGAAATGAGGAACATGTTATTAGAAACTAGAAGAAAGGCAATCCTTGTTATAAAGTGGCAACACCTTACGTTGCTAGTGTTTTATGAAAGGTAGAATTTGTGAGCAATGAAATAAAGTATTTAGCTGACAAAATTTCTAAGCAAAATGTTGCAGATGTTTCCTGGGTTCTCTTGACTACTGTAATATAACATAAGAGGAGAGAGATGAATTGAAGAAGAAATTGTTAAGCAAAAGGAACCAGGCATGAAGATTTAGAAAATTCTCCGCCTTTACGTATTATAAAAATGAGAAAGCTTGTTCTGAAAGGTGTGGTTGAACAACCATTTGATAAGGAGATCACTATGAACCACGAATTTAATCAGACATTTCATCAGAAGCCAGGAATAGAGATGTGATTTTATCAGCAAAAACTGGGGCTGGCGATAGGACAAAATGAAGAAAGATGACTCGGCAGGACAGGACAATGGAGCTATTTGCCTGCAATCCTGTGCTATTCTTCAAGAAGAGGGAAGAATAACCCCGATTTTTCTCTCCTCTAGTTTCTTTATTCTCTTCTCTAAAACTCCCAAAATGTGGCTTTAATTATATTATCTTCCCCTCGCTCCAGTTTTCATCTCTTTATTTTATACATTTTGAGAGATTTTCTTAAGCTTGTCTTCTAACTTCTATGAATTTATTTCTGCTCACTTGTTTTTAATTTCAAAAGTTTTTATTTTATGCACATTAGTTTTTTTCTTTTTAAAGACATGCATGGCCTGACCTGTGCTGGCGCAGCGGATAAAGAATCAACCTGAAATGCTTAGGTCATCGGTTTAAAACTCTGAGCTTGCTAGTCAAGGTGCATATGGGAGTTGATGCTTCCCACTCCTCCTCCCCCCCCCCCCCTCTCTCTCTCACACACACACACACACACACTCTTTTTCCTCTCTCTCTAAAAATGAATAAATAAAATCTAAAAAAAATATAAATACGTGCATATTCTTGCTTGATCCTTATAATATTCTCTTATTTTTGTGAACAGGTCAGTTGTTTTGAAGGTGTTTTCTTCTGTTCTCTGCATTATTTTTTTTTCTTCTGAGATTCTTTTATTTTTTGTTGTTGTGGTCTCTTTCATTTTGGAAGCTTTCCCTCAAGTATTTGGTGAGATGGGGCTCCTTGCTGAAAGAGCAAGACTCTGAAAGCTTAAGAAAATGAATATCCTGAAAGTAGGAACAGAACTTGCTAACTGGTGGGTTTTACTGTAAAATGGTCTGGCAGGGCTGGGCAAGAAACAAAGGCAACTATGATGAGTTCTTTTCTACTGAGCTGATCACTTTTCCCAGCGATGGCTCTTCCAGCCTCCCTCCTGAAGAACATCTGCTTAGCTTCTAGCATTCTTGGTTTTAATATCATCCTCCTGTTTTCAGTTTGAAATGCCACCTTTCAGCTCTGCTTAATGACCCCAAGACCAGAGTCTCTGGCTCAGCCTCGTTATACAATATACATCTAGTCTTTTGTTGGAATGGAAGGTGAGATCATCCAGAAGCAGATTCTCACTCAGAATCCAACTAACTCTACGGTTTCAATCCTGTTTATGCCCCAACTTTCAAAAGTACATTGAACCATACATTCCTGAGCCTCTTTGAGTCCTCCCACATGCATAGGCTTTTTTTAAATGGGATACCCTCATAATCAATTTAGGATTCAATCTTTAGTGGTCTGGTAAGTCAATTACCACTTTGACATCTGCTTTCTAGTTTTCAATATTCTGTTGCTGCCACCTTCTTTCCCATTCTCTTGTCATTGGGTATTACGTCTTTTATACCTTTGTATCATTGTGATATTGTTTGGGGAGGGAGAATTGGCAAGGCACTTCTGTTGAATCTTCAATTTGACCAGAAGTTCTACAAAAAGTTTTTGAGAGATATAGTGATATTTGGGAGACATTTAGTAGTTATTGAAATGGAAGATTTCAGAGTCAGAGACATGAATTTTAGTTCCTTGTCCAAATTCTTCATGGCCATGTGGCCTTAAGCATGTTAACCATTCTTGGTTTCATAGGTAAAAAGGGGATAATAACACCTATCTTACAGAGTTGTTAAAGTTAGAAGCATGTGTAAAGCATGTAGTTCAGAAATAGATATATAACAAATACTGAACAAATATAACTTTTATTATTTTATTGTTGAAGGACAGGGGAACCATTTGCTTACTGTTTCTCTCCACTAAGGAAAAATAATGAGAACCAAAAAGAAAATCCAAGTAAAATGTCAAATAAACCTCTTTCCATATTTATCAAATGCAAGATTCTCAAACAGACATTAAATTGGAGGATGGTGAAGGCTCTCCTACTTTCCACGTAGCACAGAGAGCAGTTCCATATGACCAGTAAGCAACTTAATTTACCTTCCTTACTGCAAGTAGGTAGAAAGGCTGAAAAGTGGTAAGTGTCCTCTGTGCTCTTTGAAGTCCCTGCAACTTTTATCCTCTCTGGAGAATGAAAATGCAGATAGAGTATGGTCCATGTAAACACAGACAAGTTTAAGAAGAAGCAGGAAAGAAGAGACATAACAGACCACTGTGGCCTTTTGAATGAATTCATCCCACTCTCAGGTAAAACTACAGCCTATTGAATGACAGACTAATTCCAAATAAATTAGTTCCATAATGATTCAAATGGTTAGAGGAGAAATTGGAAGAGTCTACCCAAATCCACCTCCCCAGGCCTGTCTCATAGGAGGGGAGAGATATCCCTTACCATGGTAAGGACAGAAGAGGAAAAATTTCCTTCTGAAAGAATTATTGACATTACAAAGACCACATCCTATGCCCTGTCATATTTTACTCCATGTTTCTGTCACCTTCAGAATATAGTTCATTACACTGGGGAATAATTTTATTTTACTTTCTGTTGCATGAGGTTTTACAACTTTTTCTATATATCTCTGCATTGCTGATTCCAAATCTGAAATCTGTTTTGTTGGTGCATGCTCTAGTTTTTATGCAATTTTAATTTTTTTTTGTTACAGTTAATGGCATGCATTGGTTTTTAAATTGGAGTTATAGGGCAATAACTCTCGAATTGAACAAAACTACAAGGCAATTAATGTATTACAAACATCACTTTTACATAATTGTATTTGTTTTTAAATGTAAAAAATATTATTTGATAGAAAACACCTGCTTATTTTGTTTTAAGATTGGATAATGGCTTCTTTGAGTAGGCGTAAATGTAAGAATAGTCCTGACACCTTCTGTTATATATGTGGCTGTTACACACTTCAACATTAAAGGTGCAATATTTCATCATTTGTGACACATTCATATATTGCCTACTTTCAAGTTCCCCTTGGCAATCAAGACAAGAATTGGGCTCCTCATATTGTGTGTCATAATTGTGACAAAATGCTTCATGACTGGACAAAAGGAAAATGCAAAGGAATGCCTTTTGATGTTTCCATTGGTTTGGCGTGAACGTAAGGACCACAGCAGTGACTGTTATTTCTGTCTGACCCATACAAAGGGCATTGCCAAGAAAAAACAGCATATGATCGCATATCCTAATATCCCACATTCTGAGACACTCCCAGTTCCATTTTTCAATGGTTTTATTTCTTCTAAGGACGAAGAAAGTGAATATGGTGATCAAGTATATTTTGATAAGATGCATGAAGAAATGATTGTAGAACCTTAAAGGTCTTCTTCTGATGCCAAGTAGTCATTAACCCCTCAGCAGTTTAGCCAACCCAAATTGAATGACTTAGTAAGAGATTTGGGCCTATCAAACAAAGCAGCTGAGTTATTAGCCTCCAGGCTTCAAGAAAGGAATGAACTTCATCGGTCAGCTAAAGTATCCCATTTCAGGAGGCGTGAACAAATTTTTGAGGGCTTTTTTTCCAAAGATAAACACTTTGTTTACTGTCATGATATCAGTAGTCTTCTCAGCCAGCTAGGTGTTACCACATACAGTCCAACAGAATGGCCACTATTTCTTGACAGCTCTAAACAGAGTCTGAAATGTGTTCTCCCACAGAACGGTAATGTTTATGCAGCAGTTCCATTTGGTTATTCAACTCATCTGCGAGAAGATTTTAATGACATAAAAATTGTCCTCGACTTACTGAAGTATGAGGAGCATAACTGAAACATTTGTGTGGATCTTAAAATGGTCAATTTCCTGCTAGGACAGCAGAGAGGTTTCATGAAGTATCTTTGCTTTCTGTGTTTGTGGGATAGCCGAGCTCTGGAGAAACACTGGACACTCAAGGAGTGGCCAAAACGTGAAGCTGTGGAAGTAGGGATGCAAAATATTGTGAATGAACCTGTAATTAATTGAAACAGGATAATTTCCCCCCACTTCACATCAAACTAGGCTTAATGAAGCAGTTTGTTCAGGCTTTGGATAGAGAAAGTGAATGCTTTCAACATATTATTTCTGCTTTTCTTGCCTTGTCTTTCGAGAAGATAAAAGCATGTGTATTTGATGGACCTCAAATTATTATATTTTCACAAAAATAATGCCCAAGAAGACATTCTACTTCATTATGCATTAAGATTCACTTCCTGAACAGTCACCTTGATAAGTTTCCCGAAAATCTTGGAGCTGTTAGTGATGAGCAAGGAGAACGCTTTCATCGAGATCTGAAAACAACAGAAGAGCATTATCAGGGGTGATGGGACAGAAATATGATGGCAGACTACTGCTGGAGCATCAAACGAGATTGTCCTCAGCAAGTACACAAACGTAAGAGCTACAAACACAAATTTTTGCCTGAATAAAATTTAAATATGTTTTGCACAAATTTTATAATTAAAATAAGTGTTTTAATATGTTCTATTTCAAAATTGTAGACAAATTCTCATGCAATCATATCTTTTTAGTGTATTAGTGTAATTACTGCATTATATAAAATATTTTATTTTCACAAAGATGATGCCCAAGAAGACATTTTACTTCATTATGTTAAACTAAATGTTGAAAATTTTACAATAAGATGCAAACCTAAAGTCTTGAATTGCAAAATAATTGTATCTTACAGAGAAAAACTAATGTCAGGTTTGAAATCAGCACACTCAAATTAGGTAGGAACAAGTGTTTTTGTGGATGCAGCAAAAGTTTCGTTCCCCAGTATTATTTTTTTTATATATATCTTTGTCTGACTCACTTTTCTGTAATTCATTTATATTGTCCATAACCTAAAATTTCTCTCATTTCTTTAAGTTCTTGAGGTAGATTATACAAGAACTGGTCCCTCCCCCACAAAGGGATTCATTCATATCTACTGAGCAAAGAATGGGGATTTCAAACAAATCAAGAACCACTCATTATTACTATTACTATTATTATTATTATTCTGAGAGAGAGAGACAGACAGGGAAAGACAGACAGAAAAGGAGAGAGATGAGAAGCATCAATTCATAGTTTTGGTACCTTAGTTGTTCATTGATTGCTTTCTCATATGTGCCTTGACTGGGGATTCCAGCTGTGCCAGTGACCCCTTTCTCAAGCCAGCAACTTTGGACTCAAGCCAGCAACCTTTGAGCTCAAGCCAGTGGCCATGGCGTCATGTCTATAATCCCATCCTCAAGTTGACCATCTTGTTCTCAAGCTCGTGAGCTCTTGCTCAAGTCAGATGAGACTGCACTCAAGCTGGTGACCTTGGGAAAGAATCACTCTTTAAATTGTTGCTTCTGGCCCTGGCCGGTTTGCTCAATTGGTTAAAAGTGTCATCCCCAAATGACCAGGTTGCAGGTTTGATCCCTGGCCAGGGTGCACGTGAGAAGCAACCAACTAATATACAGTTGAGGGGAATAACCAATGAATGCTTTCCTTCCCCCTCCCCTCTTCCTTCCTCTCTCTGTCTTTCTAAAAAAAAAAAATCAATAAAAATAATTTTTACTTTCTTGATGGGAATGTGGTCCACAGAGGTCCAGTTTGGTAACAGAAATCACACCTTCAGTCTTCTCCCTAGCCACACATTGATGTGAAGCTTCTTTCTTGGGAAAGATGACACAGTCAAAGGGTCCTTCTCTGGGTTCCTGTAAGTTCTCACGCTTTGGTCTTCTGACCTGTGGGATTGGAACGCAAAATAATCTTCTCCAGTGACTTCCTTTCTTTGGAGGGTGATTATGAAATCTGGATTTTTGGCCATGTTTAGCATTTGGAAAAGTGAAATTCCTATACAACTGAGATCCCTGTTGTGAGAATAATGAATGTAAAACAAGCAAATAAGAGCCCTATTGGGACGGAAAGGTTTCTACTCACTGCCCATGACAGAATTTCATATCATCTGCTCCTTCATTCTCTTCTTTTTTATACCCACCTCTTCCTCTCTCTTTTCTTCTTCATGGCTCCTTATTCTTTACATTTTTGTCTTATTTAGTGTTTTTTTTTTTATCCCTTTGCTCCTCTTAGTCCTCCTCTTCCTTTTCCTTCTTGTTCAGCTTTATCTTTCCCAGGTTGTCACCGTTCAACACCATCAATCAGGCAAGACACGGAGCAAAGGCTTTCCAGAGTTACTAACAAGACAGGCGAATTCTATTCTCATGGAGCTTACAATTGCGAACGTCGGGGTGCATAGGACAGACTTAGGAATCTTAGACCAAATTCATGGGCTTCTATTGGAATAGTCTGCCTTCTCATTATGGGTGGTGAGTACCATGCCATGACCTCCTCTGGGCCCTCCCCTCATTTCTCAGGGCACCGGGGACCAGCAACCACCCGGGTTTGTGCCGCGCTCACCCTCTGACAGGTTTGCACTGATGACCCGAGGGTGAGAGGAGCTGTATAACTTGATTACATTTTTTTAAAATTCCATTTTTCTCATGAAAAGACACCTTCAGAACACAATGTCAGTTTATCTCTGCAATTTTAGACATCAAATAGCTTATTTTTCAGTTCTCTCTGGGTCAGAGAATGTTATTAAGAAGAAAAATGTAAAAAATATTGGTTTTGTAACAATTCAGTATCCAAACTGAAGGCTCTAATAAACTCATAGAAATGTTCTTGCTTTGAAATTCTTTATAGTATAAAGGAAAGATACAAAAATATTATGCAGGGCAAGAGTGTTCTAACATTTACAACAGAAAAATAAAACCAAGCAAATAACACAGTCAACAGATTTTTTGAATGTTAATGTGCCGAAACATCATTTTTTGGTGGGAGTTATCATGTAGGTTCTAGATGTTATGAATGTGAGATTTTATTACTTGAACCTGTGGGAGACCACTTGAGAATCTGGAGGGTAGGTTTTGCATGAACAGAAAAGAAGAAGAGGAGAATTACTCCTTAACTTCTCTTTTTATGTTAGAATCCATCAACCGAGATGTTTACCCCATTTCTCAGGGTAGGCGAAAGACATTTTTGGTCTAGTTTCTGGGCCCCAGGATTACAACTGCATTTCCAGGTATGGTGAGGGTGCTTCATCAGCACAGGCCCTGAGAAATTAAAACAACTGGTACAGTGTAATAACAGTAAACAAGCCATTTCTTTTTTTTCTTTTCTTTTTCCAAATACACCGATAAAAGATATTTTGTCTTCAAGTGCTAACACCCATGCAGGAGTGAGAGATGGAAAACTGAATTGTTCCATCGGTAATTTCAAGCAGGGAAAATGAGTTACAGGCCTATCAGTAAAATACAGACAGAGGTGGACCCAGCCAAGCAGAAGGAAAATGACTAACCACCATTTCCCCTTATTCCCATAACTGATTGGACATAAACAAAACCTTCTCCCTTAAATGAGAGGCAGAAGTCGGAGACTGAGCAGTGGCTACTTCTCAAGATATCTTTGTCAGCAAGATGGGTTCAAGTTATGATTTCACTGTGTCTATGATTGACATTGTTACGGTTCTTAGAGCAGTTACCATGGAAACAGAAAGGCCTTGCATGTATTTGAAGTAATTCACCTGACCTAGTGCTCAAAATGAGGAAGGGCTGAGCACAAGTATTTCTCCCAAGTGTTCCCCACGATCTGGCCAAGGCAGGCTGCAGTCCTGGCTGTGATCTAAAGAGGTGGTTAAGCAGTGCCCTCAAGGAAGGATGAGAAAATGGCAAATTTCTGCATGTGCTTAGACACATTCCAGCCTGAGATCTTCCCCAGGGGGTTATGATGCTGTCAGTAGTCTCTGGTGCTTTCTCTTTCCCATATACGGACCTGATTTCTTCCCTTTCACACCTGTTCTTTGCTGGGGAGGCCTACAGAAAGGATCTTTCAATCAACTTGTAGCAGGGCATTGGTGTCACTTCCAGGCCAGAGGAAAGTGGGGAGAGAGGTTGAAGTTGAGAGAGAGAGAGACATTAACCAAGCCCAAGGTGGTTCTCTGCGTTGGAGTAGAGGCATGACACTCTACTAGAAATGGTATCAGGATTATGTTAAAAGGCCAGCCTGTGGTTCCCCATTCCTTTTAGAGCAGAGGGTGGAAGCCTGGGAGGATGTCTGTCATACCATCATGACATCTCTTCCACTTTAACATTGGTTAGATCTGCCCAAGACCCAAACACTCTCCACATTCTGCTTTCCCCTTTGCTAATAGGTCCCCCTGGACCCTGGACTATCCCATGTCCCATCTCTTTCAGGATGCTCCCTTTTTTTTTTTTTAACTCATGAGAGTGCTGGCAAGGTTTTCATTCTTTATTGCTTCCTTAGATAATTTTTCTACCAATACTCTTCAATCTTCTCTTTGAAAACCCCAGATGACTACTTGAACTTGAGCCATTTCCTTCCCATCTTCATTGCTGTCATTGACTGACCTCTGGGCTCTTCTACTTCTTTCAGTGACTCTAGCACCTGGCTTGGCATTTTACTTCCTGACCTCCACCCACCTGATACACAAGGAATTCAATTTCACACCAATAACTGCTAATACATTGGTCCTCTCCTGCTCTTGGCTTTCTCAACTCTGCTTAGTCTCATCTGTCTGCTGACCTTGGTCACTAGAGCACAAATAATTGTCTTTGACCTCACTTTCACCCAAGATTGAGAAGACCCTGTTATTGCCACTACTTCCTATTTTTCTGCTTGATGCCCTCTCTCACCCTCAGTGGGCCTCCTGACCCTGTCATGCCTCCAGTCTTGGGAACCGCTCTGTTCTCTGACTCGCAGACTCTCTTGGCCTCTCTGGCATACTTACCTAGCTGGGTCACTATGGTTAATGAGTTCAGCTTCTTTTTCAACACCAGTTTGGGCTCTCTTGGACCTTCTATACTGAATTGGGTATGATATTAATGAATCCATTCTTTTCTCCATTTCATCAACTATTGACTAAGCAATTGGCATTCTTATAGGCACTGGGGTTATGAGGCAGCTCTCTACTCTCTCAGAACTTATGGAATAGTGGGTGAACCAAACAACAAAGGTGATACACAAAAGTACAAACTGAAGTGTTAAAGGGAAGTAAACAGGGTGTAGTGGAGAGAATGGAATAGTACTGAACGTTTATAAGGCCCAGAAACTATTACACGTTTCTTATGCTTATTAATTAATATTTAATTTTCACAGCCAGCCTCTGAAAAATGACTTTATATTATTCCCATTGTATAGTGGAGAAAAATTAAATGACTTGCCTGGGGTCACACAAGTGGTGGAGCTGGAATTTGAAATAAGGCTGGTCCCTTGGTCTACCTTCACCACTAAATCCCTGTTTTAGAGCAGTGATTAGGGTACTTTCTAGACAAGTTGGTCATCAAGGGTCTTTTTGAGACTAAAGCATTTAACCTGAGGATTCAGGAAAGAGAAGGAGCCCTCCGCACAGACATAAATAAATTAGAGTCAGGAAAGAACATTTCAGTGGCTGAGTAGTAAGGAACATGGTTCATTTGACAACTGGAAAGGTCAACATGGCTGGACTAGAGACAGGATGAGAGAGTGACACATGATTGGGCTGGAGAGGAGAGCTGGACCAGATCACCTCAGACAGCTTTGGCAGCGTAAGGGATTTTTATTGTATTCAAAGAGGCATAGGGGAGCCAGAGTGTTTCCACTTTTGGAAAATCTCCCTGGCAGACACACCAAGACTGGATTGGGGGTTATGAGAGGAAGTGGGGAGAACAGCAGGATAGCTTTTGCAGGGCCCCAGACTAGGGCCATTTGTGGCTTGGACGGCCACAGTGGCAGTGGAGATGGAGAGAAGAAGCTCTGTTGGAGATACACTTTGGAAGTAGGATTGATAGTATTATGGTAAACAGAGGGCCTGAAGGCAGGGACCAATGAGGATGAGTCTCAGGTTTCCTATTCAAATCAGTGGATGTTACCCTTATTTTACTGAGCAGATGAGACCATTAGGCTGCCCGACCCTCAGCTCTTCCTTGCCCCTTCTGAATTACCATGCCTCTCTGTCCTCTTTTTCCCCTGTCAGAGGAAGTTGTCTTCTTACTCTGCTCACATATAACATGTCCAGTCAGCAATGCTGAAACACTCTCTGATGTTGCTCAGTTTTTTATTCTGTCATGTATCTCTAAGGGTTCCTCCTCTGGTGTCCTCCTCATCTTACATAACAGACTCAAGTTTTATCTACTCTGAAGCAAAAACCCTGCTCCAATGCTCATTATCTCTTGAGTTTCTCCCTTCATTCCCCATCATCCTTTGAAAGCAAGACATTTTAGTAAGTGGTCCCTATTTTTCATGATTGTTTCCCAGAATAGATGTTCTCAGCTGGATGTCACATGAGCAAAGAGTGATGTTAGGCCATTTTGGGTACTATCCAGGCGTGTGATTTAGCAAACAGTCCTGAACGCTTTGCCTCACATCGTGTTCCCCTTCCCTCCAAGCCCCCATAGTCTTTGTTGGAAAAGGCTTACCAAACATAAGATCTGGCTAATGCAAACACATTGGGAAGGAGCTCGTATTGTTCCCTGGGAGTTTTCTCCCATGGAATCTCCAATCCAAGGTTTTCAAAGTTTGTTCAGCTGAGCATCCCTCTGATTTGCTTCTTACTTCTACCCCTCATAACATGCAGGGAAAATTGGGTAATAATGGTTTTCCGTTGAAAAAATGAATAAATTATGGTGTATCCTCTTCTTCTTTTTTATTTTTCTTTTCTTGTTTTGGTATTTTTCTGAAGTGAGAAGCAGGGAGGCAGAGAGACAGACCAGATTAAAATCCACCTGGCATGCCCACCAGGGGTCAATGCTCTGCCTATCTGCAGCCTTACTCCATTGCAACTGGAGCCATTCTAGGGCCTGAGGCGTGGGCCATGGAGCCATCCTCAATGCCTGGGCCAACTTTGCTTTAATGGAGCCTTGGTTGTGGGAGGGGTAGAGAGACATAGACAAGAAGGAGAGGGGAAAGGGTGGAGAAGCAGATGGGAAGTTCTGCTGTGTGCCCTGGCCGGGAATCCAACCCAGAACATCCATATGCCAGGCCGATGCTCTACCACTGAGCAAACTGGCCATGATGTATTCTCTTCTGATATGGCAAAAATGTGGCTTTCTTAACCCTTTGATTAGTGAGTATTTTCTTTTTTACGGGGACAGAGAGATAGAGAGTCAGAGAGAGGAATAGATAGGGACAGACAGACAGAAATGGAGAGAGGTGAGAAGCATCAATCATTAGTTTTTCATTGCCGTCGCAACACCTTAGTTGTTCGTTGATTGCTTTCTCACATGTGCCTTGACCGAGGGCCTTCAGCAGACTGAGCAACCCCTTGCTGGAGCCAGCGACCTTGGGTTCAAGCTGACAAGCTTTTGCTCAAGCCACATGGGCCCGTGCTCAAGCTGGCAACCTTGGGGTCTCAAACGTGGGTCTTCCGCATCCTAGTCTGACGCTCTATCCACTGCGTCACCGCCTGGTCAGGCTAGTGAGTATTTTTTATGCCATCTGATGTCTGGGAGTGAGCTATTATTTTTCAAAAAATGAAATTAGTTCCAGTTAGTTTTATTAACTTAAAATCATGTTTGTTTGATAACCGATTTATGGAAACAAGAAGAACATACATTTATCTTTTTTTAATGTTGCCTTACATATTTTTAAAATAAAAATTTTTATTATCTCATGCAATTCTTGCATACCTCCTATCTATAAATAAAGAAGTATTGTTATTAGCAGAATCTCACATATATACTCACATATGATGATATTCTTAGGACACTTTATAGGTATTATTATTTATTCCTTTTGTTTAAAATTTTTTCAAACTGTGGTATTCCTCACAACACAGATGAAGGCAAAGTGGTTCATTACACTCAATGCATTTCACCCTTGTGTCACTCCATTTACGTTCCCTTCTTGTAGTATGCTGACATATGAAGCATTTTAATTGTGGTTATCCTCTGAGGCTGTTGCAAGGACTGGCTTTGGGAAGTGATGCCCTGAAAGATGAAGGCTCTCTCCTACTGACAATGGTCAACCTCCTCTGGGTGATTTTCTTTCTTCCACAAATTCCTCCAAAAGCTGATCAGTGAGCTTCAGTCTGAAGTCATATAGCTGTGGTCTTCTTCCAATCTTCATCAAAGTTTAAAGATGTGCATGTACAATTGTACTCTGTATGGTTAGGAGGCATGAGGTCGTACATGAACATTCATACTACTTAAAGGGTTAAACATATGGCCAAATACCTGGGATCATGTTTAAATACTCAGCGTTGGGTGGTCATCCAAGTAATATCAAATGGTTGGTGTTTTGAAGCAGTTTGTATATCCAAGATGGTTAGTTTCATGGTTATCCTTCACAGGATATTTTTCTGATGGGCCAACAGAAGGCCACCTGTGGAATTAAAGAGGACCAAAGAAAAGCTGGAGGATTGGCTTTGGAAACATAGGAAGAACCATTGAATGGGATTCAACTTTAATAGAGTGGCTGGGAGGAAATATTAGTGAGGCTAGTTTAAAAGTGAACTTTCTCAGCCTTGGCCTCTGTCAGTTTTTGTTCTATCCCGCAGTTTGGCGATACATACTGCTCAATTATCTTTAGACACTGAACTTCCATATCTTGGTTCATGCTGTTATGTTGACACTGCATCTCATGACCCTCTTTTCTGGCTTGCAAACTGCTTATCCTAGAAGTCCTGGTTCCAATGTCATAAAGTATCTCTCATCATCTTCAGTATACTGTAGTGTTTGAAGTGTGGGTTCTGGGGCCAGAATGCTTGGATTAAAATCCTGTCTCTGTCTCACATCAGCTGTGACCTTGAACAAGAGACTTGACTTACTTGTGCCTCAGTTTCCTGACACTCAAAATAGAAACAATCCTAGTAACTCTTTTATAGTATTGTCGTCATGCTTAAGGACCTGTCATGTGTCAAGTATTTAGAATATGGCTTGGTGCATAGTAAATGCTCAATAAATGTTGCCTAGTATTTTTACCTTGGTTGAATTATTTGTCCCTTCTTCTGAACTCTCATAGTATCATCTTCTCTGATTATCACAGTGCAGTGATTATTTGTTTACATGCTTATGGCTGTGGGCTCACAATTAGAAGAAGCCAGAAACAACGTTATTCTTTCCATCTCTCACAATATTTCATGTGATACATGGCCTGCAGTGCAAATTCAATAGATGCTTTTAAATTAATGAACTGTGAGAAATTTTGTGGGTCATTTGAAGATGAATTAATAGGGAACCCAAGGTGAAGTTATTGCTAATAAAATCAGCCATGGTGATTAACCAGATTTCATAGTCATTTGTATTTTGTAATTTTAGTCTTTGACTATGTTATGATCAAATCTCTACAAGTGTATATAGCAAGGTGAAAGAAGGGACCAAGGATTTATTGACTACAATCTATGTGCTATGTGAATCATAATCACTGTTCTCCTTTAAGTTATTATTACCATTCTACAGTTGAAGAAATTGGTTAGAGAAGTTTAGTGATTTATCTAAGGTCAAAAAACTAATGAGGGGCAAATCTAGGTTCCCAACCTATAGAGCCAAACTATAGACTCTAAAGAATCTTCTCTTTTTACTTTTATATATATTACATATCCCTTTCCATTGTTGTTAACTTCTCCCCATCACCTCTACCTCTAACTCCATCAAAGATTTTATAATTTAGCCATCATTGCCCTCAGGTCACTGAAGCTTATACATTACTTTTATTGGTATCTTTCTTCCAAAGAAAGGAAACCATTGTACCTGCTTTGTCAGTCATTGGTAGTCTAAAAATGCTTTTGTGACCAGATAAAGGAATTATGGGTATGAACAGGGAATTGAGGTGTTCAATTCAGCCTGATAAAAATATCAGCCTTTAACTGTCAGCTCTATTTAGCTTCATAGTCCTCTACTGGCATGGTGTAACCTCAGCCACAAAAGAGAGTTCTCCCCGAAGGCTCTCCTAGTTTCTCCAGCCCTTCCATCAGGTTCAGCTTGGGCTGCCCTCAGGTTCAGCACAGACCTCATGCTTCTGATTGGTAAAACTTCCTTCCTATCCTCTACAGAGAAATCTTTGTTATTGAATCTTTCCCTTTCCTGGGTATTTCCTGCCTAAACAATTCCCCAACAGTGACTGTTCTCTGCCCTTGAGTTCTTTCTACTTGTGAAGTTAGTTCCTTAGTGCATCTGCATTTTGATTGCTCCCGAGGTCTTTCAAAGTGGAAAAAGTCATTCCATCTCTGAGGCTCCCTTTCTCTGTACTAGGATTCCTATCATCCTGCATCCCTCCTGCCTTACAGAATAGTTGAAATGTTCAGGCGGTCCCAGCTTTATTTCCACCAGGGATCCATTTGGCTCCTCCATTCTCTGTTTTTACAGTTGAGAACTTAGTCAGTTGGGAAACAGAGCAGTTTACCCATCATTGGAGGGGATTTTTTTTCTCTTTTCTTTTTAGTTATATAACTTTCATTTATGAAAAACATTATACGTTCCTCAACAGCAAAAACTCGAGGATAAATTTCTACTCTTACCAAGGCATATCTATTTCAAAAAGTCTGGTAGGTTACACAGATTACCTACTTGTAGATAACAAAGAGATAACATTCCAGGGACAGTTATTAAATGATGGACTCTTGTGCAGAAGCACTCCCTCTCCTCAACAGATTTTGAATGATGCTAAAGTTTTAGGTTATAAAATCAATGTAGAGAGTTATACCATGGCAGGTTTTCACTAATTCCTCCACAGACTCTATTGTCACATTGGGAAAATAAATCATTCCTCTGTGCTCAGCTTTTCTATCAGTGGCCGATGACAGGGAACTCCCAACTTATCTTCCTGCTTCCACTCTTGTTGTCCTCTTAAGTACAGCGACCACAGTGATCCCAAGTCAGTCATCTCACCCCTCTGCTCAGTATTCTCCTGTCAGTCTTTATGATGGCCTACAGAGCCATTCATGACCTGGCTCCGTGTCTGACCAGCCTCCTCTGTCCTTTTTGTGGTCCCTTTACTCCAGCTACACTGGGCACCTTTCTGTTCTTTGGACTTAACAGCTACTCTTACTTTAGGGACTTGTCAGGCTCTTCCTGGATGGCTCTCCCATGTCTTTATGGCTCACTTTCTTCCAAATCTTTAAAATCCTGTGGGAGCTTCCCTGATTACCCTATTTTTAAAAAAATCACAAACCCCATGTTTTCACGTCTTTTCTACTTTGTTTTTCATCACCATCTATCATAGTATTTATTGCTCTTATTTGAATATTTTTTTTCTGTCGTTCCTCACGAAAAAATAAGTTTAACTTGGGTGGAAACCTCATTATGTGTTCATTGCTGTGTTCATAGTATCTAGGACAGTGTCTGGCACATGTTACTGTTCGATAAATATTTGTTAAATTAGTGAGTGGTTTAGCTCTGATTTGTCATTCTTTTCATAGATTTCCCTTGAGTTCTCTGATAAGGCTAGGTATAAGGACCCGGGTTTGGCTTCCTTTTCTCCTTGAAGAGACTGCCAGGAATTTGAATCTGTCATGAAGATTTGGGCAGTAACCAGATCTGGACCCTGGAGGGCTGTCAGGGGTGGATCCTTGCTCTTTATATTCCTTTTTTCTTGTATTTTCTTTTTTCCCCCTTGTTATAACATCCCACAAATAAATGACACTCCAGTCCATCTGCAGTGAGCTCATTCAGTCTTCATATTAGCCCTGTGAGACATATTTAAAAAGAGAGAGAGAGAGAGAGAGAAGGAATGCAACCAGCAATAATTGAGCATTACTTTGTGCCTGAAATAGAGCCAGGAATGTTCACAATGGTCATTTCATTTATGCTTCAACCATAGGATAGAGGTCTTTTCACTCCTATTTTACAGATGTGGTTCAGATATTTGGTGACCAGTGACCTGCCTGAGATCGTGAGTCACTCATACCTAAGCCTCCTGTCCATCCTCTGTCCTCTTTTCTCCATGCCCCCCAAATCTCCTTTGTGGGGCTTGGTTTCATTTAAGTCATATTTCAGGTTTGCTTCTTCTCTAAAGCCTTTTTGGCTTTGATTAGGTTGTTGTAGGTTCTTCATTTTGGTTAGTATTTGTCCTTAAGCATGAACCCAGGGACCACAGCAGTGAGACACAATTTAATGAACTGCAAATAATAAATGGATCGCTTAGGGTTTTAACTAATTGGAAGAAAGTTACCCCATCAATTCAGGGCACTGTGCATTGCAGAAATGAGATTGTCTTCGACATCTGACTTGGCACATTGACAATGACACTGGAGGTTTCATTTGAGAGGAACATCAGAGGCCCTTCATCCTACGAAGGAAAGATTTAAACTCTTTCAAGGCAGCACCTGAGTTTATTTCCTGAAAACCCAAGGATTGATTGGGAGGAAGCAGATCTGTCCCCAGCAAAAGTGCACACTACTTAAAAAAATGAAGCATTTAATTCAGCCAAGTTTTCTCTTTGGCAGAGTTTAAGACATATCCTCATCTTATAATCAACCCAGTCCTGGGAGAATGTCTCAAAGTTAAAAAAAAAAAAGTCCCCAAATTATCCAAATAGTGAAGCCTGAAAAGTAGCCAAGGGGAATTGCATCCTTCCTATTACAACCATATGTGCTTCCTGCACCCCCGTTTCACAATGAGCTGAACATGGAGCACTGTCTCCCTACCAGACACACAGCCCTACCTCATCCCATTGGTGTGATGCCGTTCTAGAGCAGAGCTGTAAGCCTGTGCTTTTCCTTGCACAGGGTTCCCATCACCATTAGCTGCCTGCTTCATTCCTACTCAGCTCATGTGTTTTGAATTTAGGTTTTTTTTTCCCATGTAGGCACCATATGTTATGTTTACTCATAGCAAAGGGGGTATTTTCTCCCTGAATAATCTTGCTTTAGTGCTTTCAGGATACATGCAAATAAATGAAATGACTTACCACCCAAAAGAACATTTTTAGAAAGTTGTGTAAATACAAGCATATCTGGGAGAGGCTTTTATAGGGAGCTAACTGGCTACTGGGTGTGCAGAAAGATTTGGGTTGGGTTTGCAAAATGTAGATGGCATGGAGCTCGAAGCAGTGTGCTTTGTGACTTGTCATTGGGGTTGTAATTGCTGTGATTGTGGGTTTCTTTTTTGTATAATTTAAAGAAGGGAAGGAGGGAGAGAAGGAGGGAGGGAGGAAGGAAGGAAAGAAGGAAGGAAGGAAAGAAGGAAGGAAGGTAGGAAGGAAGAAAGGAAGGAAGGTAGGAAGGAAAGAAGGAAGGAAGAAAAGGGACATATGTTGTCTGACTTTAGTTCCAGAAACATCTGGGTTAAAAATGTTAGCCTTGTCTTCTATTTGCAGTGTGGTCTGGGTTATGCCATTTAACCTCTCTCAGTCTCATTTGCCTCTTCTGTAAAATAGAAGTGATAATCTCTCCCTTATAGATTTTATAGGGAATAAATGATATTTATATAACCAGGATGTATGTAGCATATTTCTTCCCTTCCTTCACAATTCCGCCCTGCACCGATGGCTTATTGTTCCTCTGGGCACAGCTGGGTGGGTTTCCCCTCCCTCCCACTTTATAATCAAGTTAGATCATTCCCTCTTCATTCTTTCTCTTTGAAAGCATGCTTTCAGCTATGATTTCTGAAGCAGATGTACTACAGGTTAAATCCTGAGGGGGTCCCAGCACTGAATGTCACCTAATAGCGCACTGTTAAGTATTAATACCAATATTTATATAGCACTTATGTGTTCAAAAAACACTTTCAAAAATGACATCCTGTTTATTTCTTAAAATTATTTCATGAACTAGTTATTAGTATCTGTTTTTACCTGATTTTCCAGGTGAGGAAATTGGGGCTCTGCAATGTCCGGAGACTGCCAGGGCTACACAGCTGGAGGCGGTGGAGTGAGCGTGGCTCCCCTGTGCACCAACAGTAACAAACAGTACTTTTGGACTACTGATGCCACCTCTCACTACTGTGTTCCTTGTTCCCTTGTATTTCTGGGATTCCCGGGGCTCTTTCATAGGTGCTCACAAATGCATCCTCCAAGCCACAATGGCCATTTTCTTCCCCTCCAGGTTTGGTTTATTTTGGTGAGCTCTCTGGCCAGAAAAGAAGAATTGTAAAGGTGCTTTCCTGTTGCCATGGCTACTAGCGCCTACCATCAAAGGAGTTTATACTGAGGGACTGGCCTCATTGTGTTCCTAAAGTCATCAGTGTTTCTGCTTACCACTGATACCTTCCTAAGTGTAGTGACCCTGCTATCTGGGAATCTCTGTGGTAAGACCACCCCAGTGGGGATTGCCCTGTTGTGTGTAGGATTTCATTCCGCAAGCCCCAAGGGGGTCCTTCCTTGCCCCTACCCTAATGGCTTACAAAGTTTAGTGAAAACAGAGCTTTCAGTTTTACTATAACCTTCTTGAAAGTCCTAGTGAGGCCTTATATTGGGGTTCTCCAGAGAAACAATAGGGTAGATGGGTAGACAGACAGACAGATAGATAGAAATTTATTATGAGATTATGGAGGCTGAGAAGTCCCACATCTGTCATCTGCCTGAGGGAGGCCCAGGAAAGCCAGCAGTGGAGTTCTTGTCCAAACCCGAAGGCCTGAGAGCTGGGAGTGCAGATGTCTGAGGACAGCAGATGATGAATGTCCCAACTCAAACACAGAAGATGGAGTCACCCTTCCTATGCCTTCTTGTCCTTGCCAGGCTCTCAACAGATTGGGTGTTGCCCGCCTGCATTCAATGGGAGGTTGATCTTCTTGACTCGGTCTATGAGTTCACACTCTCATCTCTGAGACACCCTTATAGGCACAAATCATGTTTTAACAGCTATCTGAGAATCCCTTAGCCCAGTGCAGTTAACACATACAATTAACCATCACAGATGTTACTGATAAAAAGATAAATTCAAGGAACAGAGAACATCCTGACCTTGGAATTATCTTTCAGCTCTAACCACTGATTTTACTGATGGGCTTGATGGACTAGTTCTTATCTTTTAGAAAGTTATTTTCCTCTGAATTTCCTTAGTTCTTCAAGCAAATAAACTACATTCTGGTGGTTCCTACTTGTTTTCAACCACGCTGATGCGCGTGGTGACCAGAGCTTGGACCCATGCAGGACCTCTTCCATCCATGTATTATTTTAGCACTACTCGGACTTTGGGTTTGAAACATCAGTAACATTTCAGAAATAATTTGCAGAAGTCACATTGAATTGCTGTTTATTTTGCCAACCGAGGAAAACAACAAAACAGAACAAAACAAAAACAAAGCCATTTACTAAAGCCATAGAGAGAGAAAGATCTGGACCTTTGCCAGCTTTTTCATTTAATAACAGAAAGGCGGTCTGAAAAGCAAGAATGTAGAAAAGATATAACATCCAAATAAAGGACAGGCATGTTATTAAAAAAATAACTTTATCCAAAATTCATGCATCATTCTCCTATTTTTGCTGCAGACTCTAGAATATTTGTGACATTTGGGCATTTTGGAACTATATTAAATTGCTTCACTTGCTTTTCACAACGATACTGTGAGGTAAGTGTTACTGGTATCCCCATTTTACAACTCTAAGAAGTCAGGACCAGAGAAGTTGGGCATCTTGCCAAAAGTCACAGAGATAATAAGGAGAGGAGCTAGGACTTAAATGCAAGCCCTCCACTGCCAAGCATGTCTTTGCTTGGCTGACTAAGCAGCTCAAGATAATGGGGACACTCAACTGGAATGAAATCTGCTCATGTATTTAGAGTGTTTTGAGTATTTAAAATAAGTTTTCTTAAAATAGATCATTGTTTATAATTTTCTCCAGCATGTCATTTTGGCCATGCAATATTTATTAATAAATGTGCATACATACCTACAAAATTTTGTCACTCGGAATAATTGGCATTATAATTTGTGTGCCAATTCTTTTGTCTCTACAGTTCCTGAAGAATCTACTATAGAAAGAAATAAGAGATTATTATTATAATTTTAAATATTGCAGAGGGCCAGCTCTTTCTCTGTGTGTGTGCACATGCACGTGCACGTGTGCACACACATACACACACACACACAATGGGGGCAATCATGAAATCTTTCTAGATTTCATTTTACTTTCCTTTCCCTTTTCTATCTCATCCTTCCTGCATCTTTCTCTTCCCTAGAGTTTCTTTCTGTATTTTTCTTCTTTGAGATTGTGTCTGGTCATTGGAGATGTTTCCAGGTATTATTATGTTCTTGATTAATCAAGATTTTCTCATGTTGAGATGTTTCTTTTTGTCCAAATTAATCTTCGGTTTTCATCAACCATAATCATGTACAAGATGGTTTGTTTTCGTGATGGGCGGGCCAGAAGGATGAGGAAAACCATGAAGTGAAGTTGGGGCAGGCACAGACTTAACATTCGATATTTGATTTTTTATGAGCGCATCTAGAAGCCAATGCTTTGTAGTCACATGCAGTTTTCAGGGCATCAATTTCAATCAAATGTGTGGACTATAAGAAATATTCAGAACCTATAATTTAATATCGCTTTTATTTTTTATATTTACTGCACGGTTTTTATTTTTTAGTTCTTATGTAAAGTCAATGATGTAGATCTTAGAATCATCATTTTGTAGATGCAGAAAATTTGACAAAATATATGTGATAGGCTTAGGAGGTAGTCAACAGTCGGGGTTTCAGAAAAGTCTTGGTCCCATCCTTCTCAAAATAAAGACTATATGATATAGTTGAACCCATTCCTACTAAAATTAGGTAGGAAAAAACTTCATTTCACCTCACTTTGTTTCTGGAATGATATGCATTAACCTTTAGGGAATTCATTGTTCTTTTGAAGCTGAGCCCTTTGAAAAAAAATCTTTTGGTTGTTCACATGTTTATTTTTAATTGGGGAAAGTGAGCAGAATTTGGAGTCTAGAGACTTGGGAGAATGGAATATGAATTATGTGAGTTCTTTGTTTTTTAGGGGAAATTGTTTCAGCCTCCTATTTTCCTTAGGACCTAAGTGATCATCATACAAATATGTTGCTGTTCTCTTCACCAATTCTTTGTTTCCTGAGACAGATACTTGCGGAGCAAAGACATTTCCTTGAAACCCTTTGATTTTGCAGGTGGAAGGAACTCTAATTTTCTTTTAAATTATGTTCAGAAAAGACCATTTCCCTTTTTATCCTTCCCTTTGCCAAGAGACTTTGCATGATTACAGAAAAGTTTATGAAACCATTAGGATCTGTTTTTCACTTCTGGAGAAGTCTCTCTTGGGACTCTGTGGGAAAAAGATGGGATGAGGGAAGGAATGGGAGAGGCAGAGAGAAAGGGGAATTTTTTTTCAGAGTATCAACTAGAATATAGTAAACTTCTGAGTGACTGTTTTAGGGTTTGGTAAAGTTTAGTGATTTCTCAGAAGAAGTTGTCTGGAATAAGTGGCTAGGTTCCATTGTGACGGATTGATAAAATTCTATCTGATAGAATTTCAGTCCATCCTCCTAATTCATAATTTTCTGTTTAATCATGAGGAGGCTTGGGATACCAGCTCTTTGGGGGAGCTGAGGAAATCTCAAAACATAGAGTCTCTGGAACTTGAGAGGTTAAACATCATACATAGATCCATCCATTCATTCAATCAATCAGTCACTAATTCAACAAATATTTATTATGTATAACTGTTCCAAGAGTGACTCGAGGGGTTGAGTATAAAGTGGGTAACAGCAGATATGCCATCTCTGCTTGTATAGAACTTACTGTCTAGTAAGAAACAGAAAATAAACACATAAAAATACATAATTAACCTTTTGTTGAGGGCTCTGAAGGATAAGAGGAAAGAAAACAAAAAAAGAGAGAAAGAATCTGGGTCTCTTCTCAACCTTGCCTTGTTATGTTTAGTGAACCCATTAGTCACCATTCAAAGCCCATTCAGCAAAGAGGGCTCCATATTGCCAGTTCTGGTCCCAGAGGCAGTTCTGCACCATAACCTCCTTCCTGCCTTGTTCCTCGACTCTATTTTCATTTATTTGTTCACTTACTGATTCATTTATCCTCATTTATTGAACATGAAATCTATTCCAAGCCTTGTACCAGGTACTGGGAACATGGCAGTGGAAGCCAGGTGTGGATCCCAGCCTTATGGTGGGCACAAATTCATAGGATGTGAAGACACATTATCAGACAATTACAATGCAGTGGATATTGGCTGGTGTAGATACAAGGACAATTGAAGGCAGATATCTCTGACTGGGGGTGAGACGCCACGTGTAGAGGACTCAAGATGAAGGGAAACCACGGTGTAAGGAGTATTCTAGGCAGAAAGAACAGCATATACAAAAGGGGAAAGGAAAATCAGATTTTTTCAATGAACTAAGCAAAGTTCAGAATGACTGAGTGGAGATGTGAAGGGACAGAAAACTAGAGAAGGAGGCACAGACAAGGTAACGCAGGACTTTGAAGGTCATGTTAATTAGTTTGCATTTGTGCCGTACCTGCTCTCTAGGCATCTTCTCTTGGTTTGACCCTCGAGCCCTTCTTGTTTATTTATTCTTTTTCTGAGAATGCCACTCGCTTGATTATACCTCAGTCCCTGGAACCCAACTCTATTATCCATCCACTTTCCTGGTATTCTTAAATGGTTTGCCCTGGGAAAAAGGACTGGATAATAGGGTCTTAGACTAATGGAAAAATTTAAATGTCCCTTGACTTGTAATGTGGTCTTGATTGTTTTCACGAGATAAATGTTCTGAGCTTCAAAAAGGAAGAAGGGTTGGTCTTGCCAGCACTAGGTAATAGGGTGTCAAATGGCGGTCTTAGAGAGGGCAGGACTTCCAGATAGGTGGCCAGGAAACACTTGGGCTAACCATGGCTTGTTGTATTTCTGCCTCTTGCTTTCTGAAATAAAGCACGCTGGGGAAAACTGAGGTAGCTTGAAGAATAAATGGTGCTAAATTTTGCTTAAATCTCACCCTTGAGGAAGGGATTCATTTATGCAAGGGGTTTCCTTTAGGTCCATAGTCATCTATCTGAAAGGTTTGGAACCAATATATTTAATATGTCAAATGTTTCTGCATTGGGCAGAGTGAAGTATGTATTTTAGGGTTTGGTGCCACTTTGTATGGTAATCATCTGCAGCAAAATATACACATGTCCCCACAAAGGTAGATAAGTAAAGATTTAAAGAAGTTTCTAGAGAGTTGAGGTCAAATTTTGTCCCCCGCAAGTTTTGCTGCTAGGTAAGTTCAGTAAGTTCAGAGCTCTTGGCTTTCAGAATTGCAGATTAAATCAGTGTGGATCTGTAGCACATCAACTTGTTAGGCACAATGGAAAAAAATAGTCACAAAAGAAATCGAGAAACTCTAGAAGATTTTTAACTAAGAATGTGTAGCTCTGGTTGGAGACCCACTAAATCAAACCATCTAGGGGAGGACTGGGCAAAGATACTTTTAACAAGCTCCCTGGGCAAGTGATTCACATCAAAATTTAAGAACCTCTCTGCTCTGTAAGAAATTTCCAAGGGAGATGGTAAAAATCTTCTCTATACACACGAGAAAATATTGATCTTCTTTATATCTTTGTGAACTTATAAACATATCAGCTTTGCATCTAACAGGCTTTTGCTGGAGCTGAGGTCAGAATTCAGGAAGTTTAAGCTTTTGGGGCTTTCCTTTCCCTAGACTAGAGATAAAGACTGTCCCACCGGAAGACTGGGGTGATACAATGACTCTGTAGCTCTACTACTGTCTCCTCAATCACTTAACTGCTTTGACATGTCTCCTTCCGTCAGACTAGCCTCTGTTAGACACTGTAGAAAGAATGGTTGATTCCTGTTCTCAAAGAGTTTATTGTCGCCATAAAGAGAAAACACCTGCACATGCTGATGTTAATTAATGTCAGTACTTTTGAATTTGGTACAGTCCAACTTCCTATTGTTGACACTTCAGAGCTACATTGACACATGTTCTTTTAAAACTTTTAATTAATATTTCCATTTTGACTTTGGGGGAAATAATAAACTCATATGGCAGAGAAACTAGAGAGAGAGAGAGAGGGAAACTATTAAGAAAAGAATACGGGGGTGGGGACATTTTACAATTAATCAAGGTATGAAAATGATTACTCCATTTAAAAAAAGTAAACAAGGGATTGATTGGGAGTAGAATGAAAGAACATGGACTTTGGTGTCCAGTCAGCCCTGACACTGAATCTTGCTTCTGCCTTTATCAACTTTATGACCTTGGCCATATTTACTAAATCTCTGTATCTCAGTTTGTTCAAATACAATATAGATACAGGAACAAGTTCTTCATGGGGCTGCTGTGTGGAGTGGGCCAGCTTTGGTCTATAGAATCACACAGAACAGTGAACATAGGTTTCTTCATCCTCTTCCCCATAACATGTGGTTTGTCTGTACTTCTGCACTTGTTTCTGTGTCCTGTGCCATTTGTCGGTTGCTTGTTGCCCTCTGGCATTGGACTGTGAGCTCTTGGAAGTGGACATCTTTCTAATTCTTACATCCCTTGTGTTCGGCACGTGGTAAACACTCACCAAAGATTTATTGAAAAGGGAGGGAGTATCATGGATTACAAATTGTGTGAAAGAAGTGGGTTTTGAGCAGTAGTATATTGATAAGTAATAACCAGCTTGCCAATTAAAATCTGTGTGTGTATGTGGTGCCTTCTATTATAAAGTTTACTGGTATAAAGGGTATATAGCACAAATTTATAAATCATAAGAAAATATAAAATGCCTTTAGTGTCGATTCCATAGCCTACTAATTCTCTTAGAATGCTTCCCTAACTTTAGATCAGGGGTTGGCAAATTGTTGCTTGTGAGTCACATTTGGCCTGCCACATACCTACTTGTGTAAATAAAGTTTACTGAAATATAGTTATACCCAGCAGCTGCTATTGTGCTACAATGGCAGAATGGAGCCATTCTAACAGTGATCATAAAGCCCCCAATGCCAAAACATTCCTGTTCCTCTAAAGGAGATCTCTGTTCTTCCTTCTCCTCCTCCTTCTTCTTCCTTCTTATTCTTTTTCCTCCTTTTCGCCCACCTCCTTTTCTCTCTCCTCTTCCTTTTTTATAAAAGATAACCCTTTAAAAATGTTAAAACCACTCTTAGCTTGTGGACAATACAAAAATAAGCTAAGGGCTAGATTTGTCCATTGAGTCATAGATTACTAAGCCCTGGTCTAGAGAATCAATGGAACAATAAATCAAACACTGATTTGTAGCATTTGCTACTATAACCGACACTGTGGTATAATTACTCCCACCATGGCGATTTCTAGCAACCAACATGATCTCACTAAACATGGACTTGGAATATGTACACAATAAGGTACTCTTATAAAGTATTTCAACTGTGCAGAATCAGTACATGAAAATAACCACAAGAGCATAGATCATGAGAGATAGTTATGAAGTGATGAGTTTTGAATATTTACCTTTGTTTTAGGATAACATTTAATTGTAAGTATATATAATCTTTAGTAATAGCTGTGATTTGCAACTGGCTTGCATCCCTGAAAATGTAATTGTCAGCTCTTGCAAGCTGATAAAAAAAATGGCTCCACCACATCCCTGGAATTTTAAGTTACTTCCGATTGAAGGACCGGGTTTCAATCAGTGAGTTTAGTTGAAGAGAAGCAGGTATGCCAGCCTGTACCTCATTTCTTTGTCCTACAGCTTTTATCTATAGTTCAACTCCTAGGGACACTAATGCAGAATCTGATCCAAGGCAGCCTTACTCCCTGCAAAGGCCTAAGCTGAATTAGCAGATGTGAAAGCGTGGGAGTGAAATACAGGGAAGGAACCCCGTAGAAGTTCAAGTTGCTAAAACAGTGCTCTTTGCTATTGCTCAGTCTGGTCAGTCCTGCCAGCACTGTGATCATCCTCGTGACCTTATGCTTATGAACAGGCTTCACTTGATTATATAAATAGAGCCTTTTGGGAGAAGGCGATCAATTTTTGGAGTTGTTTGACCTCCTTTATTATTGGGTACATACTAGTCACTGGACGTTTGGCTTCTGTATTTGAAAGCTTTCTCTCTTTTCTAATGGCCATGTTATGCCCTATTACTTGCAATATGACACTTTAAGAGTCAAAGCCAGCGGATGCAGTTGTTATCATGAACCAACAACAGGGAAAAGTCACCGTTATACCATATTTCTTACATTGAGCTCATTAATGGGTGTCGGAAGGATTCCTTAGGTCACTTAAATGATATGAGAAGCAAGAAGGAAAAGCTAATGCAACAAGACTGTCCCCCTTCTTAACAGCATATTCAAAGGCTTGCTACCTGAAGTAATTAGAATAAAAGGGAGGAGTAAGTGCTGAAAGCTTTTTCCTTTTCTTCCTATTTTACTTTTCTCCATTCAGTGGGACTTTTGGACATAAAATGTTTAAGGAATGGAGGAAGGAAAAGAGAGAAAAGCCACGTTTCTTTTCTTTTCTTTTTCTGAAAGTGACACGAAGGATCTGTGGCTTGTGCGGAACGGGCAAGGGGCTCTGTACCTCTCTGAGACTTCACCAAGGGGAGTCTGGGGCCAGAGGTGTGCAGAGGGGACTGTCAATCACAGACAACATCAAGGGCTCTTACAAAAACAAAAGGTAAGGAAATGGATGTTTAATCAATACAGTTGCTCTCTGCTTAACCTTTTGTGTTTTAAGTAACATTCACTGGAGCCCAGCAACGGAGAGTTGGATATTTAACACTTAAAAGGTACTCAGAAAGGTGAAGCCTTGGAGAGCAACTAGAAAGTGAAGATGGAACTGAGGTCTAAGAAAGGGAAAGAAAAAGACTTGGAGAAACGGGAGGTCAAATGGATGTTCAAAGGCTGGAATCTATTAAAATCAGGCGGGGGACCTCTAGAGGGACAGATGGGAGAGGACAGTGTTAGACTGCTCGGATGCTGGGTACCTGCTGAAAGGTAACTTCCCTTATGCCTGGAAGGTAATCGGAACAACTCAAGCTTTGGCTGAAAAAGAGGAAAAAGTAAGTAACCATGGTAGGCTCCGCTTATCATTTAGTCTACTGTTGCTGCTGATTGCCCCTGCCTGGTCAGCTCTCTGTATCCCTCTGCCTTAGGGTATGTACATAATTAACAATGGTGGATGGGGCAGCACCAACGGAGTGTCAGAGAAAAGAGCCTGGCAACAGCCTTCGGCTCTTTGGCACTATCCAAGTCAGGCCACTGGGAATCTGAACTATTGAAATAGCCTCCAAACTGTCAGCTGGCTCCCATGCTGACATCTATACTCCACACTGTCACTGCAGTCAAGGTTTAAATGTTTTTAAAAATATTAATTCTGAAAATGTGAACATAACAGAGAATGTAAACATTACAGAAATCTGAATAGCCATTCATTTATACCCACCTCATTTTTATTTCTTTCTTCCTTTTGTTTTGCCCTTTCTTCCTTCTTTCAACATTCATTGACTACCTATTATGTGGCAGAAACTGTTTTAGAAGCTACAAAGATGAATGTAAAACTGACCTCTTACACTGGGGAACAATTTTCTTTCTATTTTCAGTTGCATGAGATTTTAGAACGTTTTCTATATATCTCTGCATTGCTGATTGCAAATCTGAAATCTGTTTTTTGGTGCATGCTCTAGTTTTTATGCAATTTTAATTTCTTTTTGTTACAGTTAATGGCATGCATTGGTTTTTAAATTGGAGTTAAAGGACAACAACTCTTGGATTGAACATAACCACAAGCCAATTAATGTTTTACAAACATCACTTTTACATAATTGTAGTTGTATTTAAATGTAAAAAATTATCTGATAAAAACACTTTCTTATTTTGTTTTAAGATTGAATCATGGCTTCTTCAAGTAGGCATAAATGTAAGAATAGTCCTGACACCTTCTGTTATATATATGGCTGTTACACACTTCAACGTCAAAGGTGCAATATTTCATCATTTGTGACACGTGCATAGATTGCCTATTTTCAAGTTCCCCTTGGCGATCAAGACAAGAATTGGACTCCTCATATTGTGTGTCATAATTTTGAGGAAAAGCTTTGTGACTGGACAAAAGGAAAATGCAAAGGAATGCCTTTTGGTATTCCCATGGTTTGGCGTGAACCTAAGGACCACAGCAGTGACTGTTATTTCTGTCTGATCCATACAAAAGGCATCGGCAAGAAAAAACGGCATATAATCACATATCCTAATATTCCTACAGCAATATGACCTATCCCACACTCTGAGACACTTCGTTTCCAGTTTTCAATGGTTTTATTTCTTCTAGGGATGAAGAAAGTGAACATAGTGATCAAGTGTATTTTGATCAGATGCATAAGGAAATGGTTGTAGAATTGGAAGGGTTTTCTTCTGATGCCAAGTAGTCATTAACCCCTCAGCAGGTTAGTCAACCTGAATTAAATGACTTAGTAAGAGATTTGGGCCTATCAAAGGAAGCAGCTGAGTTATATTAGCCTCCAGGCTTCAAGAAAAGAATATACTTCACCAGTCAGCTGAAGTATTGCATTTCAGGAAGCGTGAACAAGTTTTTGTGGACTTTTTTTCTGAAGACAAACACTGTGTTTACTGTCATGATATCAGTAGTCTTCTCAGCCAGCTAGGTGTTACCACTTACAGTCCAACAGAATGGCCACTATTTCTTGACAGCTCTAAACAGAGTCTGAAATGTGTTCTTCTACACAATGGTAATGTTTATGCAGTGTGTCCAATTGGTTATTCAACTCATCTGCAAGAAGATTATAATGACATAAAAATTGTCCTCTACTTACTGAAGTATGAGGAGCATAACTGGATCATTTGTGTGGATCTTAAAATGGTAAATTTCCTGCTAGGACAATAGAGAGGTTTCACGAAGTATCCTTGCTTTCTGTGTTTGTGGGACAGCCGAGCTTGGGAGAAATACTGGACACTCAAGGAGTGGCCGAAACATGAACCTTTGGAAGTAGGGATGCAAAATATTGTGAAAAAACCTGTAGTTAATTAAGACAGGATAATTTTTCACCTACTTCACATCAAACTAGGCTTAATGAAGCAGTTTGTTCAGCCTTTAAATGGAGAAAGTGAATGCTTTAAACATATTATTTCTGCTTTTCTTGCCTTGTCTTTTGAGAAGATAAAAGCAGGTGTATTTGATGGACCTCAAATTATTATATTTTCACAAAAATAATGCCCAAGAAGACATTCTACTTCATTATGCATTAAGATTCACTTCCTGAACAGTCACCTTGATAAGTTTCCCGAAAATCTTGGAGCTGTTAGTGATGAGCAAGGAAAAGGCTTTCATCAAGATCTGAAGATGATGAAAGAGCGTTATAAGGGGCGACGGGACAGAAATATGATGGCAGACTACTGCTGGAGCATCAAACAAGATTGTCCTCAGCAAGTACACAAATGCAAGAGCTACAAATGCAAATTTTTGCCCAAATAGAATTTAAATATGTTTTGCACAAATTTTATGATTAAAATAAGTGTTTTAATATGTTCTAGTTTGAAATTATAGACAAATTCTGATGCAATCATATCTTTTAGTGTATTAGTGTATTTGCTGCATTATATAAATTATTATATTTTCACAAAGACGATGCCCAAGAAGACATTCTACTTCATTATGTTAAACTAAACGTTTTAAATGTTACAATAAGATGAGAACATAAAATCTTGAATTGCAAAAAAAAAAAACCCTGTAGCTTACAGAGAAAAATTAATGTCAGATTTGAGATCAGCACATTCGAATTAGGTAAGAACAAGTGTTTTTGTGGATGCAACAAAAATTGTGTTCCCCAGTGTTATCTCAGCCTGGAGGGAAAGACAGGGTAGACAAATGATGGTAGTCTTTTGTCTCAGCATATGCTCATAGTTTAATTTTGTTTTAGTTCTGTAATATTTTGAGTATTCACTTTGATTAAGGGAAAGGAGGAGAGAGTTGGGGGAGAGGGACTAAGGGGGTGTAATGGGGGACACATGGTTGAGAGGTGAAGGTGTTATATTGAATAGGACTCTTGAATCCATGTAAACACAATAAATTAAAATTAATAAAATATTTAGAAGATACATAGAAAAAAAGAGAAACATCTGCAAAAGAACAAAATTCAAATATTTACAAAGGGACATAAGTCTGTCTTTTATCCTTGTCTCCTATCCCCATCCCACAGGCAGTCCCATAGGTACCAGTTTCTTATTTTTCTTTCTTTTTTCTTCTTCAATGTATAAACATATAAGTACATATTGTACATGTCCACATATACCTATGTATAATACATATAAGTATTATACTATATGCCTTATTTCACATCTTGTACATTCTACTTAGTACATTTTGAAGATCATCAACACCTAATGAACAGCTTATCTTTTTATTGGCTGTATAATATTCAGTTGTATATATATTAAAATGTATATATATATAATATAGATGTTTCATATATATAAATGTATACCAATCATATATGAGTAACATAAACACATAGTTTAAAAGTCTGCAACTGACGATTTATTTAGGCTCTTTGGTAGAAAGTGTTCATTGTACTCCTCAGTTCATGGAACATCATCAACAATGATCCTCGCAAGGTTTTCTCTTACTTTTCTTAATACTCTCTTTTGTGTGTAAATAGTTTGTAGCTTCTAAATAATGCTTAGGATTTTATAATATGCACTCAATACACTTTATTCCTCTCTTTTTTAGGTGATAGGTTGCTAGATTGCCTCCAGCTTACACTATTATAAATAACTCAATGAAATATCCTTGGATATGTTCTCTTATCAACCTTCGTAATTCCTTCTATGTTATTTGAAGCCAGGTGTGGAATTTTTGCACCAAAGGATATGAGTACATTTAATCAATGGGTTGCCAGAATGCACGCAAGGTTTATTGTGCTTGTCAACATTCCCAGCACCATGGTAGGAGGGGTCTTGTATTGCCATAAGCTTTCTACTACTTGGTACTAATCAGTTTTCTCATTTTTGATTTTGTCATTTTTTTGATTAACTTTAAAATAAAGTTAAGACTTTATTTTTTAGAACAATTTTAAGGTTCTCAGCAAAAATGAAGGCATATTGCCAGTTCATATCTTTGTTCCATTTTTTGATTAGATTGCCTGTTCTTTCATTATTGATTTAAACATTTCTTCATATATCCTATGAATTCTAGATATTAGTTTCTTATTTTTAGATAATGAAAATATTTTCTTCTATATGTCACCTGTTAATATTGTCAAGGGTGTTCTCCTTTAAATGGATATTCATAAGTTTGCCATATGGATTTAGCTTTCAGAGTTTTGTTTTATAAGTTTATCCCTATCCTAGGTATCCAAATATCCTAAATTATTTTGTATTGACTTTATTGTTATATTTTTCATCTCTGTATATCTTTAATCTATCTGCTACCACACTTATATATGGTGTAAGGTAGAGGTCTAGTTTTTAGTTTTTCTTCATGTACTAGGCTAGTTATTTTTTTCTTGTTATTTTGAATGATATCTTGTATTTGATAATACTCCTAGTTAGCAAGTCCTGGGAAATAAAAATGCTATTTACATTTAATGTGTCCAATTTGTATTTAATAATCTCTTATAATTATCTGAATAACTTGATAATTCCAATGTTTTTTCTTTTTTCTTCTTCTGTTTAGAGCAGTGATTTTCAACCATTTTCATTTCATGGCACACATAAACTAATAACTGAAATTCTAGAGGCACACCAAAAAAAAATTACATTTTTTGCTAATCTGACAAAAAATAGGTATAAATTTGATTCATTCACACCAGATGGCTATTGTTGTATTGGCTGTTATCCATTTTTTGTTTGACAATCTATGGGAAAGGAGGTCAGTGCCCCTGACTAAATAGTCAGATACTGCATTTTTAAAAATTCTTGCAGCACAACAGTTACAAAATGCTAATGTAGATAATCACAGCATTTTCAAGTATTAATTATTTTACTTTTTTATTACAGATCTCTCATCTGTTATTTCTTTTTTAATTGCAATAGCTATGTCCTTGTGTAATAGTAAATGTCAAAATTCATCTTTGTCTTGTTTATGTTCTTAAATTTTCTTAATAAAACGTAATGAGTTTTCATATGTAATATTTTCCATGTTAAAGAAATTTTCTTCAGTTCTTAGTTTCCTAAGAGATTTTTATTATAAATAAGTTGATAAACTTCATGTTTTTTTCTGTGTTTAGGATTTTGTCAATTTAGTCTACTAATGTGTTGCTTTTCCTTGAAATATTTTGTTATTGAGCCATCTTTGCATTTTTGGGGCAAACTTTCCCTGATTGTGATATACTTTGTTTTATGTAAACTACTAGGAATTGTTAGCTAATATTTTTGCTTATGTGAAATTAATTTGTCTTTTGATTTCTTTTTTCAGAAGTATGGCACTGTACTTAAGAGGGCAGACTTGGAATCAGACTATCTAGATTTCAATTCCAGTTTGGCCACTTCCTATCTATGAGATCTGAGAAAGCAATAAACCATTCTGGCTTCATTCTTTTCCCCATCTGTAAAATGGGGTTAATATTTAGGATATCTTAATTATAATATTGAGGAATAAATGAATTAAAATATGAAATAACTTAGAAGAATACCTGGCACATAGTTAGGTCTATCTACGTGCTAGCTGTAATTATGGCACAAAATCAATTTTGTTTGGAAATCGACATGACATTAGTTATAAAATAATCTATACAGTTTTCTCATTTAAAAATTTTTCTGGAACAATTTGTATAAGACAAGAATTATCTGTTCCTTGAAAAATTGTTATAAACAACCAATAAAACTTTGTGAGCCTAGATTTTTTTTTTTTCAGTAGAGAGGTTTTTAAGTCCCTGGCATTGTAATTATTTTATGCTTATTAGTCTAGTCAAGTAGTTTATTTTTTTGTGAACCAGTTTTGGCATTTTATAATTTCTTTTTTTGCGGGAGTGTACTTATTTTGTCTAGATTTCAAATTACTTAGTGGATAGTTGTTCATAAAATTTTATAGTTTTGAAAGCTTTTATCTGTAGTTATTTACTCTTATTAATTCTGTATTTGATAATTTATATACTCTTCTTCTTGCTTTGATCAGTCTTTCTAAAATCCTATCTTATTTAGTTTTTTTCAAAAACCCAGATTTAGTTTAGTTAAGCTTGTTTTCTCTCACCATTATTTTCTTGCTTCATGAACTTATCTTTTATTATTTACTGCCTTTGTGTTTCTTAGAGTACAAATTGTCTTGGATTTTTTCAACTTCTTGAGTTAAATAAAACCTTAGCTTGTTTTTTATCCCCCTTAAATCATTCTGTTTTCACTAATAAAATATATCTCAACCTATTACTTGTAAATACTTATTTAGCTATATATCACAAATATTGGCATATTATATTGCCATTCAATTTTAAGTATAACCTATTTTCTTTCCCAAATCCTTTGAATTCCAGGATTATTTAATACCATATTGTTTAATTTTCTGATATATGAGAATTTTTGAAATGAAAGTTTTATTTTATAATTGAGAAAACTTGATGCTTAGAACATTTGGTATATACATTGGACATATGAAATATAACTAACTTAATAAACTTTAAATTAAAAAATATAAGGGAAAAAGCTTACATTGCTTAGGCCATTCAGACACACAAAAATATCTGGAATATTGATTCTGATAAGTTAAATTCCAGTTTTTCAAAAATAAGTGACTGGCCCTGGTCAGTTGGCTCGGTGGTAGAGTGTCAGCCTGGTGTGTGGATATCCTGGGTTTGATACTCGGCCAAAGCACACAGGAGAAGTGTCGATCTGCTTCTCCACCCTTCCCCCTCTCTCTCTATCTCTCTATTTCCCTCCTGCAGCCAAGGCTCCATTGGAGCAAAGTTGGCCCGGGCACTGAGGATGGCTCCATGGCCTCCGCCTCAGGCGCTAGAATGCCTACAGTTGCAACTGAGCAACACCCCAGATGGGTAGAGCATCACCCCCTAGTGGGCATGCTGGGCGGAAACTGGTCGGGCACATGCGGGAGTCTGTTGCTCTGCCTCCCCACTTCTCACTTCAAAAAAATAAAAGTGACCTACTGATCTTATTAAAGAAATAGTTGCAAAAGAAACTTGTGGTTATTTATGTTTAGGTTGGTAGGACAATAAGGACATTTTCAAACCATGAATATAATCCATGAATGAATCCATGAATGTGTTTTTTCTGGCCTAACAGGTAGTAGCAGAAATGACCACCTTCTGGGGAGCTTTCTTCTTGGAGACATGAAGTTGTCACTCTTGGCACACTCTCCCCACCCCCTACTTTAGACAGGGAGACTTTGGAGATTCTAGTCTGGGTGGAGGTTCAGTTGCCAATCTGCAGGTGCATTCTTGTCAATTTCTAAGCCATATTTGAGGGTTACATTTGGATATGTGGAAGAAACACTCTTTTTTCATTTCCTATAGTTTTTGTGGGGACCTTATTCTCTCAACATATAAACTTAAGGTGGAGTTGGCCAAAGATACTATATTGTGGGATGTAGGCTGCCCGCTTTGAAGGCATCTTTGTCTAAGTCAGTGGGAGAGATTATGGGGGAATGAGATGCCCAGTTCAGTGTATAGCGGGAACCTTGACACCTTGGGGTTGCAGAGAGGCCCAGAGACTCTAACACTGCCAGCCAGATTTAGGAAGCAAAAGGTTGGGCATGGGTGAAACTACTATAGTATATGGCATTAGAATTTCCCAAAAGTCTGACATCTCCTAGGTTTTACCATCAGAGTTTAGATTGGACATGAGCTAGATGCTTCTGAAAATCTTCCTGAAGTCAATGGAATTGCGTCAGCAGGTAGCCCTCTCTTTCATGATGGCCTTGAATATCCTGCTTAATGAGACAGTCCATTCTTCTTTCCTCTGGGCCAAAGAAACATGAACCCACAATGTACAAGTTCATCTTAATCATGCTTTGAGGAACTCTTTAAGAGAGGAGACGATTCCTTTGTTCCAATTGCCCTCCAGCATTATCTTGGCACTATTTATCCAAGTGAAAAAATCCTCTCCTTCAGTTTCCCTCACAAATGACCTCATCCTGCTCCTGAACAGGGCGTCAAAAGGCTGTGAAACCTAGATCCAGGGAGATCACTTCTTCATTTAATCAAGATCTTCTGACAAAATTTCAATAGTAAATCTAGCTTGGTCTGGGAATTAATAATTTTAGCCCATTTTTATGTAAATTGAAAAATTATGGAAGGGAAATTAACAAGAAAATTTCCTTCATGTTTGTAGAAAATCTTTAAGGAGCAGTCGGACGCTGCCTTCAGGGCTTTTCAGCTGCCATTTCTCTGTAACTAGAGTGATTATGAAGGTTCCACATTTCCTAGACACAGCCTGGGTTGTTTCTGCAATCTTGACTTCTTATCTGGAAGTGTCTTGGTTTGGATGATAAAGTATATCTATGACTATGTTTTAAATCATCAAGGATTGAGTATTAGTTGGTAACCATTCTGCAGGCCTTCTGGTGGTCCCTGAACCAGGTCCACCTCACATGTCAGTCTCTAAGGGTACACAGAAGCAAATAGGCACATGGTGGGACAGTGGGGAGAACCAGACATATTGGAACATGCAAGCAGTTAGATACAGGCTTCTACAGAAAGGGTGTCCCTCAGCAGGAAAAAGAATGTGCCATGTAGCATGTGTAGCTAGAGGGGGGAAGTGATTTGGATTCAAACAGAAATATATTGAATTATGATAGATAAATGTTCTTTGAACAAAAAACATGTATACAAGGTAAGGCAAAGTTGTTTTACAATTGTGAGTATGAGAAACACAGTTTATTCATGCATTATTATTTATTCATTATTGTATTATTTATTTTTAAAAATTACTGTAAACCTATTTGTGTCCCACCCAATATGCATGCAGAAAACAGGTGAACATGTATGTAGCTCATCATAAAACAAGGGGCAGTGAAAGCTCAGGAAGGGAGGAGGTGAACTCCCTGACTATTCTATAGAGGAATTACTCTAGTTTCCCCCAATTTTTGAAAATTGTTTTACCCTTTAGTCTATGTATTCTGGAAGTAATAGAGGCAGTGGTGATTGGGGTGATGTGGAATTTTTTATATTATACTTCTGTTACTGATTTCAAAAACTTTTTTTTTTGTTATTAGTCTGTAGGATACTGATTGTTTGAAATGTATGGAACCTTTTTTGGTTGCCCAGTGCATTCATCTGTGTGCTTAAAAGTAAGTAGATTCCTTATAATGTGAAAATATCACTATATATCTAATAACACTGGGGAACAATATTTTTTCATTTTGTGCTGCATGAGGTATTAGAACTTTTTCTATATATTTCTGCATCACTGATTCCAAATCTGAAATTTGTTCTTTGGTGTATGCTCTAGTTTTTATGCAATTTTAATTTCTTTTTGTTACAGTTAATGGCATGCATTGGTTTTTAAATTGGAGTTAAAGGGCAACGACTCTTGGATTGAACATAACCACAATGCAATTAATGTTTTACAAACATCACTTTTACATAATTATAGTTATTGTTAAATGTAAAATATTGTTATCTGATAAAAAGACCCTCTTATTTTAAGATTGAATCATGGTTTCTTTGAGTAATCATAAATGTAGGAATAATCCTGACACCTTTTGTTATATATACATGGTAGTTACACACTTCAACGTCAAAGGTGCAATATTTCATCATTTGTGACATGTGCATAGATTGCCTATTTTCAAGTTCCCCTTGGCAATCAAGACAAGAATTGGGCTCCTCATATTGTGTGTCATAATTGTGAGGACATGCTTTGTGACTGGACAAAAGGAAAATGCAAAGGAATGCCTTTTGGTATTCCCATGGTTTGGCGTGAACCTAAGGACCACAGCAGTGACTGTTATTTCTGTCTGATCCATACAAAGGGCATCGGCAAGAAAAAACAGCATATGATCGCATATCCTAATATTCCTTCAGCAATACGACCTATCCCACACTCTGAGACACTCCCGGTTCCAGTTTCCAATGGTTTTATTTCTTATAAGGATGAAGAAAGTGAACATGGTGATCAAGTATATTTTGATAAGATACATGAGGAAATGGTTTAGAATCAGAAGTGACTTCTTCTGATGCCATGCAGTCATTAACCCCTCAATAGTTTAGCCAACCTGAATTGAAGACTTAATAAGAGATTTGGGCCTATCAAAAAAAGCAGCTGAGTTATATTTGCCTTCAGGCTTCAAGAAAAGAATGTACTTTACTGGTCAGCTGAAGTATTGCATTTCAGGAAGTGTGAACAAATTTTTTGTGGACTTTTTTTCCAAAGACAAACACTTTGTTTACTGTCATGATATCAGTAGTCTTCTCAGCCAGCTAGGTGTTACCATTTACAGTCCAACAGAATGGCGGCTCTATCTTGAAAGCTCAAAATGAAGCCTGAAATGTGTTCTCCTACACAACGGTAATGTTTATGCAGCAGTTCCAATTGGTTATTTAAATTATCTTTAAGAAGATTATAATGACATAAAAATTCTCCTCAATTTACTGAAGTATGAGGAGCATAACTGGATCATTTGTGTGGATCTTAAAATGGTAAATTTCCTGCTAGGACAACAGAGAGGTTTCACGAAGTATCCTTGCTTTCTGTGTTTGTGGGACAGCCGAGCTTGGGAGAAACACTGGACACAGAAGGAGTGGCTGAAACATGAAGCTCTAGAAGTAGGGATACAAAATATTGTGAATGGACCTGTAGTTAATTGAAACAGGATCATTTTCCCCCACTTCACATCAAACTAGGCTTAATGAAGCAGTTTGTTTAGGCTTTGAAGAGAGAAAGGGAATGCTTTCAACATACTATTTCTGCTTTTCCTGCCTTGTCTTTCGAGAAGATAAAAGCAGGTGTATTTGATGAACCTCAAATTCGAACCCTCATATGTGAGGCAGAATTTTCCAGGAGGATGAATAAGGGGGAGTAAGCAGCATGGCAGTCTTTAGTGGCAGTTACAAAGAACTTTCTTGGAAACAAAAAAGCAGAATACTATGAACTTCTGGTTCAAAGAATGATGAGCAGACTACTGCTGGTGCATCAAACAAGATTGTCCTCAACAAGTACACAAACGCAAGAGCTACAAACGCAAATTTTTGCCTGAATAGAATTTAAATAAGTTTTGCGCAAATTTTATGATTAAAATAAGTGTTTTAATATGTTCTATTTTGAAGTTGTAGACAAATTTTTATGCAATCATATCTTTTAGTGTATTTACTGCATTATATAAATTATTCTATTTTCACAAAGATGATGCCCAAGAAGACATTCTACTTCATTATGTTAAATTAAATGTTTTAAATTTTACAATAAGATGAATGTTGATTTGCAAAATAACTGTAGCTTACAGAGAAAAACTAATGTCAGATTTGAGATCAGTACAGTTGAATTAGGTAAGAACATGTGTTTTTGTGGATGCAACAAAAATTTTGTTCCCCAGTGTAATATATTCTTTTAAATTATATCATTTATATCTTCTGATTACTTTTTTCACTTTGATCTATTGCTTTGGAGGACAGTGAGTAAATATCTTCCCAAACTTCTACCACAGTTATTAATTTATCTACTTCCTTCTGTAGGCCTCTTAGTGGTTGCATTATATAATTTGAGACCATACTGTTAGGTCCACATAGGTTCATGATTTTTATATCTTATGGTCTGTTTTTTGTTTTATACCAATATAATATTTCTTTTTGTTATCTATTATATTATTGTCTTTAATTATATTTTGAGAGATTTTATGCATTCTAGATTTATTTGGTTTCTTTTCGTTTTGTCTGTTTATAGATATTTCTGTCCCAAAACTTGGGGAAAATCATCTGAAAGGATTTGAATAGGATTTTTCAACATTGGTACTGTTGAAGTTTTAGTCCATATCATTTGTTGGGGGGAGTGTGTTTGTGTATCACAGAATGTTTAGCAGTAAACCTGGTCTAGCCTGACCAGGTGGCGGTGCAGCGGATATAGCATTGGACTGGGATGCGGAGGACCCAGGTTTGAGACCCCAAGTTTGTCAGCTTGAATGTGGGCTTGTCTGGTTTGAGCAAAAAGCTCACCAGCTTGGACCCAAGGTCGCTAGCTTGAGCAAGGGCTTACTCAGTCTGCTGTAGCCCCACGGTCAAGGCACATAGGGAAAGCAATCAATGAATAACTAAGTGCCACAACGAAAAACTGATGATTGATGCTTCTCATCTCTGTGTGTTCCTGTCTATCTGTTCCTTCCTATTTCTCTCTCTGCTCTCTCTCTGTCTCTGTAAAAACAACAACAACAACAACAAAAATCACCTGGTCTATAATCACTAGGTGCCAGCAGTACCCATACTAACTTGAGAAAACCAAAACTATTCCTAGATATTGCCAGATGTTCCCTGATGCTGGGAGGTTTGGGGGAGATTGTGTCCATTTGAGAATGCCTAGATCAGAAGGAACAATCTCTAGAGCTCCACTAAGATGAGGAACAATTTGTGTTTTCACCAGCCCAGTGGTGAAAGAAAACCTCTCATAATTCATGGAACAGGAAGTGAAGAACTCAGACTGGTATTGCCTCAACAGTGGAGTATAATTAACCATCAACTAAATGCTGCTCTGCTCTGGCTTATCAAAGCTTAAAATAAAACCTCAAAAATATCACTCTGTTGCCAAAGAACTTAACTGCATCCCAGAGAAAAGTTCAAGAGTATTTAAAAGAATACAAAAATATCTAGAACTCAACAGGATAAAATTCAAAATGTCTGGTATTCAGTTAAAAAATTAACAGGTATACAAAGAGGCAGAAAAATACTATTCATAAAGAGGAGAAAAATCAGTCAATAGGAAACAATATGGAAATGATACAGTTGATGGAATTAGTAGATAAGTGCATGAAAACAGTTATTATAACTTCATATATTCAAGAAAGTAGAGGAAAGATTGAACATATTTTGTTGAGACATCAAAGATTATAAGAGTCAGATCAAGACTTTTGTTTTTTTTGTCCAAGATAGGGTAACAAGGGCAGGATTTACCCTTTACCTAAAAAAAAAAACAAAAACAACGTGTATGAAACAACAGCTTTCAAGACGCTGGACATGAGGCAACAACAGACAGTAACCCATGAGAGAGGAAGAGGAAAACAAGCAAGATGTAGGCCATGTTTTTCCAAGCTTACTGCAGTCACGGAGTTTCAGGCTGTGGCACAAGGAGAAAGAATCCAGGCACAGACTGGCAGACTGTCTGAGTTGAAGAGACCATGGCCACTAGAGTTTCTAGGACAGAGTAACAGAGAGAAGAAAGCTGTACAGAAAGAGAGAGAACTCTGGAGATCTTCAGAACGTCTCCTTTGAGTATTCAGTAGAGAACTCATTTGCACATTGTGTGAGGAAACTATGGGAGGCTGGGTAAAGAAAGCACTGTAAGCATTAGAATAAGAATGCCTAGTGTCCCGCTTTTGGCGGGACAGTCCCGATTTTTAACAATTTGTCCCGTGTCCTGTGACATTTTAAAAAAGTCCCGATTTTTGGAAAGAATGCACGAAAAGCTAGGGAACAGCGGGAGAACAGGAAGGGAATATAAGGTTTTCGGTGGGGAGACCCCGCCTCAACCTGGAAGCTCCATATAGACCAAATTTTTAATCAAGAACCCCCCCCCCCGCATCCCAGTCAATGGTGTCCCACTTTACCAACTTTAAAATCTGATCACCTTAGCCTAGTGTTCACACTGGGTCAGGAATACAGCCCAAGTTAACCAGCTGAATGTGAAAGCCTCAAGATTCATGGGGCACTGGGCAGAGTACACTGAAGACTTTTGACTCAGTAGCGGGGAATAAGGGTATCTGGAATAAGCATTGGTTCTGGCTTACCTGCAAATCACAAATGTCAAACCACATTTTGCATTGTTCTAAAGACTCAAAAGGTTCGGATGCAGAAAGTTTAATAAAAGTGAATCACAAGAAATGAAGAAAACTACAGCAAAGGTCAGTATTGCTCAAATCAGTGATAAAGAGAAAAATCTTAAAATCAGCCAGAGAAAAAGGATACATTATGCACAGAGAACCAAATATAGGAGAATGATAGCAGTTCTCTTTGGAAATTCAAATGAGAAGACAATGGAGCAATATCTTATTGTATTTGAGTTAGTTTCCTGGGGCTGATGTAACAAAGTACCACAAACCAAATGGCTTAAAAGACAGAAATTTATTGCTTCACCATTCTGTAGGCTAAAAGTACAAAATCAAGGTGTTGGCAGAGCCATGCTTCCTCAGATACCTGCGAGGAAGTCCTTCCTTGGCTCTTCCTAGCTTCTTGTGTTTTGCTGGCAATCTTTGGCTCGAATAGAACTTCAGTTTCTGCCTCCATCATCACATTGCATTTACCTCTTATGTGTCTATGTCTATGAGGACATCAGTTGTAATGAATTAGGATCCACCATAATGGCCTGATGTCATTTAAAAGACCTTATTTCTTATTTCAAAATAAGGTCACATTCACAGGCAGTGAGGATTAGGACTTTAACATATTTTTTTTGGAGGGGTATGCAATATGGTTCAGCACATAACAGTAATGAAAGAAAAAATCGTCAACTTAGATTTCTAAACCCAATGAAAACATTGTTCCAACATAGACAATAAAGACTTTTTTAGACACTGAGCTTTTGCAGTTTGTGTCTTTCAAGGTATTTGACTGTTTCATCTAGGATGTGGTATTTGTTGGCATAAATTTGTTTTTAGCATTTGCTTATTATTCTTTTAGTATCTCTAGGATTTGTAGTGATGTAGCCTCATCATTCTTGATGTTGATAATTAATTTCTCTCTCTCACTTGCATATTAGTCTTGCGGGAAGTATTTATTTTATTGTTGTTCAGTGTCTGAAAACTCATGTTTTATATATTTGGTCCAGTTTTATACAGAGTTAGGAAAGTAGGCTTACAGTCGTTCATCCAGAAAATGATACAATAATTAATAAATAATACAAGAATAAACTCTGTGTTTTGTGTACTCACAACTGTAAAACTAGTTTTGCCGTACCCTGTAGTTATTTGATTTACGAGGGAAATCTCATTCCTATTACTCTGTCACGGCCACAAGCAAATTGTTACACATTCTATTTATTTATTTATTTATTTATTTATTTCAAGCAAATTGTTACACATTCTATTTATTTATTTATTTATTTCAAGCAAATTGTTACACATTCTATTTATTTATTTATTTATTTATTTATTTATTTATTTATTTATAGGTGAGAGGAGGGGAGATACTTAGGTGAGATTTATTTTTAGGTGAGGCAGAATCCTGCATGCGCCCCGACTGGGATCTATCCAGCAACCCCATCTGGAGCCAATGCTTAAATACTGAGCTATTTTTAGCACCTGAGACTGATATGCTCCAATGGAGCTATCCTCAGTGCCCAGGGCCATGCTTGAACCAATTGAGCCGCTGACTGCAGAAAGGAAGACAGAAAGAAGAGGGAGGAGGGGAGAAGCAGATGGTTGCTTCTTCTGTGTGCCCTGACCAAATCAAACCCAGTATGTCCATATGCCAGGCTTATGGTCCATCCACTGAACCACCTGCTAGAGCCTATACATTCATTTTTAAATGATACTTTTCTTTTCCCATGATAATAAAATGATAAACTGCTGTTTTCTTGCATCCAGTGTTCATTCTAGAGAAGTGTGGTGCTATTACTGTTTTTCTTTGGTAGGTCATCTGCAATTCCTTTTTGAATCCTTTTTAAAATCCATTAATCTATCTTTCTTTTCTGTCTTTGATGATCTAAAATATATTTTAAAATATATACAAAAATAAAAGTTATTTTATTATGTGTCAGTTTGGTTTTTTCCATATTCTGTTTGTCACTCTGTTGAACCTTTAAGTTAAACATGTTTGATTTTTTTTTTCATCTTGTTTTTTTCCAGTCTGGAAGTTTTTATCTTCTTTATTTCTTTCCATATTTTCCGGGGACTTCTATTATATGGAAATTAGTGGTTTCCAATTCTCATCTATATGTTGCTTGGCTTTTTCTTTCATATTTTTATACCATTGTCATTTTTTGCTAACTTCTGGAATCATATCTTACAGCTCACTTATTCATACATCAGCAATATGCACTCTATAGTTTATTCCATTTATTTACATTCTTTCCTTTATCTGTTATATTTTGTACAGTTAATATTCCATTCAGTTCTTTTTATAAATTCTTATTTCTGTTTCATTTACTCACTATCTTCTCTTATTCCTTTGAGAATATTTATTATCCTTGATTTAAAATATTTATGTGTATGTTTCTATGATTATGCTCCATGTGGCATATGGTACTCAGTATGCTTATTAAAAAAAATTCTTATCCAGCCTTGGCCTATTGGCTCAATGGTAGAGCATTGGCTGGCATGTGGATGTCCTGGGTTTGATTCTCAGTCAGGGCACACAGGAGAAGCACCCATCTGCTTCTCCACCCTTCCCCCCTCTTTTCTCTCTATCTCTCTCTTTCCCTCCTGCAGCCAAGGCTCCATTGGAGCAAAGTTGGCCCGGGCGCTGAGGATGGCTCCATGGCCTCCACCTCAGGTGCTAGAATGGCTCTGGTTGTAATGGAACAATGCCCCAGATGGGCAGAGCATCGCCCCCTGGTGGGCATGCTGGGTGGATCCTGGTTGGACACATGCAGGAGTCTGTCTCTCTGCCTCCCAGCTTCTCACTTCAGAAACATACAAAAAAAAAAATTCTTGTTTATCTCATATGTCTCCTTATTTTGGCTTCTAAGCTCATGTTTTCCTTGTAATATTAAGTGCTCTGTCTATTAATGTATGCTGCGGAAGAGACTCATGCTTACACTTTGTGTTACATTCCTCCAAGTAAATATAGGAAGGAGGAGAGAAAAACTGTTACTCCCCTTTCTTTACCACTTCTCTACCAGGGAAGATCTCTGGTTAAAGACCTTTCCCTTAAACTATTTGGTAGAAATAGCACAGAGTAAAGATTATCTCTTTAGATCAATGGTTTTCAGACTGAATGGGTAGTGGAATATGATCACTGTTGAAAAACTAAAGTGGAGTTGAATACGACAGAACATATGAGAGCACACCACAGTTGATAAATATAAGTACAGTTTAGTGAGACTTTTGTTTTTGTTCTATATCTCTATAGTATTACACAAATATATGTCCTGGGAAAAAAGAGCATTTCTTACTACTGATCATATGTTTGAAAGCTATTGTGTTGGGTTATAATCCACCAGTCCTTAGATTGGAGCAGGGAGGCTGCTGACCCACCTCTAACTTTTCTCCCTAGCCCTTCACCCTGGCAGGACTTTGGGTCTTCCCTGTTACTGTCCTGCTGACACCATGATTTTTATCTTACAAAGGCACTGGGGAAGCCATAATCCTCGCAAGACAATATAGGGGAGAGGCAAGAACAGAATGTAAAAGCTATCTTCTAGTTTATCCTCTGCTGTACCATAGCATCTAATCTGTCAGCATGCCTCCAGCATCTTCCTTCCTAAGATTACTGCATCCTTCAGGCTCCTTGGGGAGTTCTTACAGGATTTAGAAAGTTCCTCAGATGTTTGCTTTCCTACCCTTTATTTGGTGTCATTGGGTTTGATTTGGGGGTCTGGGGGAAAGACAATAACACTAGTTACCCTTCTACTTTCTCAGGACTTAGAAACATATATGTTTTGAATATTTGATATTAAGTCCTATGTCAAATCCAAAATCTTGCATTTTTAACTGAGTATTATTATTTTTAAATGTTTATTTTATTGATTTTAAAGAGAGAGAAAGGGGGAGAGAGAGAGAGAGGCAGGAACAGCAATCTGTTCTTGTATGTGCCCTGACTGGGGATCGAACCAGCAACCTCCATGCTTCAGGACGATGCTCTAACCAACCAAGCTATCCAGCCAGGGTTTAACTTAGTATTATAACATGCAATTTTCTTTATTGCCATCAGTCCGAATGAACATCATTTGAATGGCTACATAATATTTTATCAAATAATTTTACCATAATTTATTTAGCCATTTCTCTGTTGGTGGACATTCAGATGATTTCTACTTTTCCCCCCACCATGAACTGTAATTTTGGGTTGGGAATTTTTATGTCTAAATCTTTGCCCAAGGTTTAGATTAGGATGACCTTTTAAGTTTACACTCCCTCGTTTACAAAGAGCTCATATTTTCCCATTGATGGATTGTCAGAGATGAAAGGAAAAATTGCTATTAAACAACAGCAATAAAGGGGCTCAAACCACTTCTGTATTCTAGGGGTGTTGAGAAATTATTCTCAAGGAGAAACCTGATATTTTGTTTAGAAGACATATGAATGGCACTTCCGCTTTGAAAGTCAGGATGATCCAAGCTGAGGTGATGAACCACTGCATATTAAGGTAACTAAGCTCTTCTGCGTAACAATACAGTTGGTATCAGCAGCTTTTCTGCTGTCCAATGACTGTTGGTTTTATCAGCGTGCATCTCAGATCAATAGTCCAGAAGAAGCCTTGGCAGTGGGGAGAGGCAAGGAAATGGGGGAAGGCCATGGTGCAGAGTGAACGCAGAGCCTAGGAGGATGGCAGGAGGTAAGACAGTAATTGAGAGAGGAGGACTCCAGTAGGATATGACAAGGTGTGTGCGTGGGTGGCTAATGCAGACGTCTGATAAACCAATCCTTACTCTTTTAATCTTCCTTTTTATCCTTTCTTCTCTTCACTCATTTTAAAATTTTAATATAGTGTATCCATAAAGTCATGGTGCACTTTTGACCGATCACAGGAAAGCAACAAAAGATGATAGAAATGTGAAAACTGCACCAAATAAAAGGAAAACTCTCCCAGTTTCATACCTATTCAGTGCAGTTCGATGTGGGCTCCATTTGTTGCCCTACACACATCCAAACGATAGTGAAGTTCTTGCCACACATGGGTAAGGACGTCAGGTGTAACAGAATGAATAACGTCTGTGATTCTCTGTTTTAAGTGATTAATTGTCATTGATATGTTCAATGTACACATGTTCCTTCACATAACCCCAAAAGTAAAAGTCTAAGGGTGTCAGATCTGGGGATCGTGGTGGCGATGGCTTGACAGAACCCCTGCCTATCCACTGCCAGGGTAATGTTCTATCCAGAAACTCATGAACAATGGTGGCGTAGTGTGGAGGAGGGTCGTCCTGTTGAAAGATGACACCTTCTGGAAATTGTGGCACTGCAATATAGGTGTTTGCCATCACAGACTGCTTCGTGAAAAAATATGGGTCTATCACCTTATCATGCATCAGGCTACACCACACGTTCACTTTAGGGGTGTTACATTCGTACTCAACGTAGGCATGAGGATGTTCAGCAGCCCATATTTGGATGTTATGGCAATGAACATGTCCACAGATATGGAAGGTTGCCTCACCGCTAAACACAATCTTCTGCTAAAATCTTGCATCATTGTCGATCTTATGAAGCATATCTGTAGCAAATGCGCATTGTGTGAGTCTATCTGCCGGTTTAATAGTGTGCAACAGCCACAATTTGTACCCCGTAAAACAGAGACGTTTCTTTAACACCTTATGAACTGTAGTGTTGCTTAGGTGTAATTGTCGAGCACACGCACACACAGATGTTTTAGGGCTCCTCAGGTAGCTATCCCATATAGCCTCTACAGACTTGTCACTAACTGATGGCCTACCAGAACGGGGTTTCTCCACCAAACTGCTGGTTTCCTTCAACTGCTTATCCCACCGAGTAATGTTATTCCTATGTGGTGGCGCTTCATTATAAATGCGCCAATATTCACGTTGCATTTTGGGCACAGGTTCAAATTTAGTGAGCCACAGAACACACTGAACTTTCCTCTGTACCGTCCACATCTCAGCTGGCATGGCTATGGGCTGCTCCGCTTTATACACAGTGTTATGTCATCATCTGCGCATGCGCACATGCTGCCACATCATCCTACAGAAACTGGGAGGGTTTCCTTTTATTTGGTGCAGATTTCACATTTCTATCGTCTTTTGTTGCTTTCCTGTGACCAGTCAGAATTGCACCATGACTTTACGGACACACTGTAGAGCTTTGAAAGTGACTAATTTAGTTAGCCTTGTGTTATAAATGCCACCCTAAACAATGAAGGGCCCCTCTCATATTTATGGTGCCATCAATCAGAGATAGCCAGCATGATGTGAGGCCTGAAGAGGAAGCCCAAGGGGTTTAGAGGAACTGTGGGGCTGATAGGAGACAACCAGGACTTGTGAGCACCTGCCCTAGGACTTCTCAGGAACATTCATGCAGAGACAGGATTTGCAGTCAAGTGAGAAAGGTGCTTGAGTTGTTTTATTCAGGTGGCAAAGGACAGGTCAGAATAAGGTGAAAGCACTCGGGGATGTTTGGCTGACAATCCTTCCTTCTTTTTCAGGCTGCCAATCCCAGTTGTAGTCAAATATGTATACATTTAAGTTGTTCAGTGTCTGCTGTCCCCTTAGAATATGAGATCCACAAAGGGCCAGCAAGAGAGTGGTTTTGTTTGCCAGCATCTAACACAGTCTCTGGCACAAGATAAATGTTTGGTAAATGTTTGTGAAACAGAGGAATGCAACCAATAGTTATTTCTATTGGTATTCAAAAGAAGTGCTTCAATATCACAGTTATTATTAGAAATTTGGGGATGCTGGGCAGCATTCCCTTCTTATTTTCACATTTTCTATACACTTTTTATATGATTTTCACCAAGAAAGAAGAAAAACAAGCACTGACTCCTGTAAGACCTCTTTACCCTGGGTCTTATATTCTTTAGGGATTGCCCCTCTGTTTCTGTGTTCTTTCTGAAGCCAGGGAGTGATTGGTGAAGGTGCGCTAAGATGTCCACATGTACTCACCAGAGGGCTCATTAGAGTCATCCAATGGCACTCGACTACCTTCCTTTTGAATCTCCGGTTTCCGTCCTTTTCATCTACCAATGTGGAAATTTACTTTTAGATTCTGATTCTTCTTATGTATGTCTTGATAAATGATGAAAGCATTGCTCTGGTAGGAAATACTGTGTAACTAAGATTTTTACATGCATGGGCCTATGCTGTGTCCCTAGAGTAAAGGGAAGATATCCACATATCAAATAAGCACAGACTTTCCTCATTTTTGGTTGCCTTCATTAAAAATTCGTTGACCTTCACTTATCTTGAACAATGATATAAACTTTTGACTAGTTCACCCCTTTAAGAATTGAGAGGGGATTTGGTCCATTGACTGTAATGAGCAGGCTGGTCAATCCAGATTCTCTTGGGTCACTGGCATTCTGTCTTGAAGTTGACATTCTGAATTTGTTCTAGGTTTTCTCCTTGGGCCTTGGAAATAGCTTCCCTTTAATGGCATGCTCTGGTAGAGGCAGCTGCAAAAACTAAAGGGAAAAGGAATATGCCTTTTTTTTTTTTTTTGAGACTAGGTTGAGAATCTAATAGAATCCTGAAAATACAACCCTGATGGGATGGTATTTATATGGACCCTGCTTTACTTTCCCATCATGTAACAATAGCACTCGGTCGCTTTGCTGTGCTTTGCCTTCGAACTTTTGATGAATGTAGTCTACCCTGTGTTCACTCCCTTACCTCTCGTTCACCCCTCAGTTTACTGCAGCTGGGTTCTATCCCACACCACCTTCCTGAAACGCTGAAGTGATTAATAATCTCCTAATTGACAATCGTCAAGTATAATTTTTTTAGTCTGTTTCTAATTTGATGTCTCTCTACTTTTCTTTCTTTCTTTTCCTTTTTTCTCTGCTGACCTTTTCTCCTTGAGAGTCTCTCATGTCGGTTTCATGACCCTGAAATCTCTTGAATGTCTTCTTCCTCTTTTGGAGTTTCCTTCTCACTGTTTTTTATGCCTTCTCTTTCTCCACTACCCTTTATGTGTTGTTATCCCCCGAGGTCCCATTCTGGACTGACTTTTCTACTTTACAAGCTCTTTAGATGCTCTTCTTCAATACCTTGAGTTTAACTAGCCCACGAATGCCAGTATTTCCAAAATTTATATTTCCAGCTGGGACTTATCTCTTGAAACTTCAGTCGCATATTTCTTATCACCTAGGTGACACATCCTTCAACGATGTAACTAAAGGCAATGCTAACTCAATATGCTTAAAACTGAACTCATTTCATTTTCTTCCTTACAAAACACCTGGATCCTTTCTTGTAGTTCCTATCTGAGTTAATGAGACTGTCGTATGCCTTCCAGAAATCTATCCCTAACCTCTTTTCTGCTATGTAATTAAATGCCAGACCCTGTCAATTGTTCCTAATAAATATCTTTCAAGTATATTTTGTCCTCACCATTCCACACACCATTGCTCCACCAGATCTGTCCTCTCTACTGCCATAAAAATTGTCTTCCTAACATACAGAACTGAATCTTGGCAAACACCTGCTTTGAACCCTGTGTAGCATATCAGATGAAGTCCAAACTCCTTAACAGGGCAACAGGGTCCCTCTCATGAGAAAAATCAGTCTCCTCTATGACACTTTGCACATAATTCTATTATGGCCCTTGGTATAGTATATGTGATTTTCATGTGGACTACATATGTGATTATCTAATGGGCCACAAACTCCTTGAGAGCAAGGGTCATGTCTTTTTTATTTTTATATTTTATATTTCCAGTACTAAATACAAGAATAGAATTATATTTAAGTAAAACAGGGGAATGTATGAACTGGGTGAAAAATGTTGAACGATTCTCTCTGCAAAGTGACAAAGACCAAGGGATCAAAGTATGAGGAATAGATGGAGTGATGTGAAAATTGCAAAAATAAGAGAGGTCACCAGGTTATAGAAGTCCATTAACTGGGACATAGGACAACTTGTCATTGCAGAACCTGCTCTGTGCTTTCCTGTGAGCTGCCTCTGTGATGGGTTTAGAATACGTCTGCAAATTCTTGTCTCCTCCCTTCAAAAGGTGGAGGTCAATTCCCCTCCCTTGAACTTGAGTCAGATTTAGCGACTTGCCTCAATGTAGCAGAATTGCTACTATGTGATTTCTGAGGCTCAGTCATTAAAAGATCGTTTCTGCCTGGTCCTCCCTCTTCTCTCTGGGGAAAGCCAATCGCCGTGGGGTTGAAGATACTTACACAGTTGTGGACAGGCCCCTGTGGGGAGGAACTGAGGTCTCCACAAACAGCCAGCCATGTGAATGCGTCACTTTAAAGAATCAAGCCTTCAAAAGACTACAGCCTCAGCTAACATCTTAATGGCAGCCTCATGAGTGATCCTGAGGTGATATCACCCAGTGAGTTTGCTCCTCAATGCCAACTCCATAGCAACTATAAGGGTAATAAATGTTTATTTTTGATTTAATCTAATTTTGCAGCAATTTGTTATGCAGCAGTAGGTAACCCATCCACTCTCCACTGTGACTCTTCTCTGTATCTTTTAGAATCCTACCTATTCTTTCAGGGTCCATTTAAATACCTTAGTTGGCCTGGATTATTCCCAGTGCCCGCCAATTAGAATTGGTGTTTCTCTCTTGCCGTTTTATCTCTTTATTGCTCAGAATCATTTATTCTTTTAGCCAAAATATATTTATTACTCACTGTGTACTGTAATTGATACCACATTTATAATTTATCCTTAGGGACTAAAGAATGAGAGATTCAGAACTTTTGAACATGTTTTTTTCTTCCCTCTCCTCACTGTATCCACCGTTCTCTAAGAAAATAAGTTTTTTTCTGCTTGTTCTCCCTCTTTAGGTCAGTATGAAACTTAAGGGTGTGGGCTCTGGGGTCAGGCTGTCTGAGTAAGGGTCTGGGCTTTGCCTGCTTCCTGTCTTGGCTTACTGCTTGTCTGATTTTCGATAAGTAATCTCTCGAGGTTTAAGTTACTCTCTCTGTAAAATGGGCAATACATGAATCATTGCCTCATCTGGTTATTATGAGGATTACTTGCTCATGCGTGTGCAGTGCTCATGAGCATGGTATCTGGCAAGAAATAAGTGCTCAATAAACACTCGTTAGAGTTGACTGTCCCACTCATTCTAAGTATTAAGGAAGTGTTTGTTGAATTGAACTAAAATGGTTTAGTGATGATGATGCTGGAGGAACAGAAAGCCAGAAGGTATCAGATAGGGGGTCTCAATCATTGCGCATGAAGTGTCGAGCAGATAATTCAGTTATTTATTAAATGGTTAGTTAATTTGTTGAACATTTGTCTATTTCCCATTATATCCTATTAATAAGGGATATAGGGGTGAGTGAAAGGCATCTAGATGAGCAAGTGTTTGGACAGTGGAGAATATAGTCATAAACTCAGGAGCTTCCATAAGAAAATGGTAGATCCAACAAGTAGTTACCAAGCAGCTCTTGTATGCCAGGCACTCTTACAGGAGCTAAGGACAAAGCAAATGGTTTATTTTTGTTTAGTCAATAAATATTTATTGAATACCCATGTTCCAGTCACTCTTTGAAGTTCTGGGGATTCATCTATAAACAAAACAGACAAGGAAATCAGCCTGCATTAATTTTTCATTCTCACAGGGGGAGACAAACAATAAATAATATTTATCATAGTTAATTACCTAATATGCTAGAAGATGATAGATGCTATTAAAAACCCAGCAAGGTAAAGCAAGGTAAGGGGGATCAGAAATGCCAGGGGCAGTATATGGCGAGGACTTTACAGTTTGTGTGATTCTCATTGAGATTGTGAGGGGTGAAAGAGGCCAGGAGGCCAGGGAGTGAATGACAGTGATGAGCAAGACAAAGTCCCTCTTTTATTATCTAGTGTGACCGACAGACAATTAGTAAGTAAATAAGTAATTCAATTTCAAATAATGATAAATGACATGAGGAACATAGGATAGCACCAGAAATTCCAGGTCGCAGCCCTGGGTGCCTTTGCTCGTCCTCGAAGGAAACCCAGGACCCTGCCAGTCAAGGCTATCCCATCGCCAACACCCACCTGTCAGGAGGTGGTCATAGCCTGCATGTCCATGAACAGGACAGCAGGGCTGTTCTGTGTCATAGCAGGTATATTTCAGCCCATTAGTCAAAAGAAGAAGAAACATTTATAATCTGTTAGTCATACTTTCAGTGGCAATGGGTGATGAAGGGCTGTCCTTCTCACACATAGACTCTAGCCTCTCTGCCTGGACAGGAGAAGCTCTGTCAAGCTCGTCACTGGCTAGACAGTGGGATGTTGTCAGAGAGTGGGGAGAGTCCTGTGATCACGTTGGCTTCTCGTGAACACAGAATTTCTCCAATGTCTGAATTTGATCTTTAAATGAGGACTGTGAAAGAAGAGAGGGCTCTTTCTGGTCTCTCATGTGAGTCTCAGTGTCCTTACTAATAGATGAGATATGTTTATTTTTCGTGTTCAAGAAAGAGTGAGCTGGGTTATAAAATGTTTGTCTCTTTCAGACCATTTGAAGGCAGGAGGAGCCCGGAGTTTATACACCCTTAAAAGGAGGCAGAGAGTGGGGCGTGTGCAGGGGGAGCCACAGAGGTGATTAAAGGGCCCAGGGAGTAAGAGAAATCAAAATTATTAAGCCCGTAGAAAGCATGTGTGTGGCCAGAGAGCTCACTTAATAGGTGTTCTCTCTCCACTAGGGGTAGAACAGAGGAGACTGGTTTAAATGAAAACAGGACGATTTAAGATAAAAAAAGCTAAATTTCTTCCCTGTGCTCTGGAGGCTGGAGTCTCTCCTGTAACATCTCCAGGAAAGAAACACATCAGTCTGGTCTAGTTTGTCTTCACATCAGTAAACATTCTGTCCAAGTTGGGAAGTTCTGTCCATACCATTCAGTGCTTCCGGCTGGTAAACTGAGAATGCGTGTGATGTCCGGAAGCCATATTAGACTGATGAAATCTGATCTCGGTGTCGGGTGTAGAATTTCTGATTAGAAGGTTCATACTTTGGGCCCTGAGGCAAATTTAAGTGAAATATTTTCAGTAAAACCCTGCCTAGAGACAGAAAAATATTCTAGGGGACATCTCCTAATTTCCTTTATTCCCCACGTTCTATGGGAAACACTATTTATTCATTTAAAAGCATTTATTGCAGCTAAGATAAAACAAATAGTTTTTATTCAACTTAGGGTGCTTGATACTCTTGCATATGATTTTTAACATTCTCTACATTAATAAAACCTAGTACGTCAGAAATAACCTCGGTGATATCAAATGTACAGTCATATATATACATACACACACATAGAGTCATAAAAAGATATAGGAAAGATGGCCAAGAAAATGTTAATGGTGTTTAGACAAAGAAAGTGGACTTCATGTGACCTTTATGCTTTTTTTCATAGTACCATATCATTTTTGATTTTTTTTACAATAAGGCTGTGTCATCTATATAATCAGAAGAAAAACAATAAAGCTATCATAAAGCTTTGAGGAAAAATATTACCAGCCAAGTTCTGAGGTTATTATGATGTCACAAAGAAGAAAAATAATTTGCTCAAGATTCAAACCCAAAGCTTACTCCAAGCCCGGCTTGAAGGATACAAAAAAGCCACTGAGGAATTAACAATCTGATTGGATAGAAAAGTCACAAAAGCCTGAAGCATGAAATAATAAATAAATCCGGTGCCAGAGAGGGAACACCTTAGGATACTGTGGAGAGGTCAAGGAGGGCTTCCTGGACAATGCAGGAATGGGGAATGTGGATGGCTTGGGGACATCCTGGAGGAACATTCCTGGTAGAAAGCAGGGCACATAATGCTTGACTCCCAAGGAGTGTGACCAGGAAGACTCCCAGAAACAGCAGTATCCACGGCAAGTGTATAGGAAGGAGTATTTGTTGAGAAATTGACTTGGATCTGTGTTCTCTTTTCTCCAGAGCTTTAGCTGCAGGGTTGAAAGCAGAAGTTGCTTAAAGACAACAGGCTTTGCTAGCTTTTGTTTCCAGAGCCTCACTTTAGTGCCGTGATGGCGAACCTATGACACGTGTGTCAGCACTGACACGCGTAGCCATTTTTGATGACACGCAGCCACATGCGGCCGCATACCAGAGAAGTATGGGGCTGCATGCCGAGAAGGATGTTTCATCCTCAGCTCCTGCATGGCCAGGTGCAGTAGCCAAGGATAAAACATTTGCTGTAGTGTAGACACTCTGCGCCGGAGGTCTGGAGGCCAAAACAACAGAACTCCAGCACAGAGCGTCTAGTTCTGGGACTTCCGGTTAGGCCGTTTTTCTCGAAGTGACACACCACCCGAGTTATGCTCGGTTTTTTGGCGAATTTTGACACACCAAGCTCAAAAGGTTGCCCATCACTGGTTTAGTGAGAGAATTATAGGGGGAGGGGGAGGGCTAGTGCCTTTATGTGGGATGCAGATTGGTGAGAACAGGAGAAGCCATGTTCCCCAAGACTAGGGTGGGATGCAGTTTAGGTCTGTGAAGGTGGCTGTGCCTACACCTTCACAGAACCCCAGAGACATTGCGAGACCCAGGGAAGGAAGTGTTGTAAGGTACTTCTGGGAGCTCCCAGTGCCTAATCTTGATGCGAAGTGAGATCCCCACATAAACACAGACAACAGAAGAATTTGAAAGTGCTGCAGAAAATACATAAATACACGTATACAGAAACTTATGAGACTAGATAACCTTGACCAAGTTTGTTACCTCTGGGACCTCAGTTCTTCCAGCTGCCAAAAAATGGAAATATTAATCCCTTGCAGTTCCAGAAGTCATTGAATTCATATGAAATTGGAATGTCTGTATCTGGAATCACTGCATTTCCATCTGTAATGCAGGAAGAGTGGTGTAGAAACTCCATTTTCAAAGATCTACCACCAGAAGCTGCACATAAACACGTTTACTAGGGGGAAGTAAGCGTACACTGCCTGATCATTAAAACTGCCTTTTGACAGGATCTGATACCTGCTTGGATGAGCATAGTGTCTTCCTTCCTATAAAATCAGCTAAAAAAACCCGGAAAGACCAAGTGCAAATTTTTATCACAACTGGAGAAGCCTTCCCTCCACTCATCCCCCCACTCTGTCTCTCTTCACCTGTGCCCGTTATTTGTATAAATTTTTGCTTTCCACTAAAGTGGCTTAGTTCCAGAGAGAGACAAATCATACACAAAGAGGAAGGAAAATCGCTTCCTAGACCTGCATATTTAGTGATGGACTGAACCCTTCAAGAGGGAAAAAAATATGATTCTGTTGCAAAGGGAAAAATAAATGTCCTCCAAATCAACGTGAAAATGGAGACCCAGGGATGTGAGGTTCGCATCTGTCCTTAATGCAGCTGTGGAAGGATGGAGGCAGAGACAATAAATGATATATCAGACGTGGCGCTCTGCTTAGAAATTGCAATTCTAAATGTCAGACGCCGTGAGCCTCTCTCGCTCCCCCCATAATTCAAGACAATTCACAAGAGATAACTTCTTTTCTCTGCCATAATAGTACTCTCCGGCTTGTATCCCAAATAAACAACATCGGTTACCGCTTTAAGCAACATCTTCTCCATTCTCCTGCACCACTTAAATCAACACCCCCTTTCTCTGTGTGATCTGAATCCCAAGGCCCCGTCCCTCGATGTTGCTGCAGAAGTGCCCCCTATTCTGAGTCCCTGTTCCTCATATCCAGGGTTATTAAAGAGCAGGTTAGCATTGCCCCCCATTGTCCTGGGGTTTTTTACCACTCTAGATAAGATGGGAATATTTTATATCTTTCTTTATTTCTTGAATCATCTTCTTAATCTTTATCCTGATCCATATATATATATATATATTTTTTTTTCAAACCTGTGCTTTTTCAGAGTGTGGATTTTTCTTTTTATTAATCTTCGCCGACTCCAATTCAGTCATCTACTTACTGAAACGAGAAGCCTAGTATTCACATCATTCAACACAGTTGGTTTTGGAGCTTGGCGAAGATTAAAAACACAGGAAGGCTTGCGAGCTACCTAGAGGGAATAGAGAGGTTGCCGTTAATGTATTTCTTCATTGAACAGAGCTCATGAGCACATTTGGAAATAAAGAGGAAGTCGCTGTTTAAAGGCACTGGGAAAAGTGCTATCTGGGACATTTTATCCTAAGATTTTGTAGTAAATTAAGAAGGGCCCAAAGTAAAATGTGGCATTAGTGTAGATGACGCCACTGACACTCCCATTAATGCTGGCTGCTTGACAGGAGGGGGAAGAAGTTGTCTCTGGGCAGAAAAAGAGAAATGGCCGCACTTTCTGAGGCCCAAGGTGCTTGGTGTTGGCAGAATATTCAGTCCTTTGCATCCGTCTGGGCCTTCAGAATTCCTCTTCTTTTCTCTGCACACATCAGTTATAGTGAGATGTCCCCAGAACTAGGTCATGAAGTCACCCTCTGAAGGTAAAGCTTTCAAAAATGAGCAAAGAATGAATGAATTGAAGTATCTTCAGACATGGTCAGCCCTAGATGTTCTATACCTGTGTGACTGAATGAACATGGCAGCTGACAATTCAAACATTGTGTTTAGGATTAATCTATAAGAACGAAATCATAGCAAGTGAAGAAAGAGTAAATTTAATGGAATTAAAATAGTAGCTACCATAACAATGATCACACAGGCACTGTGCTAAGTATTTGCATACATTCTTTCTAAGCCTCACAACAGCCTGTGAAGTAGGCTACTGCTATTCTTTTATAGATCCACATACTGAGGTTCAGAGAAGTTGAGTGGTGTTTCCAAGGTTACACAGCTTGTCAGTGGTGGAGCAAGGAATCCAGGTTTAGTTGACCTCAAAACCTTGACTTTATGTAAGGAGGCGTTCTATGTGAATTTGGAGGAAAGGGGAGCAAGGCTTCAGTTCTGTACACTGGAAGGAGACATGATATTTGGTGGCATCACATTATAATGACAAAGAGCACAGAGAGCTACACAGGAATTGAGCTGCCATGCTTAGACTTGCATGGCAACCATCTCTTAACCTCTTTTTCTGCTAAAACAAAAGTGTCTGAATGTCATGTACTTGACATGAAGGTTGAGTATTCAGATCATTTAGGAGATGGGGTGTATTGTGGGAGAGTCTACTTAGCTTAGATATACCTGGATAAACATCCCACTGGACCTTCCAGTTTCCTATGATCCCATGCTCACCAAGTCATCTTCCAGTGGCTAATTTAGTTTTCTGTTTACTGATATGTCTTGGTTACTGGAATTGGATAGCTGAATCTATAAATGAGTATGTCTGTGTCTGGTTTCTATATCAATGTCTGCTGAGTTGAGAAAGTTTGTCTAGCCTGATGCAATTTTTTCAAAGATACTGTTGACCCACCCATACTCAGCACACTCCTGACCACATTATGGAACAAATGAAAAAGACCTTTCATCTGATCGGCTCCTTTCCCCCTCGCACTAGCCTGGCTTGACTACACACTTTTTCTTTGATTAATTAAAGGAATCTAAATTTAGCAACACAATCACCACATTGATGATTGCTATCATTACTCGAGGGCTTCATATGTTTCTGTTGCTATGCTAGACACATCATGGACTCTCTCCTTTAAGCCTTACAATAACCTCCAAGAAAATTCTGATCTACTGGACATAGAGCCTCAGAGAGGTTGCCCAACAGGGCAGCTGAGCTCCTGTTCAGATCTGTATGCTCTTGGCCATTATGATGTGATGCTAGTGTTGTCTTAACTGCACCTTTTTGATATGGGCCAGTCTTTTGCCGCTGGGGCTAAAACTGTGGCTCACTGAATAGACAGCTTTGTATCATGCTGCCATAAGGAAATGCCTCACCCAGTTTGCTTGGTTCTCGAAGACTTCCCTATTGGGAAACATCTCCAAGAGACTTAAGGGCATTGGATGTATGGACATTTTTGAGTTCCTGGGCCTGTGATATTGAAAATAAAAACCTAAACCCTGGTGTTCCCACCCAAGAGGATCTGGTACAGGAAGTATGGAGAGTGGAAATGAGGAAGGACATGGAAGAGAAGATCCTCTCTAAATGACCAGCCCAAATTCTTGTCTGCCTTTTCTCTGTAACATCGCTCTCTTTCCTATCTTATTTCCATAGATTCAAAACCTCAGGCACTAGTTGCCACTGTGTTATTGAAGGAGGCCTTGATAGGCTTCCCTTGAGTAGTCATGCATGATGAGTTATGATTTTTTAATACCAAATTTATTATTATGATGATCATCATTAATAACAACCCCTTAGATTTATAAAGCACCTTTCTCCTAACAATCTCTCTCCTAGAGATCATCTCATTTATCCTCACAGATTCTGAGGGATGAGGAGGAGGCAATATTATTCTTCTTACATTATGGATTGCTATGATAAAGAAGTTTTTATTGCCGTACCTATTTTCATGTGGAATTGTAATAGGTAGTACATGAAGAGATTCCCCTAATTCATCAGCATTTTTGACTGTCTTTTATGCACCAAAAGAACTTTGTGATGTTATTATGCTATCCCATTTTACAGATGAAGAAATGAACTCTCAGAAAGTTTAAGTGACTTGTGTAGCAGTATTAATGGATGAAGGAAGGAAATGTGGTCCTTGCCATCACCAAGGAGACAGTATCATTAATGATAAATAGGCTTTGTTGAGCATTTACTCTGTAGCAGGCACTGTACCAAGGAAAACACAGAAGTTGTCTTTGTTAATACTTTTAACAACACAAGAGTTTGTTAGATTTTAGCAACCTACAATGTCTCCATTTAGCAGATAAAGCATAGACAGGCTGAGTATCCTGCAGGAAGCCACACAGCTGGTAAGGGGTTGACCTTGCAAACGAGAAGAGCAGAATGGAGCAAGGTTGTCTGAGTGAGATTCTAGCTCCAATACTTTCTGTGTAATCCTGGGCAAGCAGCTTAACTCTTGCATGTCTCAGTTTCCTCACTTGTAAAATAGGAATAACACAAGTATCTACTTTACGGGGTTGTGAGGATCAAATGCAGCTATACATATGTTGCTAACATTCTGCCTTGCATGTTAGCTGTGAGTACCTGGGATTCAGATGCAGGCACACTGGTTCTAGATACTCTAATCTTCTGCTCCAAAAAGAATTCTCCTGGAGGCAGAAGCAGTAACATTTGAGCTGACTTTCCCTAAGACAGACAGTCAAAGGCTTGGTGCTAGCAGTCTAGTTCAAGTTTAGTCAATGAAGAGTCACAAGTAATCATTCAGATGTCAGGAGGTAGTGTATTCTTTGTATTCCTTTGTAATTACCCCCAAATTGGGGCTTTGAAGCCAGAGCATATTTGGATTTTCTCTGTCCAGAGGTCATTCAATTTAGTTCCGTAAAAGGTATGTGGTAATTCTGCCGACCACATAGGTTGCTGTCTACGCTGTAGTTATTGAAAGATATTTTTTTCTCTAGGAGATCCCAGAATTATGCTTGACCATGTATGTAAACAAACTAATTTCCTTTTGAAGATTCAGCAGAAAAAAACATGGGCCAGTCTTATCAGTAAATCAAACAATCCCAGAAAGCGCTGCATTACCTTCAGAGAATATAGCAAAACTACTTAACTATGGAAAGCTTATGTTTGCGTCCAACTAAAACTGTCAACTAAATTCTTAAGAATTCCATCTAGAAGACATTTATCAAATATTGTACCTCTTTTGAATCCCTGAAAGCTGTTTCAATGGACAAAGTCTTCTTATTTTTCAACAGTCTTCTTATTTTTCAATAAAATGCAACTAATGAACAGAGGTTCAGTGGTATCATGTGTATGATGAACTCTACTACTAAAGCAGAAATATACTCTTTGTTTATTATTCAGGGTAGGCAAACTTAGAAGCACTAACCAAATTAGTATCAATATAACAACAAATGAAAAGAATAAATAAGGGATATCCAATCATATTTTTATTGGAAAAAATCTTATAGCTGAGCTATTTAAGTCCCACTGTTTGCAATTTAGGTAAAGGATATCATAAAATGTATATGCATTGAAGAATATGTTTCTTAATAATAATAATAACAGTTAATATTTGTTCAGCATAATCCACCATGATTATCTCTGCTTTATAGATGGCAGGTTTAAAGTTTTGAGAGGCTTAATATAACTCCCCTAAGGTGGTAGGACCAGGATTTGGACCTGGATCTATTTGAATCCCAAATCTACACTCTTAATTATGCATGTTATATTGTCTACTAAGTGGTAAAGGCTGGATTTGAACTCAGGTTCTCTGATTTGACAGCCCATGTAACTGTCCAGCATCTTGTTGCTTTTCCAAAATTGTTATCTGTCCTGGTTCTCTAAGGACCCTTATTCTTTGGAGATAGTCAATTGCTATAGTTCATTTATATGGAGTGCAACCATCAAAGAGATGTAATTTGAAGCCAAGATTTTTTTTTTTTGAATAGAGCTTTTTGAAATTTTTTAAAATTTATTTATTCATTTTAGAGAGGAGACACAGAGTGAGAGAGAGAAAGAGAGAAAGGGGGGAGGAGCTGGAAGCATCAACTCCCATATGTGCCATGACCAGACCAGGGCAGGGTTTTGAACTGGCGACCTCAGTATTCCCAGGTCGACGCTTTATCCACTGCGCCACCACAGATCAGGCGAAGCCAAGATTTTTATGCCCAATTTATATCACGTTTTTATAATACATACCATTATTGCCCAGATCTCAATAAACTAAGTAATTTTAAGTTTTTACTCTTAGCCCACCAGCTTAATCAATAAGGTGATTCATTCATATTCCAATATAGCTGAAGAAGCAGGATAGTCCATTTGATTTTAAAATACTTGGTAATAGGATATGCATACTCAGACTCCTATTGCTATGTAGAAAAAAAAAGCCTTCATTCAACAGATTTCCATACGGTATTCCGTACAGTATTTCTATACAGTATGATGTATTATTCAAAAGAATACCAGATTTCTGCCCTCTGCCTCTGATGGCTTGATGGGAGTTGGACATTGGTCTGCTGTTTACAGCATATCAGTTAAAGAACAACAACAATGCAGATTTTACTGGCGTGGATCTGCTGATTGGACAAGTTCACCAATTTCTCAGAGTCTCATCACTCCCCTGATAAAATGGGACCGGTTCTCTCTGTCCGCCGGTCTGCCTCTCAGGAAGGTAAGGAGGATCCAAAGAGAGAGAGCATACACAGTGGTTTAAAAAAACTACTATGAGCTACCTAGGCTTGGAATATAATTACGATTAAGCCAGGGAGGGTGTTACTCCCAATCTGTGGCGGTGTACTGCCCTCGACGCACCTCCACCCGCCTCCCTCCGGCTTTCTCCTCATACAGTCTCGCCCGTTCCCTCCTTCGCTTTCCTCTTCCACCTCCTCGTCTCCCTCCTGCTGGAGTTTATGACCTAGGCTAATGAGACATATATGGCTCCTCACATCAAGGGTGGGGAATTAAGGCCCGGTTATAGCCCAATTTAATTTTCATGATCTCTTGAACAAGTGAAGGAATGCTCGGGAAACAGGCTGCTCTTGGCCTGATGCCGGCCCAGCCCGAGTCGGGGCAGCCGTTACCCACAATAGCTCATCACACTCCTGGTAGACATTTCAATTAGAAGTCATTATCCTTCCTTCCATGCCTTCCTCAGCAGAGGCGGTACTGGCCCTGGGTCTCGGTCCCACTTCTGTCAATTAGCAAGCAACCTTGAGTGAGTCATTTAACTTCTCTAAGCCTTAATTTCCTCACTTATCAAATGAGGGATATTAATGATATCTGCCCTACCTTCCACGTAGGACAACTTTAAGGATTGCACAAATCAGATAAGTAAAGATTTTAAACTGGCAAGTTCTAGATACTTTTTTATTATTACGTAGCATGCCTGGTCATTCACATTTTTTAATGAACATATTCAAATTAATATTTGTACAGAATATTTTTGGTAGCCTTTCTAGTTCTGCTGTTATTATTTGAGCTCTGGAGAAAGCACTCTGACAAGATTCTAAAGACTTTAATAAATTTAAAATGTTATATGACCCATATATATAGAGAGGTCAAATCTACAGACTTCTCATATAAGTTAGAATGCCATACGAAATTGCTGTTTCCCTACTATGCAAGCAAGAACTCTGTCCTGTTTCCTGATAACCACTACAGTCATAGAAATATGCTGTTATTGTATTCAGGAGTCTTGAGCCTCTCAACTTTACTGAGATTTCCCTGTAATCACCGAGTCTTGCAAATGGCTGGGTTTCCTTTCCAGGACCCATCTCATCTCTTGTCTTTGTGGACCCAACCCATCTCCTGAGTAGCTTGGGAAATGGGCTCTTCACTTCTAGAATGAATGTTATTTCCTTTGCAGCGTGCTTACTTCTGCCAAAGGAGGGTAGCTGAATTAATTTCACTGATGGTTGCAATTTTGTTTCTCTTCTGCTGTGTGCTATCTCTATTTTTTTTAAAATGATTTTTTTAAAAAGAGCAATTGTAGGTTTACAGCAAAATTGAAAGGAAAGTTTAGAGATTTCTCACATTCCCCCATCCCTACACATGCGTAACCTCCCTCACTATCACCATTCTCCAGGGAAGTGGTACATTGTTACAATTGATGAACCTACCTTGACATATTATAGTCACCCAGAGTCTATAGTTTCCCTTAAACTGAACTATTGGTGGTGTGCCTTCTATGGCTTTAGACAAATGTATAATGACATGTACACATCATTATAGATACAGAGTATTTTTACTTTCTTAAAAATCTTCTGTGTTCCACCTATTCATCACCCATTTTCAACCTGAATCCCTGGTAACCACTCATCTTCTTCTATTCCAATACTTTGGCTTTTCCAGAATGTCACATAGTTGGAGTCATATAGTATGTAGCCTTTCAGATTGGTTTCTTTCACTTAGTAATACGAGTTTAATTTTCTTCCATGTCTTTTTATGGCTGGATAGCTCATTTCTTTTTAGTTATGAATAATATTCCATTGTGTGGTCCCTGACCAGTGGCTCAGTGGATAGAGTGTCAGCCTGGCCTATAGATGTCCGGAGTTTGATTTCCGGTCAGGGCACACAAGAGAAACAACCAGCTACTTCTCTCCCCTGCCCTCTCCTCCTTCTCTCCCTCTTTCCCTTCTATCTCTCTTCCCCTCTCACAGACACTGGCTTGATTGGTTTGAGTGTGGCCCTGGGTACTGAGGATTGCTTGGTTAGTCTGAGCATATCAACCTCAGGCACTAAAAATAGCTCAGTACTTGAGTATCAGCCACAGGTGGGGGTTGCTGGGTGGATCCTGGTTGGGGCGCAAGTGGGCAGCACCTATTTCCCTTCACTATCCACCTATCTACCTCACTATTTCCCTTTCTCTCACCTAAAAATTAATAAATAAATAAATAAATAGACAAGCAAATAAATAAATAATAAATACATAAAATTCCATTGTGGGATGTACCACTGTTTATTTAATCTTTCACCTATTGAAGGTCATCTTGTTGGCTTCAAAGTTTCGGCATTTATGAAAAAAGTTGCTATAAACATCACGTTTAGGTTCTTGTATGGTTTCGATTTCTTTGGTTAAATAATAAGGACTGCTAGATCATATGGTAAGAATATAGTTAGTTTTGTAAGAAATTGCCAAACTGTCTTCCAAAGTGGCTGTGTCATTTTGCATTCATATCCAGAGGTGGATTTAACAGTGGGTGCACTGGGCATGCGCCCTGGGCCCCAACTTTTGTTCCAATTTTAGTATATGTGCTGCCGAAGAGCACTGGGCCCCAACTTCTGAAGGGCCCTGCAAAACCTCAACTTTACACTTTTTTCTAATGTATGGGGCCCAATATTTTTTTCTGCGCCTGGGGTCTCAAACCGACTTTAATCAGCCTCTGTTCATACCATCAATGTGTGAGTTTCTGTTGGTCTACACCCTTGTCAGCATTTGCTTTTATCAATGTTTTGGATTTTGAACATTCTAACAGATGCATAGTAATATCTCATTGTTGTTTTAATTTGATTTCCTTGATAACTCGATGCCTATTAGCTATCTGTATATATTCTTTGGTGAGGTATCTGTTAAAAGTGTTTGACCCACTTTTATTTATAGTGAATTGTTTGTTTTCTTGTTTTAAAACTTTAAGAGATATTTGTACATTTTGGATAATAGATGTGTCTTTTATAAACATTTTCTCCCAGTCTGTGGCTTATCTTCTTATTATCTTGACATTGTCCTTTGCAGAACAGAAGTTTGTTGTGTTTTTTTAATGAATCCCGCTTATCAATTATTTCTTTCATGGATCATGCCAAAGAGTGTTGTATCTAAAAAGTCAGCACCATACCCAAGATTATCTGGGTTGTCTCCTACGTTATCTTCTAGGAGTTATATAGTTTTGCATTTTACTTTTAAGTCTAGGATCCATTTTGAATTAATATTTATGAAGGGTACAAGGCAAGGGTGCTCAATACGTCGATTGCGATCTACTGGTTTATCGCGAAGGAAATGTGGGTAGATCGCATGACATTAAAAAGACATTTGTCTTTTGATTGGCATACAGGGTAGCCAATCTGACGTCTGAACTTTTGACACCCTATGCATGTGCGTTAAACCGCGCTAACTTGTTCAGTTACATTGCTGCGTAGTTAGCCTTCAATTTATTTAAACTAAATACAACAAAGGGTATAAAAATGAGTGCCGTAGCTGGTCTGAGTAAGAAGCCTAAAACCTACCATTTTCATTCAGAATGGGAGGGGATTTTTTTCCACTATGTTATAATCTAAGTGTGTTTGCCTCATCTGTCTGTGTGCCATTGCTATTCCAAAGAAGGGAAATGTGGAGCGGCTTTTTCAGACTGTTCATAAAAACTATGACATTGACTTTCCTCTGAAAAGAGAGCTGAGAAGAAGAAAGGTGCAAGAAGAATACACAATATTAAATAGTAATAATAGTAACTTAAATAATGATAATATATAAAAAATAAATTTGTGTTTTGCATTTTTATTGTAGGTAGATCATTTTGACTTGGTCATCTTATAAGTAGCTCGCAAGCTGAAAAGGTGTGGGCACCCCTGGTATAAGGTATAGATTCCTTTTTTTTTTTTTGCCTGTCTAGTTGTTTCAACAACACAATTTGTTAAAAGTCTGTCTTTGCTCCATCATATTGTCTTAGCTACTTAGTCAAAAGTCAGTTAACCAAATGTATGCAGGTCTTTTTCTTGATGCTCTATTCTGTTTCATTGTTCTGTTTTCCTATTCTTTTACCAATATCTCATTGTCTTGATTATTTTAGCTTTATATAGTAAGTCATTTTTTTTTTAGCAAGAAAGAGAGGGAGAGATTGAGAGAGAGAGAGAGAGACAGGAAGGGAGAGAGATGAATAGTATCAACTCATAGTTGTAACACTTTAGTTGTTCATTGATTGCTTCTCACATGTGTCTTGACTGGGGGCTTCAGCTGAGCCAGTGCCTCCTTGCTCAAGCCATCAACCTTGGGCTCAAGCCAGCGACCTTTGAGCTCAAGCCAATGACCATGGGATCATATTGATGATTCCACACTCAAGTTGACAACCCCGTGTGTGCTCAAGCTAGTGAACCCATGCTCAAGTCGATGTCCTTGGGGTTTTGAACCCGGGATCTCATCATCTGAGATTGATGCTCTAGCCACTGCACCACCATCAGTCAGGCTATATAAGAAATGTTGACGATGCATAGTCTCAGTTCTCCAACTTTGTTCTCCTTCAATTTGTGTTGGCTTTTGCCTCTCTTTATAAAGTTTAGGATCAGTTTGTTAGTATACACAAAATAACTGCTGGGCTTTTGACTGAGATTGCATTGAATATATATAGAGATAATTTTTTTGTAGAAGAATGGACATTTTAACAATATTAAGTTTTCCTATTCATGAACATAGAATATCACTCCACTTAATTCTTCTGTGAGTTCATTCATCAAAGTTTTGCAGTTTTCTTCATATGGATTTTATAGAATTTTGTTAGATTTACACCTTAGTATTTCATTTTTGGAGGTGTGCTAATGTAAATGATACTGTGTTTCTAGAATTAATTACCACACCATACAAGGTTAATATACAAAAGTCAGTTGCTTCCTTATATATCAGCAATGAACAAATGAAACTATTTCTATGAGTGAAATCACACAGTATTTGTCCTTTTGTGACTGGCTTATTTCACTTAGCATAATATCCTGGGGGTTCATCCATGTTGTAGCATGTGTCAGGATTTACTTCTTTTAAAAGTCTGCATAATATTTCATTGTGTCTATACACCATATTTCTTTATATATTCATCTGTTGATGAATATTTGGGTCGCTTCCTACTCTTGGGAATTGGAAATAATGCTACAATTAATATGAGAGTGCAAATATATCTTTAGGGTTCTGCTTTGAATACTTTGGATATAAACTCAGAACTGTGATTACTGAATCATATAGTAGTTCTATTTTTAATTTTTTGAGGAATCTTTGTACTCTTTCTCATAATGGCTCTATCATTGTATATTTTCCTTATCTTCACCAATACTTTTTTTCTGAACTTTTGATTGTGGCTATCCTGATGGAGGTGAGGTGATATCTCATTGTGATTTTAACTTGCTTTTCTCTAATGATTAGTAATACTGAGATATATAAATATTGTTGAATGAGTGAATAAATACTGATTCCAGAAGGTTACCATCACTCTTTCTTCCTGCCTCATCTTGGATGAACTTAGGATACAGAGAGTGTCAGGCAAATCAGAGACGTAGAAGATTATTCAAGCTGAGCTCAGCATGCATGGACTCTGATCTGGAGTGGGTGTGACAGCAGGAATCTCCAGGTACAATATGTCAGATATGTGTCATCATTGTTTCTATTTGTTCTTTTCAGTGTGGAATAGGAAACCAGGCAGTGGTTGTAGACCAGAGGGCAGATTGCAGCTGCCTCCAGGAGAAGAAGTTGACTGGTCAGGGTATCACACCCTCTGTAAATCCAGTAGCCACAGCCACCATCACAGCCACCTGGCCCATGAAAGTTCGCATTTGAGTTGGACAGATGGTAATGAAACAAAAAAGCCAAGAACTGGTGGGCCATTAGCTTTAATCCTAGCTTGCAACTGGCGGGAAAGAAATACACACAGTGGGAAAACACTTCCCTTTCCATTCAGGGCTCTCAAAGCCACTGACTTATCCGAGTTTCCTAGAATCAAAGGTTTCTACCTCACCAGCCTTATTCACCTCTGTTCCCCATCTCCTTCTCTCTGCACAAACTCTTCACAAACTGGCTTCTCCTTCAGCAGTCACCATCTTGTCTGCTTCTCCTGTCCTCCATGTGACCTTTCTCTGCTCTCCTCTCTAATGCCAATCTCAGGAACCGAAAGCGAGCAAGCTCCTAGCCTGCCCCATTTTATAGTGTAGAAATCCAAACCTTTAAGCCAATCTACAAATAAGAAAGTCTCTGATACAAAGCCACTTACCTGAGGCATAATGGGATTCCTCAAAAGAGTACACCATCCCTATCATGCAATAGTCAAGGGTCTGGGGTAAAGTTTAGTCTTAAAACTAAGCCTTAGGCTATAAGGATCCTGCCTGCTTACAGCCTGTCCCTCAAACCCAATGCAAACTATAAGCAAGCAAACATATACATCATATTTGCAAACTTATTTGTTCCACACCCATTCTGGTTGAAGGTCAGGGACAGCTTCTGGGTCCAGCATGGGGGACCTGAATGGCAAGCCAGGAAGTCTTTGGCAAGGCAGGCTTTGTTGTGTTAATGCAATTGTAGGGGTGACTGATTTCCAAGCTAGGATGTATTCTTTTCTACTTTCTGACCTTTCTTCTTTCTTGTGTTCAAAATAGGATTTATGGAAAATTATTTCTATGACTGGTAAAGCTAGAACTGGGCAAAGGTCATGTCACCAGAGTTGAATAAAGTGGGCAAAATAAAGAATGGCTTCAGCCTAAATACTGGGAAACGGGAAAACAATGTTAGTGGCATGAAAATCCGAAGGTTTATGGTTCCACAATAGGTCTAACACTAAGTTCTTGAGCTTTTTTGGGTTTTATTTTCTTTTTCAGCTATGAAATGAGGGAGGAGAAACAAGTTCACTTTAAAAGATTCTGTCAATTCTGGAAGAATAATAAACAATTCAGCATTTGATGATTCTTGAAGTATTTTATCAAGAATCTCCTCTGGGGACTGTGCTAGGTGCTGGGTAAGCTGAAGTAAAAGAATTATAGTCTCTGCCCTTAAGAAGTTTTGGGTCAAGTGAGGGAGGCAGACAGGTAAACTGGCAGGCACACAGCTAAGAACTGTATTAGAGGTTTTCCCAAGACTCTGGAATAGAGTTGAAGGAACATATTAATTTTGCATGCAAGAGTCAAGGGAAAATGCAGGAAGAGGTGCTATTTGACCTGAGATCCTTAAGGAAGATGTCAATGGAGGGTTGGGGGGAGGACCATCCTTGGAGAGGGATAATGTACGCAACAGCAAAGCAAAGCAGCATGATGATCCACGGTAAATCAGGGAATGGATTTTATCTCACTTTGTGATATAGGTTCATGATAGTGGCTGAGGGTGAAGCTGACAAGGTAGATTGGGGTCAGATTGCTAAAGAACTTGCAGGCCAAAATATAAACATGTATCCTTTAGGTACTTGTTGATCAAATAGGAATGTTTTAGGCCACAAGTAATAGATTAATTATAATTATCCAGTTGACGGTGTTTCGTGTTTTTACAGAGCTAGAAGACTAGCGCTCATTTCCACGTAGTGCGGCATCTCAACAATGTCAACACTGACCCAGGCTCTCTTCATTCTTCCTCTTCCATCCTTATCTGTTGACTTTCCTTTCTTAGGTCTTTTGCCTCATGGTATAATTCATGTAATGTTAGCCACTGTACTAGCTAACATTCATTCAATTGTCACCCCAATTCGTTTTTTAATTTGTTAGGGTGACATTGGCTAATAGTTGCCTAATAAAAGTTGATATCTCTTTTCTATAAAATCCAAAACAGATTTCCTAAAAAGCAGATATTTTTTCTTCAAGGTTTTTCTTCTCCATCTGTTTCAGTCTATATTCCAAGACTCATGTACTGATCTGTGTCAGGCTGGGCGGGGAAGACTAAGGAGGACCACGCATTCAAGCTTTGGATGTGCTTGCCCGAGAAGCGTTGTACCACACTCTGCTCCATATTCTAGTGACTAGAGCCCGTTTTTCCTAACTGCAGGGGAAGATGGACAGTTAAGCTCTTTGGTGAGCCTGGGAAGAAGAGGACAGGTTGGCTGATTAGCTGCTAGTCTCTGCCACAGGTTACAAATGGAAAATGCAGCTTTAAATATCACCTTTTACAAAATAAAATGTCAGAGTATGGTAGGAAGAAAGAGGGAGGGATCGTGCCAGGAACCTCTCCTTTGAGTATGTCATAATTTTCCTGGAAGTTTTCTAGATGACTTCCCCCTACATCTCTCTGATAAATGCCGTAAGGTGCTACCCCTAGCTGGCTATAGTGAGTTTGGAAAAGTAAGCATCTGAATGGGGGGAGTGATTTACAAAGGGTATTTTGAATTGTATTCTAGAATTTGGGAGGGATATATTTCCTGAACACATCAGCTCTGTCTAATGCCTGGATAAACTCTCGTTGTGGTCAGTCATGAAGAAGCGAGGAAGCCAAAAAGATTTTAAACAGAGGAGTGACATGACCTGATTTGTGGTTGAAGATGGTCTTTCAGGAGAATAGATTGAGCATGCCCTCTGGTTTTTAGGCATGGCCCCCAATTTATCTTACTGAGTGTTAAAGTCTAATGAGGTCAGAACATTTTACAGAGCGCTCAACAAAGTGCGAGTCTCAAAACTTTTACCTTGTGAAGAAAGATTCAAGTCTTTGATTCCAGAAATAAAATTTCTTTTTGAATAATTAAAGCCTGTGTCATTGTGATTGATAGGCCAGGAAAAAAATTTTTTTTAAAACATTTTTCATGGAAAAAATATGTTTCTTTCCTTTTGAAACCTTGAATATTTTTATTTCTTACACAGACTGGGGTCTTCTGTGATGAATACCCTTTACTACCCACAAATAAGTGGGACCATATTTAGACCATAATAGGACTTCAACAGGCTCACAAGAATGGTTTTGAACTACTGCATGTGTAAGCTTGTGTAAAAAGACATTACCTGTGGTGTTGACCGACAGTGTGGGTTTCTGAAGGGTAGAGATTAGTAAGACAGAAAGAAGGTAATTCAAATCAAAGAAAATCTGAGATATAAATAAGTGCTGAACATAGAAAAGTAATAAGGACCCTGGCTGGATAGCTTGATTGGTAGAGCATCGTCCCAAAGTACAGAGGTTGCCGATTTGATCCCCAGTCAGGGCACATTCAGGAGCAAGTTGATGTTCCTCTCTCTCTCTCTCTCTCTCTCTCTCTCTCTTTCCCTTTCTCTCTCTCTAAAATCAATAAAATAATCATTTAAAACTTTTTTAAAAAGAAAGATTATTAGGCATATAATTACTCATTAATGTCTGATCTTAGATGTGTTGTTTGAATGCCTAGAGGCTTCCCTGGTGTCCCAAAGATCATATAGCACTCAACAAATATCCACGTTCTCCTCTACAACCTGACATCCCCCTTGCGGATAGGTTTTGACCATGAGACTAATTCTGTTTGGCCAATGAAAAGCGAGCAGAACTGAGGTTGGTCTTTTTTGGGTTGAGGCCATTAAGAATCAAGATACCTCCACTATCTCTCTTTTCTCCTACTGGGCTGACCCTGGATGCCAGGTGTTTCAAATGGCATAGCTATAGGATGGAGGGGGAGCATGACCCAACTTTGCACAAGCAAGAAATAATCCTATTCTGATAAAGCAGGTAAAAAATACTTTGAAAATGATAGTTACTATTATTGGTGCTATTACAATGATTTAAAAACAAACAGGTAACAGGTAATGCTTTTACTGATACCTCAGGTCATAGGGGTTAATTCTCAACTGGTTTAAGTAGGTTCCCTCTGGTCAGACAGCACACCTTTCCTTTGAGGCCCCACTTCTGCAAAGGTGTCTAAGGTAGAATAGAGGCCACATTCTATTCTGGGAGCTTACAGATACCTTGGACAATGGACACTGGAGTGTCCATACTTGGAAAGAAGTCAGTGCTGAGTTTTGCTGGGCTCTCAAGTTCACAGGTCCTTCTGCCTGATATTTAAACTGCTTCTCTTCTTTCCTCTCTGATTTCAGTCTTTCCTCTGCCCTTTTATTCCTCTTTCTCCATTTCTCAGGTGAATGTAGTATTTAGAGGTAGAAATGCCTGCATGCAAAAATTTTTGTCTTGCGTTTAGATCGGGTTTCTTCGCACCTTTACTTGTACTTTGGTGAGGGCAGAGGATGGGAAAATGGCCCTTGGTAAGGGGGGGGGGAATGGAAGAGCAGAGAAGCATACTAAAACACATAGATTATGAATTTGACTTATAACCTGTTATGGTATTATCTTTGTTGATGTGTTCATTAATAATGAATAGATGGAACATGGGCTGCTGAGAGACAGAGACATATATCAAGAAGAGAATTCACAGGAATACTTTTGGGAAAATTTTTATATTATTTGCAGTCATCCTGAATTGTCAAAGCACTTCTTGCCTACTACCAGAACAATTAGCCATATTTGGGTTCCCATAGGTGCCAATACAAACAAAGAAGCAGACCAACATACAGTTTCTAGAAAAGATTTCTAAAGTTACCTTGACTTGATCACCTCTTAATCTCATTTGTGGTAGGCACCTTCTGACGTGGTTCCAATGATCCTTATAATTTTAATACTCCTGCCGTTATGTAATCCCCTTTTCTTGAATATGAGCTGATTTTAGTGACTTACTTCTAATCAATAGAGTATCACAAAAAAAATGACAGTGTCCCTTTTCAATATGAGGTTATGAAAGGTAGTGACATCCATTTTGGCAACAGTCTCCCCCTGGCCCTCTCATTTGCCCACCCCGATGAAGTCAGCTGCTACAAGGAGAGACCCTGACATGGTACTGGAGACACACATATGAGGAAGACTAATTCTTTTCTTGTAAAAAGTTCATAATCTATAGCAACAATACAATGAGTGTTTTAATAGAGGCACATACAAAAGGCTGTGGCAACACAGATGGTGGAGCAATTGACATTATCAATAAATAATGTCCATAAATTATAGGAAGTGATGACAATTTTCTAAAGATAATGTGCAGAGCAGCCTATGTGAATAGCCTACTGATGGAGCATCATGGAATTGTTGACAGAGAGACTGAGACTGGATAGTATTTCGGCTCCTATCCAAGGAAGTGACCACCTGAATGGAACCAACACGGATTACCTTGGAAAATGCCTGTGATTCAGAAGATGACACAGAACACAATAAGCGTAGAAAGGGATCTGAGCAAGACCCAGATGGAAACACTGGCTGCAGTTACTCCTGCCTGAGGGTGTCCCCCATATTTATCAAGGATGGTTGGGAACTTAACAACATTTCTTCTGTGGGAATCCCTGCATGTTATTTTCTGTTATCCATATATTTTCCAGAAAAATTATCTCCCAGCAATATTCATAAAGCTCTATTACCTCCTTTCAAAAAATTTTTGCTAAAGCAAAACAAACACACAGAAAAATAGGCAAAGCATAAATGCACAGCTTGATGATATTTTCACAAACTGAAACACTCAAACGGCCAACACCGAGACAAAAATAGAACGTTGTCAGTACTCCAGAAGCTGTCTTCATGCTCTCTTCACGTCCTTTTTAAACTTTTTAAGAACTTTTCATTTTGAAATAGTTTCAGACTTATTAATAAAGTTGCACAAAACAGCACAGAGAGTTCCTGTGCTATTAGTATACAATTCACTGTTCTCCCTCGTGCTCACCTCCGACTTAATCAGAATACAGTTATCAGAGACATAGAACCAACTTGAACTAGCTCCTAATACCCACAACTTGGATGAGCTGGGCAATGACAGCAACAGTAACAATAACTAAATAAAGCAATGGATTTATTCCATAGGATAAAATAAATATCCATGAGATATATATGTATAAATAATTGAATAACCAAATAGGAGAGAAAGGACAGCTCTTTTTAAAAATGAAATGCCAATGAATAAATGTAGTAAAAATAATGGAAATAGAAAAATCACCATCAGGCACACACCACATCGATAATTGTGGAAGAAGAGAATTACTGATACATGGTTTAAGAAGCAATAGGCATTGGTGTGATGAGAAACAGGATGTCTGAATAGTCTCAAAGTATTTCCTGAGAAAATATGTATTAGTTACTCAGGGAAAAATAATAGTTTTCCAAAAGGAAGGACTTGGCAGACATCACCTAAATGTAGTAATAGCCTAGTAACATCTCCAGAAATAAGACACATTGAAGTCATGTTCCTCCTGATATCATCCACTGAGAAGCACACAGAATTATTGATGTAATATTCTTGCCCAAAATATCACCAATTTAGTCATCAAAAACATGGCACCAGCCCTGGCCAGGTGGCTTTGTGGATAGAGCTTCATTCTGGTGCACCGATGTCATGGGTTTGAACCCGGGTCAGGGCATGTATGAGAAGCAATCAATGAGTGCACAACTAAATGAAACAACTAAGTGGAGCAATGAGTTGATGCTTCTCTCTCTCTCTTTCTCTCTCTCCCTTACTTCCCCCCCTCAAGTCAGTGGAAAATAATTTCTTTTTAAATGGAACCAACCAAAATTGAAAGGCTTCTCCAAAATGACGGGCCAGTCCTCTTGTTGGAAGTTTCAATTACATAAATCTGTTGTGATTTTTTTTAAAAAGTGCCAACATTATTAAAGATGATGACTGAGGAACTGTTCCAGATTGAGGAGTCTACAGAGACAAGATAACTTAATATAATGTGGGATCCTAAATTGGATCCTGGACCAATAGTCGAAAAACTGGTCAAGTTCAAGTAAATTCTGTACATTAGTTAATAGTATATTAATGTCAATTTCTCTTTTATGTTTCGAAAGATGAAAGAATAACAACTGCCAATACATCTATGCTATTTCATTTATGCCATGTGCAATTTCCATTTTACAGATGAGGAGACAGAGACCCAACAGGTTAAGCTGTGTGAAGCCAGAGTTATGCAGCTGCAGTAAGCAGACAACTGGGATCAAACCCGTTACCTATTATGAGAGTCTATGTTTAACCTCCCTGCCTTCTGCCTCTAGTAAAGTTGCTTCGGGGATTGTCTAGGGCTCATTTCCAGGCCCTGGACTCTTGAGCGAGCAGACCCAAGCAAGCAGCACGTCCCCACCATCTTCAGAGTGGGTTCAGAGCCAAGGCTTCCTTCCTGGCTGGGGTGCCCCTTACAAAAGCACTTCTCTCCCCAAACTCCTCAAATAGAAGCTCAGGCTCTGTCTTCACACAGAAAATATCGGCATCTATATTTATTCCTTTTCCAAAAGCTGAGGAGACCCAGCTCATGCTAATTGCAGTTTACCAAACAAGCTGATTCTTAACCCCGTGAATATTTTTGCCATTGAAAGCGCCTGCAACTTGTGAAAACGAACAAATGGCACACTGCTCTGCTCTTTTTGCTTCCCACACATGATTATATTTGTTCCCTATTAGCTCGGCAATGGTGCCATGGGTGTTGCAGAGATGCAACCAAGGATTCCGGCAGCCCCCTACCTGAGCCCAGCATGGACTCTGGTTGCTTAATGCTCAAAATCAGGCTTGGGAGAATCTGGCCAGACATTGCTGGAAACATGGTCCCTTGATGATTCTTATGCTAGTGACAGGGTTTAACTATTTTTAAAACCCTGTCATTTTTGTGTGTTTTTTTTGTTTGTTTAAATTTAATTTTATTGGGGTGACACTGGTTAACATAATTATACAGGTTTCAGGTGCTCGATTCTACAATATATCTCTGTAGACCATATTATATGTTCACCCGCTCAAGTTAAGTCTTCGTCCATCACCATTTACTCCTCCCTCTCCCCACCCCTCCAACCCCCACCCCAGCAACCACCACATTGTTGTCTGGGTTCAGGAGTATTTTGTATTTGTCCTTATTTTTCTCTATCCTTCCAAAAACCTGTCATAATTAAAAAGAACAGGAAGAATAGTGAAGACACATATATCCATCACCTAGATCCAACCATTGTCAACGTTTTGCCAAATATACTTGACACATACATGCCCCTGTCATAGGCACATACACATACATGTTTATTTGCTCAGCTATTTTAAAGGAGCCTGTGGATTCTGGATACCGTAGGTTTAAATCAAGCAGCACGTTGCAGGATCTACGTATAATCCAAAACTGATCTTAGAAGCACCCCACCTTTTGGGTGGTCAGGGTTGGGAAGATATTCAGGAATGAATGGCATTGAGTAGTGTTGGGCAAATAAAATATATTATGCTCACTTTGTTAAAGATGGCGCTGCCCATGTAGAAGCCTGTCTCCCAGGTGATATTAGTTGCCCTTCTTGCTTGGGTTGGGTGTAATTATGTTAATGTGTGTGGGGGACAGGCTGCAAGCAGGCAGAGTTGTTATAGCCCAAGGCTTAGTTTTAAGACTAAGCCTTTCCTACCTTTTTTGATGTAGGATGGTGTACTCTTATTAGGAATCCTATTTATGCCTCAGATAAGTGGCTTTGTATCAGAGACTTTCTTGTTTGTATATTGGATTAAAGGTTTGGATTTCTGCACTATAAAATGGGGTAGACCAGGAGCTTGCTCTCTCTCGGTTCCTGAGATAGCATTAGAGAAGAGAGCAGAGAAAGGCCACATGGAGGAGGCCAAGAGAAGCAGTCAAGATGGTGGAGTGCTGAGGGAGAAGCCAGTTTGTGCAGAGTTTGTGTAGAGAGAAGGAGATGGGGAACAGAGGTGAGTAAGTCTAGTGAGCTAAAAACCTTTGATTCTAGGAAACTTGGATAAGTTAGTAGCTTTGTGAGCACTGAATGAGTGGGTTTTGGAGCCCAGTGTGTGTTTTTACTTGCCTGCCAGGTGCAAGCTAGGATTAAAGCTAATGGCCCACCAGTTCTTGGCTCTATTGTTTTATTACCATCTGTCTGAATCCAATGCGAACATGTGTGGGTCAGGTGGCTGTGATTGTGGCTGCAACTAGTGGCTTTACATTTGGCGTAGTCTGTGGCAGGATTCGATACAGATGAATATGGTGCCACCACCACCACCTTTGAGTGGTGTAGTAGAGGACTGGCTGCTATTATGGTTCCCCATGACTGTCCTTTTGGGGACTGTAGGCTGGTTGACTTTTACAGCCATGCATGAAGAAACCAAGAGCTCTGTGGAAGAGGCTGCCAGGACTTGCAAACTGAGCAGTGAAAGGAGCTGAAGGAAACATGGGAGAAATAAATGCTGATCCTGGAGCTGGAGGAAGTGCTGGAGGAGGAGGCTGACCAGGTTTGCGAGATTCGCCTGGAAATGGAGCAGACGCTGGGGGAGGAATCACAGGTTCATGTGTTGCAGCATGCCCTGGATGTTGTGGAGAACCAGCAGCAGCAGGAGGCCAAGGCTGAGGCCGGGGCCAGAGCTGCAAGGTCTGCAGAGCAGAAGGCAGTGGCAGCCTGGGGCTTGAGCCCGGTGGCGGGAGCTGATGTTTCCAGTTCCTCTTTGGAGGATGAAGAAAATCAGACTTGAGTTGCAAACCACAGTCTCCAGAAGATGAGAGCCCAGCTGGAAGGAGTACCTGCTAAGCTCCTGGTAGGGCTGCGATTCTGGGACAGAGGGGTGGATGCCATCATGCTCTCCAGAGCAGAGATGGAAATGTTGACTGCCACTGCCATGTGCTCCTCCTTGGGACAGTGTAAGACCTGCCAGGACAGCAGGGATGAGGGGTGTGGCTAAGGCCCCATGTGCGTGGACTGATTTCCTGGACTACGACTGGAGTGGACACTGGCTCCGTTGTTGGATGAACTTACGGATTTTGGACAATGTGAAATACCCTGATGGGGCTGGAGGAGGCTTTGCTGGAGGCCCTTCCCCTGCCTTGGGAAGCCCTTTAAACGGCTAGAACAAAGGCTGAGGGCATTTTGCACTTTTGGCAAAGTGCTCAGAGACTGGTAAAATGTACCTTTGTAATTGTTGAAATTGTATGATTTGTCATGTTGTTGTAATTTGTGTAATGTACCTAATTTTCTTGCACAGGGTTGCCGGTAGTGTAAATTGTGGGTAGTGAAGTGAGCATAGGGGTGGATTGTTGGGCAGATAAAATATATTATGCTCACTTTGTTAAAGATGGTGCTGCCCATATGGAAGCCCGTCTCCCAGGTGATGATATTAGTTGCCCTTCTTGCTTGGGATGGGCGTGATTATATTAATGTGTGTGGGAGACAAGCTGTAAGCAGGTAGAGTTGTTATAGCCCAAGGCTTAGTTTTAAGACTAAGCCTTTCCCACCCGTTTTGATGTAGGGTGGTGCACTCTTATTAGGAATCCCATTTATGCCTCAGATAAGTGGGTTTGTATCAGAGACTTCCTTGTTTGTATATTGTATTAAAGGTTTTGATTTCTATACTATAAACTGGGACAGACCTTCATCTTGCTCGCTCTCAGTTCCTGAGAATAGCATTAGAGAGGAGTGCAGAGAAAGGCCACGTGGAGGAGGCCAGGAGAAGCAGCCAAGATGGTGGAGTGCTGAGGGAGAAGCCAGTTTGTGCAGAGAGGAGATGTGGAACAGAGGTGAATAAGGCTGGTGAGCTAGAAACCTTTGATTCTAGGAAACTCGGATAAGTCAGTGGCTTTGGGAGCCCTGAATGGAAAGGGAAGTGTTTTCCCACTGTGTGTATTTCTTGCCCGCTGGGTGCAAGCTAGGATTAAAGCTAATGGCCCACCAGTTCTTGGATCCATTGTTTCATTACTGTTTGTCCAAATCTAATGCGAACATGCACGGGCCAGGTGGCTGTGACAGTGGCCATGGCTACTGGCTTTACAACTAGCCAACTGGATATAATAACTGTGGAAAGTGGCACTGTTGTAGAAGGTCAAGTAACTGGTCCATTTTCTGGCTCCAGCCTCCCTTTGCCTTCTTTTCCATCCTCCACCCTATGCTTTACTTGAAGTGGTTACTTCTCCGTCAGAGCACTTGACCTCTGTTTCCCTACCCTTGTCTTTGTTTAAGATTTCTCTTTAATTTGGTCTTCCCCTTTTCCCTCTCTCTTATCTACCACCTTTCTCCTATCTTTGCTTAGTCAAATCTTACTTGTTTCCCAAGACCTGATCCAATGGCCAGAATGCACCTCCCCTTTTTAATTTATCTCTCCCCTCCCTTCCAACATGGATGTGTTATTCTTCACTTTGAGCTCCCATTCATTACCTGTAGTGCCTCTGGGTTCCTTACCTCTTTTCATTTTGTCTTGTTTACTTAGTTGGGTGTCTAACAAATCTTCTTTAGAAGAGAAGCTTTCTGAGAGGAGCTGCCATACCTATTGATCTGTACGTTTCTAAGAGGGCCTTATAGCCAACAGTGCTTGTGTGTGAATGCCCAGTGGCCCCATAATGATAGACTCACTCATTAATGTTCAGAAATTGGTACGGTCACAGGGAACCAGCCTTTCCAATGTATTGGTTTCTGGTCTGAATGGCTGGAGAAAGTCAGAGAGTGTCAAGACCCATTTCAGGGCTGTGGTCTTTTGGGACAGCTTCAGTGGGTACCACGGTCCCCTACCACAGTGGAGGTCCTTGTGATGCTGCTATCTGGCCCATTGGAGCAAGGGTAAAAATAGCAATGATTCTTCAAAGGCCTGGAGGGCTGGCAGACGACAAGGATCTTCGGTCCTTTTTCACAGTGGATTCTCAGTGCATTTAGAAATAATAATAAAACAAAGAGCAAAGATACCAGTTCACAAAATATATTTTTCTTTATTCAGATAAGATATATTTACATGCTTTATGAGGTTAATGTCCCCAGCTTCTGATTACAAAAATCTGATTGGCATATTAATCAGGTTATAAAGTGAGAGAAGGAAGAACTTCAAAAGAGGGAGCAGCTGCTCCTTTGCTGCCAAATCCATTCAGGATATAAAATTTTTGCTGAGATATTTATTGTAAAATACTTCCCCCTCCCCACCTCTTGCTTTTATTTTTAGCTGGCATTACCCCAGCATCTGTTCCGCCCTGTGTGGGAAATGTGTTGGAATAGGGGTGAGAGGAACGTACTTACAAATATCGGGAAGGCTGCTGCTGAGTGTGAGAGGAGAGGCAACACGTCTTGCTCCAAAAAAGACTGAGAATCTTGCTTCCCTCCACTTGACAGTCATATGTTCAGATCCCAGATCTTTGAGAGACACCTGGGGAAGACTTAACTTTTGTCAGCAACATCCCTACTAAATGCTTGTGCCAGTTGGGCTTGGTTACTTTCAGTGACGATGAGCTCATTACCTCTCATGCAGCTTTCAAGAGGAAAATAAAGAGAATGGTTTCCTGGATCTTGATGCAAGGAAAAGCCAGCATTAGGAGCCAGTCCAAGTTATAGAGAGCAGCAACCTATAGACTGGGTGATTCCATGGCATTCATCTATTAGAAAGTTCTGTCCTGTTTATAGTTACAGCTTCCACTCATTATTCCACCTTTGGCCCTCTAAAGTCATGTGTACCATATTGATTGCCTCTTCAGATATATATTCTTTTCTTTTCGTTTCTTTTTTTTTTCTTTTGAGTGAGAAGCAAGGAGACAGAGAGACCCTTGCATGAGCCCTGACCGGGATCCACCCAGCAAGCCTCCTACCAGGGATGTTCTGTCCAACTGTGGCCATTGCTCTGTTGCTCTGCAAATAAGCTATTTTAGTGTCTGAGGCTAGGCCATGGAGCCATTCTCAGTGCCCAGGGCAACTTGCTCCAACTGAGCCATGGCTGTGGAAGGGGAAAAGTGAATGAGAGAGAGAGAGGAGAAGGTGAGGGTTGGGGGGAGCAGATAGTCACTTCTCCTGTGTGCCCTGACCAGGAATAGAACCTAGAACATTCACATGCTGGGCCAACACTCTACCACTGAGCCAACCAGCCAGGGCCTTTTCAGATATTTAAAGACAGGATTTCTCTGCTGACTGTTCTCCAAGTTAAATTTCTTCACTTGTTTCATCATTTCTTACCACTGCATTTATTTTATTTTATTTTACTGTTCCAGCTACTCTTTCTCTGATTACCTCAGATTACTCAAGATATGGGTTCCAGATTTGAATTAAATGCTTTCCCTGAAGAGATTCTTTGAAGGTGTCAAGAAAGAAAGAGGTGCTACCATGTTATCTCCTTGCCATTACCACTTGATGCGATTCAAGTCAGCATTAATGCATTGAGAATTTGAACTCTGGTTTGCAGAGCATCCAAACTTGGTATTAAACTGAATTGATCTGTTTTATAGATAAACATTATACATGAGAGGGGCTGAAATTTCAGGGCTTCAGGTAAAGGACTAATTTATTAAGATGTATGCTCTGACTTTTACAGAAAATAATTTATGATGGACAACAAGATTAAGCCATATAAAACAGGATGGTCCCTAAAAATATCAGAAATAACTTGGGGAAAAAATGAAGAGGTACTTATATTAGGATTCTGGTAGAAATGATAGGATTGAGCTCTAAACACTGTCATCACAGTAAAGACAAAAATGAAAATGATAAATCTTTTGTATTTTTCTGGTCAAAAAAAAAAGTGTCCGTATTATGGAAAAATTTTGTGCTGTGAAGAATTTACCACATAATAATATGCTTATTTATACCCCATTTCTGTCCCTGCTGTCTTGCTCACTGTCCTCTTGTTGAATATAGCATTGACATTTGTAGACACTGAAAATGTTTTCATGAATTCTTTTCTGAATTTCACAAAAGATTTGAGGCAGCTGATTATAAGGTCACTTGCAATACAACATTATAAAATAGAAATAAGGTTCAGAATAAGGACAGAAAATAAAATGTAAAATGTGAAGTTTGGTGACAAAAGGAGCACATGTTAAGTTACTATGAGAATCAAAGGATTTTGACTGTAGGTGAACTTCATGTCTGACACCAAGCTTGTGGTGACCGGAGTAAAAAAGAAGACATACTCAACATCATGGATCTTATGACCAAAGTGGAAAATATACTCATTCACAAGAAAGAAAAGTCTCCCTAACACTACTCTGGAGCAGTAACTCACAGGTGTAGGCCCTCCATGAAGGGCATGGAGGGTGTGGTGAGCAATGCTTCCAGAAACATCACGGTTGGACATTCCTAATGGCAGGAGCATCCTGGGATGATAGTACAGAGACCACAGTGACCTGAGTCAGTGAAGTTGGAGTGCAGCCCATGCCTGCTCATAGAGAAATGCTCAGGAATGTAGATGATGTTATCTTGAGCTTTGCTTTTGTAAGTGCTTCCACTTGGTCACTAACGATTCAAAAAGAAGTCAAGAATGACCTCTAGGAGAAGTGATGTGACCAGGCATCAGCATTGGGCCACTCACTCTGCTGGGGATTTTCACCCCAAATCCTGTAATGCAGGTTAGCTTCTTTTCATGGAGCTTAAGAACCTATCAACTTGAGTTCACTATAAATGATGTCCCCAGTGAACTGCTTGAATCAACCTGATTGAAGTCATCTTAGTTTGGGATCCCCTGAAAGCTGACTCAGACATGCCTGTGAGTGCAGGTAGTTTCTTTGGGATTTGATCCCAGGCAATGCAAATGAAGCAATGAGAAATATGAGACAAGGAAACGGGAAGAGCAGGGAGATGTTTGGTAATGTTTGTTTGGCTTCCATCTGGACACTAGCTGCTCAGTTTTTACCTCTTCGGGAAGTTGACGTCGATTCTTCCATCAATTGCATTTTTACCTTTGTTTGCTCCCATTACATTTTGTGCTTCTTGGCCCTCCTGTTGCACTCATTCAGGTCATGTGATGCCTTGGCATTTGTAATACATTTGTCTTTTCTCCTGGACGGTGAGTTCCTTAAGAAGAGGAGCAACAATAGTTTAATGTCTTTGGTCCAGCACATAATACACATTCAAAAATATTTGTTGATTGTATTACTGTCATCAAGGAGAGCAATCACATCTTTGAGAATCCATTGTACAATTCTCTTCCATGTGGCTAGACCTGTCCTGAAAAAAGAAAAGAAAAGCAAAGAAAACAAATTCTTCGGTAAAGGGTCAGCAGGAATGTCCCTCTTCTTTTGTAAATAATACCACCAGAGGTGATTTTAGATTTTTGTTGCCATAGAAACCTCAGAAAGTACATTAACTTCAATGCAAAGGCATCTTATTCCTTAAAAATTTCATGTTTGAGTGATTTAAATGCTGGTCCCAGCTGGGTGATTAAATGTGCTTCATGTGAGGGAAGGAATATAATGTAGTGGTTAAATGTGTAGGTTTTAGATTCAGGCTGCCTGGGTTCAACTGCTGGCTCTATCCCAAGAGACCTGTGTGACCTTGAACAAGTCAGACGGACAAATTGAGGCTTAGAGATATTAAATCCTTTCCAGAGATTCACAGCACCACCACTTATAACTTTTCATGGTAGTTGACATTAGCCTCAGATTTTTCCAAGGGTACACTTTTAGTGATGGAGTCAGAGTTAGAATAAAGTAAAAAAAAAAATAATAATAACCTCTTCTTCTCCTCCCCTCCCCTCCCCTCCCCTCCCCTCCCCTCCCCTCCCCTCCCCTCCTCTCATCTCATTTTTCCTTCCCTCATTTCTTTCTCTTGCCTTCCTCCCTCTCCTTTCTTAGCCTTTCTTTTCATTTTCTCCTTCCTTCCTTTCTCTCCCTTTCTTACTCCTTTTCTTATTCTTTTCTGCAAGAGAAGTTTACTTTAACTTTTTTCTTTCTAGAAAGGGGTTGAATTACATTTGTATATGAACAAAGAAAGAGGACATTTCTAGTAGCAGGCAGTAGTCTGTGGCGCCACTGTCCTTCACAAATATTATAATCCCTCTTGAGTGGAAACACTTGTTTTATTTTAATAGCCACAATCATTGGGTACCTACTCCATGTCAAGTTCTTTAGCTATATGATTTCTTACACTCAAAGTAATTCTGCAAGGCAGATTCCATTGTCCTAGTTTGGTGCTCTTAGCTGCAGTCCCAAAGGTGAGGTTTGAATGCAAGTGGTTTATCTGGTGATTAATGGGTCCACTATTCATCAGAGCTCCCCCTTCATAGAGGACAGTAGAATGTTAAAAATAATAAACCTTTCTTCATTTTTTAAAATTCCTTCTTTAGAAAACATAAAATCTCAGAAATGACCCACGACAGAGCTTAGTACATCTTGTGTCCTATAGAAAGAAAGAATTGTTCTGATGAAAATGACATAAATTGTAATACAAACTAATATCCCTCCAATACCTCTTGCCTCACTCATGCTGTAGATGTCTGAACCCAGTCTTCCAATTGCATCAATTTGTTTCTGTTTCAGTTTCAATGGAGAAACAGAAGCCGCTTGGCATATTCTCAATACAGATTTCACAGTTTTTAATTCTTATGAATGAAATGGCTTAAGTTCAATCTATATCGTAAAGATTTCTTCTCATATTTCTATTTCTCCAGTGATTTCTGTTTTTATTTTTTATTGCATAAATCTATGAAAATGCTAGAGGCAGAATATTCTTTCAGAAAAACTTGCTTTGTAGAATTCTTATTACAAAATGCCTCCTTCTCCACAGAGTTGTAATGGGAGGGTCTTTATAGCTCTCTCTGGCTTTCTGTGGATGAAACAATTTCTGAGCCGAGTGTTGGCTAAAATAATTTTTTTCTTATATTTCTTTAAAAAAATAATTTACTTTATGATTGCTTCAAGGGCCCCACTATCAAGTGTGTTTTCTCTGGCTACTGTCCCCGCACCCTGTCCCTGCATATAGCGGCTGCTCTTTAGCACTATGCACATACTTGGCAGTCTGGTTTTATGCTTAACAGATTCATGGGCACTTATATGTAGACTGCATAAGTCAGGAAAGGAAATCACTTTTCATTCTATGTGTTTACTGGGGTTGTATCTTTATTCTCTGACCCAAACTCCGGTTTGGGAGCTTATTTAACTCTGGGTAAAACACAACTTCCATTTTGGACATGTTATGGTATAAGAAGTCTTACAAATAGAATCGGAGAGATCTTTGGACATCAAAGAGCTCTTATGTGCCAACATTTTGAAGAATGTAAAAGAACTTAGAACATATGGATTAAATTCCTCTTAAAATATATACATTTCTCTTTGTAAACTGCTTGAGACAATTCACATTTTGGATTTCCTCAGCTTCTCTATCCCCCCACTCTGCCCCCTTCTGACCAATATTCTATCTCACTTTGGCAACTCTATTTGAGTGGCCAAAGACGGTAGCTTGATGAATCTGTAATTATCCATCCTGAAGAGGTTTCAGAGTCCTGTTTTTAATTTTCAATCACATTCAGCCTTTCTGATGGGTGGCTCTGATAGTTCAAATATAAGCTTTAGAGAAGACAGACCTTTTGGACAATGTTGCACCTTGTATGCACATTGTTTTATTTTTCTGAGGCCTTGGTAAGAAGGATAGACTAAGATGACGTAGTTGACTACCAATTCCTTTATGAAACTTCTTATTGAGCTCCTGAATATTACAGCAGTCTGATTTTCTCGCTGCATCTCCAGCCGCTCCTTCTCAGACTCTCCCGGATTGCAACTGCAGGAGGGTTGTGTCTTGTTCACTGCTGCATCTCCGGGACTGAACAGCAGCTGGAGTAGAGTTGGTGTTCAGCAGACACTGAGTGCATGACTGAGTCTTCAGACTGCACTTAGGCTTCAAGGCTGTATTCTTAAGCTTTATCCTTGAATTCTTTCTCTACCCTGACCGACTTCCCTAGAAGTATAGTCACTCTTACTCTCTCAACTGATACCTATGGACTCATCTGTCATCCTGCTTCTTATGGCATGGCTGCAATCATTTTCAGACACAGCAATTAGCCATCTTCTCATCACTTTAGGAAAAATAGTCTAGATGCAATTCACAATCTTTATCCCACCCTCGGAACAAATCTTTTCTCCAAAATTTGCTTTTCTCTTCCATTATCTAGATGTTTTCAGCATCCTTTACATTTCTCCATTGATTCCATTTCTACTACCAGTTCTCTAGTATTTTTTTTGTTTTTTTTTTTACACAACACAATATTTTCTCTGAGCTGGTCTTCCTGCCTTTCTTATCTGTCTTTACACTGCTGGTAGATTTATAGTCTACAACCTTGCTGTGCATATATCATCATTTTGTGAGCTCAGAAATGTTCACTGTAACAGTACCCTCCAGAATACGAAGATAATTTGAAGCTAAATTCTCAAGGCCCTTTCCTGCTCTGCCCTCAGTCTGTCTTCCCAACCTTATCAACAAATGAAATGTTGTACTAAGGTGATTTATTATGAGGGAACATATAGCATGACTCGGTGACGAGAGGGCACGTGTGACTGGGATCTGGAGCAGCTATCAGAGAAGCGAGCCTTAGAAATAAAAACCGTATTTCATACAAGACAAGGAGTTAGAGGCTAAGAAGCACTGCAGGAACTCCTCAAATGTTCCTTCTTATGTTTTGTTGCTTCTCATATGTGTCTAGATGTGAGTTCCTAAAGATGTGAAACTGTACGTCATCAAGGTAAAACTTGTTCCTAATCAATAGTATAATATAACAGGGTCTGCAAACAGTCAGATGGGGGTTCAAATTCTATTGCCATTTTCCAAGTTATGACTTTAGGCAAGTTATTTAACTTCTCCAATACTCTGTATTTTTTACTTTTGCTTTTTTTTTTTTTACATTCATACAGTGGAGGTAAAATATCTAATATACATAATTTTTGCAACATTAAAGTGAGATTCTATCCATATACTTTATCAGATATAGTGTTGAATCATCATAGGTGCTCAGTAAGTGGTAAATATTTTTATCCTTAATGTTCTTCTCTTTCTTCTTTAGCCCCTTTAGATTTTTTATTTTTTATTCAGAAAATCTGGATAATTTAATGAACATCTTGGATATCTAGTACCCATTATAAAGATTAGTATTTCACAGATTTTTGTTGTTGTTGTTGTTGTGACTGGTGAGAACCATGTTACTGATACTTGTTCAAATGGTTATCTTGGCCTTGGTGCGGTCCTGTCACATTGCTGTACAGTGGCCGGGCGGGTGGGCGCCGCAGGTGGATCCGGTCTTGTTCCTGCTCAGCGCCATTGCCTTCCATCGTCAGTCTGGTCTGCCCCAGAGGGCATCGGTCCTGTGACCACATCCCCACATCCTTACTGGTGATGATGCTTCCTCCAGAGCGGCAGCCATGGGTCCACCGTGGATGGCAGCGACAGCCTCATGGGCTACCCGAGTGGGGTGGGGGCGGGGGGCAGTGGCTGCCTCACTCTTCTGCAGCTTGATCATCCTGGTGATATTTCATCCTCTCCTTTGCCCCTCAAAGACCCCAAATGGTTATCTTTCTGGGAGTGATTTGAGGTCTCCTGGTCCTCGCTGCTGCGTTCCCAGTCACCTCCCTGGTAATTTATTTACCCCATCTCAACACCATTGTCAATTACATCTCTAACTGGGCCTCCAGCTTTGGGTGGGCGGTCACGATTATCCTGATCCGCAGTTGCTTCTTCTGTTGCCTCCCCAGCTGCAATGACGACCTCCTGGGCAATGCCAAGCCCTGGTATTTCTACACATGCCTGAGAGGGGATAGATCCCTGCAGCCAGGAGGGATTCCAGAATATTTTGAACCTGTTTTGTTCGACAGTGTTCCTACTATTAGACTAGTCAAAGTGCAAAAATAATTTGGAAGAAAATATTTCTTAAGTGGTGTTTTAGTTTCATGTTCATCTTTTATGTGTGTTTTACAGAGTTAACCAAAACTTACTTCTTTTTACTAATTACCTATAATATGCCAATATTTTCTTAACATCTGTCCATAACAATTTACACTGCATTTGTAAAAAAATTGCAAATATGGAATTTAACACTTAAAAATGAAAAGGCTTGAAAGATTTAAGTAATCTGATCAAGTGTCAGTTCTTCGCAGATTCAATGGACTGGGTCTATTAACGGAAAAGGAAAGAGGGAAATATTGGTCCAAATATTTCTCTCTCTCCTTTTCCAGGGACCAAATATTCTAAAAGAAATGTAAACAAGTATTTTTCCAGCCTTCAGCAACTTAAGGAAGCAAAATAGTTTCTGCAATGCCTATCATTTGTGCAAATAGTTAATTAATTTCCTGAGTAATTGATTTTTTGCTAAACTTCTTGTTAACTTGTATGTCATTTAGGAAGGTAGCCTTTCATGGCCAAAACCGGTAGCAGTTAGTAAGACCTTTCTTATGCAGGGAAATGCCAAAATGACATTTTCTCTTTTAAAGTGGTTTGTAGGGTTGGGGTGTGGGAAAATGAGAGATTAATCTGTACTGTTTTGTGTCTATATGTACAGGACCTGAGTAGATTGAGTTGAAAGATGGGCTGGGACTAATTTATTGAGACTGATAGATGTGATTAGATTGTGCAGAAAGCTTTAGGAAGGCTATTCCTATCACAAAAGTAACATTAAAACAACCCGAGGTGGAAGAAATGGCTTGGATTTTTCATCTCAGTTGACCAAGCTTTAATCCTATAGACATAGTTTCTGAAAGATTGCAACTCAAGGAAAAACTTAAATGTAGTTAAAAACTTGGTCTTCCTTGGTAAACTGATTTAAAATATCTGATGTAAAACATGCATCAGGAGAATTCAGGGATATCTCTGAAGGGGAAGGATATGATATATCACATGGATCTTTATCATGTATATATTTTTTATCATTTGTAATTTCATAATGAAAACCAATTCCTTTGATATATCAAATTTTATTTTGTAAGTTGCAGAATAAGCAATTGCAGTTTTTATTATGAGTTGTTCCTAATAAACCATGTGCCCTAAAAAATGGCAATCTTGTTTTTTGCAGAGTTTTATTATTATGAAGATGGTAAACCAAAAATAAAAAAATAAAAAAAACCCCTAACATTGACCAGCAATTCACAGCTGCTGACACTGTTGGTGTTTTTTGATCTTTATGATTTTATTATTCACAGTTCTCTATGTAGATAATATAATCCTCAAAATATTAACTGAGACTGATATATTTTGAGTATCTAAGTACTTGGTCTAAAGTACAAACCCTAATTCTGCTTTGAGAAACACATATTGTAAGGACATTCTACCAACTCTAAAGTGTGAGAATGACTAAATCTGCCCGAAGGGTCTTAAGAACCTTCTTAGAGGAAATGGTCATTGAGTTGAATCTAGAAATGATAAATGGGCATTGTTGTTAAAGGTAGGTTGGAATCCCAGGGAAAGGAAGTCACTTAGATAGATGACAGGGAGGTCTGAAAGGAAGTGGCTTGCTTTGAGTGGGCAGGCGATTAAGCATGAGGACCTCAGAATTCCTCCATAGGAGAGGTTTGGGGGAAGTGATTTGTTTGGAAGAAAGTACTAGGAAACTTGCATTGAAGCTGAATTTGCATAGCATCTTGATGCAAAAATTGAGAAATTCTCCATTTCCTGTACTTAAAATGAGGATGTTGGCTACTGGACGTTATAAGACGGGATGTATTCATCTCACCCAAGGCTCTGCAACTAGGACAGGCTGGGGAATCGGCTGGTATGAGTTGCAGAAGAGCAGCCACAGAGAAAGGTGAAGTCAGGTTATGAAAAGCCATAAAGCGTGTGAAGTGTCCATTGCAGATCTTAACATGATCAGATTGATGCCTTAGAAAGTCGTCTGGTTAGGGTAGGGGGAGCACTGGGAAAAAACAGAAGTGGAGTCCCAGAGCTGAATTAGGAGCAGTTGGATGGGCTCAAGGAATGATTAATTGAGTATATTCTTTACTATGGCACTTTTTTTCTTGATTCACAAGAGAAATGATTTCTGAAGTAGTTACACTGAAAGAGTGCAATAATATCTAATATTTATCAATGTGGCAAATACTGTTTTGAGCTATTCCTGTAGATTAATTTGCTGTATCTTTATGACCACCCTGTATTTAAGAATCTCCTATTTTTCTCATTTTGTAGGTAAGAAAACTGAGGCACAAACAGGTTAAGTAACTTGCCCAAGGACACACAGCTCTAAAGAATTAGAATTAGGCTTAGAATCTACGTGACCTGATTTCTTAAATCCCTATTTTATACTATTTATTCATGACAACATTTATTTTGTATTTCTGTAATTAGAAGATGACTGAGGTGATATATTCATTACAGGGTTCTGTACATAGTATGTGCTTAATTCATACTGCTGAATCAACAAGTGAACTTAGACAAAAAAAAATCACTCTCATTAATTAGACTGGGGAACAATATTCTATTTTTATTTTGTGTTGCATGAGGATTTAGAACTGTTTCTATATATCTCTGCATCGCTGAATCCATATCTGGAAACTATATTTTGGTGTATGCTCTAGTTTTTATGCAATTTTAATTTCTTTTTGTTACAGTTAATGGCATGCATTGGTTTTTAAATTGGAGTTAAAAGGGCAATGACTCTTGGATTGAACATGACCACAAGGCAATTAATGTTTTACAAACATCACTTTTACATCATTGTAGTTGTTTTTAAATGTAAAAAAAATTATTATCTGATAAAAACACCCTCTTATTTTGTTTTAAGATTGAATCATGGCTTCTTCGAGTAGGTGTAAATGTAAAAGTAGTCCTGACACCTTCTGTTATATATGTGGCTGTTACACACTTCAATGTCAAAGGCACAATATTTCATCATTTGTGACACGTTCATATATTGTCTATTTTCAAGTTCCCCTTGGTGATCAAGATAAGAATTGGGCTCCTCATATTGTGTGTCATAATTGTGAGGAAATGCTTCATGACTGGGCAAAAGGAAATGCAAAAGAATGCCTTCTGGCATTTGCCCATGGTTTGGCATGAACCTAGGGACCACAGCAGTGACTGTTATTTCTGTCTGATCCATACAAAGGGCATTGGCAAGAAAAAAGTGGCATATGATAGCATATCCTAATATTCCTTCAGCAATACGACCTATCCCACACTTCCGGTTCCAGTTTCCAATGGTTTTATTTCTTCTAAGAATGAAGAAAGTGAATACGGTGATCAAGTGTATTTTGATAAGATGCATGAGGAAATGGTCTTCTTCTGATGCCAAGCAGTCATTAACCCCTCAGCAGTTTAGCCAACCCAAATTGAACGACTTAGTAAGAGATTTGGGCATATCAAAGAAAGCAGCTGAGTTATTAACCTCCAGGCTTCAAGAAAAGAATGTACTTCACTGGTCAGCTAAAGTATCCCATTTCAGGAAGTGTGAACAAATTTTTGTGGACTTTTTTTCTGAAGACAAACACTTTGTTTACTGTCATGATATCAGATATCCTCTCAGCCAGCTATGTGTTACCACTTATAGTCCAACAGAATGGTGACTACTTCTTGACAGCTCTAAACAGAGTCTGAAATGTGTTCTCCTACACAACGGTAATGTTTATGCAGTGGTTACAATTGGTTATTCAACTCATCTGTTGAGAAGATTATAATGACATAAAAATTGTCCTCTACTTACTGAACTATGAGGAGCAAAACTGGATCATTTGTGTGGATCTTTTTTACTTTTTTTTTTAACAGAGAGGTCAGAGGATCACTGGTTTTTTGTTTTTTGTTTTTTTAACAGGGACAGAGAGAGAGTCAGAGAGAGCGATAGATAGGGACAGACAGACAGGAACAGAGAGAGGTGAGAAGCATCAATCATTAGTTTTTCGTTGCTGTCGCGACACGTTAGTTGTTCATTGATTGCTTTCTCACATGTGTCTTGACCGCGGGCCTTCAGCAGATTGAGCAACCCCCTGCTGGAGCCAGCAACCTTGGGTCCAAGCTGATGAGCTTTTGCTCAAGCCAGATGGGCCCATGCTCAAGCTGGAGAGCTCGGGGTCTCAAACCTGGGTCTTCCACATCCCAGTCTGACGCTCTATCCACTGTGCCACCGCCTGATCAGGCTTGTGTGGATCTTAAAATGGTAAATTTCCTGCTAGGACAACAGAGAGGTTTCACGAAGTATCTTTGCTTTCTGTGTTTGTAGGACAGCCGAGCTCGGGAGAAACCCTGGACACAGAAGGAGTGGCCGAAACGTGAAGCTCTGGAGATTCACAATATTGTGAACGAACCTGTAGTTAATCAAGACAGGATCATTTTTCCCCCACTTCACATCAAACTTTGCTTAATGAAGCAGTTCAGTTTTTGAATAGAGAAAGTGAATGCTTTCAACATATTATTTCTGCTTTTCCTGCCTTGTCTTTCAAGAAAATAAAAGCAGGTGTTTTGATTGACCTCAAAATTGAACCCTCATATGTGATGCAGAATTTGCCAGGAAGATGAATAAGGAGGAGAAAGCAGCATGGCAGTCTTTTGTGGCAGTTACAAAGAACTTCTTTAGCAACATAAAAAGCAGAATACTATGAACTTCTTGTTCAAAGAATGCTGTTGGTTTTCCGCGACATTGGATGAAATGAGCATTAAGATTCACTTTCTGAACAGTCACCTTGATAAGTTTCCCGAAAATCTTAGAGCTGTTAGTGATGAGCAGACTACTGCTGGAGCATCAAATGAGATTGTCCTCAACAAGTACACATATGCAAGAGCTACAAATGCAAATTTTTGCCTGAATAGAATTTATATAATTTTTGCACAAATTTTATGATTAAAATAAGTGTTTTAATGTGTTCTATTTCAAAATTGTAGACAAATTCTGATGCAATCATATCTTTTAGTGTATTAGTGTATTTAGTGCATTATATAAATTATTCTATTTTCACAAAGCTGATGCCTAAGAAGACATTCTACTTCAGTATGTTAAACTAAATGTTGAATATTTTACAATAAGGTAAATACCTAATATCTTGAATTGCAAAAAAAACTGTAGCTTATAGAGAAAAACTAATGTCAGATTTGAGATCCACACACTCGAATTAGGTAAGAACAAGTGTTTTTGTGGATGCAACAAAAATTTTGTTCCCCAGTGTTATTTATGTGCGAGGAACTGGGCTAAGTGTTTTTACATAAATTACTATTACCTCATAATAACCCTCTGAGGTAAATACGGTAGAATACTAATACTTAACATTTACATAATTAATTAGGACTACACAACACATTTACATACAGCATCTCTTTTGATCTACAAACAATCGGATAAGGCAGATAACAATTTGACCCCTTTTTGAGTCTGTAGGGTAGGCTCATATCATACAGCTAATAAATTGTGAAATTAGTTCTTGAATCCACGTCTTCTAAATCTGAATGTTGCTAACTTTCCACCATGATATTCTGCTTTTCAGAGCTCTTTATGCATTATAAAATATTCACTTGTAAGTGTTAAAATAATCAGAGCATGGGGGTGGGGGCGGTGTTTGAATTTGCCCTTGAAAGGTGGGAGCACAGATGAGGATGAGAGAGAACATCCCAGGCAGTCTGGACTGTTGTCAGAGAAGAAAAGGCGGTGAGAAATTGTGAGGTATTTTCAATGATTAGCAGCTCAGGTGTGTGACAAGTACTTAGCAAACTGTAAAAGCATTATGTAAACATTAGCGGTGATTATTATAAAGTTTATGATTATTTCCTGTTGGAGCGTGCCAATTTGGATTCTCAACACATGTGTTTTGTTTGGATGAGAGCAGAAATCTTAAGCCATTCGAGCAATTGGAAGACACATTATACACACATATACGTTGGAGGACTGGACCCCTGCCATTCCTATTTTTATATGTTGAAATCTCTAACTGTCTAATCGTGGCGGTACAAAGTTCACTCCCTCAGCAGCCAAGATTGATTTTCCCTTTGAGTAGACATGCTTCACAGAAGTACCCTTTCCAGTTACGTTTTGAAAGTCATCAGACATGCTGTTATAAATGATCACGGAAGATTACTGGAGATGCTGCAAAATAATAGTGAACCAAGTAGCATCTGTAATTTCCAAGGATGGCTCGCAATCATCACTCAAAATGAACCCTATCTGAGTGCAGGGCTGAACTTTTTCTTTTCCTCCCTCTCTTCCTCTTACTACTTTATAACAGAGCTGAAATAGATACTGCACCTCATGAATTTTTATGCAAAATATTAAGTTGCCAGCCACTGCTGTGCAAACTCTCCCTGTGATGGAGAGAGTAAGCTCGTGCAGTTCGATGGCTGACATCCTTAGATAAAAAGACTTCATGTCAGACTGGCCAATTGAGAGTAGCAGTGCGTGCTGGTTGCTGACCCCAAAAAGGGTTTTGGATGCCTCTTGGTTCAGATTGTCATACAGGCTGAAAGGAAAGTGATTCCACATTTGTTGTCAGAGTTGCCACTTGCTCAAGGTATCTGCTTTTTTAAGACATTGTATGTATCTTACTCTCTCCTATGGTCACGCCATGAGAAAATGAAGTCATCTGAGCTGACAACTGCTGAGCCACCCTTCCTGATTCCTTCTAGGTTCAGATGCAGTTGGTTCAGATGCACTTGATCCCAAGGTCCTGTTAATTCTGTCTTTTTTTTTTTTTTTTTTTTTTTTTACAGAGACAGAGAGAGAGAGTCAGAGCGAGGAATAGAGAGACAGGAATGGAGAGAGCCGAGAAGCATCAATCATCAGTTTTTCGTTGCAACACCTTAGTTGTTCATTGATTGCTTTCTTATATGTGCCTTGATCATGGGCCTTCAGCAGACTGAGTGACCTCTTCCTCGAGCCAGAGACCTTGGGTCCAAGCTGGTGAGCTTTGCTCAAAACAGATGAGCCCGCACTCAAGCTGGTGACCTCGGGGTCTCAAACCTGGGTCTTCTGCATCCCAGTCCAATGCTCTATCCACTGTGCCACCGCCTGGCCAGGCAATTCTATGTCATTAACATCTCCTGAATCCAATCGTCTCTCTCTACCACACTGCCACAGCCCAGCCCAGCCCCTGCTCTTTTCACCACTATACCATTTTAGCTGCTTTTGACTTCATTCCCTTCTTGTTCTCTCTTCCTCTTCCTTCTGGCTCTTTCTCAGCTACTGGAGTGACTTTTCCATCTTTGAGAACTTGTGTGGCTCTTTGTTGTGAAGTCCCTGACGGCTCCCACATTGCCTAAGGGAGAATGTCCAAGCATCTTGGTGGGACAAGGATGGCTTTTCACAATCTTGCCTTGCCAGCCTCTACCTCTTAACCTTCCAGTGACTTCCCTGGCATGCTACCCTTGAATTACCACTTGGTTCCCAAATATACCACATGGTTTTCTGTTTCTGTGCTTTTTCTTATGCACTTTCTGAAGCTTTTCCTGATTTCAACCCTTGTCCAGGGTTAGAGGGAGTGCTTCCATTATTAAGTTTCATCCAGCAAAAAATTAGTGAGGATCTATTTGGTACCAGACACTGTCTTATAGTGGGGACTACATTAAGTCAGACTTCAGCTGGGGCAGCTGGAAGATGAATGAGGGAACAGATCATCACAACCTAGTGACATAAGGATTCTAATAAAAAAGTGCTCAAATAGAAGTCAGAGGGTGACATTTTTATCTGAAGCAACCCACCTTTACAGATCCAATCTCTATTACATTACCCAGCACTTATTATCTAAGCATATCTTATTTATTATGTTATTTTCTTATTTATTTTGTCTCTTTCACTGGGATGTAAGCTCTATAAGAGCAGGTCCTTTGACTTTCATTCACTCTTGTCACACTGTGTTTGGCATAGTGCTTGGCAGATTGCGACGCTGAAGAAATTTATCTACTACATAACTGTGGTTGGAGGAGGCTTCTGCTCCCTTTTCTCTACCTGCTTTCTTTTTATCTTTCTCTTAGACTGACTAATAATGGCTTGAACTCCTACTAATTGCATCCATTGAGTCATTCTGACTGTGATGTCCTTGATAAGTAGTGTAAATTGTATTTCATTCTGGGGACTTATCTGATCATCTAGAACTCATAGTCTTTTCTTCATTCATATGTTTGTTCATTACCCATACCACCAATGTGCTGACTACCTAGCTAGATATAGAAAAAGAAGATGAATAAGATTCAATCCTTCAAGTAACTCATTACACTAGAATAGTGTTTTTAATTGCAGTCAACAGGACAGTTCTAAGAAAGATACACACGGATCTTTCATTGCACCCTAGACAACATTAATGCTAATCACACTCTAGGCTTTATCTTTTGAGTATCTTTTGCATTTTAATTCTCTTAAATGCACATACAGATCAATAGATATTTGTGAGTAGCTACTTTGCACCCTCTGCTTGGATATGGGGGCTACAGATGGAAAGCTCAGGGACTATGCTCCTAAGAAACTGATGAGGAGTCTCTTTCCAAAACAAATTTGAAGCATCTATTGCAGGCTATCCAAATCCTGGCATTAAGGAAGTGAAACAAACTTGTTAACCAGGGACAATCAAATATAAGTGGTTACCACATTTGGATTTGAGATTCCTGTCTGCAAAGGCAAAATGAGAACCAGGTTAGATTACAGAGATTTTTGATGTGAGAAAGCTGTGATCCTCTGTGGATATTCCATTTTCTTCAAGTTCTTAAAAAAAATGTTCATGGAAGACGAGACATCAAATGATTTAATATACAATGTCCTATACAATAGTTTTTATAAGTGCAGTTAAATCTAATAACTTGTATTAGAGCTACTGTGAATATGCATCTATTCATCTCATTTAATTCCCATTCTATGTGGTGGATGCTGTTATTATCCCCACTTTACAGGTAGAAAAACTGAAGCTTAAGAGATTAAATAACTTCCCAGGGGCACACAACCAGTTAGTGGTAGAACCAATGATAACACCAGGCAGCCTGACTATGGGACCCATGCCCTTAATTCTTCCTCTGACAAATACAATACAAATGATGAATGAATATTCCTGATATGATCCCTCCATGACAATAGCGGTCATACCGTTAAAGGGCAACTCAAGATTGTTTGTGGAGCCTCTGGTGGTTTCTTGATCTCATGGTAAAATGCTTAAAACAATGGCTTCCTACTATGAATATCTTTCCTAAATACTTAGAAGCTTCTGTCAGGGCCAGTCTGAAGCATTGAGAGACTGATACTGATGGTAAGGCTCAGTATATTTGGCTGAAAGCAGGGCCTTATACATATTTTGGAAGCCTCAGGAGCAAATGGCAGAGTTGACATTCCATGTGAAGGTATTGAAACCCAACAAGCAATCTTTCCTTAACAAACGATCACTTCATTTCCACATGGAATCAGCTTTTGATCCATGTAGCACTTGGATTCAAGTTTTGACTTGCCAAAACCCCTGAAGAGATTTCTGTTGCTACTTCTTGGAAAAAAAATTTTTTAAGGTGGCGCCTCTTGGTTTTCTCTTCCAAACTGAAGAGAACATGCCTGAGACAATGTGCTAAAAAAATAATCCAAATGGTCTGGGGGGAGGAAGGGTATAGCTTGGGTTCAATTTTGTACATTTTCTGGCATTGTTTTATACTGCAGGCAAACTTTATGATGACTGCTCTGAACTTACAAGTCCTTTAAATGACTCTGTAATGAGAAAACTCTTTTGTATGAATTTGTGAAGTTCACTGTCAATTCAGATCAATAAATATTGCACTGGTTGATTTTTAAAAAATGCAATTTATTGGAGGGGGTAAATGGTTGTATGGATTGGATTGCTGGGTCCAGCTTTGAAAGATAAAGAACAGACTCAATAACAATGAGACTGAAGTGTCTCCATGCTGTGACAGCACCCTCCTTTCCCTCACCTGTGCCCACTCCTGGCTTTCTTTTATTAGTTTCCTATCTATAGTCACCCTAGCTGGGGCTGTTGCAGATTCACCAAGAAGTGGTGCTTTAAAAATTTCCGAGAAGAGATATGATATTGCCTGGACAGTGGATGTAGAATTCCAGCAACTCTGCTCATGAATTCCTTTCATGCATTCTATTATATCCATGACTTGGGAGAACACCGTACTCACATGCTGTAGGTTCCATCCTCAGCTCTAGGGTCCCCACTTCCCAGCCAGAACTGAACTATCATCCCTTTAAAATGTTTTGGGGAACTTCTTTGTTTAGGAGGTTGTCTCCACTAGAGTAGACTAGAGAATAGATTTTAGAGTTCATTTGCCTGGTTTCAAATCCTAGCTATATTACTTAGACCTTGGGAAAAATTCCTTAAGATCTCTGAGCCTCAGTTTCTTCATCTTTAAAGTGGGAATAATAGTGCCAACCCTCCTAAGGTTAATTAAGATATAAAGTGCTTATGTGTGAATTACAGTGCTTTGCTCATATTAATTACTTGGTTACTATTTCTTATAAATATGAACGAGTGTATGTGTGTGACTATTATTATCTTTAAAATAAAAATTGTGTCTTTCCTTTCCTTGAATCCCAGAATTTAGTGTGTGCTTTAACACATGACAAGTATTCACTTGGTAAATGTCAATTAAATCAATGACGGCAATGAAACCTAGCAATGCTGATTCCATGGATTTTCTTCAGGTCAACTGCTAAATTAATTTTCTTCTTTGCAATTTGGTCTTGGCTCTGCTTTGAATTGAGTGACCTTGGGGTGGGGGATGGAGGATAGAATTCTTATCTAGAATAAAGACTTGGCATGCAGAGGTTTTAGGAGCTATGAAGTTTCTTGCTTCCTTCATGTTCTCTCCTCTTTGCCCTGGTTTGTGAGAGTAACCGTAGGTCACACACTGTAAGTGTGCAGACTATTGGATGATATACTGTCTATAAGGCCTTCATACCCAGAAGTGTTGGACCTAGAATTGGCTGATTTTGAGTGGAGGGGCTCAAACTGAGAAGCGAAGAGGTCTTACCAGGGGATATAAGACATTCATTCTAGTCCTAGTTCTATCTTTTTCTGGCTGTGTGACCTTGGGCAAGTCACCTAACCTCTCTTGGTCTATTTTCTAAATAGACATGGTGACCCCTGCTCTGTTTATCACTCAGTGTTGGTAAGGTCCCAGGAAGACTGAGTTCTTTGTCAGCTGTACCCAGAACACAGTTGTAATCATGCAACCATGGCTTTTGGTTTAGGGTGCATCACTTCCCTTGCCTTGAGATTTTACAGAGATGGGGGCACAGAGAACTTTCAGACAAAGTCAACAGACATTTTTTCAGAGAAGTCAGTTTATATTTAAGTTATGGGCAGAAAGAAGATTGTGAAATAGATGCCATTAAGAGCACTGGACTCCAACCACCTGTGCAATGACAAGTGGGCGTCATTCACTCTGCTTTTTACATGAGAAAATTGAGAGCAAAAAACGTTATGCAACTTGTCCAAGGTCACTCTGCCTTTAAGATCATCTAGTTGAGATTCAAAGCTAGGTCTGTCTTAACCAAGTTCCTGTATTGCCTCCCAAAATTGAGATGAAGGAAGACTGACTATTGTTAAATTTACATAACATCTGGTAATCTTTTGACTGTATGCAGAAGCATTGTTTGAAATATGAAAGAAGACAAATTAGGTACTTTTGTACTTTTGCATTCTATCATTTTTTGACAACCGGCACCCTGCTGCATAGTCTTATTCTGGTTCTTTGTCAATTATGCGAGTATACTGATAGGGGTATGCTACCCTAAAAGGACAGAGCATGGAGTTCTCACTTCCGGCCTGAGGTGTTTGTTTACCCTCTAGCCTAGAGAATGCACCTCACCTGATGCCAGTGGAATAAGCAAATAAGAGTCAGGGAACTAAACCCAAGAGGGGTGAGATGGCGCAGGCGCACTGGCCTTGTGATGTGAATGCAGGCTTTGACCCAATATAATGTATACCAAGGCCCTGAGTGAATTTCTGTATAGGAGTGTTAGACAGTCATTGAGAACCAAAATGATGTTATTCATCAAGTTCTGTCCACTCCAACTCCTAAATATCCCTTACCTTTGCCAACCTCAGTCTATTTCATTGCTATTTTCCTTGTACAATTGCCACCATCTTGAACCCTGATTACTGAAACAGCATCCTAGCAGATTTCTCCCAATGTTTCCTTACCTCCTGTCCCCATGTAATCCATTCTCTGCACTACAGTAATGATGGTCTTCCTAAAAAGCATAGCATTCCCCTGTTTGACACAGTTTCCTTGATGTTCTTAGGGTAAAATCCAAACTCCTGAGGAGTAGCTATAAACACCTTCATTATCTTGCCTCTCTAGGCTCATTCCTTGCCCCTTATCCCTTATTCCCCCAAATATCTTCAGGAACCAGTATTCTTGCAACATTAAATACATTTCAGCCCTTGGAATCCATCACATTTTTTGTTGTTTCTTTCCTGAGCATGCACTGTTTCTTTTGTCTCCTTCAAGGCTTCTTCTTTCTACACATTACTTTTTGTTTTATAAAAGATCTCCTCAGAGATGCCTTTCTCTGGAAAAGTTTCATTGACTCCTTCAGTTCTCCAAATAGCTGACCTACAGGGAGGAATTAGACTGATGATGGTGTCAGGAAGTGAAGCTAAGGATAATGTATAAAAACGGAGTACCAAATTTAGCTAATGTCATCATTCTGTGAGGGGGTCTGCTGAGTGTTCATCAGACGCCAGGTACTTGTCCAAACTCTCAGGACTTATCTGTGAATAAGACAGATATAAATATTGCAGTACTTCATATTTCAGTGGAGAGCCAGGTACCATAAAAAAAATAGGTGTAATGAGTAAATTATGTAACATCTTAGATGGCAATAAAACTCTTGTGTGGAAAAAATAGATGAGAATAAGTGGAATCAATAGTAGAAGTGACTATAATTTTAAATACGTTGGTCAGCATAAGCATCATTAAAAAAGTGACATTTGAGATGATCAATTAGGCAGACATTATGGTTAAGAAAACCAGCAATTTGAAATTTAGTCAGAGATAGGAGCCTTTGGAATGCTTTCATCAGAGAATGTCATGATTTGACTTATGTCTGAAAATGATCATCTTGGCTATCATACAGGGAAAAACTGGGCAGTATAGAAAAGGTGAGGGTGGGTGAGAGGTCCAGGGAAGACCAACATGGAGGCTATTGCTTTCTATTAGTTCATGTGAGAGTAGAGACTTGAACTAGGGTGGTGGATGTGGTGGGGGAAGAGGTGAGAAAAGGTCAATGTTTAGTGTTTTTTAAGGATGAGTAGAATTTAGCATATGGGTTGGAGGACTTCTAGGTTTTGGTCTTCACAGTGTTCTCCGTTACTGAGTTGGGAAAGATTGAGGAGCAACAGATAAGAGGCAAGTGGCAAGGTACAGATCAAGAGTAAATGGGAATCCAAAGTTCTCTTTTGGACACATTAATTCTGAGAAGCCTGTTAGACATCCAGGTGGGGATTTTGAAGAGCTTATTAGTCAACTAGATGGAACTAGAAGAGATTAGGGCTGTGGAATCACAATTAGGCATCATGACAGCATAGATGATATTTAGCTGTGAAACCCTGGACATGCATATAACAAAAGAAGTGATGAGAGTTGAGGACTGAACCCAACTTGGGTTTTACAACATTTAGAATAGAATGAGGGCCCTGGATGGTTAGCTCAATGGTAGAGCATTGACTTGGTATGTGGAAGTCCCTGGTTTGATTCTCTGTCAGGATACACAGAAGAAGTGACCATCTGCTTCTCCATCCCTTCCACTCTCCCTTATCTCTCTCTCCTCCCCTCCCACAATCATGGTTCAAATGGTTCAAACAATTTGGCCCCAGATGCTGAGGATGGCTCCATGGCCTCACCTCAGGTGGTAAAATATCTTGGTTGCCAAGCAACAGAGCAGCAGCCCCAGAGGGGCAAAGCAGCACCCTGTAGGGATACTTGCTGGCTGCATCCCAGTCAGGGTGCATGCAGGAGTCTGTTTCTCTGCCTCCCGGACTTTCACTTAATCAAAAAAAAAAATAGAATGAGGAGGAGACAGCAAAGAATCCTGAGAAGAACCAGAAATTCTAATGAACCAATGACCAAGCAAACAACAAAAATGAAACAAAACAAGAAATGTACTCTTCCAGAAGACAAGAAAGGCAGGTATTTCAAGAGAGAGAAGATAATTAACTTTGCCAAATGTTACTGAGAAGTCAAGTATGCTTAAGACTAACAGTCCCCCATTGTCTTCAACAAGGCAGATGGCATTGGTGGCCCTCATAAGATATTTTGGGTGGAGTGGTGGAGATAAGAGTGTGATTGGAGTATTTTCATTGGAGAACAGAAGGTAGGGAAATAGAGACAGAGAGACAGTCAGTCAGTTATTCTTAGAATAATGTGGTGGCAGCTGGAAAGAGATGTAGGTACAGCTGGAAGTGTGCTATTCTTTTCATCTGTTTTGTTTTCACTTGGTTTTATTTTTGTTAGTTTAAATGGGAGATTTTACATCATCATTGTGTTCTGTCTGTCATATAGGTCAGAGCTGTGTGGGTCTTCACAAAGAACAGGCCCTTATACATTAACTCTGCCTTTTTGGTTTGGTTTTTGTCCCTTCCTCAAAGTCACTAAGTGAGATCCTAACAGATACAGAAGTTGCATTTGAGCCCCTCTGTCCCAGTTCATCCTGACTCAGGCAGAATATCAGAAGCTTCCTCTCAAGTAACATTATTTGACACTTCTCAATCCTGTAAGTGTTTGGTGGCACTGATTCCTGAATTCTAATTTATTCCTGATTTACTTTTACTTAAGTCTTCATTTCCCCATACTAAGAGTCAGCACTAGGTCTTAGTTAGCATAGAGAAACTTTATTTGTATCAGACTTGCCTTATGATTATTTTCTATAGCTATAAAGCTGACACTTCTCTTAAGAAGTGTAGCCAATTCTCAAGAAAGTTCTGGAATCAGAAATGAAGGGTATTTTATTTTAATTTTTAAAAGATTTTAAATTAAAATTTTATTTGTGCATGCATGCAAGAGAAAGAAAAACAGAAAGAGAGAGAAATGAGAAGCATCAACTCATAGTTGTGTCACTTTTAGTTGTTCATTGATTTCTTCCCCATATGTACCTTGACCAGGTGGCTCCAGCTAAGCCATTGACCCTTTGCTCAAGCCAGCAACCTTGGGCTCAAGCCAGTGACTTTGAGCTCAAGCCAGTGATGTTGGGATCATGATGATGATCCTGCACTTAAGCCGGCAACCCCATGCTCAAGCCAGCGAGCCTGTGCTCAAGTTAAATGAGCCCATACTCAAGCTGGTAACCTCAGGGTTTTGAACCTGCTTTAGCATTCCAGGATGATGCTCTATCCACTGTACCATCACCAGTCAGACAAGGGGCTTTTATTTTAGGTTCATGATTTTGCTTAGCTCTGGCTTTTCCCAGTTAGGTGTCATCTGAAATATGAAATACATCCCTAAGTCTGCAAAATTAGCATCCAAGTCCATCACAGAACCAATTAGCCAGCACGAACCTGGCATTCATGTCTTTGGTTTCTCTGCCTCTTAGGTCTGTCTTCCCATCTAAACAGAGGAATCTGTGGATTCCTGGTGGTGTGTACCTGTAAATATGTTTCCACTCAGCAACTTCGTATTGAAACTTTGGTCTTGTTGAGCCAATTCCAGAATTCTTGTTTTTTAGAACAAGGAATTTCATCCCTTCCCTAGCATTGTTCTACAGACTTGGGTGACTGTTGAGAGCATTCTGGCTATCTATATTAGGATGACCACTTCTCTTGAAAGCCTCCATGAGCCTTAAACATATGTCCAGAGTCTCCACAGTTCCAAAGTTCATCTAGTCTTTCTTCTTGGGAAATGATCAAAGCCTTGCTTCCTTTTATTTTAAGTAAAATGTTAAGTGCCAAGATTACTTACATTATGCTATAGTTGAGAGGTTTTATATTTGTCCACTCAGCAGAGGTTCTTGGCCTCTAGGGACAGACCATGTGATTATATTGGAACTTGAAGGAAGAGGGAACAATAGAGTTCTGGAATCTTCCTTTGCCGACTGTTCCAAGAAAGTTCCACTCTTCTTTTGTCTCTCCAAGAACATATTGGGATTAAGTGAAAACAGACTAATATTTGTATGTAGTCAAAGAGACTTGAATTAAGATCAAAGTTTACAACACTATTTATTGACTCTGCGATTTTGAACACCATTTTAGTCTCATCTTTTCCTCTGTAAAATAAGAATAATGAGACCTATGCCATTGAATTTCAGTGAGCACTAATAATAATGCATCAAGTGCTCAGTACAAATAGTAGCTATAAAATTGATATCATTAATATAGATAATAACAATAATACAGCAGAGCATATGCCGTATACTATGCTAGGCAGTGAACAAGAAATAATTTTTTTTACTTTGCAAGCATTTTTTGGTCTAGTGGGACACATAAAGGAGCAGTTGTAACAACAGAGTAAATGAAATGGTAGCTTAAATGCAAAGTCTTAAAGAAGCCTCAAAGAAAAAAATAATTGATTCTGTCTAGGAAGTATGGGAGAAGTGCTACTTGAGCTAAGGTTTTTATAAAGAATAAAGGACCAAAAAAATAAAATAAAATAAAGAATAAAGGACATGTTGATAAATATGTTACAAAGGGATGGAGATATGAAACAATAATTCTGGCCTTTGAAATATTGAGTGAATGAATTCCAGTTTCTAGTAGGATAATGGTAGTTGCCTAAAGCCAAATTTCTCCATATCCCCTCCAAAAACTATACATGTGAATAAGAAGAGCAAATAAAACCACTCATAACACTGGGGAACAATTTTGTTTTTCATTTTCTGTTGCATGCAGTTTTAGAACTGTTTCTATATATCTCTGCATCGCTGATTCCAAATTTGAAATCTGTTTTTGGGTGCATGCTGTAGTTTTTATGCAATTTAAATTTCTTTTTGTTACAGTTAATGGCATGCATTGGTGTTTAAATTGGAGTTAAAGGGCAACAACTCTTGGATTGAACAGAAGGCAATTAATGTTTTACAAACATCACTTTTACGTCATTGTAGTTGTTTTTAAATGTAAAAAATTATAATCTGATAAAAACACCCTCTTATTTTGTTTTAAGATTGAATCATGACTTCTTCCTTCTTCGAGTACGTATAAAAGTAAAAGTAGTCCTGACACCTTCCGTTATATATGTGGCTGTTACACACTTCAATGTCAAAGGCCCAATATTTCATCATTTGTGACACGTGCATATATTGTCTATTTTCAAGTTCCCCTTGGTGATCAAGACAAGAATTGGGCTCCTCATATTGTGTGCCATAATTGTGAGGAAATGCTTCATGACTGGACAAAAGGAAAATGCGAAGGAATGCCTTTTGGCATTTGCCCATGGTTTGGCGTGAACCTAGGGACCACAGCAGTGACTGTTTTTGCTGTCTGATCTATACAAAGGGCATCGGCAAAAACAAAGTGGCATATGATCGCATATGCTAATATTCCTTCAGCAATACGACCTATCCCACATTCTGAGACACTCCCGGTTCCAGTTTTCAATGGCTTTATTTCTCTAAGAACAAAGAAAGTAAACATGGTGATAAGATGCATGAGGAAATGATTGTAGAATCTGAAGGGTCTTTTTCTGATGCCAAGCAGTCATTAACCCCTCAGCAGTTTAGCCAACCCAAATTGAATGACTTAGTAAGAGATTGGACCTATCAAAACAAGCAGCTGAGTTATTAGCCTCCAGGCTTCAAGAAAGGAATGTACTTCACCAGTCAGCTGAAGTATCCCATTTCAGGAAGCTTGAACAAATTCTGTGGACTTTTTTTCTGAAGACAAATACTTTGTTTACTGTCATGATATCAGATATCTTCTCAGCCAGCTAGGTGTTACCACTTATAGTCCAACAGAATGGTGGCTATTTCTTGACAGCTCTAAACAGAGTCTTAAATGTGTTCTCCTACACAACGGTAATGTTTATGCAGCGGTTCCAATTGGTTATTCAACTCATCTGTGAGAAGATTATAATGACATAAAAATTGTCCTCTACTTACTGAAGTATAAGGAGCATAACTGGATCATTTGTGTGGATCTTAAAATGGTAAGTTTCCTGCTAGGACAACAGAGAGGTTTCACAAAGTATCTTTGCTCTCTGTGTTTGTATAACAGCCAAGCTCGGGAGGAACACTGGACACAAAAGGAGTGGCCGAAATTTGAAGCTCTGAAAATAAGGATGCAAAATATTGTGAACGAACCTGTAGTTAATTGAGACAGGATCATTTTCCCCCCACTTCATATCAAACTTTGCTAAATGAAGCAGTATGTTCAGGCTTTGAATAAGAAAGTGAATGCTTTCAACATATTATTTCTGCTTTTCCTGCCTTGTCTTTCGAGAAGATAAAAGCAGGTGTATTCAATGGACCTCAAATTCGAACCCTCATATGTGATGAAAAATTTGCCAAGAAGATGAATAAGGAGGAGAAATCAGCATGGCAGTCTTTTGTGGCAGTTACAAAGAACTTCCTTGACAACAAAAAAGCAGAATGCTATGAATTTCTGGATCAAAGGATGCTGTTGGCTTTCCGCGACATTGGATGTAACATGAGCATTAAGATTCACTTCTTGAACAGTCACCTTGATAAGTTTCCCGAAAATCTTATAGCTGTTAGTGATGAGCAGACTACTGCTGGAGCATCAAATGAGACTGTCCTCAACAGGTATACAAATGCAAGAGCTACAAATGCAAATTTTTGCCTGAATAAAATTTATATAAGTTTTGTGCAAATTTTATGATTAAAGTAAGTGTTTTAATATGTTCTATTTTGAAATTGTAGACAAATCCTGATGCAATCATATTTTTAGTTTATTAGTGTATTTACTGCATTATATAAATTATTCTATTTTCACAAAGATGATGCACAAGAAGACATTTACTTCATTATGTTAAACTAAATGTTTTAAATTTTATGATAAGATGAAAACCTAGAATCTTGAATTGCAAAAAAACTGTAGCTTATAGAGAAAAACTAATGTCAGATTTGAGATCAGCACGGTCGAATTTGGTAAGCACAAGTGTTTTTGTGGGTGCAACAAAAATTTTGTTCCCTAGTGTAATCCATACATACAGCACACTAAAAAGCATAGGATACTACAAAAGGCATTTTGGTGTACGTAAAGCATGGTAGGCAAATAAATGCCCTCCCCCTTCACCGCAACATGTACATATCCTAATCTCTAGAAACTCTGACTGTGTTAGTTTACATGGCAAAGTGAATTAGAGTTACAGAGAAAATTAAGATTACTAATCCGCTGATCTTGAGATGAGGAGATTATTCTGAATTATACAGATGGGCTCCATATAATTACAAGGGTCTTCATCAGTGGAAGAGGGAGAATAAAAAGAAGGAACCAGAGAGATGGCAGTATGAAAAGGAATCAGCCAGACCTTATTGGCTCTGAAGATGGAAGAAGGTGGCCACAAGCCAAGGAATGTGACTAGCCTCTAGAATCTGGAGTAAGCAAAAAAAAAATAAAAGAAATAATAACATAAAGAAATAAATAAAACAATTCTCTTCTAGGGCCTCCTGAAGAACCTCAGTCTTTCCAGTTTCTCAGTTTTAGCCAATTGAGACCCATTTCAGACTTCTGACTTGGAGAACAATAGGATAATAAAGTTGCCTTGTTTTAAGCCACTATCTGGTTATTTGTTAAAGCAGCAATAGGCACAACCAATTCTAAGTCTAATTCTTTAACAATCAGTTGTAAAATAGCATATGGACCTGCAGGCAAAAGACAAAGTCATTTGAAAAAAATCAGAGTGTCAGCATCCTCAACAGCAAAAGATGAAGAAAGACAATTGCAGAATATTATTTTGTACGGAACTTAAGGAAATAAAATGTTAATGAAGTGTCTTATATCCAGCCAACTTGTACTTAAAAATTAAGCTTAAGAAAAATAGTTTTAAGCATGCAAGCATTTAAGGGATACTGCACTTATCAGCACTTCCTGAGGAATCTAGAAGAGGATAAACTTTATTCAAGTGAACTATGACTGGAGAAAGTGTGGCACAGTGGTGAGCATTGAATATATTTAATTGTGGATTTTAGACTTAAAATACGGAGCAAGATCTAAAACCAAAACAAGGATGCAGAAGAATGTCATATAAATCTTATATGTTTTTTACAAAGAAGAGTTAGCATAACTAAAACACAGAGGAGGAAAAAGACAGTTTATAAAAAAGCTCAATGACTGATTCATGGGTAATGTGAGAGTCAGAAGATATGTTTAAAGGTGAAAACCGTAACAGTAGAAGCCTAGGTAAGGAAAAAGATTAAATGGCATTATATAACGAAAACTACTAGAACAAAATATGCAAACTTTTTAAATAACAAAAGAAACATTAAAAAGAACATTGGAGGAAAAAAACAGCATCTAAGGAAAAGGAAATATTTTGTATTACAAAGCATTTGCTACGTTTTATGTAAGAAAAAAAGGAAATTTGAGAAAATTGAGGTAAGAAATGGTTAAATAACTTTTTCCGGACCCAACACAGGGAATACAGAGCCAAGATTAAATTTAGGCTGTTTGACTCTAGATCACAGCCTCTTAGCTTAAACAAAATGAGACATGAGACCTTCCTGCTAAGAAAGTTAAATTCAGTAATGCTTGTTTCTCTCAAGTACATTTATAGATTTAAATAATTATCAGTCAAAATCTGTTCAGAATTTCTTACTCCATCAAAGAACTATTAAATTCATCTGAAAAAGGCCTAAAAATCAAAGAATGAAGAACAAAGTAATAAGTGTATCACATATTAAAACACAAGAAGAACATGTAATAATTGAAATAGTGAGGTAATGGCATATAATTAAACACAAACACCCTAATTAGGAAGAGAAAATGTATTTCATAGGTATTACAGAATAGAATTATTACCAAACACTAGTCAGGTTGTCAGAAAATGGAAATGACTATCCCACTGGAGCAACACTAACATTATAGTTTTGGGACATCAGATTAAATCACAAGATAGTGTGATTTGACCACCTGAGATAAAATATCGATTTAAGAATAAAGAGGGGAACAATATATCATAAAAAATATTCACAATAAACACGATAATTTTTAATGTCTTTTTTATAGAAAAAATACATACAAACTGAAAAAATTTTTTTCCAAAGACCCTCTAAGGTAAATACGGTGTGTCCGTAAAGTCATGGTGCACTTTTGACCAGTCACATGGACAAAAGTGCACTATGACTTTACGGACACACTGTACATACCTTGAAATAGTCAATCATACTAATGTAAGTATCCAATCTAAGTATCCAACAATAGAAAAATTCATATGTAAATTAGTGATTTAGACAAATATTATTATAATTATTTTTATTATTATTTTTTTGGTATTTTTCTGAAGTGAGAAGCAGGGAGGCAGAGACAGACTCCCGCATGTGCTTGACCAGGATCCACCTGGCATGCCCACTAGGGAGTGATGCTCTGTCCATCAGGGATGTTGCTCCATTGCAACCGGAGCCATTCTAATGCCTGATGCGGAGGCCATGGAGCCATTCTCAGCATCCAGGCCAACTTTGCTCCTATGGAGCTTTGGTTGTGGAAAGGGAAGAGAGAGATAAGAGAGAAAGGAGAGGGTGAGAGGTGGAGAAGCAGATGAGCACTTCTCCTGTGTGCCCTGGATGGGAATTGAACCCAGGACTTCCACATGCTGGGCTGATGCTCTACCACTCAGCCAGCCAGCCAGGGCCAACAACTATTATTTGATAATGATAAAGATATAGAGCAATCTAACAAATAAAAATAACAAAAAATTATATACATCCAAGGAAAGTCCACTATGTCTGAACATATATAAAGGTAGAAAGAGACTAGTAAATAAAAATCCTTTTTGTTGAAAACACAAAATTTTGTAAAATTTATTCTATTTACCATCTATTATTGTGATTATACTATCATTGTACAATCTGGTATATAACAATCATTGCTACATTCTCTCTTTGGGTTCCTTGGCTTAGTTCCATTTTTATTATAGAAATCTGCTTATTGTATTTTGATTGTATGTTTCCCAATTTCTGCATTAGATTGTAAGCTTTCTGAGAGCACCTCTAGTACTAGTATAATGCTTAGCATACAGTCAGTACTCACTTACTGTTCAGTGAATGAGTGATTATAGTTATGTGTAAACTAGAAAAAAATGGGAAGAAGAGATCCCCCCAAAATGAAGCAAGAAATGGCCATAATGTCCCAATCCAATCACAAGTCCACTTCTTGAGTGGTACTATAAAATACTTCCTTGTCCTGCTGCTGTGTGTCTGGGTGGGGATGGGGAAGCATTGCAGAGGACTAAAGCAGCAAAGGAGAAAAGAGAACTCTTAGTTGACACAAATTATTGAATAACATTGGTTTGGGATTCTCAACTTTCTAGTATGATAACAGTTCTGTTAGCCACCAATTTGGCATCTTAAACAAATGGATATTTCTTCCAGCAGCAACACAGAAAATCCTGTTTATGGGTCTGACCTCCATTAAGCCAGGCTGTGAGATGCAGTATCTGGGAACAAACAGGGTAAAGGGACACTCTTTCCATCCCCTGCTCTGCACTTCATCTCTGGGTCAAATTACTAGGTCCTCCAGAGTGCTGTGTCCTAGGGCTATGTTAGTTTAGGAACTTCCCAGGAAATTTGACTGTAGTCCATGTATCATTACTCTCTTGATGTTATGGAGATAGACTACTTAGATTCGAAGAACTGTTATTTGAAAATAATATTACTGTTATGAAAAAAAGACATAGTCTCATCTGTGCCTGTTCTACACTTCTAAGCTCTGTGAGTCCAGGAACCCTTGTTAGCCATTGTGCCCTGAGAACCTCCATGTCAAGCTGACGCCAGGCACACAGGACACTCAGGAGTGTTGAATAAGATGAATGCGTTTGTTGGCAACCACATTTTTTTCATTATTTCTCACTTAAAATCTCAAGTGAGCAATTTTACCTTTGAAGAGTTGAACTTCTTTTTCCTATATGAAAGTTTAAAATATTTGCTTTCTCTTTCCCATTATTATCTCCTTCTTCCTTCTCCTCCTTTTTCTCCTTCTTTATCTGCTTCATCATTATTTCTCCTCCTCTTCCTCTTTCTTTCTGAGTCCTCAGCTTTCTGAGAAGTTTTGAATTCAAAAACGTTTGGATTATAATGCAGCTGCCCTTGTTATTTTCATATTTATTTCCTGTTTTGTTTTTTTTTTCCAGGGTCCTGCTTAAGTCCACAGCTTTTGAATGAGACTGACCTGGTTGGAAGCTGGGTCTCCCCACCTAGTTCTCTGAGCCTGTCTCCCCATTGGAAAATGGGCATAACCTCCTTGCCTTTCTGGTCCACTGTGAAGATTCAATAGCCAGAGAGCTAGGCAGCATGCCTTGACCAAGAAATCCTTGCCCCCATCTTTCTTTATTATTAATTATCTCAAATCATTTTTTGGGGGGAAAGGAATAAGATTTAAATGAGTATTAAAATATCTGATTGTTGACCCCCGCCCCCTCCAGTAGCAAGGCACTGAACCAAATGTGTGCTGCACACTCATAGCCTAGCAACAACTATGAAAACCATGCTACCTACCTTCAAAGTACTTCCATGCCTGCAGCGGAGGGAGTGAGGTGACTTTGTTTTCAATGATGTGAGATACCCTGTTCTATGAGGCAGCATGGGAGGAGCTGTGATTTTCTACTATGGTCTGGAGAACATGAGGTAAACTAAGGTTTCCTGGCTACCATTTGACATTGTCAGATAGTTAAAGCTTTTGGATCTTGGCAGTAATTTGTCCTCCCTTTTCCTGCTTACATCTTCTGCCGTGCAGCCAGTGAGGGCTCTCACCCGCTGCCAGACCAGCATGGGGAAACAGGAGGCTCATTGCTGGTTAGAGAACATCGGTGTGGTGTCTGGGAAAGGCAGAAAGGATGAGAGGCGGTTACCTGGTTTGAGACTGGTAACAGATCGGCATTGGTCCATGGACCGCACTGTGAATACGTACCACTGAGGCAGGCTGTGAGCAAACGGACAGGCAGCCGGTATGTAAGGTGATGCTAAGGGAAGAAGCTCAGCGGTGGTCCCGTGAATTGGGTGGGAGACACATACCGGTGCAGCTCGGGGGCCAATGTCCCCCCCCCAAAGCTCTCAGTGACCTCTTAGTCCCTGTTTATCACACACTGGCACTGCTGGTTATTTTATTTTTCAGGTGTGAAAATATATAATCTTGTAACCTATACACAATATGTACCTTGTCTGCCTGATGTTGGACTTTCATACTCTACAGCCACGTGGTTTACACCTTTCTGCCCTCCAATGAACTGGGATCCGAGAGGGCATTGTCTGGGCCCTATTCAAGGTGAGTCCCAGAGACCAGTACAGAAACAGGGACACAGTAGGTGTTTAGTAAATATTTTATAAAAACAACTGTATTTGCCTGGAGCTCACAGTCTAGGGGGTGAAGTAAACCAGTACTTTTAAAATAGTCTTTGTTTGGTGAAGGGCAAGGATTTTTTTTTCTTTTAACAAACATTCCAAACTCTTACAGACTGAATTTTTAAAAAGTAATTTTTGAAAAAATAAATAAATACAAAGTACAACCCCTAATTTTTTTAGTAGATTCTACAGACAAACTTCCTCTGCCAAGCTGCTAACAAGTGTCAAAGCATTTTTGCCTTTTTCTTGGGGCATACTGGTAACAGTTGGCAGAATGAATGCAGTCCGTGAACCATGTGGACCACTCAAATGTTATATACAAATACAGAATTTGCAGGTGTTGTTAAAATGCTATTGAGTAATAAAATAAAGCCCAGCAGTAGAAGAGAGAAGGATGGAGTTGGAGGGTGGTGGTATTACTTTATTGAAGGAAGTCAGCGGGGCTGCTCTGATGACATGGTTTGAGCACAGACTAGAGGAAGTGACAATGTGAGGCTTACAGATATCAAAGGGAGTTTCAGGTATAGAAAACCATAGGAGTGAAGACTCAGAGGCAGTATTCATGCTATATTCTAGGAGAGGGAGAAATGGGAGAAGTAGGTCTGATTACCATGGCTTAATAATAATAATTAATAATCTTATTAAAAGAACTCTGATTTGGCCCTGGCCAGTTGGCTCAATGGTAGACTGTTGGCCCAGTGTGTGAATGTCCTGGGTTTGACTCCTGGTCAAGGCACACAGGAGAAGTGACCATCTGCTTCTCCAACCTTTCTCTCTTTCTGCTCTCTCTCTCACACCCTCTCCTGCAGCCATGGCTCCATTTGTTTGAGTGCATCAGCCCCAGGCACTGAAGATGACTCCATGGAGCCTCCACCTCAAGAGCTAAAAATAACTCGGTTGTGAGCATAGCCCCAGATGGGCAGAGCATTGGCTCCAGACAAGGGTTGCCAGGTGGATCCTGATATGGGCACATGTAAAAATCTGTCTCTCTATCTCCCCACCTCTCACTTGGAAAATAAAGGAAAAAGACAAACAAACACAGAACTCTGGTTTTTATTGTAAGCCTTTGAAAGGTTTTGAGCAAAGGAGTGACCTGAATTACAAACATGGCCATACTGGCCACTCCTTGGGGAATGGATTACAAGAGGGAAAGTTAGGAGGCTCCATAGGATAAATGATGGTGGCTTGGCCAGGGAGGTGGCAGTGGAGATAGTAAGAGGTGGTTGGAGTATATGAACTGACTTTAGAGGTAGAACAGTCAGTGTTGGCTGGTACACTGAATACAGACTCCGAGAAAAGGAGAAGAGTCAAGGCTGACTCCAAGGATTTGGCTCAGAGCAAATGGCCAAATGGTGCTGCTCTTCACTGAAATGAAGTGATCTGAGATTGGGGCATGGGTGAGAATCAACAGTCCTCTGGATATACTGAATTTATGGCACCTGTTTGACATATAAAGATGATGTTGAATAGGCAATTGGGTATATGAGGTTGGAGTTCTAGAACAAAAGCTTAAATTGGAGATGTAAAATTGAAAGCAGTGAGTATGCAGATGGAGTGAGAGCCATGAGCCTGAATGAGATCACGTTGGAAGTGCGAGCAGACAGTGGAGTAAACCGGTCTGCTGTGTAAGCCTTTGTGTGCTTCTGCATTTAAGAGATCTGGAAGATAAGACAGAACCAATGGAGGAGAATGAGAAGTGGCTACATGAGGATAAGGTCATAACATTCACTCTTCAGTTTACTCAACAAGGAGGTTTTAAGTCTTAGCCTTATGTTTAGTGTGCTCTCCTTTTTTTAATTTTTTTTTTTTTTGAGAGATAGAGAGGGACAGAGAGGGACACACAGACAGGAAGGGAGAGCAATGAGAAGGATCAACTTGTTGTTGCAACACTTTAGTTGTTCATTGATTGTTTTCTCTCATGTGTTTTGACCCGGGACTCTAGCTGAGCCAGTGATCCCTTGCTCAAGTCAGTGACCTTGGGTTCAAGCCAGAACCCTTGGGGTTCAAGCCAGTGACCATGTCTATGATCCTATACTCAAGCCAGCAACCCAGCACTCAAACTGGTGAGCCTGCGCTCAAGCCAGATGAGCCTGTACTTAAGCTGGTGACCTTGGGGTTTTGAACCTTGCTCCTCAGCATCCCAGGTTGATGCTCTATCCACTACACCAAACAGAGGAAATGTTATAGAAAGCTTTCCATGCCAATAAAGTGGTTAATGTTCTAGAAATAAAAGGTTTTCATGCTTAAAGGATAAACTCTCAACTGTGTTCCAAACCCAGCTATTCAGAATCATTTGGCCTTTAGTAATACCAGATGACTGAATGGCTGCTTTCAAATTTTACCATGAAAGGCATGCTGTTGTATACAAAATATTTTCCCTTAGACTATCTCCCTTGATCATTACAATTACCCTCCTAGGTAGGTAGAGCATTATTTTTAATTTTCATTTTATTGATAAATAAACTAAGGAAGCAGATGATGAGACTAGTCAACGGTGAACCTGGGTTGAGATCTTAAGCTTTTGCCCCATGTACCCAGGGATTTCTCCTCAATGTTGCCCTTCCTGCTGCAGAGATGATACCATACTCTGTGGCCACTGGGGAAGAAATAGCCCACAGGCCCAATCAGGATCTATGGTGTTGCTTCTTTTGGGGAAAAAATATATTTCTATTTCTAGGCAATTGACTTGTAAACAGTAGGAATCTAGCCCAGTGGTAAGTTAGAGAGTATCTTTAATTTTCTGTGTTTCCACAGTATCTAGTTTTCAAAAAAAGGGGGGGAGGGGCACCGTTTGTGATAAACATGCTAATTATATTCTCTCCCAGCCTGGTTCTCCTTCCAGTAGTCCCCTTTGAAGTCACCAGCATCATAAAGCTAGAAACATCTATCATAGGTTACGCCTTCTTCTTTATCGCTAGCATCTCACGAGTTACCAAATCCAGCCCATCCTACCCCCTGTAACCCACAGACTGTCCTCCCTCTAGGCCAGTGCCCTAGTTTCAGCTCTCTCCACCGCTCACCTGCACGACTGCAGTAGTCTTCTCACTGGCCCCTCTGCCACCTGGCTTCCTGCCTCTAATCTACTTTCCATAATCCAGCCAAAGGGCTTTCTAAATGCAAATCTAGTCCTATTAAAAACTGACCTTGTTTAAAAGCTTCTAGTGCTTCCAATTGCTCTTGGGATAACATCCAAGCTCTTTAGAATGCCATACTAGGACCTTCGGAATTTGCACACGGAATACAAAAAAAAGAAAAAAAAAAGGTACATCCCCATCTTCAATGAGCTCACCGTTTGGTTAGGCACACCAATGCATACCCAAATAATTTTAATGACTAAAAACTGTTCTCATAATTGCGTGAAAATATAAACAAATAACTATAATAAAATGTAATATTTATAATCTTATTATTGTTCTGTAAGCTGTAGCACTGCAAGAGAGAAGTTAGGGGCATATCTGAAGTCATCTGTTCACTCAGGGTACCCACCCTGTGGAGGCTCATTTAACAGATATTGTCTAGTGAGTCCCTACCAATGTAGACACATGCACACCTCACACAATGCCTTCTTTCATTCGGGACTTTGAGAAAGAACAAAAGGATTTGTGGGAAATGTCTTCTGGTAGAGAATTATCTATATTCTCCTACACCGTCTGGCTCAGGTGTAATTCTGAATACAGTTTTGTGGGGCTCCGATATTCAGCTGCACTGTGGGAAGGCTCTAAGCCAGGGGGCAGAGTGCGTCTCACAGCTAGCATTGCTCCGGGTCTGCTTCTCCTATCCCGTATGTCAGGTGGGACTGAGGTGCCCCTTTCTCATTTTAGGATCCTTAAAACAATATTTTCAAAGTTCTTAGCTGTTACTAATGCATTTGTTTGAATTAAGCCATCATGATTTTTATTTTTCTAATCACCTTATTTTTGTGTTTCTGTTTTGCCTATCTTATAAGGCTGTATAGCCAGTATTTGTGGCTGCCATCAAAGCCGCCTGGCCAGCGCAGGTTCAGGTTTGATCTGGACAGATCATAGAGAAACAATTGAGCCGAAACTGGTGATCCATTTTCCTTTATTTTAGCTCACACCTGGTGGGCGAGAAAATACACACATTGGGCTCCAAAACCCACTCTTTCATCGCTCACAAAGCTACTGACTCATCCGAGTTTTCCTAGAATCAAAGGCTTCCACCTCATCAGTCTTATTCACCTCTGTTCCCCATCTCCTTGTCCTCCACGAACTGGTTTCTCCTTCCCCATTTCGCCATTTTGGCTGCCTCCTTCATGTGGCTTCCCAGCCCTGCCTCCATGGGTTCTTCCTCTCTACAAGAACTAATCACTCTCCCCCAGAACTACATAATCTCTCTCTCCAAATGGCCTCCTAGCTCCACCTTTTAAAACCTTTTGGTGCGAAAGCCCTCCGCCATACATTAGCACAACATTAGAGAAGTTGTATGTTGATATCATACTGGATTGTATGCTATAAATGACTATATGTGACAAAGTAAATTCCTGTTTGGGCTATGAGCTGGAAAAGGAACCCCATGTACAGTACATGTGGCAGTACCTGTGTGACCCCATTACATTTCTGCAGAACAGCAGTAGCTCAGGGGAATTAATCCTTAATCTAGCAATGCCGACTGTCTGTTCCTTGAAACACAAGTGCTGAGAAATGCTCAGGGAAAAATAATCCTATAGTCAAGTAAGCCTGGAAAATTCTACATTATATCTGATCTAAAGTACATAGAAAATCTGAAAAGGTTCTAATAAATGAGGCAGGTAAGACACGTGTTTAACCCAATGTTTACCAAACTTACTTGACCACAGACCTCTCTTTGTGTGGCCATCATTAGAAAAATAATGGGCTTCTTACTCTGAGTTAAGTGCCAGTACGCACTCCTCATGTTGCATTGTGATTTATTTTTTCAACATTGAATTATAAAGGTTTTCAAAGTTACAGAAAAATCACAGCAATGTGCAGCAAAGGCAAATATCCCCACTATTTAGACCCTACAATTAACTTTTTACTCTGTCTGCTTTACTTATTATTTGTTTGCCTTCTCCAACTAGACTCTGAGTACCTTAATGATTAATCTAATTTGGCATTATTTCATCAATATTTAGCAGAATACCAGGTACATAGTCGGTAACCAATGGGTTTTTGCCCTAATAACAAATGAATGAATGGATGAATGAATGAATGAATGAATTTTTTATCTCATTCAATATCTTTCCAGTACATTATAGACATTGAACTTTCAAGGGGGATAAAAGACTAGACAGAGCTGTTCCATAGTCTCTCTAAGTCTGAACAAATATTAACTTAAGGTACAGATCCTGAGATAGGCCTTCTCTTGGGATTGAGATGGAAGCCTGCTACTTGCCTGCTGTGAGCCAATGAGCAGCCTCTGAGTCTCTGTTCTTCTGTATACACCACTCATTCAGAGAGGGGACAGCTTTTGCCAGGCCCAGTGAGCTGTGATGAATGAACTTGAGAGCCAGCCTGCCAAGTCTTGCCCACATGGTGGATTCTCTTCCCTTTACAGTTTCCATGCTTTTGTGAGATCTTGGTGTCTTCTTAAGTTCCAAAGACTTCATTTCCACTTTGATTGTTATCTGCCCTCATCTTTCATTCCTGGAAACCTGATCCTTGGTTTGCCTGACTATCTCCTTTCTTTATTTGTAACTGCAGATGGAAAACAGTTATTTAATATGCCTTTTGTCCTTTTATCCCCTAGTGTCTGATTACCTACTGTGGGTCCTAAGGAAGCAACTACCGTTCTTGTTTATTTATTTTCTGTTTCTGTATCAACCATATCAAAATCAACATCTTTATATTTCTTAATTTTTAAGCTGGCTCCACTTTGCCTTCTGATGTGCTTCTCTTCTTTTCCCTTCAATTCTACTCTTCTCCCACACCCTTTGATTTTCTTTCTCCAACTGAGAAGTCAATGCTTTAAGATTAGAAAACCAGGGTGAAGGTTATAGGCAAAATAAAGACTGTTGAGTGAGCTTTCAGGGGCCAGGCTGAGCCCTCCCATTTACTTTTTCAAACACAGCTTCCACTGTTTCCAAACACATCCCAGGTTTCCTGTGGCCATGTCAATTCCTCTATTTGGAAACTGCTTGTGATCCATTCTGCTTATTCCTGTCCAACTATGACTCTTGCTTCAACATTCCATTAAAAATACCTCCCTTCCACATGAACTCTTCCTTGATTTCCTGTCAAGGTAGGAACTCATCCCTATATCTCTGAACATGCATGGTGCCTTATTCTGACCTCTCACTTGACACTATATAATGTATTTTATCTTGTAACAAGTTTTTGAAAACACAGACAAATAATTAACTTATTACTTTAAAAAATAGAGAACATATGCACATATATAATTCAAAAAATACGGGGAATAAATATTGAAAAGTAAAGCTTTTCTACCCTTAAGTCTCTTGAAGAAAACAAGCGTTCTTTTGCATCCTTGTAGGTATCTTCTTGCAGATATCTTATAGTGCAATTTTTAAAACCATGTGCTAGCATATCATATGCCTTTTACACTTAACACTTTATATATTAAAGTTCATTTTTTAATGAAGTGTGGTGCTCGTTCTTTTTGACGACCTCATAGCATTCCATTGTGGATATTGGTGGATGGTTAGAATGTTTCCTATTTCACTTTACTTTAGTATAAATTCTGAGAAGTAGAATTGTAAGAATAATATATGTATATTTTTATACATATATTTATATATAGTGAAATTTATATATAGTGAAATTATATATAGTGAAATGCATGTGTATTAAGTACACAATTTGATAAGGTCTGATAAATGTATATACCCATGTAACTCACCACTCTAATCAAGAGATAGGGCAAATTTATCAACTCAGAGTTTCCTATGCTTCTTCTAGCCAATTCTTATTTTCTGCACAGACAACTACTGTCTTGTTTCTAACCATAGATCAGTTTGGCCTGTTCTTGAATTTTATATAAATGGAATCATAGAATATGCACACTCTTTCTTGCCATAATATTTTTGAGGTTCATTCCATGTTGTTGGGTAAGTCAGTAGTTCATTTTTTTTTTATTGCTGGGTAGTATTTAATATTATAAATATTTCACAATTTCTTACCCATTCTCCAGATGATGGATGGTTGATTCATTTTCAGTTTAAGGGTATTATGAATAAAACTGCTAAGAACATTCTTGTAAAAGTTTTCCAGTAGATACTTATTTTCATTTCTCTTGGGTAAATATTTAGAATAGAACTTCTAGGTTACAGGGTAAAAGTATGTTTAACTTTTAGAGAAACTGCCGAACAGTTTCTACCTTCCCACCAACAATGTATGGAATTTCAAGTTTTTTCACATCTTCACCAGTATTTGGTATTGCACCTTTTTATATTATTTATTTGAATGAGTATGAAATGGTACGTCTTTGCAGTTTTAAATTGTATTTCCCTAATAACTATTGCTGTTGAGCATGTTTTTATGTTTTAGCCACCCATATTTTTCTGTTTTTGGGAAGTGTCTGCTCAAGTCTTTTGCCACTGGAAAAAAAAAAAAAAGAGAGATTGCTTATCCCAATTGATTTGCATGCTTTAAAAAAATCTTCTAGATACAAATTTTTTGTCAGATGTGTCATGAATGTTTTCTGCCAGTCTGTGGCCTATATTTTTATTTTCTTACTCATGTCTTTTGTACAGTCTAGGTCCTTTTCTTGTCCATATAAATTTGGAATTAAAAAGAAAAAATCCATTGCATTAAATTTATAGATCAATTTAGGGATGTTCAACATCTTATCAGTATTGAGTCTTCCAATTCCTTAACATGATATATTGCTTTATTTACTTAGGTCTTTAATTCCCTCCACAATGTTCAGCAGTTTTCAGTTAAGAAATTTATATCTCAGCATTGTATATTTTTAATTATATTTTTTAATATGTATTCTCAAATTTTCTTTGTGCTGATATAAATTCCTACTAAAATATAAAAAGATCTCCTTTTTTTTCATCCACTGAAAAATATAGATTTTTCAACTGGGTTTTGTTTTATGCCTATTGAATGTTCTCTCATTTTAGTTTAAATTTGCATTACTTTTATAGTGAGATTGAAAATCTTTTTATGTGTTAAAGTTTCATACTTCTTCTTCTGTGATCATGTTCATGTTTGCCAACTTTTCTCTAAGGCTGTAAGTAATTTTCTTGTTGATTTTCAGGAGCTTTCTTTACATACATACACACACACACACACACACACAAACATACCATGTGAGTGCTATTTTCTTCAGATTTTTATCTTTTAACTTTAATTTACTATGCATAAAAAGCTAAAAAGATATAGCAATCTTTTAGCATTCCTGGGTTTTATATCATATTGAGAATATCTCTACTCACTCTAAGATTATAAAAAAATTCCATGACTTCTTTGTGGAATCTTGTGGTTTTATTTTTACATAAGCCATTTTTTCATCTGTAATTTATTTGTGGTGTGGATCCATGTAAAATATTTATGTGGTGTGATCTTTATATTTTATTTTTTTAAGTTTATTGAATTTATTGGGGTCACATTGGTTAATAAAACCATACAGGTTTCAAATGTACAACTCTATATTTATTGAATAATCCATCATTTTCCCACATGATCATATCATCATATACTAAATTCCTGTATGTACATTTTCTATTTCTAAGCTCTATTCATGCACAAGTGCCATACTGATTTAATTATCCTGATTAACATATGTACTAATATCTTTCAGGGGGTAGCTCTCCCTCATTACTTTTCTCTTCAAATTTATTTTTCAATTAAAGTTGACACACAATCTTATATTAGTTTCAGGTGCATAGCCTAGTAATTAGACAGTTCTATAGCTTCCAAAGTAACCACTCCAGTAAGTCTAGCATCCATCTGACACCATACCCAGTTATTACAGTATTATTGACTATATTCCCTATGCTCCATAGGCTGTACTATATATCCCTGCGACCACGTTTATAACTGGCAATTTGTACTTCTTAATTTCCTCATCTTCTTTACCCATCTCCCCCAAAACCCTCCTGTCTGCCAACCATACATTTGTTCTTCATATCTATGAACTTATTTGTTTGGTTTGTTCATGTATGTATTTATTTATTTATTTAGCTTTCACATATAAGTGAAATCATATGGTATTTTCTTTCTCTGTCTAATTTGTTTCACTTAGCATAATACCTTTTAGGTCTATCTATATTGTTACATATGGCAAGATTTCATTCTTTTTTACAACTGAGTAATATTCCATTATATATATATATGTACCACATGTTCTTTATCCTACCAACATTGATTGTTTCTTGATTTATTGATGATATCCATTCTCACAGGCATGAGATGATAGATCATTGTGGTTGTAATTTGCATTTTCCTGATGGTTCGTGTTCCCTTTTAGAGTTATCTTACATAGTCTTGGATGTTTATTTTTCTACATGTAACTTAGAACTTCTTTGTTTCATTCTAAAAATAAAAGTCCTATTGAAGATTTTATTAAGTTCAGAGAAAATTTATAGATGTTTGGAAAGAGTAGACATCTTCACAATATAGTGTCTTCCTAACTAAGAACAGAGTATCTTTCCATTTACTCAAACCACCTCCTGGCTTCTTTAGTAATTTTAAATGTGACTAAGCACTGGATAGATCTCATTAGGTCTATTTCTTCAAATTTTAGATATTGGTTATTTTTTGTAAATAGGATCTTTTCTTCTATTATGACATGATATTTAATTTTGGATTTATTCAACTGATAGCATTCTGTAATCCTTGCCTTATCTTCTGTCTTGGGTAGGAATGCTTTTAGTGTTCTACTTATACGTTTGATGGTTGCTTGCTCTCTCTCTCTTGCATACACACATTATGTCTTATAAGTATCAGTTTATTTACATTTTAGTAAAAGTTTTAAAAATCAAGAAAATATGTTGAATTTGATTACATGCCCCATTAGCATCTACAGAGATGATCATGTGATTTTTCTCATTTGATCTTTTAATATAATGAGTTACATTTCCTAATATTGGACTATCTTTGGTATGAATCCAATTTGATTTTGTGTAGTTTGCTCTCATGTGCTTCTAGGTACTGTTTGCTTATATTTTATTTAGAATTTTTTAAAATAAGGGTTCATCAGTGTGCATGGGGCTATCCTTGTCAAATTTGACATTAATATTTTTCTGATTTTATAAAAAATAATTTGGAAGTGTTTATATATACTTTTTACTTTGGAACAATTTAAAGATTATTTACAACATACAGCGTATGTTTTAAAGCTTTGGTGGAACTCAACCGAGAGACTAAGACTGGCCCTCTCTGGGGAGAAGGAGTGAGTAGTTCTTTGACCACTCTGTCTATGTCTCATATGGTAATTTGTTTTGATTTTCCAACATTTGTTGGGTAGGTTTGTAGTTAGTTGTCCTATAATATATTAATTTTTCTCATACAAAATGGATCATTTTAACTTTTATATTCAAATACTGTTTTCTTTCTGGAAATTTTATTGAAATATATTTTGAACTTTTTTTTCTTGTGTTTTGTTCTTTTTTCAGAACACTGACCATATGGATGGAAAAACACCTTAATGTATTTTTCATTAATAATTTTTGAGCTGTTTTAATGACTTGCTTGTTTCCATTAAATTTTTTCAATCTTATCCTCCTTTATTCTTTACTATGTTTTCATAAGATTCTATTGTGAGTGTGTTTGTGTGTGTGTGTGTGTACTGTCTAAATGTGGTTTTCATTACTTTAATGCCTTTACTTTTTCTTTTCTTTTCTTAGCTCTGACCTGTTATATTTTACTTTCTTCTGTCATTTCACCACATATTCCCCAAGCTCTTGTATCTCTGCTTTGAGTTTCTTGCTTTTAAAAAAAATTTTGTTTTATTGCAATAAATTTTGTCATGATTTTCCTGTTAACATTTTTTAGTAAGTGTTATATAGACATGATTTTTTTTGGTAAGGAGGGAAAGCAATAGTTCTCATTTTTTCCTTTTTTTTTTTTAAAGAATCTTTGGTTCTCTTTGAATATATATATTGTATTTTTCTGAAGTGAGAAGCAAGGAGGCAGAAAGACAGACTCCAGCATGTGCCCGACTGGAATCAACCTGGCAAGCCCACTACGGGGCAATGCTCTGCCCATCTGGGGTGTTGCTCTGTTGCAACTGGAGCCATTCTAGTGCCTGAGGCAGAGACCATGGAGCCATCCTCATTACCTGGGCCAACTTTGCTCCAATGGAGCCTTGGCTGTGAGAGGGGGAGAGAGAGAGAGAAAGAGAGAGAGAGAGAGAGAGAGAGAAACAGATGGGTGCTTCTCCTGTGTGCCCTAGCTGGGAATAGAACCCAGGACTTCCACACACAGGGCCAATACTCTATCACTGAGCCAAATGGCCAGGGTAAATATTGCTTACTTTTGAATGAAGTGAGTTCTTCAGTTCTTGTATCACATGTGTATAAAGTTTATAGGAAAGGAACCAAGCTATAGTGCAGGCCAGTAGGAGACTGTAGGTAGAAATGTGAACTATAAGATCTTTTTTTCTCTCTCGCTTTTTTCTGTCTCTGCCCTGTGTGTGCTGTGTGTGAGAGATAGGTATTTAAGTCTTTATACATTTTCATTTCTTTAGTCTTTGATGTTTTTTTCTCCATTATGATTCATTAATAAACTGTTTCATGCAAAAAATAGCATGTCTATTGGCTTCTTTGGGCCTCTTTTCTTGTGCTAATCCCATACCTTGACATCTCTTAATCATATACAGTGATTTGAGATTATAGATGTTCCTGAGTTTTGCCAAAAAAAGACTTTGAATTCTGTTATTCATGTTTCTTGATAGTGATAGTTAAAAGAAGAAATTTCTTTGTTACATTGATTTTAGTAATTGAATCCTTAAATAGAGGTGTAAAATAGTAATTAAGATATTAAGTGGAAACAAATGTTAAAAATAATTACATTAATAAATGGAAAATAAAAGGAACAAAAGAGGCCCTGGCTGGTTGGCTCAGTGGTAGAGCACTGGCCTCATGCATGAATATCCCAGGTTCAATTCCTAGTGAGGGCACATAGGAGAAGCACCCATCTGTTTCTCCATTCCTTCTTCTCTTACTTCTCTCTCTCTTTCTCTCCACTTCCTGCTGTCATAGCTCAATTGGAGCTAGTTGGCCTCAGGCACTGAGATTGGCTCTTTGTCCTTCGCCTCAGGTGCTAAGAAGAGCTCAGTTGCTGAGCAATGGACCAATGTCCCAGATGGGCAGAGCACTGCCCCCTAGTGGGCTTGCTGGGTTGATCCTGGCTGGGGCGCATGCGGGAGTATGTCTTTGACTTCCCTCCTCTCACTGAATAATAATAAAAAAAGACTATTAGTTTTACCATCTGGATCCATAATTTGCTCTATTTTGAAACTTGAAGAAAAGTTTACAAAAAATAAAAATAAATATAGGACACAATATTGTAATTCTTGACCTTAATGTATGTTTTTATTATTATCTTTATCATCTTGGGCAAGTGCCTTAATCAATCTAAGTTTCAGTTTTCTTATCTGTATAATGGGGATAGTGATGGATTTTTTACATTCACCTGTCACCTAGCAAGCATTCAATAAATAACCACTCTATCTGAATATGATATAGTATATATTCATTCCAAGTGCCTTAAAATTTTTTAAGTAACAGCTTTAAAAAGACTGAAGAACCTGACCAGGAGGTGGCACAGTGTATAGAGCATCGTACTGGGATGCGGAAGACCCAGGTTCGAGACCCTGAGCTTACCAGCTTGAGCGCAGGCCCATCTGGCTTGAGCAAAAGCTCACCAGCTTGGACCCAAGGTTGCTGGCTCCAGCAAGGGGTTGCTCGGTCTGCTGAAGTCCCGCGGTCAAGGCACACGTGAGAAAGCAATCAATGAACAACTAAGGTGTCGCAATGGCAACGAAAAACTAATGATTGATGTTTCTCACCTCTCTTCGTTCCTGTCTATCTGTCCCTATCTATCTCTCTCTCTGACTCTCTCTGTCCCTGTAAAAAAAAAAAAAAAAAAAAAAAGATTGAAGATATCAAGAAGGCTGAGTGTATAATATATGAATAAATACCACATGATCATGTTCTAAGAGGATTATGTCTGAGTAAATCTTTGAATTTTTTATTTTTTTTTTAAGTGAGAGAAGGAAGATAGTGAGACAGACTTCCACATACACCCTGACTGGTATCTACCCGGCAACTCCCATCTGAGGCCAATGTTCAAATCAACCAAGCTATCCTCAGCACCTGAAGCTAATGATCAGACCAACTAAGCTATCCTCAGTGCCTAGAGCCAACATTTGAACCAATCAAGCCACTGGCTTCTGGAGAAGAAGAGGGAGATGAGGAGGAGAGGGAGAGGAAGAGATGGGACAGATGGTCCCTTTTCCTGTGTTCCCTGATCAGGGATCAAACCTGTGTTGTCTGCATGCCAGGCCGGCACTCTATCCACTGAGCCAATGCCAACCAGCCAGGGCCAAATCTTTGAATTTTGTTATAGACTGATTCCCTAAATGTTCTCCATGCCTGTGACATTTGATTGTATTCTCTATTTATAAGAGAAATACATCTCACTGATAACAACTAATATTAACACAGTGCTTTCAATTTGCATATATTCTCATTAATCTCATTCAATTATAGAAATCTGGGTCATGAGGTAATGGATGTTTGGTAAAAACAACTGACAGATGTATGGATCACTAAAAAAAACCCTGAATTTAAATTCTTTAAGACTTCTATTCTAGAAACCAAAATTAATAAAATCCAGGTTTTCTGAATAAAATGGAGAGGCACCTTAATAAAAAAATACCCGATTTTGATCTATATCATTTGATCTGATGTCACTCCTTGATAACAGTATAGAGTTGGATAGGTTTTAAGAGATTCACAAAAGAGAAGAAAAAGTTAATAATATGTAAAAGCTTATATTTGACGCAAGGAAAGTGACTTAACCTTGCTAAGCCTCCATTTCTCGTTTGCTTAAAAATGATAACAATTGGCCCTGGCTGGTTGGCTCAGTGGTAGAGCATAGGCCTGAAATGTGGATGTCCCCAGTTTGATTCTCAGTTAGGGCACACAGAAGAAGCGCCCATCTGTTTCTCCACCCCTCCTCTTCTCGCTTCTCTCTCTCTCTCTCTCTCTTCCTCCTGCAGCCATGGCTAGATTGGAGTTAGTTAGCCCCAAGTGCTGAGGATGGCTCCATGGCCTCTGCCTCAGATGCTAAGAAGAGATTGCTTGCTGAGCAATGGAGCAATGCCCCAGATGGGCAGAACATTGCCGCCTAGTAAGGTTGCCAAGTGAATCTTGGTCAGGGTGCATGCAGAAGTCTGTCTCTCTGCCCCCCCCTCCTCTCACTGAATAAAAAAAAAAAAGGGTAACACTTCTTAACTTTGTTCAATTTAGTTCATTGCAACAAGCATTTATTGAAAGCCTACTATGGGTCAGATAATGGGATTAAAATGTTTTATAATCTGAAAATCAAATGAACTTTATGTGTAACGTATTTTATAAACCATAGAGAGTACATAGACATCTCGATGACTATTATTCTTACCTACTGAGCTATTGGTTAACAAAGAAAATATTTTATTGTTCCCTTTGGGTAAAATCTTGTGTATTTTACAGCAATTGTGCTTTTCAGAATGTCTGTGAAAATATTGGTTGGCATACTGTTCTCATTCAGCTCACAAGTTCTTCTACTTACCCGATTTTCTATTCATCTGCAAGTGTGTACATAGTTCTGAGCATGGGGCCTTATTGACACTACATTTCTGTTCATAACTTAATCTTCATAGATATCCCTTCTAAGATTGGTTCTGGGTAAATGGCAGGAGGGCGTAGTTGTTGAAGGACATAGTTATTTGAAGTTATCTTGCCAGTAGACATTCACAGGGACGGCCCAGTGCATTTAGAAAAAGTCAACCAGTTTCTTCTTCTTTCAGGTACAATCCTGACTATTTGGAGAGATTATTTTTACTATATTTGCTTGTTCTATTTTGATACTTAAGGACAGTGATTTCGAATAGTTTTGTGATTGAAACTAGGGATTTCCAAATAGAAAGTTCTGTTAAGAGCTATTTGTACTTTCCTCATCAGTCTTCTACACTTTAAATGATTCTGTGTGTGTGTGTGTGTGTGTGTGTGCATGCATGTGTGTGTGTGTGTGTGTGTGTTGAATGTAATTAGTATCTGAACAGATTTAGGTTTGAATCAATTCCAATCCCGAATAACTCCAACCTCTTTAAGCCTTTGTTTATACACTCCCACAATAAGCCTTCTTCCCAGTGTTCAGGGTTGTAGTGAGGATTAGGACTCAGGTATGTAAAACACCTCACAGACTATTGTAACTAGGTACACAGTGATGTTAATTGCCCTTTTGTAAACTCAGAGACGGTAAATAAAACACTTAATTTTGAATCATGAAGTTACGGCTCACATGCTGGCCCTGCTGCTAGGAACCCTGTGATCTATGAAAAGTTACAGAATTTCCTGTATCTGTTGTCCCATTGTGAAATAGCAGCATCATTCTCTGCCAGGCCTTGAGTAATGTCACTGGGATCAAATGAGATAATGTCCTTGATGAAAATGTAGTTTGCTCTAAGATGTAGTTGGTTGTTTGTATTGATTAAGGAGAGTGGTGGAGTGGAGGTGCTGGCTCTGCTGTCAGGCTGTCCTAGCTTCACTTCCTCCTGGCCCTGTGGCTTGTTAACCCAATCTCTTGGAACGTTAGTTTTCTCAACTCTAAAACAGAATTAAAATGACTCACCTACTAAGATATTTCTGAAAATGAAATAACTTAACCTATGAAAAAGCATCTAGGATGAGTTTGGCACATAGTAGGTTTTCCATAAACGTGGGTAGATTTTAGTTGAATACAGGAGGATTTCAGTCTCCTAATAGAATTTGAAGAGTTACTTTTAAGCTGGCAGGAGTAACAAATCTTTCTTGTTCTCCCTGGTTCACATATAATTTGCCTGATGAAAATATTTCCATATGCTAGAAGTTGGTCTTCACATTCTTTGGTAGGGTTAAAAACATCCGTAGGAAAACAGCATAGAGGCTAGCTTGCATATAAATACAGGGTACACCATGTGTAAATGTTTTAATGCCATCTCCTTGGAGACACCGTAAACTATCTTCTAGGCGCATGACCTTATTCCTGAAACTGAGCAAGGGATTCCAACATGCAAACAATTGAAGTAGTGTGAATTCAATTTTGATTTATAGATTTTCAGTACCTAGAATATAACAATATGCTAATATAGCTAAAAATGCTCATGCACATTTTATGGAGTTTCATTATATTCTCCATCTCAGCTTTTATAGTGACCCTCAAGTTCACAAGGCCATAAGGGAGTGTCTAACTTCCTTCCTACTTCACAACTTTTAGACTTAAATAATAAGCTTGTGGAGGTAACTCCCTGTAGGAATAACGGCACTCTGGGTCCAGACTCTATGAGCACAGGAGCATGTATGAAAATAACATCAGTGGTTCTCCAACTATATAGTTGCCACTAATGAGCAAAGTCTGCTTCAAAGTCTGGGATGGGGCCCAAGAACCTTCATTTTAACAAACACCCAAGTGATTTTGAATAGGGCATCGCGCAGGACATATTCTGAGATGCACTGATGTGCATCCATGCCTCCAGCCAGAGAGCGCCATTAGCGTGACAAGGCAGGGCACCAGAGCAATGTGCAGTATTGAAAACACACACTGGAGCCCTTGCTGAGACTTCAGGAGTTCAGCAAAATGACAAGTTTCTATGCCTTCCTCTAGATTTCTGTCCATCAAGTTCATGGTAACACGGATTTTCTGAGGCTGTTCTACAGCCTTGGAACAGCTCCAAGCCACTTGGCAAGAAAAGACATTCCCAGACTTAATAACCAGATGCCTTAAAAAGCTACTCAGTTTCCAAATCTGATGTCAACGTGGTGGATGCTATAGATTCGTTTACTCAACACCCACTTTCAGTGCCTTTCTCTCGTATTATCCTGTGCTATGGGGACTGGAGGGCTAAAACCTACACTCTGGAATTACCATGCAGCTAGGATTTCATAGGTTACCTAGATCCCACTAAGCTGATACCAGTGAGGGAGACTTAGAGACCATGGATGAAATCAGATCTGATTGCAGAAGCATTTGGTTTTCATGGGGCAGCTCTGGTGGAAGTTCTACTTTCTGGTCCCTTTTGTCAAGGCTGCTGAGCACAAAGTGACAGCAGCAATGGGGTATCCATTACACAGATTCAGTGAGGTGGGTGGACATCTCTCCTGGCAATATAATTCCAGGCTGGGGAGCATTAAATCTTATTGCCCTGGCCGTCCAGTAAGGTCTGTGAGCTAGTTACTACTCTCATGTAGATCTTTCTGCTAAAGCCAGATATAATGGCTTCTGTTGCCTGCAACTAAGCTGCCTTTAGGTTAACTGGGCTTGAAGTGTATGAAGTTAAAACTGAGATATTTCCTCCACCTGGCTTCACACATTTGTCTCTTTTCCCCTTCCTTGATGCGGGCACCAACCGCAGAGCCATTCTGGCGTCTACAGCGCACCTCCTCTAACGTGTGACATGATCCCAGCCCAGGCATGCTGATAGCTTAGTTTACTTATCTGTACTTATATAAATAAAAGCTTGCTGACATTCTTAAGCGTATGTCCTAAGGGTGTAGTCTACACGTCTCTAGGCACTATTTTCTCCATACCTCCTGTTGAGAAGGGAGAATTCTCTTTCCTCGTTTCCCCTCGTTCATCCCTGGGAAATGAGCTGCTAATAAAATAGGGATAATCTTAGCTTATGGATAAGCAATGGCCTCAGAAATTATATAAAGCAGAAATGATAATAATTATAACACCAACAGTAATAGTATTGATGACCTTTGCTATTATAATACCTATAGCTATGATATCCTGAGTGATTCTTCTCCAGGAAGCATGCTAAGATTTTGCATGAAATTTCTCATAATAATCAGTGAAGTCGAAGACTGTCTCAGTCTCATAAACCCTATTCCACTTTCATTTTTGCTGTATATTCATGTTGCTACCAGAAACCTCAAGTCTTCGAGAGGTAATCCTGTACTATTTATAAATGCTGTTCTCTAATTTCTAGTCTATTCATAGACACTCTGTGAATATACTTCAGTGAGTTAGGGGAAAAAGAGTGAGCCACAGTGTTAGGTGAATGTAGATGGCGGGCAACCTGCCCAAACATGCCCCAACAGAGCAATGTCCTTTAAGAACCTCTCTTCCTTGAGAATCAGTCTCAGTTGCTTTTGTTGGTTGGCATCTATCAATGTGAGCTGCAGAGAGAACTGCCCCTGCTGTGATCCAAGATGGATTGATGATTGTATTGCACAGTGCCTGGTACGTAATAGATGTTTAACATGAATGAGTTATCCTGATTCTGCTGGGTGTAGGCCCAAGGGACCTGAGGTTGACTATAGGCCACTATCAAGGATATTAAATATCCTCAGCTGTGTTTGCCCCAAGCAGGTCTGCTTTGGGCTGTCACTTCCTTCTAGGAGGCATTTATTTCTATTTGCAGAAACTTTTCACTTTCTCTGTCTGTTGCTGCTCAAAGGTCACCTAAATTGTAGAGCTTTTATGAGTCGTATTGAAAGGATGTCCATTTCTCCTGAATGCTCTCTGCCAAGTGCCTTCCCCATTCTCTTATTAGAGAGGGAATGGATTATTTCACTTATCTAGTCCTGTGGATTTCCTCCCCTCTCTCCTCTTTCTCCCTTACTCCCTTCATCCCTCCCTCCCTCCACCCTCACACTTAATAATCTCTTCCTCTGTATCTGTCTTTTCCCCGAAGGGGAATGATGGGAGGATCTATTTTCTTATTTATTTATATTTTGGAGGGGGCTCACCAATTCACATAAGACAATATAAACTCATAAAGGCTCTCTCCTATTGTTGAAATTGTGGCTGCCGTCCTTTATATAGTCCTGTTAAATTGTTTAGGGTGTGTGTGAGGGGTTGTGCTTAACCACTTCCTTCCCTCTGTCATGTGGACTACACAGACAGGGAATGATTAGGATCACACAGAGATGTGGGGGCAGTGGGATAAGACATATTTGGCTTCAACCCTGCAAGCCTGAGATTCCGGTGGCAAAGAGACAGACCCATCTCTGACATTGGCTCTATAAGGTTTTCCAGCTTTGGGTTGGTTCCTTATTCATGGCTCAAGAACAGAAAAAATATACTATTTTTGAGAATTTGGAAACTTTCCAAGCTATAAATCACATTCATTTGCATTTCTTTTCAGAAGAGGAGTTACAGCATGGGGAAGCCTCTGTTGATGAGGATGAAATTCACAAAACAGGATGAGTTCACATAATTCCCAGAGCTGTTGCAACATTACCAGCTACTAATATGGCGTATCACTGTACTAGCTTGCCAGTGGGTTTGGAACATTCTGGGCTGCACTCAGCCAGCACTGTCTAATTACCTACACAGCCATTCCTGCTGTAAGGACCATATTATAGCATCTTTAACAAAAGAAAAAAAACATGTATGCAAAGAGAAAAAGAAATCCTAATTTTTGAAAATGTATAATTTCTTCTACCTTCTTCTAAGTGATGGATGTTATACATAACCATACTCAGGTTCCAGCAAATCACTCATATTAGCCATTTCTCTGAGCATATCTATAAAAAAAAAAGACTTTAAAACCCATCAAGTTGAGAGTGGTGACATAATATTCAAGGACAAAAAGCAAGATTCCAATGATGAAATAATAGGCAAAACCAAGGTGAGCTACAACAAGTTAAATAAAAACTCAATTATCTAAATTCTATATGGTGCAGGCATGACTTAATTATTACTTTTGTGGAAAATATCCAAGAGGCTTGAGTCAATGGTTAGGCCATTATGAATGAGTTATCTATTGTGGCCCTAGACTTTAAGCTCCTTGAGGTTAAAATCATGTCTTCTTTGAGTTATTGCCAATGCTAAGCATAGTTTTGGGAAAAAATCAGTAATAACTACATACTTTTAGAATAGTGATCCCTACTGCCCACTAGTGGGTGTTCCAGCTTTCACAGTGGGTGGTAGCAGAGTACCAAAGTATAAATAAAAAGATAGATTTAACCATAGTAAGTTGTTTTATACAGATTTATTCTGTCAAACTTAGCGAAAATCCAACATAAAGTACTTGGTAAGTAATTATTATTATATGCTTTAACTTGCTATAACTCTGCTTTATAAATTTTATAAAGTAATATTACTTCCCTACTTTATAAATCACCATTACTGTGGAACTGGTGGGCGGTTAGAAAATTTTACTACTAACAGAGATACAAAAGTGGGCGGTAGGTATAAAAAGGTTGACTTCTCCAGTTTTAGAATGTGATTGCTAAATGTGATCTTGAGATATAGGACAAGAACTTTGATGAGAGAAATAGGAAGAAGGACATGAAAAATATGACAAGGATACAGAAGTATACAGAAATCTTACTACAGAAGAAACAAAGACACAGGTCTGCTTTTCTTGGCAAAGTAAAGATTTAGTAAGAGGAAGCTTCCTGACAATTTTATTTAAGTTTTTGAAGAAGGTAAGTTTATTTATTTTGTTTGAAGAGAATAAATTATTTTCAGTTGTAAAAACATGAGAAAGACAATTTTACCTACATATGGGGAAGAGTTTTGAACGATGTATGGCAGAAGTAGCCTGTTGTCATCCAATGACTCCTTTTTCATGGTAGTAGATCTTTGGTGATTTTTTTTTATATATAAGCCTATGATAGTCTAGAAGGAAGATTTTATTATGTGTGGGATCTAACTGAATTCTGGTCGATCAGAGTTGAACAGGAGTGATGCGAACAACTTTGGGTACAATTACTCTCAAAAGAAAAGGGTGTGCTTCCCCCTTTCCTCTTCTGTCCTTATTGCTAGTGAATATATAAACTCATGTGATAATAGGAGCTAGAAAAGTCACTTTGTACCATGAGATGGAAGCTGCAGTTTGAAGACAGCAGAGTAAACGATAGACAGAACCAGGGTCCATAGTGATTGTAGAGCTGTCATATTAGACTTGGACTGTCTCCCCAGAAAAGTAAACCATTAGGTGGTCAAAGCCACTGTTATTTGGTGTTTTTTTATATATATATATATATAACAGCAGGGAACCAACACCACATCTGCTCATTCTTTCCAACAAGTGCTTTGGAAGATAGTGACCTCTTATTGGCATGTAGGTTCATACAAAAGGACTGTGGAGGTAAGCATTTCATTGAATGGGTGATCAGACAGAATGTCTCATATGATTATTCATATTTTAGATATGGGACATTTGGATGATACTGAAAGAATGTCAATCAGTCTAGTACATTTCAGAAGCTACTTCTTTTCTGGTTTAAATTGTAAGAGGAGACAGAAACTGTGGTAGGTGAGAACTGGTTGAAAGAATAGGGGATATTTACCTCTGGAATAGATAAGCCTTAGAGGGTTGGGTCAGTAGCATGTGAGAGCTATCACCACTTCACTGGTGGGCTGTGATGTACACTAAGTAAATTACTCCCCTTGGCCTCGATGACAGACTTTGGGCTGCTGGGTAGAAACATCAGGATCACAGTTGGAATTGCAACTGTTTGAGGAGGCTCTTTTCTGTCTAATATAAATGTCAATTAAGCTGTGGACTTTTTACATTGAATCTTACTTTTTTGGTTTGAATTCAGTCTATAAGGTCTTTTAGAATCCTGGTGATGACATGTGATCTAACAAAGTTTTCCCAGAACCCAGACATGGCTCATTCTTCCTCCTTATTAAGGCTTAGAATTAATGAGGTGATATTTTGGAAGGAAATTCTCAATGTTGCTCAGTTATTCTTGAATGTAAAATCACCGTCTCTCCTGTTAAAGGCTCCCATTGAGAGTTTTATGATTATCTCACTGGGGTTGAGAGGTGCCACACTCTGGAAAATCTGAGAGTAGTCCATATGCTGATCATATCTTATTATGTATCTTCAAGCACTAGATGCAAAGAATTATAGCAAGAACTTTGTCGATCAGATTAAAAAGAAATCTAACATTAACACAGTGACTGGAAAAGGAAACAGGAAGATCCCCATTTCACTCTTCACAGCCCTGTTTCTGGTCTTAATGTAGGACTTAGACTATGGGAAAATCTTTCGTTTGAGCAACCTTTCATGCTGCCATTTTCCCGGGCCATGGAGCCCTGAATTTTCCTCTCCCTCCTCTATGGTTCTGAAAGTTATGTAATTGGCAGGTTTGCGGCTCCAGTGTTCATAGCCCTACCTTTCATTAGGCCCAATCTTCTGAAATAGTTGGAGGAGAAGTAACTGTATCACTCACTCTCCTCAGTGACTCTGCCTGGTCTAGACCTACTTCTGTGTATTTTTAAGGCCACAGCCAACTCCTTTTGCAAGTTTCTTCTCTAATGAACTATTATTTTACTCAACAACCCATTTATTCAACAAACATTTATTGAGCACCTATTGTTAATGTGCACAGTCTGCAAGGCACTTAGCCCACAGAAATGGGTAAAACCCATTTATTCATTCAACAAATACTTGTGCTAGGCAGAGTGTATACAACAGTAAACAAGAGAGATTCCAAAGAGCTCTAAGCTTGTGAGGGAAGAATACAGACTCATCAGCAAATCGTTCATATTTATAGAGTGATTACTTAATCCCAGTGACTGTTCTAAGTGCTTTACATGCACTGCCTCTTGTAATCATCACACAAACTAACCAGGAAGATAGTTTTCTTGTCCCCATTGTACAGGGGAGAAAATTGAGGAACAGAAAGATGAGGAATGTGCCCAAGCTGATGTAATAATGTTTAATGATGGAGTTAAATACTTTCATTCTGGACCCTGCAACCAAGGATGGTGGTGGGAAGAGCTACCCTTGTCAGGAAAAGTGTTTTATCATTGAGATTGTTAGAATTGCAGGTACCAAACATGTTTAGTGCCTTTTTCACTGATTTCACGTACTCTGCATCCAGTGTACTCAGGGCAGGCCACTCCCACCGCTCTCCTTGGTATATCCTCTGCTCTTGAGCACTGTGCTCTCTGGTTTCCCTGCGTCACTCTAACACACGTGGGAGGAAAGTTAAAGGACTCTGGGACCCTGGAGGAAATTAATCCAGAAGGTTAGAAGAAGCTGGACAAGTTGATACTTTAGCTAAGCCTTAAACCAGTGGTTCTTAACCTTTTTTGAGGTACCGAACCCACCAGTTTCATATGCGCATTCACCAAACACTTCTTTAGTGATAAATAAAATATGATTTTTCCCCCCAAATTCAAGATATAGGTATATGTCTTTTTACTGGTGCACAAAATGAGCCGTGCATGAACATCACCTTGCTCAAAGAACAAAACCAACAAAGTCTATGAATTCACAACAAATTACGCTATTACTTTATTCTGGCCTCCGTGGCAGAGGCTTCTCCGAACCCCTGAGACTGACTCATCGAACCCCTAGGGTTCAATAGAACCCAGGTTAAGAACCACTGCCTTAAATGATAAGTAGAAGCTTGCTAAGCAAAGTAGATGAAGGGTGAGGGGGGAGGGAGAGGGTACTCCAGATAGAAGCAACTGCTTGAGTGAAGACACAGACTCTAAAATAATATGTACAGAAATGAGCAAATAGGTTGGTGTTATTGGGTCCAAGAGTCAGAGAGAAGACTTACTGGTGGACAAGCAATTAGGGGCAGGCTACACATAGACACACCTGCTGGTTTAAGAAGTTTGGACTTCAACCTGAATACAATTGGGATCATTGAAGAAATTTCAATAAGGGTGACGTGTTCGGGTTGTTCTAGCAAAACACACTGGAGGATACGTTGAAGGTAGAAAAGAGGGGACAGAGACCTGTCTTTTCCAACCGTCTCTGAATCCTACTCCTCTCTGAATTACCCCCCCTCCCCTCCCCTGTACCACTGTCATGTAACAGCTAAGATGCATAAGTCAGAACCTGGATAGGTAATTGGGGAACCCCTTCAAAAATGCAGTAGCACTCACTGGTCAAGTAGCTATTGCTCAGAGTCCTTGTCCCAAGGAGATCTGGAGCAGTGATAGTTAATGGAGGAAAGGCTGCACATCTGAATAAAAGCATCTCTGGGAGCTGTGTCAGTTTCTCACTCCAGTTGGTAACAAATTACTCCATCTCAGGCAGAGGTGTACTTGCTGACTATTTCATGTAGTAACACTGGCTTTGCAACATGAAATGCTAGTGTTAGCTAAGGGTACAGCTAGCAATTTGAAATTGGTACACACAGCAGTCAACCTATTGCTCCCCATTCTCATCGTCCCCCAAAGTAGGCTTGCCATTAAACACAGTGTGATATCCAGCCCAGTGGGGACACATCTACCCACAGCCAGCTGCACGCCCTCCGCCCTCTCCCTGCACCCCTCCCCTCTGTCTCTGTTCCCCTGTCTCTCTCTTATGAACTCAGAAGAAATAACACATCCTGGCATTTGGATGGGGCTTTTGAGTTTACTTTTTTGTCCAGCCTCATGCTTTCTCATCTCTTTAGAGTGTATTGAGGAGGTAGGGGGAGGGTCTGGAGGGAGAGAAAGGGAGTTGGTGAGAAAAGCAGTCAAGAAAAACACACTGACTCTACCTGCGTGGGCAGTTTATGATCTTGATTGAAGACTAGTCAGAAAAAAACAAGAGTCAGCAAAATTCACTTTAACAAACACTTCTCAAAAAACCTTATGTTAGGCTCTGAGACCTCAAAGATGATTAATATGGGGTCTCTACCCTCAGGTTGCCCCAGTTTGGTTATGGAGACAGATACAGCATGCAAAATGACAGAAGTATATGATTAGTACAAAAGAACTCCAAAGTGATGGGAAAGTTTCTTAAAGAGGGGTGTATCCTGGCTGGGAAGTTCCCCAGACATTTATAAGGGCAGAGAAACTGTTTCAGCCAAGGCAAGCTTTGTTAGCATAGACACAGAGGCAGGAAACAGCATTGCATACTCCCAGAACCAGAAGTAGTCTGGTGTGCCAGAGGCAGGAATTGGGAGGGGTGGTGGAGAAGCACATGGCACAAGACCAAAGAGGTGGCCATCTGGCTTAGCAGAGGCTGGGCACATGTCATTGGAACCAGTGGACATTTTCCTAATGAAAACGGGGAGCTAGTGAGGGTATTCAATAGGGAAGTGACATGATAGGATCCATGTTTCTTAGAGATTCCTTCTGTGGCAATATGGGAGACTGCTTAGAAAGGAAAGACCGCAGATAGGCATATAAGAGGCTGTTGAGGGCTGACATGATGGCCCGGAATTAAGGTGTCTTCCGTAGTGATGGATATGCGGGATGGCTTTAAGGACCAGATAACTGTCATAAGTAATCATGTTAACATCTTCCAATTCTCTACTGTTTTACAAATTACAAAGAGAAATTGGTCCTATGTTTTTCCATCTTTATCTTCTGTATAAGGCAGCAGTAGTAGCCTCGTGATTAATTCCATCAACTCTGGGGTCAAACAACCCGAATGCCAATCTCAGCTTTTCTGCTTACTGGTTGTGGGTCTTTGCACAAGGAACTCCTTATTGCTTTATTTAGAAAATACAGACATAGACAGGGTGAGGCAAAGGTAGGTTTATAGTTGTTTGTATGGAAAATAATACAACAATGAATGACTAACAACATAAGGATAAACTCTGTTTTGTGTACTCATAACTGTAAAGCTACCTTTGCGGCACCCTGTACGATACTGTCACCTCTTTCGTTGGATTCAGTGGTTTAAATTGTAGTTGCTGACGATCAGTTACTGGCATTTGTATGTCTGCTTCACCATCTTCTATGTTTGTCACTCGGGACATTAAACTCACTGAATATTTGCATTAGGCTTTCAAAAAGGCAGTAATTTCTTAAATGAATTAACTGAATATCTTACCTTTGCAGTAGTTTCCAATGGTCACCTTTGCCCTAATGCCTATAATTTTGGGTACAGAGCAAAAAGAATCTATGATTGAAATGATAAGAATTGCTTTCATTTGTATATGGCTAGACAGTTTTTAAACATACTTAAATAATCATTTCCTCTCTGACCCTGGTTTATTCTTCAGTCTCTCTGTGAAGTTACCGATGGTTGGATTAGTGATCATTCAAATATCCCAGCAGTTGGAATTGACAAATTAATAGTCAGTGTTTATCTTGCACCTCCTTGTTGGAGGTACATGTTGGAGAGATAGCTAGTATGCAGGAGAAATTGCTTGGAGCAAAGAGTTAGAAGACCTGGGTTTAAATCTCAATTCTGTCATTTGTCAGGCAGGTGGCTTGATAAATTGCTTAAATCCTTTGACCCTGTAGAGTTACATGTATAAGCACCATATGTGAAAGTGCATGTACAAACGTTTGAAGTAGGGCTTCAGAGGGCAGGGAGACCCCGAATAAAGAGGAGAGGAGGGAGATGCAAAAGGAAGGTTTTCTCTGAAAGCATAGTGGTCTTATAGGCTTTCAATTAATTATTCAAGCTACTCTCTGTAAGTCTACCTCAGGGATGAGAATTCTTTTATTTTGGCCATTTCCAAACCCTCAGTCTTTTAAAAAATCTTACAAGGACTCAGGAAGTCTTCTCTAAAGCAGTTTCCAATAACAGCTCCTCCTTTTAGGGTACAAAAGAAGCTAGTGAAAGCATGTTCATTTTGGAGTCACTGACTTGAGTTCAAATCCCAGCTCTGCTGCATTCTAACGATGTGCCCTTGGGTGAGTAAATGAACCTCAGGCTTCCAGCTTCTCAGCACATCAGCATGTGGTTGAGAGATTCCCTAAGGGAATGAATGGGGGACCTCCCAGCACGGACTTTGGCAAATAGCAAAGCCTCAATGTTCCTTTTGTTCTGAATTTCCTTCTTTTTATTTTTCTTTCCCTTCCTTCCATCAGTTGGTCTTCCTTCCTTTCTCCCTCCTTTCTGCTGGCTCCCCCGGACCCTCCTTTGACTGAGTGGATTCAGGTTTGGAGACAGAATGGCTTGCAGTTCATTTCAGGACACGGATATTTTGAGCTGTTTGTTTTCCAGCTTCCACTCATGTTTTCCAATTCAGGTTACGCTTCCTGCTGGAAACCGGGCCCTCACAAGAGCTCTTGGCAGCCGCAGACTGATCTGGTTGAGAACCGCTCCTTCCTTGGCAGGCTGGCGGGGAGAGCCACTCTGTGTGCGGGCGGCGATTCACACCCCTCCTCTGAGGCTGGACGGCTCGCCAGAGTCACTACCCACGCAGCGCCGCCTCCCTTGAGATGGTGACATCCTTTTCCAGCTTAATGGTTATGTGCTTCCTTGGGAGTAGAACACAGAGACACCGGGATAGATAAAGCTAAGCTTTGCTCACACCCCCTGTCGGAGCTGGGGTGGACTACGGTGTCTATAAGACCCTGTGAAGGGGATGAATAGGAGAGCGGCCCAGGTCATTAGGGTAGTTTTGTAGAAATTGGTCCTAACCTGCTGGGGATGTTCCCTTCTTCCAAGGCCTTGTCTGTTAATGAATTTCTGCTGGCTTTGATTCTGGGTTCATCTGAAATTCAGGTGGCCATGTATCGTGTTGCCTGTACTTGATGTCTTGGTTGCCCATTCAATCTGTTTTGATTGCCACCCCATCCAGAAGTTTATCAGTATTTGTATCTTGGGTTTTTTACTTTTTAGTTTTACTGTCCGTGTTCCCCTTGTGAGGCTAACTTAATGTGTCTAGAATCCAGCACAGTCATTGCTTCACCCCTGCGACTCCCCGGTTCCCTAGTTCAGGGAAGACCATCGTTTGCTCCAGAGTAGAAACTGGAACCTGGGGGTCATCTCAGACCCTTCTATGTTCCTGTCTGTCCTCTCTCCACTCTGTCACTTAGAACTGGCTACCTCCTAAATGTCTCTTGACTTTGTTCTTCCTATTCTCAACTACCCAATCTGACTACTCTAACATAGACTTGATCATTTCTCATTTTGATTATTGCAGAATACCACTCCCCCTTTGTTGGGTACAGCCTCTGATCTAATATTTAGGAAACTCAAATGTGATGGTATATCTCCTTTGCTTGAAACATATTCCTGACTCTCCATCCATTAGCCACAGGATTAAGTTGACATGGAGGAAATGAGTTCATCCTTCACCTCTCTTTCTCCATCTCCCTCTCTTGTATTTTGGCTTCAAGAATTTTGAATTTTGCCTGACTGGGTGGGTGGAGGTGCAGTAGATATAGCATTGGATTGGGATGCAGAGGACCCAGATTCGAAGCCCCAAGGTCACCAGCTTGAATGCGTGCTCATACGGCTCAAGCGTGGGCTCACCAATCAGCTTGAACATGGGTCGCTGGCTTGAGCGTGGGATCATAGACATGACCCCATGGTTCCTGGCTTGAGCCCAAGATCACTGGCTTGAGCAAGGGGTCACTCGCTCTGCAGCAGTCCCCCAGTCAAGGCACATATGAGAATGCAATCAATGAACAACTAAGGTGCTGCAACGAAGACTTGATGCTTCTCATCTCTCTCCCTTCTTCTTTGTCTGTGTCTGTCACACACAATAAAAGAATTTTGAATTCTAGAAAACCCTAGGCTGAGTCATGACTCCTATGTCTTTTATCCTCTTATTTCTTCTACAGGAAAAACGCTTCATCACATAGTCTGCCTTGTTCATTCATTCATTCATTCAAGAATGATTACCAGTTCTAAAACCTAGTGTAAGGAATTCTTCTGTTCCAGACAGAGTTTGAAAACACTTGACTCACTAATCGCTAGCATTCTTTCTGGCTTGAAAATCCATGATTCTGTGAATTCTTTCATTTCACATTCAGAGTCACCTGCTCTCTCTCTCTCTCTCATCCATATATTTTTTCTCTGAATACCAGGACAATATCACCTTCAGAAACTGTGTTGTGAGCTGACAATGCCCTTTAAAATAAAGTCAGGAACTGAAGATCAGATCCACAGAAGCACCTCAAGCACTTCTCATGGAAACCAGGCTCAGAACAGAAATGGTGGTGGTGATGGGAAAATGCTCCAACTCTAGTAGAAAGAGAATGTGAACTCAGAGATCTCATGGGGCTTGCCATTTCCATCGATCCTGACCAGCAAGCATGGAAGGGGAATGGGTTTAATGCACATCCTCTACATTGAGTTAGCCATAGGAAATCATGAATAACAGCCACTGTTTCCATTAAGACTCAGTTCTGCTCACCAGTCATTATAGCTACCTATCATGTTGCTGATGCATTAATACTACAAGGTTCTTCTGGAACGATCTTCTAGGGTGCACTTCCATGTGTGTGTGCAATTGCATGTATGCATACACACACACAAACTTATTTATATACCTCTTGTTCTTTAAAACACAAAATAAGAATAAATGATAGATATAAAGATAAGGGCTATTACTCTGTCTCAGTTCATAACACCCTGTCTAATCTATGTCTTTAACCTTCCCAGCAGTGTACAGTCATGCCGCAGACAGTTCAGATGTGTATGCCCTGCAAATTTCAGTGCCCTCTTGGTCATTACTACCTGTGCTCCCTATGACTTGCGACACTCTCGTATTTACCAGGCTCCTGAAGCTTCATCTCCCAACACCAGTTTCACAGTCCCTCCTGCCTCAATATACGGTCAGGCTTCCCACTTTGTGGCCTGGGCACACTCACTTGGACTCAGTCACCCTTTGATTCAATTTGCTCCCAAATAGTCTAGGAATTTCTTCTGTGCAATTTTCATAGCAAGTTCCCTGCCTGAGGAAGCCACCCAGCAGCCAGTCACTGCCGGCCTTGCTACAGCTCAGTGGGGTCATGTATTAAATCATCGTATCTTGGCTCTAAACTCACTCTTCTGCACTCAGACTTGTGATGCTGGGGCTGGGACCCTCTGCACATGTATGCCATTGCTGCATTACAACCCAGCTTTATGATAAGTTCTAACACTAGGGAGGGCTGGAGTCAGACTGCTGGGCAGAAAGACTTGCTCTTTTCCACCTGTTTATTGTGGGCTGTCAGCGGGTCACCTCAGGCTTCCTTCTTTAACTTGGAAGCAACAGGGTGCTGCTGCCCCAGCAGCTGAATCTGATCTTTCTAACACTTAAAGAACCAGCCTCATAACACCTTCCTCAGCAGCACAAATACACCCAAACAGAGGCTATCCCCACAAACAGAGATCTGAGCATAGTCCATTCATGGGACCCTGTCCACCCACCTAAATGTTTATTTCCATCTTTTACCATTGTTCTTCTAATTCCAAGGATAGAAACTTATCCTATATGTTAGGGGTCGGGAACCTATGGCTCGCGAGCCAGATGTGGCTCTTTTGATGGCTGCTTCTGGTTCGCAGACAAATCTTTAATAAAAAAAATGATAATGTTAAAAATATAAAACATTCTCATGTATTACAATCCATTCATTTCCTACCGCTCATGTTCATGATTGCGGGTGGCTGGAGCCAATCACAGCTGTCCTCTGGGACAACACCAAATTTTTATTGGATAATGCCTAACGTACATGGGTCATTGTATGGCTCTCATGGAATTACATTTTAAAATATGGAGTGTTCATGGCTCTCTCAGCCAAAAAGGTTCCCGACCCCTGCTATACATGGTATCTCTGTGATGTATTAATATATCTTTTTGCCTTTTCAGATATCTAGTTATCAATGCTTTTACATGGATTCCTTTTATTATTAATTCCTTAAATCCTTTCTGTTAAAATAACTGGTGTAATTTCTTTCTGTGAGATAACCAGCCATGGAAGAGATGATTTATATAGGAATTCTCTTAAAACTCCAATACTATACCCACACATTTTGCCAGCATAAGTCCCTCCCAAAGATGCTGAGGGGAGTTATAAACACTAATAAATGCTGGATCCTGTAGGGTTGGGCTTGCCTGTCCCTTTGGCATCTGAAGGAGGAAGAACATTGTTCAGTCTGTTTTGAACCCCATTGGTTCCTGATAATGCCACCCAAAATCCAGGCATGGGTATTTATGGGGACTGGGTTTGGCACAGAAACTGTGGGCATAACTCTCACTCAGCATTATATCCAGGTGTGTGGACAGTGGGTGTCTGTTGTACACGGGGCCTCAAGCTCTTACATTCTCTTTACTTGCACTGATGGTACCTATTTTTGCAGGATGGGAGAGAGAGCTTGTGTTTAAATATTTGCTTTTCTACTGTCTTAGTACATGGTTGGGTTGCATTTCTGTAATCACCTTAAAATTAGGGGTGGCCACAGAATTTTCTTTGCTCTACTTGTGTCTTGGTATTTAAAAATTGTATTTTGTACACAGCATATGATTGGGTCTTGACTTTTATATACTCTAGCAATTTCTGTCCTATTCTTTTTTTATGAGGATGTACTCTGTTGACATTACTACAATTATTGGTATTCATGTATAAGATCTATCATGTCACTACTTGTTCTAGCTATTGTTTAGTTCCTCTGTTTCACCTTTTTTGCCTTGTTTTGAGTTAGACAATTGTTAATATGAAATTTTATTTCAACTATAGACTGTTTAACCATATCTCTTTCCATTTTTTTTAACTGATTGTTTTTCAGTATTTAACTTGTGATTACTACGTGCACCTTCAATTCTTCACAGTTACCTATTTACTGCTTTACATGAAGTATAGGCAACAGTAAGGTTCCCTTGATATCATGATCCTTCGTGTTATTATAAACATATTTTATATACATAGATAGTATGTATTACCTACATACAGGCGTGGGCAAAAATAGGCTTACAGTTTTTTTATGGAAGATAATACAATAATTAATAAATAATAATACAAGAATAAACTGTGTTTCATCTACGCACAACCCTAAACCTGCTTTGCCCACCCCTGGTATATACATTTTATAATCTATATACACCATCAGTACCACAAAAAATATTACAGTTGTTTTTGTTTAAAGTCATATATTTTTGAAGGAAATAAAAAAGGAAAGAAAACCCTCCATCATAGTTATGCAATATCTATTATGTTTAGTGCTACTCACTTATTTTTGTTGATCCGTCTGAATGTCTACCTGGTATTATTGCCCTTCAGCCCAAAGAACTTCTTTCAGAATACCTTACATATAATATCCTGGGTACATATTCTCTCAGTTTTTGTTTATCTGAAAATGTCTTTGTTTTGCCTTTATCATTTTAGAATAATTTTACTGACAATAGAAATCTTGGTTGTCAGTATTATGCTTGCATCATTTTAAAGATGTCATTCCATTTCTTTATGATCTTAATTATTCCTGGTGAGAAGTCAGCAGTTTTGTAATATACTTCTGTACATAATGTATTATTTTTCTCTGCTCTCTTCTCTTTTTACTTCTTTTTCGAACTCCAATAATATGAATTAAATTGCTTGATTTTGCCACACAAGTCACTAAAGTGTGTTAATTTTTATTCAATTCTTTCTCTGTTCTTTAGTTGGATAATTTCCATTCATCTATCCTTAATTTTACTATTTCTTTCCATTGACTATTTTTAATAATCTGTCCATGGTTTCAATTAAAAAATTTAAAATAATACTTGATATTTGTTTGCTGTTATTTTCTATTCTTCATTCACTATGACATATTTTCTTAGAAGTTCTTGAACATACAGCTTTTTCTGAAGTATAGATTATTACATTCTTTTCTTTTTCTTTATTAGATTTTATTTATTCTTTTTTTAGTTTTTATTTATTCACTTTTGAGGAGAGAGAGAGAGAGAGAGAGAGAGAGAGAGAGAGAGAGAGAGAAAGAGAAGGGGGAAGGAGCAGGAAGCAAAAACTCTCATATATGCTTTGACCAGGCAAGCCCAGGGTTTTGAACCAGCAACCTCAGTGTTCCAGGTTGACAATTTATCCACTGCGCCACCACAGGTCAAGCCCATTACATTCTTGTTACTTTGTATGTCTAGTAATTTTTTATTATATGTGGACATTGTAGAAGATATATTGTGGAGACTTTGGATTTTGTTATCTTCTTTTGAAGGGTGTCAGTGCTTTTGTAATTAACTTGACTGAGCCTGAACTCTAAACTGTGTTTTTCCAGGTAAGGGAAATAGTTGACATCTATACTCAATTATTTCAGCCTTCATCTTTTGTATTTTTTATTGTTCAGCAATCAACCAATACTTTTAAGAAAGTTTGTAGATTTTTTCACTTATTCCTCCTGTAATTCCCTTATTTTCAGGGTCCTACCCTCTCAAATAAACACACACACACACACACACACACACACACACACACACACCACACTTTTCTGTAGTTTAGCCAGCTCAGACCTCAGACCTCTATTGTCTGATTTCTCAAGATAGTTTTACTGTAGTTTTCTACCACCCTGAGCTACAGGGATTAGAACATGCCCTCAGGTAGAAAGCTGCTAACTCACAAATCTCACCAATGTACTTCACTTCTTATCTTACAAGGATTCATCTCTCATCTAGTTTCTGCTGGCTTGTGGTATTCTCCAATGCTTTAAAATTATTACCTATATATTTTATTGTTATCTGTAGAAGGGTTAGTTTGATCAAGCTACTTTGCCAATACTGGAAGCTAGAACTTTCTTAAATTTATTTTGACTTTTAAAATATTAATAAACTCTTTGAGAAATTAACTATAAATAAATATAATATGTAATGTTGTATTGTGCTTACAATTTATGAACATTTTTTGAATATATCTAAATTTTTTAGACATGAACTCAATCTACTTAAGAATATATTTGTATTATTCCCATTTACAAATGAAGAAGTTGAAATTCAGAGACTATCTTGTGCAAATTCATATATCTAATAAATAGAATTATTTATTAATTACTTTTTAACTCAGTTCTGCTGATTCTAAGACCTGTGTTTTTGTCACAACACCAAAGCTGTGTCTAGAGGAAATATCTGCCTATAACTGAGTCATGGGTAGCTTTGATAACATGCTTAGAAGAAATTTGTGGCTGGATGTGGCTTAATGGAGACTGGAGAGGGCAAGTCTCTGATTGTTGGGCACACACTACTGAACAAATCCTGCCAATTGCCACATATATTCAGCATATGGAATCCTCAAAATCTGCATGTTTGTTCCCTTGCCATGAACTGATTCCCTGAAGGCTGATGGATCAATGTCTGATTAATGTAGTGTCTCGAAAGCATCACACTAGGGGTCTTATCTGCACATTTAGATGTAGAGAAGGCATGAATATGGGATGGGCCTGGCAGTGTAAGAGGACCCTTGAAGAAATTGTCTTGGCTACAGAGAATAGCCCTGGGAGTACAGCCAACTAGGTAGGCACAGTGCCCAGAGAGTTTGGCAATTTTAACATATGCCAAGCCTGGCTGAGCACAGGTGTGTGAGGTATGTGAGTGAGAGACACTTGGGCCCCCCCTGGTCCAAATCTTGGGAAAGTGGGCTCTAACCCAGACTGGATCCCAGAAAGAGTGAGGCCTTTTCATGAGGATCCCACTGACAGCTGTGGGGGTCCTGAAAGGCTGGCAGAGTAAGATGTGGAGCTGCCATTCAACTCATTGCTCGCCAGCCACTGTGCCAGGTATATATTTTTTAAAAATTTGATCAAGCAGAAACACATCCTTGATGACTGAGTCAGGAAAGGGCCTTTCATGGAGGAGACACTTGGGGGTCTCCCCAGCAACTGAGAGAACCAGGTGGTAGGTAATATTGGAGCTCCATCAGAAACATATAATTACCATATTTTTTGCTCTATAAGATGTCCCTTTTCCCCCCAAAGGTGGAGGGGAAAATGCCTGTGTGTCTTATGGAGTGAAAAAATACGGTATTTTATTAAATATTTTAACACAGCATTTGGTTCAGAATATTTTTTTTTCTTATTTTTCTTCTTAAAACCCTAGGTGTGTCTTATGGTCAGATGTATCTTATGGAGGGGGAAATGCGGTATCTGCCAACGTTTCTATACTGGGCATTTAGGTCACTGAAGCCAAGATGTACAGTATGTCCATGCTGAATGGACATATTCCTCTCTGGCTTCCTTGCTGACCCATGTTCCAAGCATTGATTTTCTGGCCTTTTTGGGTTATTGACAGCTGGAGAAAGCATGGGCCACTACTCTGCTTGACAGGCACTGCCTGTGCAGGGCTGGATGGCAGTCATCCTGGGCTGCCAGTCTGACTTGGAGAGAACTTGAAGAATTCACCATTTAGAGTATGCCACTGGCGAGCCTCTTCCTGGAGACTGGAGTTTGCTCCAGAACAGCAATTCTGACAAATTGACAAAGTGGCAGGAGATCTTGAGACTGCCAAGCCCCACTATTGGCAGAGAATGGGACATGAGGCCCATTCTCCACCTTTCCATAGAAGCCCAGGTGTACATTCACTGTCTGCGAAGCTGACCTACGGGGGCCCGTTGCCACATCATCCTGCACAGATGGCCAGCTGCTCTGGTTGCTGAACAGTGGAACTCCTATGAGTGGCCCGCTGGTTGTCTCTCTGTTCCCACTGAGTCTTCCCTGCATGCCACTGAAGGTCCCAGAAGGCCTCCTACCCTGTGTTCTGTGTGCCCAGCTCACTCCTGATTTCACTCTACTTCTATTACCATTAGAACTCTCCTGTTCTCTTGTTCCACTTTTCTCATCTACTTATTTTAAATTCAGTCTTCTCTATTTTTATATTGAATGCATTTAGGTAATCTACCTCACACCCTTTCTCAAAATAAAGAAGGTATAACTAAATAAACAAGCAAATAAACAAACATAATTGACCTATGAAACAGACTTGAGTTGTACACAAGGATGAGAATTTTTCTTCATAGGTCTCAGTAACAAAGGAAACTACGGTGACTTTTTAGCCATACCTTGATCTTCTTGAGTTCCTACTGTGGTTCATTTTGGAGGGTGTGGCTCCTTTGGGGGATGAGTGTGACAGTCACATGCTGGGGGTGGTTTGTTCCAGATCATAAGGAAGAAGGTTGTTAAGTTTTAAGGAATTTTTAAAGTTGTTTAATTGTACTTTGGTAACAAAATCAGCTATGACAGGTTTATGTAACAGAAGTAGTCAAAAGTTACAAACTAAGGCTTTGTTATTTATTTATTTACCAGCACAGTATTGGGCAAAATTTGTACTTGTAGCCATAACATTATGTTTTGAGACTTGTAAAGCCAGTAGCCGCAGCCACCATCACAGCCACCTGGTCCATACAGGTTTGCATTTGATTCAAACAGACAGTAATGAAACAATGGAGCCAAGAACTGGTGGGCCATTAGCTTTATTCCTAGCTTGCACCTGGTGGGCAAGAAATACACACAGTGGGAAAACACTTCCCTTTCCATTCAGGGCTCCCAAAGCCACTGACTTATCCGAGTTTCCTAGAATCAAAGGTTTCTAGCTCACCAGACTTATTCATCTCTGTTCTCCATCTCCTTCTCTCTGCACTAACTCTTCACAAACTGGCTTCTCTTCACAAACAAGCTCCCAGTCTGCCCCATTTTATAGTGTAGAAATCAAAACCTTTAATCTAATATACAAACAAGGAAGTCTCTGATACAAAGTCACTTATCTGAGGCATAATGGGAATCCTCGTGAGAGTGCACCACCTCACATCATGCAACAGTCAAGGGTGTGGGGAAAAAAAGCTTAGTCTTAAAACTAAACCTTAGGCTTTAACAACCCTGCTGCTTACAGCCTGTCCCCCACACCCAATGCAAACTATAAGCGAGCAAACATATATATCATATTTACAAACTTATTTGACCAACAAGACTTAAATTGTTGATTAAAATATTATAGATCAGAACTGAGGGTGGTAAAATGCTGGCCAGTGGGACTTTTGGGATGTTTAGAGCAGGCAGTTATAGTGACCTGTTTAATGAACCTGTGTACAGCTGTGGTCTTACCATGTTTACGTATTAAATTAGACCCAGTGGAAGCCTCCGCAGGATCAAGTTATCCCTAACTTTCTCGAGTGGGGGTGGTGGCTCTCCTTTTCCCTCTCTGGGTTTTCTGAGAGGCCCAGAGCTTACTCAGTCCAAGAGGGCCCTTGCTGCTTCCATTGCCTCATGGAGAGAGATTGGGGGAGGTACAACTAGTTCTACATTAGGACCAGATATCCGATGGTCGCTTCAATACATGTTCTATATGATGCTGCTCAGCAGATGCTGCTGAGTGATTTATCTACTGTTGAAATGACCCTGACGTTATTCCAGTGTGTGTGTGTGTGTGTGTGTGTGTGTGCGTGTGTGTGTGTGCATTCACAAGTCTCTCTGCAACATTGCCCTAATCCGTGGTCACCACGTGAGCCCTGAGCTCCTGATGGCCCCTTTAGGTTTCAAGAGTGGGGGTATTATTTCATTTTCATGGTATCAACTTGGAGAACGGAGCTTCATGTCACATGTGGCTGGACTTTCCAACAGGCAGCTCATTAGATTTACTTGTATGACAACTTCTCCAGGAGCCCAGTCTCCCCCAGGAGATCTGGGCAAGAACAGTGGTGAGATCAGCCTCACGAAGACTATGCCTGTTTCCTATTGAAGAATGAGTGTCACTTGTTTCAGGTGGCAGCGATCCTAAGCAACAGTGTGTTCACTGGAGTAGGGGGACTATCAGCCATGGGAGCAGAGGAGGAGTGGCGGTGGTGGATGTGGGCAGGGCCTGTCAGAGTGCTCCTAAGAGAGTGGCCGCTGGACTTGGAGGCTTATTGTACTTTGCTTGAGGGCAGGAGCTGCCTGTCCTACTGGTAAGAATTATCCAGTCAAGGATCCTTGGTCCTTGTCAAAACCCTCTCTAATGTGGCCTGGGATGCTATTCAACATTTACACCCAAAAGCTCTTTTGATTCTGATCTCTGATTTGCCCTCTGATTGTGACGATGCTTCTGTGTGGGTCTTCTGTAGGGAGAGACTATATATATGGGTCTTGCTGACAAGATTGTTCTCATTCATGTGACAGTTCCATTTCTCAACAGAATTTTAAAATGGACATTATGAGTTATCCTTCAAAATCTTGCTAGTTGAGAAGCCGTGAATCCACTTCCTAGAGCTGCATTAGCTCAGGGCCACTGACAAGAGTGGGTTCTGGGTCAGGCTGACTACAGGCAGACCCTGGAGTGTGGTGTCGCCTCCAAGATGCGCTGCTCCATGAGCCCACTTGGAGCTCTTTCAGCCCTGCCCTGGTTACAGCCAAGTATTCGTGTGGCTGGATCAGCCAGGGATAGATCCAGGAAGGATATTGCTCTGCATTAAAGACAGAGGGGAATTGACGCAGAGGACCACTTACATAGGTAAGAGAGGAGCTGCAAAACCAAACTGGTGACTACACAACAGCCTACCTTCCAACAAAGGAAGCTTCTTCCGTCTGTAGGCTGGAGTGACAGAGAGAAACCAGGGGCTGTGGTCCCCAGGTGAGAGCTGGAGTCATGGAAGGGACATGACAGATTCCAGAGACTTTCCTGTGCAGAGAGAGAAATACCCTGGTTTATTCAATCTTTAGGGCTCTTTTATTTCTTGCCAGTGCCTCCCAAAGGCCAAGTGCAGCTAGAAGCCAGCTCACACAGGTGCTGGGGAAATGCAGGCTTCAGGGTCAGCTGCTAACACAGCCCTGTTATAGGGATCAGAGCTGGTAGGAGCCGAGGGTCAGATCCTGCAGGCCCCCTTTGCCCCTCTCTTGCCAGAGGTTGCTGGGTGTTGTATACATTCTAGATTAAATCAGTGTTACTGTGAATGACCCTTGAGAGATTAAGGGAACTCCTGGTGAGATAATAAGAAGCCTGGGCAGGAACCAAGGATTACAGAACAGGAAAGCACTCACCTTCCATCCTTAGGTCAACTGCTGGGAGATTTTGCATCTGAGACCTTTTGGCTTATTAGGAGCAACTTGGAGAACCCGGACTAATACCTTCCCCCTGAGCTAGTGTCTTTAAATTGCTGTTCCTCAGCAGGAGTATTGCAGTTTTCAACTTCTAATGGAATTCTTACTTTTAACTTTCTTTTTAAAGTAACAGTAACAGCATTTTCTTCCATTTTAACACATTTAAATGGTAAAGGACCTAGTTAGCATTTACTACCTGCAGCTTCTCTAACCCTCATAAAAACATGATAAAGAAGATGCTAATATCCCCAATTTAAGGATGATGATCTGAGACACAGGTGAACTAATGAGTTCAAGGTTACATGTTTATTATTCTGTGTTTGTGTATGTGTACCCTGTGTTATTCCACAGCAGAGTTTAGAGAGATTCACATGATCAGTAAGAGATGGCATTGGAATTAAAATACAGGTCTGTACTCTTGTCACAGTGATGAGATGCTTTTTCTGTCCCATGATATCAGAATACCAGGCCACATAAATCCCCAAAAGTGAAGACGCCTGCTTTCTTCTCTTTTGTCTGCATGCCTGACTGTTTATTGAATAAATTTGAGACCTCTCTTTCAGAGGTAGAACCACAGGTCCTACAGCCAAAGGCTTGGAAGAGATCAGCTATTTCTTAGAAACTAAATAATTCTCCTACCTTCAGTTTGGAAGCTGAGACTCTACAAAAGTTAAGGGACACATCTAAGATGACACATGGTACTATCACTAGTGTGGGATATTTTCACGTTGGAAGTCAAACAGAATTTTTGGCTTGTCTTTATCCAGGCAAATGTACATTGTTTTGGGACCCAAATTTTCTCTTGGTATACTGGCCAATCTGTTATTGACCCACAAAGAAAGCATGGAAAGTGAGATGCAAATCTTTTCATGCAAAGCACCTCCATTGTCCTCGGGCTGTATTTGATTGACCCTGAGGTGGCGCACATCCCAGCTCACATTTACTGTGTCTGCAGAACCAGAATCCTACGGGTGGGTGGGATGGGGACATCTGATTTGCTCAGGATGAGTTCAACAACTAAACTCGTAGTGAAGACTGTCCCTTATTCTCTGACTCTTGACTCTCCATTTCAACAGCTTCTTAGCTCTGTCGATTCTAAAAGCAAATGTCTTTAGTTTATTCAGAGCACAAGCCCAAGCCCCCACAAGGATCTCGAAGACTGTCCTGCTCCACGTGTCTGACTGCTCCCACTTTTGTTGGTTTCCCTCCAGCCACACCAGCCTCCTCACTTCACTGTGAATACACATCTATTTTTGTTCTTTGCTGGAAGGCTCTGTCCCCAAGATACCTGCTTGGTTCTCTTCTTTGCTTCTCTCAGGTCTGTACTCAAATACCACTTTCTTAGAGAGGCCTTCCCCTGAGTCCCAATGAAATAGCCCTCTGTCCACACTAGTCATTCTTTAGGCTCCTTTTCCCACTCTAGTTCTCTTCAGAGACCCTGCCAAACCTCTAGCGCATTATATACTTTCTTGTTTATTGCCTGTCTATACCCCTTAGACTATAAGTCTTGAAGGGAAGATTAGGATGTCAGCCATATCCCAAATGCCTACAGTAGTGCCTGGCACACAGCAGAACTCAAAAATAATTTGAGGAAGAAAGGAATGGAGGGAATGGAGGGAAAAGAAGGAAGGAAGGAAGGAAGGAAGAGAGGAAGAAAAGAAGGAAGGAAGGAAGGAAAGAAAGAAGGAAGGAATCCTCTTCTCTCCCTGAGGCCTCATCACTTCTTGCCTAAACTATTCTAACATCTTCCTAACTGATTTCGCTGACTTGCTCACTCTAATTTTCCCTTTACACAATGGCCATCGTGATCAAATGCAAATCTGATGACATCACTATCTTTTAAAATATCAGTAGCTCCCTGTTTCCCTTCACGGCCTGGCTCCCGAGCCTCACCTTCTGCTTTCACCTTTGGGGACTTACAAAATAAGATCAAACTGCCACCCTTCTGCAGTGTGGTTCTTCCTGTACTACTTTTCCACTTGCTGCTGAGACAAATCACCACTGACTCAGTAGCTGGCAGAAACACGTTTATGATCTTCCAACTCTGGAGGTCAGAGTCTGACGCAGGTCTCCCAGGGCTGAGGGCAAGGTGTTGGCAGGGCTGTGTTCCCTTCTCAAAGCTCTGGGAGAAAGTCTATCTCCTTGCCTGTTGTAGTTTCTAGAGGCTACCCTTACTCCTTGACTTATGGCCACCTCCTTTCATCTTCAAAGCCAGAAATGTAGCATCTCTCTGACTGAGCCTCTGTCACCACATCTCCTTCTCTGTCTCCTTCTGCCTTCCTCTTCTACCTTTAAGGACCCTTATTGGACCCACCCAGATAACCTGGGATCATCTCCCCATTTCAGAGTTACTTGATTAGCAGTCTTAATTCTGCCATCAACCTTAATTCTTCCTTGTCATGTAACCAAACACAGTCCCAGGTTCTGGGACATTCATAGGATGTGGACATCTTTGGATTGGGGGGGGGGGGTGTTATTCCACCTAGCACAGAACCTTTGCCAGATGTCTTTTCTCTTTATTTTTATGTGTCTATATTGTATTCTTCAAGGTTCACCTTCCAGTTAAAAGTAACCTCATGCTTCCTTTTAACCCCATAACATTTCTCCCCCAAACTTCTCTTAAAGCGTCTGGTATTTCATATTTTTATGTACATGCCTTAATGTTCAAATCAGAGTGCTAGTGCCTGGACAGCAGTAGCCGAACATTCATTATTCATCTCTGTGATAAGACTTCCATGTGTATGTAATGCTTAATGAAAGTCTGTTGCCAAAGAATGCATTAGAGGAAAACTAAGTAAGAAAAGAACAAAAGAACACAAAACATCAAGAAAGATATGAGAAACGAGAAAAGAGAAAGGGAGAGAGGAAAGGAGACTTTTTGTGGATAACACACTGTCTCTACAGCAGGAAAAGGAGGTGATGGCTCAGTTTTTAGGCCTGTATCTATTGTTATTTCTTGGGCTGTCAAGTCTGTTTTGATTTAATCACTCATATGCCTTTTTGTATATATCTCGAATGTTGTTGAAATGATCTGGGCAAAGGCCTAGATCATTCTTGAAATCAAGAATTCAAATGTATTCCCAAACTCTAGCTCTTCCCACATTGATTATCTCATAAATTACGTGTATACCAAAACCCAGGAAACCAATAACTGGAAACCATCAGTCCTCTATATCCAAAATATCCAAATGAAAGCCTTCACCCAACATTTCCCTAGAGTTTTCAAGATCTAAATATAGTCGACATCCTGAATTAAATGATAAGAAGTTATGAGAAAACACATGACAGAGAATGCAGGTTTGGCATTGGTTTCAAACCCAAGCCTTCACTTAGTAGCGCTGTGACTCTGGGCAAGTAACTTCCCGTTTCGGAATGTCAGATGTACCTTCTCAAATAGGGAGCATATACTATTGACCTCACAAGGTTGTTGTGAGGGTTAAAGGAAATTATATGTATAAAGTGTCCATCCTCTCAGTACCCTATAATAGATGTTCAGAAGAGGTTTCTTCTTTGAGCTTCTGCCCACAAATAAGAAAATGTTACCACTGAGAGGACACCTGCTCAGACCTGCCAATCGAGTGAAACTGGGTCTCAGAATCGTCTGCCTTCTCGGGTGGCACTGACTTCATGCTGTAATCCCAACCTCCAGTTACAAAGGTACCAACACCCTCCAGCCTATAAGCCACTGGCTGATGGATCAAAGGCAACACCTGAGAAAGCTGGGGCAGCTGGGGCTTAAAAGTGCTATCACACCTGGCTAATGACAGTGGCCAAAGGCAAGACATGGAACTTTACCAGCTGAGTAAGGTAAACAGATCGGCCCAACGGTAGATAAAGCCGAGGTTCTCTTTGCTGGTACCCAGCTCTTGCAATCTCATCACACTGAGTTCTGGCCATCCTTCTGATGGCTGTCATTGTCATTTCTCTCCCAACCCTAAGTTACGAAGAATCAAACCCAAGCTAACAATGTATTACCCAATTGATAACCACCCTTGACTTTGAGGTGTCAGGCACCATAGGAACACGGAATTTTATTTGAACTGATCTCGCACCAGGTGTGCTCACCCACGTAAGCCTCATTTGTTATCATGATGGAAGCTGGATACGGATATGCAGTTAGGGAGGAGAAGACAGCCATCATTCCTTGATGCCTTTTTAAAGGCTTGCTTCATTTATACTAACTGAAGCCGAGGCCAGGAATAGAGAAATTATCGAGCCCCTGGCTTGAAAAAGCAAGGAACTGTCAGACGTAATGTCTGGCAACAGAGTACATTTGACGAAAAGAGATTTTATAAAGGTTTATGATGAATTGTAGCAACTCAGAGCTTCCCTTAATAGGGAAACGTATAACTCATGGCTGAGTATGTGATGACTTGTGGGCAATCACTTTTTCCCTGTTCTTTTACACCTTTGGGGCAATCACTTTTCACATTCTCTGCTCATATCCCTTGTTTAGATTCTGGACATGGTAGCATATGTGTATATTCTAACCAACAGCCATGAGCTTGCAGTTCAAGAACACTACAAAGGTCCATAGTGACAGAAAGCCCTTTGATCTGCAAGAAAAAATGGCGGCCCTTGAGAACTAGGATTGGAAAACTGATCCATGCTTTGCTATTCTGGGTATTTTCCTGCATTGCTACATGTTCCTTTTGCACAAGTTTTTACTTGCAAAATTCTTAGCTAATGAATATTTGCAATAGAAGCATGGGAACTAGCTAAATTTTTAGACATGTTCTTGGTGATATAAGTGCGATGACCAGTAAAGGTTTTAAAAGGTAAATAGGAATTGGTTAAGTTATGGGGATGAAGATATTACAGGTAGATGATACTGCATGTGCAAAGGTATAGGCTACCCTCCATTCTCACCACCTCCCATCTCTCCAAAAAACTGTAGGGGGAATCTAAGGAATTCAGAGTGGCTAGAATTTAAAGTGTATGGAAAGGAGCCTGACCAGGCGGTGGCGCAGTGGATAGAGCATCGGACTGAGATGCGGAAGACCCAGATTCGAGGCCCCGAGCTCGCCAGCTTGAGCGCGAGCCCATCTGGCTTGAGCAAAACGCTCGTCAGCTAGGACTCAAGGTCGCTGGCTCCAGCAAGGGGTTGCTCGGTCTGCTGAAGGCCCGCGGTCAAGGCACATGTGAGAAAGCAATCAATGAACAACTATGGTGTCGCAACGGCAACGAAAAACTAATAATTGATGCTTCTCACCTCTCTTCGCTCCTGTCTGTCTGTCCCTATCTATCCCTCTCTCTGTCCCTACAAAACAACAACAACAATAAAAAAAAAAAAACACAAATAAATGTCTGGAAAGGAATTGGCGGGAGATGTAGTAGGAAAGACAAAAAGGGCCTTGATACCAAGTTACAGATGCACTGCTCGTTCAGAGAGGAGACGTGGAAGCTTTTTGGGCAGGCAATTTTCATTTTCCAATGTCTATTTTAAGGGGAAAAGTCTGGTCACAGAGTTTTGGCTAGTAGGAGGTGCATCAGGCGGTCAGCATCAGGTTTCCCTGGGGACCAGGGCCATGTCCAGTTTTGGCGTTGTAAACAGAGTAGTAGGCTGAATACTAACTCAGGGTCTCAAATACAGAATCCAGACCAGAAATCCAGGTATCTTTTCTGGCATAAGACAAGGACAAGTGAGCAGACAGGGTGTCTATGTTTCCACCCAATCGTGGTTGGTTGTGGGCTCTTTGTATCCTTCATGGCTATGGAAAAATATATGGGTGAATGACCCTCATCTGAAAAGCTATAATCTGCCATACATATGGCAAGTACTTAAAAAGAGGGCTAAACAAAAACTTCCAGAGCTATGGATGAAGAGGGCACATCTTAGTTGGGAATTTGAGAAAGATTTGTAGAGAATATAGCACCTGAATTTTTATCTGGATTTGAAAGGTAAATGAAGGAGAGAGAAGAACAGCAAGGTCAAAACCTAAAATGGGATTGGGGCAGGCATCCTGGCAAGGTCAAAGTTGTCCAGGCAAGGTCAAAAGGGTCCAGTTAGGCCACTGACAGAGGGAAATTACAAAAGAATAATCTTTCTTTTTCTTTTCTCTTCTTTTCCAAGTGAAATGAGGGTAAACAGAAAGACAGACACCCGCATGTGCCTTGACCAAGATCCACATGGTAACCCCTGTCTGGGGCTGATGCTCTGCCAATCTGGGGTTATGCTCACAACAAAGCTATATTTAGTACCTGAGGTGAAGGCTTCATGGAACCATCCTCAGTGCCCAGGGCCAATGCACTTGACCCAATCAAGCTATGGCTGCGGGAAGGAAAGAGAGAAAGTGAAAGAAAGGGCAGGGGGATGGGTGGAGTAGCAGACGGTTGTCTCTTTTGTGTGCCCTGACCAGGAATTGGACCTGGGACATCCATAGGCTGGGCTGATGCTCTAACACTGAGCCAACCGGCCAGGGCCAAAAGAGTAATCTTAGAAAGTTTTGGTGATTTTGAATCCTCAATACAGCAAGTTTTTAAATAATCTAGGAAGAACTCATTCAACATGTCCTAAACATATACTAAGCTTTAAACATTCTTTAAGTTGTTTTATATGTAGAGATTAATAACAATAACAATAGCAGCAAACATTTATATAGTGATTTCCATGTTCCAGACATTGCTCTAAAATTTTTACATATAGAAGTTCACATAATCTCAGCAATAATTCTTTGAAGTGGCTAATGTTTTTGTTTTGCTCATTTGTTGTACGAGCAAACTTAGGTACTGAGAAGTTGAATCACCAGCCCAAGTGGCTTAATAGTAGAACTGAGATTCAGATTCAGGCATTTGGCTTTAGAGTTTGGATTCTGGACCACTTTGTATGCTGCCCCTTCAGAAAAAAGTCCTGCCTTTATAGAGTGTCAACTAGAGAGACTAACACATAAATCCAGTTATCACACAATAGAGTTGATTAAAAATTAACCAGCTGCCAAAAGTGAAAGTGAAATAAAGGCATTTTCAGATAAACAAATGCTGAAAAGATTTGTGGCCAACAAGCTTGTTCAATAAGAAATGTTAAGGGAACATCTTATGACTGAAGATAAATGACAACAGGTGAAAACTTGGATGTACAGGAAGGAGGGAACATCAGAAATCCATGAATTTATGGGCAAATATAAAGGATTGTCTTTATCCCCCCCTTTTCCAGATGACTTGACTGTATGGCTCCTCAGTACAGTGTTCCTAAATGGGAAAAAGAAACTGTGTGTCATAAATCCAGACTTCTCTAGGGAAAGACAGCATGCATATGTCATGTGTCTATGTTTCACATACTGTTTGCCAGTGGAGATCTTCCCTCATGAAAAACTGAGAAAGATTTGATACAGTTAAGTCTGCAAAGATACTTGGGGATTTTCTCTGATAGCATTGCAGAGCCCCAGTTCATTTATGATAAGAAAGTCTAAATGGGCAATGTGCCAGTCTCACTTTCTCAAAATTCCCTTGTTAGACAGCAACATCAAGTGATAAAAAGGATTAGTATGTAGTCTGGGAATTCATTGCAGTTGGAAGAACTTACCTGAATAAGTTATATCTAACCACAGAGATGTGCTGAGACATGATGTGTAATTTACTAACAGTACCTGATTCTATCACTATGTCAAGGACCAGTTCAAGGATGCTAATGATTTTGAAAAGTGCCTCAAGCTTACAGGAACCACTTGAGTATTAGGAGATCCTAACTATGAAGCCTTGGAATGGCTATAATAAGTTGCTAGTGATCAAATGAAGCTTAGGTGCAGTTATTAGATCAGAACATGCTGAATGATTCATAGACACTATATCTTAATTTGGGGCTTGCCTTAGGTCAGATTCCCAAGGAAGTGGAACTGAAATCAAATAAATCTCGAGTACCCGAGATTTATTTTTGTGTTTGCATCCACATATTTTTCATGTTTTTACTTTAAAACTGTCTGTATCTGTGTGTGGATAGCTTTTTACTTGTGTCTTGCTTTTTTAAAATACAATTCGAAAACCTCTGCCTTTTAGTTGAAATGTTTTGTCCATTTATAGTTAATTAAATTACTGAAAAGTTAACGCTTGGGCCTATCATTTGTAATTTGCTCTATCTGTTTTGTAGTTTTTTTCTTCTTTTCCTGCCTTATTTTGGTTAATTGTATTTTTCTAACATACCATTTCAATTCTCCTAATAGCTTTTTCGTTTAGCCATACCTGTTTCACTTTGCTTTTAGTGGTAACTCAATGATTTTTATTATGTATCTTTAACTTATCACAGTGTATTTAAAGTTAATATTGTTTCACTCACATAAAATATAAAAACAAATTATAATCATTTTATTTATTTGTGCTATTTACTTATGCATGTTATAGACTCTGGATACAATATTAAAATTGTTTTTAAATATCCAGTTGCCTTTTATGGAAATTAAGAGAAGAAAAAAGTTTTTTTTTCTATTTAGACACATATTTAGCATTTCTACTGTTCTCCATTCCTTTCTCTACACCCAGATTTTTATCTGATGTCATTTTCCTTCCACCTGAGAAAGTTCTTTCAGTATTTCTTTTAGTGAAGTTCTCTTGGTAGCATAATCTTAGTTTTTGCTTATTTGAAACTAATGTTATTTTACTATAATTTGTTTAAGCAGGTTAGTTTTTTGAAAAATACTCTATTGAAGTACAATTTACTTACAACAATTCATCTATTTTTAGGGTGTGAAAGAGGGCCACTATGAAAAACTCACAGCAAACATCATGTTTAATGGTGAAACATTAGATCTGGAAGAATGCAAAGATGTCTACTTTCACTTTCATTCAATGTCATACTGGAGGTTCATAGTCAGTTTAATAAGATAAGAGAAATAAAAGACATGCAGACTTGAAAGGAAGACAAAAAACTGCCTTTATTTGCAAATAGTATAATTTTTTTACATAGAAAATTCTATAACATCTCCAAAATCTAAAGCTGAGTCTGATGACAGTGAGCAGTAGTAAGGAACAGAGACCATGAAATGTGGGTGAAAGGAAAGCCCTTAATAGGATATGCTATTGTCTTTTATTTTAATTGATTGATTTTTAGAGTTAGAGCAAGAGAAATGTCAACTTTTTGTTCCACTGTTCCACTTATTTATGCATTCATTGCTTGATTCTCATATGTTTCCTGACTGGGGATTGAACCCACAAACTTGACATGTTGGGACAGCGCTCTAACCAACTGAGCTGCTCTGTTTTGGCTACTACTATAAGTGGCATTGCTTAATGCTGTAGATTCTTCTGAGAAGTCTTACTGAATCCACCAAGAACCACCTACTCAGGGGAAGAAAGGGAGTAGCATTTATCCATCAGTCCCATTCCCTTTAGTTGACAACTGCCCAAGAGGATGTTAAGTCTTTCATACTTCGGGTTTATGCCAAGTTGGTTCCCATGAGTCTTTAGATCACTGCAGGGTAGGAAATGACAGGGGCAAGGTGCTGTCAGGTTATACTGGAGGGAAGCTGGTTGAAGCTTTCATTGAAACTGCTTGATAAAGCAATTGCTGGAAATAAAAGAGAGTCACAGAGAATCTGAAGTGCTGTGTAGCAGGTGCATTTGCTCACTATATATCCAAGCAAGTTGTCAGAGAAGATGGCAGCAGCTGCTGGCTAAGATAGGGGTTCCCCAAGTTAAAATCCAGACAATGGGAATACCTACATCCAAAAATAACTTCTTCCTTTCATGCCTTACTCAAGACAGAAAGTCATGGATCAAGGACAACAACCTCATCAACCCAGGACTACTTCCCTGAGATGAGAGCAAGAGTAACCTAAGTGACTAGGTATATCCACATACACACAAGTGCCAGGGCCTTTGAAGAGAAGTCAGATACTTCCATCAGGTCAAAAGAGAATTGCCAGAAGAAAAATTTAGATATTATAGGTTGTGATCCTTATTCTGCTAGGCAATTAAAAATATTGTGTTTTATTATAAAGTATTATGTAACTGTTATAGACAATATCAAACATACAAAAAAGTGAATTTAAAAAAAAAAATAATTCATCAGCTAGACATTAAAGTTTAATGTCATAAGATTTATTTTTCAAAACAGAGAGGAGAAGAAAGAACATTTTAAGAAAATCAGCACATTATAAAAGAGTAGGACCCATTTAGGAAATGGAATATTTATGGAATATATGGTACATAAAATTAAGAGCAAGGCAGATGTTGAGTTACAAAAAAGGGACTTGGGTTCAGCTTGCTTAGGGCCTTGATTTCACACTGAGTCATTTGAACTTTTATTTCATAAATTGGGGGGAGTCATTGAAGATCTTTGGCAGGGGCTATTGATGGCTACCAATCCCATCCTTTAAGCGACTGAATAAAAGTCAGCCTCATCCAAGCACTTGTCTCAGATGCCCCTCCAGAACCACTTGATGACATATTTTTGTCTTACTGCTTTCTCTTCTTAAATCTGTGAATTCTCTCTGGAAATTTTTGTAACACTTTGATTCTTTGAACATATTTGGGTGCCCTTTTCCTTACTCAATGACTCCAGTTTCCTCTTAGTTATCAGTTACTATGTTTTAGCATCATCTGGAGGCTGAAATAACAAATGCTTCCACCCCAAGCCTCATCACCATAGACACCTCTCTAGTTCCTTCATCCCTGGAACAGTCCCAGCCAGAAAATAGTGATGGTGTGAAGAAGGGCTCTAGAATGACAGAATTGAATAATTATAACAGACCATATAACCTTCAAAGCCTAAAATATTTACTATCTGGCCTTTACAGAAAACATTTACTTATATCTGCTCTAGATCAAAATAAATTAATGGTTATCAGGTTGCTCTAGATCAAAATAAATTTATAGTTATTAAATGAAAAGCAATATATATATATATATATATATATATATATATATATATATATACACACACACACACATTCTTGAAATGTTTTAAATAAAGAAAATATGCCACAAATATTTATACAAAATTTAAGGACATCCAAAAAAGGAATAAATTCCAGGCTGCCCAAATATTTTGTCTTATAACAATAGAGAAACATCTATGTAATGTTGGTAGAAAAGTTTGTGGCCTAACCAAATTATGACACTTGTACAAAAGCTGAAGAAAGACATTATCAAACAGGCAAAGAAACAAAATATTTTTCTCATTTATCTTTCCTGAAAAGTTAGTTGGAGATATATTTCAAATAGCTGAGATGAATACAGAAAAGAAATTATTAAAAGAGAAGTCATAGAATGAATAGATTCATAGCTTAAACTAAAATAATTTAAACATAAAATTATGTCTAACTGGTAACTAGACCTATAGGGGAAAGAAAAGTTCTAATGTAAATATTTTAAATAATTCTTAAAAGGGAAAACAGAGTGAAAATAGTAATAATGTAATGATAGTATGATGGTAGTTGCCTAGGGCAAAAATTCTATAAATCCTACCAAAAATAAGATTTGTTAGGTAAGAGGATGTCATATTGTGTTGATTTTTTTTATCATACAGAGCACATATGTCGGTGTAGTGTGTGTGGTGTATATTTTATTCTTAAAGCTGAAAGTTAGAGTGATATTAGTAAAGCATATTTTTGTGCAACTTAAAAATAACCACTGGTATGATTTAAAATTGAATGTCCATCCTTCAAATAATGGAGGTAGGGAATATAAACTATATATCAAAAAGGGTTGTGGGAAAGATTACTATTCTCTCTTGCTCCCTAACTGTAATATGATTTTAAAAAGACTGAGAGCCTGACCTGTGGTGGTGCAGTGGATAAAGCGTCGACCTGGGAACACTGAGGTCACCAGTTTAAAACCCTGCACTGGTCTGGTTAAGGCACATATGGGAGTTGATGCTTCCAGCTCCTTCCCCCTTTCTCTCTTTCTCTCTCCTCTCTCTCTCTCTCTCTCTCTCTCTTTCTCTCTCTTCTCTCTCTCTCTCTCTTTCTCTCTCTCTCTCTCTCTCTCTCTCTCTCTGTGTCTCCTCTCTAAAATAAATAAAATAAAATAATTTAAAAAAGAAATTAAAGAAAAAAGACTGAGAAACTAGGGCATATGCATTTAAGGAAACACACCCTAGACTGATATGGTAGATACATATGATTTTATGGAAAGATGGTAAAGTGTGGTTGTTGAGAGATATTGACTCTTTTATGTATTCATGCAATTAAGAAATACTTATTGAGGGGAGCAAGATGGCGACGGAGTAGGCGGACGTACCAACTTCCAACTCCCAGAACCAAAGTGGATTACAACTCAATTTTAAGAACCATCACCGGGATAAACCAACTTTGAACAAAACTAAGTGGACTCTTCAACCAAGGAACACAGAAGAAGCCACATTGAGACTGGTAGGAATAGCGAAAATGCGAAGAGGGCTGCCCAGCTCCCCGGAGCAAATGGCAGCCCGGAGAGACCCGTGTGGCGGGAGGAGAGTTTGGCGGAGAGGGAGGGACCTGGGTCCCAGGAACCAAGCCCCAGCCTGCAGTCCCAGAGCCAAGAAGAGGCGTTTGGACAGTTTTGAGCTGTGAAACAAGTGAGGGAGCTCCCAGGCCTACAGTGTGGAGTATTAGGTCCCTTCCTACTCTGCTGAGGGCTGCTTAAGGGTTTGGGGCGGCAGGACGCTGAAAGGCGGTTCTGTCGGCGTGGGCAGAGGCCAAGCCGGTGGGAAATCGGTCTAGCCCAGAGGGTCAGAGGGGATGGGCGAGAGCGGTCCGGAAGCTGCGGGCCTGCCTTTAATCCCACTAACGGGGACAAAGCGGGAGGTCAGGAACGGGCAGGCCCTGCGCAAGCCGGCCCTGACCTGCGGGGACCGGGCTAGGACCAGGGACGGGCAGGGCCTTGTGGCTGAGCTGACGCTACCAGTCCCCCACCCCCCCGGGCCGGAGAAACCGCGGTTGGCCAGTATACGTGCGCGAGCGGACTCCGAGCGCGGGAACGGGGTGGACCCCGAGACAAGTGGAGGCTCGCAGCTGAGCCCATGCCACTATCCCCATCCGGTCGGAAAACCCCAGATAGCATTCATATGTGCACAAGCGGGCTCCAAACGCAGGGGTGGGGTAGAGTCCGGGACGAGCGGAAGTACGCAGCTCGGCGGAAGCCAGCAAACACGCCCGCCCCAATAAACCTTGGTTTCCGACCCTGCGCAGAAGGGCCCTGGCCTCGAGGGCGGGGCTAAAGCTCCGGACGGGCAAAAGCTTACAGCTGAGAGCACGTCAAAAGCCCCGCCTAACCCGCGGAACTGTAGCGAGCAGGCTCCGACTGCTGGTTCTGGGCGGAAGTCCGGAAATAGGCTGGGTCCGCAGCTGAGGAAAGGTGCTCACCTCTACCCTTGGTGCTAATCTTGTGGCTTCAGTCACAGCCCCTCCCACGGAGGAGAGGCAGAAATCATAGCAAAAGCCACAGTGGGCAGGCGCTGGCAACGCCTATGCCCAACCGCCCTAGGCAACGGCAGAGGGGGTGGGGGGCCTGCAGATAGACCACACCTAGAGAACACAAAGGCAACACCTACTGGACTCCAGTGGCCACAACTTGCTTATACACAGAAAAAATGGGCAGGCAGAGGAATGCAAACCAAATGAATCAAGAGAAATCCCCAGAGAAGGACCTGAATGATCCAGATATAACCAAATTACCAGAAGCAGAATTTAGAATAATGATAGTTAGGATGTTCAAAGAAATTAGAGCAACAATGGATAGTCATTATGAACACCTAAATAAAGAGATAACAAGTATAAAAAATGAAATTGAAATAATAAAAAAGAATCAGACAGAAATGACAAATACAGTATCAGAACTGAAGACCACAATGGAAGGAATTAAAAGCAGGATGGATGATGCTGAGGATCGAATAAGCGAGTTAGAGGACACAATAAACAAAGGCACAGAAGCAGAGAAGAAAAAGGAAAAGAGACTTAAAAAATGTGAGAAAACTCTAAGGGAGCTTTGTGACAACATGAAGAGAAACAACATTCGCATCATAGGGGTGCCTGAAGAAGAGGAGAGAGGACAGGAAATGGAAACTTTGTTCAATCAAATCATAGCAGAAAACTTTCCTAAATTAAGGCTGGGAAACACTCCACACATTCAAGAAGCACACAGAACTCCATTAAGGAGAAACCCAAAAAAATCTATACCAAGACACATCATAGTTAAAATACCAAAGCTAATGGATAAAGAAAAAATTTTAAAAGCTGCTAGAGAAAAAAAGACTATCACCTACAAAGGAGCCCCCATAAGGATGACATCGGACTTCCCAACAGAAACACTTGAGGCCAGAAGGGAATGGCAAGAAATAATCAAAGTAATGCAGAACAAGAACCTACAACCAAGACTACTTTATCCAGCAAGGCTAACGTTTAAAATTGAAGGAGAAATAAAGAGCTTCCCTGAAAAAGAAAGCCTCAAGGAATTCATAAAAACCAAACCAATTCTGCAAGAGATACTAAGGGGCCTCTTGTGAACAGTTTAAAGGGAGGAATGAATAGAGCAAAAGAAGAATACAGCTTTAAAGAATAAAATGGCAATAAACAACTACATATCAATAATAACCTTAAATGTAAATGGATTAAATGATCCAATCAAAAGACATAGGGTAGCTGCATGGATAAAGAAACAGGACCCATACATATGCTGTCTACAAGAGACACACCTTAAAACAAAAGATGCTCATAGACTGAAGGTAAAAGGATGGAAAAAAATATTTCATGCAAATGGAAATGAAAAAAAAGCAGGGGTAGGAATACTTATATCAGACAAAATGGACTTTAAAACAAAGGCTGTAGTAAGAGATAAAGGAGGACACTACATAATGATAAAGGGAACAATTCAACAGGAAGATATAACTATTGTAAATATCTATGCACCAAATATAGGAGCCCCGACATACATAAAGCAGACTTTGATGGATATAAAGGGTGAGATTAACAGCAATACTATCATAGTAGGAGATTTCAATACCCCTCTAACAACACTGGATAGATCCTCAAGAAAGAAAATTAATAAAGAAACAGCAGACTTAAAGGATACACTAGATCAAATTGATTTAATAGATATCTTTAGAACTTTTCACCCTAAAGCAGTAGAATATACATTCTTCTCAAGCGCTCATGGTACGTTTTCTAGGATAGACCACATGTTAGGACACAAAAATGGTCTCAATAAATTTAAGAAGATTGAAATCATATCAAGCATCTTCTCTGATCACAATGCCATGAAACTAGAAATTAACCACAAAAGAAAAAATGAAAAATACTCAAACACTTGGAAACTAAATAGCATGTTATTAAATAATGAATGGATTAACAATGAGATCAAAGAAGAAATAAAAATGTTTCTAGAAACAAATGATAATGAGCATACATCAGCTCAAAATTTATGGGACACAGCAAAAGCAGTTCTGAGAGGGAAGTTTATTGCACTACAGGCATATCATAAGAAGCTAGAAAAAGCTCAAATAAGCAACCTGACCCTGCATCTAAAAGAACTAGAAAAACAACAACAAATAAAACCCAAGACAAGTAGAAGGAAGGAAATAATAAAGGTCAGAGCAGAAATAAATGACATAGAGGCTAAGGAAACAATACAGAGGATCAATGAAACAATAAGCTGGTTCTTTGAAAAGGTAAACAAGATTGATGAACCTTTAACTAGACTCACCAAGAAAAAAAGAGAGAGGACTCAAATAAATAAAATTAGAAAGGACAGTGGAGAAATAACAACTGACACAACAGAAATACAAAGCATTGTAAGAAAATACTTTGAAGAACTATATGCCAAAAAATTAGACAATCTTGGTGAAATGGACAAATTTCTTGAATCATATAACCTTCCAAAAATCAATCTGGAAGAATCAGAACAGCTAAACAGACCAATTACAGCAAATGAGATCGAAACAGTTATCAAAAAACTCCCAACAAAGAAAAGTCCTGGGCCTGATGGCTTCACAAGTGAATTCTATCAAAAATTCAAAGAAGAACTAACTCCTATTCTCCTCAAGCTATTTCAAAAAATTCAAGAGGAAGGAAGACTTCCAAACTCCTTTTATGAGGCGAGCATAATTCTGATCCCAAAACCGGGCAAAGACAACACAAAGAAAGAAAATTATAGGCCTATATCCCTGATGAATTTAGACGCTAAAATTCTCAACAAAATATTAGCCAACTGGATCCAGCAATATATGAAAAAAATCATACACCACGATCAAGTGGGATTTATTCTGGAGAAGCAAGGCTGGTTCAATATTCGCAAATCAATCAATGTGATTCACCACATAAACAAAAGGAAGGACAAAAATCACATGATAATTTCAATAGATGCAGAAAAGGCATTTGATAAAATCCAGCACCCATTCATGCTCAAAACTGTCAGTAAAGTGGGAATACAGGAATCATTCCTTAACATGATAAAGGCCATCTACGATAAACCGACAGCAAACATCATACTAAATGGACAAAGATTAAAAGCAATCCCCTTAAGATCAGGAACCAGGCAGGGTTGCCCACTTTCACCACTCTTATTCAACATAGTTCTGGAAGTCCTAGCTACAGCAATCAGACAAGAAGAAGAAATAAAAGGCATCCAAATTGGAAAAGAAGAAGTAAAACTGTCATTATTTGCAGATGATATGATATTGTATATTGAAAACCCTAAAGTCTCAGTCAAAAAACTACTGGACCTTATAAATGATTTCAGCAAGGTGGCAGGATATAAAATTAATACTCAGAAATCAGAGGCATTTCTATACACCAACAATGAAAAATCAGCAAAAGAAATTAAGGAAACAATCCCCTTCACTATTGCAGCCAAAAAAATAAAGTACCTAGGAGTAAATTTAACCAAGGAGGTTAAGGACTTGTACTCGGAAAATTATAGAACATTGATAAAAGAAATCAAGGAAGATACAAACAAGTGGAAGCACATACCGTGCTCATGGCTAGGAAGAATAAACATCATTAAAATGTCTATATTACCCAAAGCAATTTATAAATTCAATGCAATACCAAGTAAAATACCAATGACATACTTCAAAGATATAGAACACATATTCCAAAAATTTATATGGAACCAAAAAAGAACACGAATAGCCTCAGCAATCTTAAAAAGAAAAAATAAAGCAGGAGGTATCACTCTTCCTGATATCAAGGTTTACGACAAGGCCATTATACTCAAGACAGCCTGGTACTGGCATAAGAACAGGCACATAGATCAATGGAACAGAACAGATAACCCAGAAATAAACCCACAGCTTTATGGACAACTGATATTTGACAAAGGAGGAAAGAACATACAATGGAGTAAAGACAGCCTCTTTAACAAATGGTGTTGGGAAAATTGGACATCTACCTGCAAAAAATTGAAACTAGACCATCAACTTACACCATTCACAAAAACAAACTCAAAATGGATAAAAGACTTAAATGTAAGCCGTGAAACCATAAACATCTTAGAAGAAAACATAGGCAGCAAGCTCTCCGACATCTGTAGCAGCGGTATATTTGCCGATTTATCTTCATGGGCAACTGAAATAAAAGGCAAGATAAACAAATGGGACTATATCAAACTAAAAAGTTTTTGCACAGCTAAAGACAATAGGAACAGAATAAAAAGACAAACCACACAATGGGAGAACATATTCAACAGCACATCTGATAAGGGGTTAATAACTAAATTTTATAAAGAACTTATAAAAAGCAACACCAGGAAGACAAACAACCCAATCAAAAAATGGGCAAAAGAAATGAATAGAAATTTCTCCAAAGAGGACATACAGATGGCCAATAGGCATATGAAAAAATGCTCAACATCACTAATCATTAGAGAAATGCAAATTAAAACCACAATGAGATATCACCTCACACCAGTCAGAATGGCACTTATCAGCAAAACAACACAGAATAAGTGCTGGCGAGGATGTGGAGAAAAGGGAACCCTTCTGCACTGCTGGTGGGAATGCAGACTGGTGCAGCCACTGTGGAAAACAGTTTGGAGATTCCTCAGAAAATTAAAAATCGAACTGCCTTTTGACCCAGCTATCCCACTTTTAGGAATATACCCTAAGAACACCATAGCACTGTTCGAAAAGAAGAAATGCGCCCCCATGTTCGTGGCAGCATTGTTCACAATTGCGAAGATATGGAAACAGCCCAAATGTCCATCAGAAGACGAGTGGATTAAAAAGCTATGGTACATATATACTATGGAATACTACTCAGCCATAAGAAACGATGACATCGGATCATTTATAACAAAATGGATGTACCTTGATAACATTATACGGAGTGAAATAAGTAAATCAGAAAAAAAGAAAAACTGAGAACAGCGCGATTACATACATAGGTGGGACATGAAAGTGAGGGTATGAGACATGGACAAGAGAGTGGTGGTTATGGGATGGGGGGAGGGAGGGAAGAGTGGGATAGGGAGGAGGGGAGGAGGGACACAGGGAAAACCAGATAGAAGGTGACAGAGGACAATTTGACTTTTGGTGATGGATATGCAACACAATTGAATGATAAGATAACCTGGAGATGTTTTCATTGTACATATGTACCCCGATTTATTGGTGTCACCCCATTAGAATTAATAATAATAAAATATATATATATATAAAAAAAGAAATACTTATTGAACATCTTACTGTGTTCCAGATACTATTGTAGGACTAAGAAATAAAGTGGTGAATAAGATAAAGAATATTCCTACTCTCATTTAATTTATATCCTCTTTGGGAAGGAGGAAAAGAATAACAAAAAACAACTAAGTAAGTGAATGGACAAGATCATGTGAAATATTATTTACTTTTATAAAGGCAATTGAGAGTAGCCATGAGCACTTTGCATAGTGTGTCAAGTGGTCAGAAAAGAGTTCTCTGAAGAGATACTTGAGCTAAAGCTTGAATCTGAATTCGAAGGATCCAACAATATGAATACCTGGGGGCAGAGTGTTTCAGTTAAGATAAGACTAACTACCAAGGCTCTAAGTGTAACAATTGGTAGGGTGTAGTTGAGGATTATAAAGAAAGTATTTGTGCTAAGGTGTAGTGAGCTTAAGGGACAATGGTTCTAGGTGAGGATAGATAGAAAGGAAGAGATTCTATGGAGCCTTATTGACTACTGTAGTAAGTTTGGATTCAAAGTTCAGTGGTAATTTCTTAGGGGCATTAACCATGGCAGTGAAATGATCAGATCATTTATGGCAGGGAAAGGTCATTCTGGCTATTGTATGGAGAGAGGTTGCACGGGGCCAAGTTGAATGTATGGAGGTCAGTTAGGAGTTTACTGAAATTGTTCTAGTAAGAGATAGAAGTAGCCTGACCAGGCTGTGGCGCAGTGGATAGAGCATCGAACTGGGATTTGGAGGGCCCAGGTTCGAGACCTCAAGGTCGCCAGCTTGAGTCCTTCCTTCCTTCCTTGCTCATCTGGTTTGAGCAAGGCTCACCAGCTTGAGCCCAAGGTCAATGGCTCGAGCAAGGGGTCACTCAGTCTGCTGTAGCTCTCCCCCCACCCCCGGTCAAGGCACATATGAGAAATCAACCAATGAACAACTAAGGAACTGCAACAAAGAGTTGATGTTTCTAATCTCTCTCCCTATCTGTCCCTCTCTCTGACTCTCTCTGTCTCTGCAAAAAAAAAAAAAAAAAGAAAGAAAGAAAAAAGAGAGATAGTGGAAGCTTCAATCAAGATGGAAACAGTTGGAATCAAAAAAGAGCACAGATTTGGGATATATTTTGAAGGTAGAGGAGTATAGATTGGGTGTCATATAAAAAATTGAGATATCTCTAGGATTCAGTCTTTAGCACTTGGGTAGAAAAGCATTTTTAAAACTAATTCATTAATTTTTAATTGAATCTATTGGGGTGACATTGATTAATCAAATCATATAGGTTTCAGGTACACAATTCTATAACACATCATCTGTATTTTATGTTGTGTGTTCACCACCCCAAGTCAAGTCTTCTTCCATCAAGAAGCATGTTTTGTAGAGGGAATCAAGAATGTTATTTACACTATGTTAATTTAAATTTAAAAAGCCCATTAAAGACCTAAATGGACATGTCAAGTACTTATTTATTCCTGTATTTATTATCATGGTAACTATCACATGTAAGCTTTAGTTGTCTTCTACTTACTTGACAGGTAAGTAAGTAACTTTTGTCAGCAAGTTACAAAACCTCAACTTGTTTAATAATTAAGGATAATTTATAATTGGTATAATAAGAAAACACTAGGTAAGATGGCTTTTACATTGGTTAACTCAGTGGTTCAAGAGATCAAGGACCCAGTCCTTTTCTACTTCTTTCCCTGTGCCCCTTCATTTTTTCCCCATGCTTCTTTCTTTTTTCCTTTCTTTGTTTCTTTCTTTGTTTCTTTCTTTCTTCTCTCTTCCTCCTTCCTTCCTTCCTTCCTTCCTTCCTTCCTTCCTTCCTTCCTTCCTTCCTTCCTTCCTTCCTTCCTTCTTTTCTTTCCTTCCTTCTTTCTTTTTTAAGTGAGAGGAGGGGAGATAGAGAGACAGACTCTCACATGCACCCTGGCTGGGATCCACCCAGTGACCCCTGCCTGGGGCTGATGCTTGAACCAGTTAAGCCACTGGCTAAGGGAAAGGGTGAGAGAGAGAAAGAAGAAAGAGAAGGAGGGGGAGAGAAGCAAATGGTTGCTTCTCCTGTGTGCCCTGACCGAGAAATGAACCCAGGACATCCATATGCTGGACCAACACTCTATCACTAAGCCAACTGGCCAGGACCTCCTTGTACTCTTTGCAATATATCAGTATAGTCCTACTGATTATGACAACTAAATGATAATGTCTAGTGAAGGAAGAATGGTTTTTACTCATCCATCATATTTTTTTACTTCATGAACTTTTTATGTTGAAAATTTTCAAGCATATAGGAAAATAGAAAGAATAGTCTTTTTGGCCAAACCATTTAAAATGAAGTTGCAGATATCATAGCACTTTATTTAAATACTTCAGCGTGCACCTCCCAAGGATAAGGATAACATCCTACATAAAGACAGTAGAGTCACTAGACTTGAGATTAAAAATCATTCTAGCCTGACAGCGCATTGGCGCAGTGGATAGAGCGTTGGACTGGGATGCGGAAGACCCAGGTTCGAGACCCCAAGGTCACCAGCTTGAGTGCGGGCCCATCTGGCTTGAGCAAAAGCTCACCAGCTTGGACCCAAGGTTGCTGGCTCCAGCAAGGGGTTGCTCGATCTGCTGAAGGCCCGCGGTCAAGGCACATGTGAGAAAGCCATCAATGAACAATTAAAGTGTCTCAACGGCAATGAAAAACTAATGATTGATGCTTCTCATCTCTCTCTGTTCCTGTCTGTCTGTCCCTATCTATCCCTCTCTCTGACTCTCCCTATAAAAAAAAAAATCATTCTATAATATTATTTCAAATCTAATGCATATTTAAATCTCCAGTGGCCCCTAAAAAGCCTTTATATTTTAAAATCTAGGATCCAGTGATTATGTACCCATTGTATTTGTTTGTGAAGGTTTAGTCATGTAGTCTAGAACAGTTTCTACCTTTTTTTTTGGACATGGATGTTTTGAAGAGTTCAGGCTTTGTAATAAGTGTCACATTCTGGATTTGTCTGATTGTTTTCTTATGATGTCATCTAATTTCGCCTCTATTCACTGAATATTCAGATATAAGTGCTAGTGCCTTGGGTAGATTTAGGTTGTTTTTGTCGAGATAATTCCATGGGTGGTGCTATGTACTGCATATTGTAGCATATTGCAGCATATTAAGCACAATGTCAGGATAAATTATTATAGATGACACTAAGTTTGATCACCTGGTTAAAGTGATGATAGTCATATCTCTCTATCCCTTTCAGAGCTCAGCAACTAATCTGGGGGAAGGGAATGATACTTTGCCATCATGTTCTTCCTCAGCTAATGATTTTAGTATCTGTTGATGATACTTACCTAAATTGATTATTACATTGGGTGTAAAATAGCAATATTCTAATTCTATCTTTCTTTTCACATTTATTAATTTGTATTTTGCTGTCAATAAAAGCACTCATTTTACTTAAATGTTACTATGGATTCATCCATTTATTTTTAATTTGGTATGTTATGATCAATTGCAGTGATTACTCTTTTTGGTCCTTAAAATTGTCCTAATTTTTTCCAACTGGAACTTCTTCAGTTGCCTTCTCTGTGCTTTAGGCATTAGCCCTTTAGCCTTTCAGTTTCTCTTACTTTTGGCACAAGAGGGTATCTAAGATTAATCTTATACTTTTTTTGTCCCAGACATAGATTAGCCACTTCTACAAGAAGCTATTGTTCTCTTGGATAGGGACTGGCATTTAAAAACCAAAATATGTTTTTTAGTATGTTTATGGATGGTGAATTAGTATTCCTTCCATCTTATTTTAATGGAAAGAGCTAGGATATATATATATATTCAAACATATATATTAACCTATATCATTATAAGTTCATATTGATTTTTCCAATTCAAATATAACATTAGACATTCTTATTTTACATTATGCTTGCATTTTTCCCTTCAAGTTAACATCTTGGTTTAAAAAAATAATAATAATTAGATATATGTATAAACAATACATATAAAATAACTTAAAATTATAAAACCAACATCACTATAATTTTAAAAAGCCCTACCCACTAAATTTTAAGATTTCTTTGTAATTATGTGGTGTAATGATTGTGGTTATGTTATCAGCTTAATGGAGAATATCCAGTAATGTTCGATTGTTTCCATCTCTCTTATTTAGGAGCACAGAAATCCTTTCCAGAGTCTCTGGAGTGACCTCTTCCTAAGTCTCACTGGCAAGGAAGTAGGATTTTTTTATTTATTTAAAGATTGTCCTTGATTAATCAGTACTTATTTCTGAGTCACTTAGAGGAGAGATAGAAACCTAGACACAATCTGCACTCCAGCAAGCAAGAAAGGGCAGTGCTACTTGTTTGGGAACATCCTTGTCTGTTACACTATTATTAGGACAGTTGTAGCAGATTTCTAGGCCACTTCTCTACACACAGGCATGTGGCACTTTACACCTTTTACATTGGTACTAAAAAAATACGAATCTCCAGTGTTGGCCTGGCTGTGGTGAAGATGATACTTTCATACGTTGCTATGAATGTGTAAATGGGAATTTTTATTGCAAAAATTAGTCTGACAAGATATAAAGAACTGTATTTATATGCTTTGACTCCTTTGAACTTACCCTGTGTTAATAATCCAAATAATTCAAGCAACTTAAATGTCTGTCTAGTGAAATGTTTAATTAAATCATAATGCAGTTGCTTAATGGAAGTGTGTAGCTCCATCAAAAATGATAATTATGAACACCATGTGGTAGCCACGTAATAGGAAGAGTATTTATAAAGTGAAGTGGAAAACCCCAGGATAGAAAAATGTGCCTATGCAATCATTGTAATTTAAATTTAATGCCTGTATATGGGCAAAGACTAGAAGAGAACATAAAAAAAATGAAGTCAGTTTGATGGGGATGGGCAGATGGTGGACTCTAGGTAAATTTCTAATTTGATTACAATCATGTGAATGTTTTTTCCACTAAAACAACTAAAAATAAAAGCAATGAAGGGGGAAACAATTCTGTGTTCTGAAGTCAACCAGAGATTCATCTGATCTCTTGAGCACATCTAAAGCTTATTGTTAAGAGAATTTGTATAGTATCTACAAGTGCTATTCTACCACGCCCCTTTGGGAACGCGTAAGTCAGATCCGCAGTGCCCCTATCAGAACATCCGCTGTGCCCCTGGAATGGCGCCCACCGAAAGCTGATGGAATTTGCTTCGTTCAGCCCTGCACAGGAACTAACTGCACCTTAGGCGCTGCCAGAACGTTCAGTCTGGAATTGATTGCTGTAGTTCTTTCAGAGTGCAGTTGAATTGATTTCTTTCGGAGAAATTCTGTAGAGGATTTGCTGACCACGTGCCTGCTGGGCTCCATCCCTGGCTGGAGCAGAACGTGAAAAAGGAAGGAAGATACTAAGTTTCATTGAGTGGAAGGGTCTTTGGGAAATATGCAGTGGCCAAGAGTTGAAATTGGAAACTTGGAAAACAGGAAAAAGAGAAGGAGCTGGAAGTCACCACATGGACATCCAAAACCAAATAGCCAAGTAGTGGAAACATTAAACCCAGCAGAATATGAGATTACCTACATACGTATGTGAGGACGCTTCTTCTATGCAGACCCCTTCTATGTTGGAACAGAGTTAGTCTCTGAAGGGTTCTAACTAGGAAGTAACAGGAGCCGATTCCTCAGCCTTTCTGGGCTCAGCTCTTACATGCAGGCTTGTGGATTAGATTGGCTTTGCTTATTTTAGGATTGCCTTCACAGCATAGCGATGTAGTTTTTTCCCCTTTGCTTTAATAAAGAATCTCTACAGGAAATAGCTGTGTGAAGACTGTTGTTTTATCTTCTGTAAAGCCGCTTTGAAGACATCATCTGTTGTTTTACTCAACATCTAAGTGATGAGTTCTTTTTACAGCTATGTGATAAATGCTTTTTTGAATTCTTTTTAGAATGCAGTGGCAGGAAAACAGTCTCTCTTCTCATGAACGAGTTACTAGTTTTCTTTTATCCTATGGTGACAACTTTGAAACTAGTTTTACTTCTCTTTTTGCTTTGAGTACTAGGAAACTCACAGCTAAATACAATGCTTAAATGTAATTTAATACACCCATACAGCTGATGTCAGGCATAATTATTTTCCTTCCTTAGAAATATTGTTTCCGTTGTCCTCTAATATACATTTTGACTGTGCAATTATTTAAGTGTTCTTTGAGTAATTTTAAATTTAGAAGGCGAAATGAGATTAGCTATAAATAAATATCCAATGAGAGAGTTGAAGGCAGTGATTTGTAATGGAAAGAATAATGGTTTGAGTATCACAGGATCCTGAGTTTAAATTCTTGCTCCTCTGCTTGTGGGCCTTGTGAGTTTGGGCATACTGTTAACCTTGATTAAGAATCAGTGTACACATTTTCAAAGTGGAGATAATTGGTCAGATAAAAAAATAGTATAAATTCACTATGTGGGTTCAAGGTTATTCACTCTTCCCATAAACAAACCCTATCATTTTCATCTGGGAAAGAAAAGACTGAAGGGAGACACAAAGGCTATCATCAATTATAAGGAGGGGATTGTGTTTCCAAGAACTAGCAGAGATAGGACTAGTAGATGAATGTAACAAGAAGGTAGATTTTGATTCCAAAACACAAAGCAATGTTCCAACTATTAGGTCATTCTAACAATGAAACGAGGTTCTGGTTACTGCAAGTGGAGTGCAGAATCCAGATAAGCACATGTGAGGTACCCAAGGAAAAGCTCAGATACTGGATGGAACTCTGTCCAAGTGCAGTATAAAGTCCTGCTCAGCTCTAAGTGATCTTATCATATCATCCTTAACCTGCTCAGACTTTTTCTTACCAACCAAACCTATCAGACCACGGTCAGACCAGTCAACAAACAAACAACCACCTTACAAAGTAAATTCATTCATAGTGTTGAGGGTCATTTTTTTCATTTTTACAGTTGCCTCTATCTGATATCTTGCAGGCACTGTAGAACCCATGAGGACCCTGACCAATATAAGGAACCTAGAGTTAGAGGCAAAATTCTCCCATTAAACTAACTTAGTAAGTCTATAAGTAAATTGCTTTTTGATGAAAAGCAGCATTCTTGGCATACTTTCCACCTTCCTCCCAGACGTTTGATTCAGAATTTGAGGAAAAATTGTGACCTTTTTTTTCCTAAGGTCTACCACAGACCAGTAACCAAGACCCATCTAGTTTTGTTTGAAATGTTTTTACACCTATCTTTTCTTTTCCAGCTTAAACCTATGGAAAATGTAGGCATTGGGACCATGCACTTTTTGCTTCTAACTTCAATTCTAACCCTTTCTAACTGGATTACCTTGGGCAAACTATTTAACCCTGTGAGCCTCTGTTGAGTCATCCATAAAGTGGGCTTATTTACAGGGTTATTGTAAGTATTATTCTTAATGTAGACAATTCACGTGGCATGGAGCTGGGGTTCTGATATTGCTCAATAAATCTTCGTTCTCTTTCTTCTCCCTTACATTCTCTGAGGGTTTCTGTGAATATCTTAGTCCAGAATGCTAATATTCTTTATCTAGCAATCAATTACAGATTGTCCTAAAATATTTCTCTGAAACATTTTATTAATATTTAGCTTCTGATGATTTTATAACTCTTCTTTCCAACTAAACTGTAAGTCCTATTCATTCATTCATTCATTCATTCATTTACTTATTCAGTTATTTGCTTAGTAACCACTGATTTAAAGGTGACCAAGTATAGGCCTGACCTGTGGTGGCGCAGTGGATAAAGCAACGACCTGGGAACACTGAGGTCGCCAGTTCAAAACCCTGCACTGGTCTGGTCAAGGCACATATGGGAGTTGATGCTTCCAGCTCCTCCCCTATTTCTCTCTCTCTCTCTCACTCTGTGTCTCCTCTCTAAAATGAATAAAATAAAATAAAATAAATTTAAAGGTGACCAAGTACCAATCACTGACTGATACTTTAAGTGGATATTGAAATTCTATTCTTAAGGGTTGTACTTCCTGGTACCTGTCACATATGCTCACATATATAGAATGACTGACTGAATGAATGAATATAGTAAGCATCATAATTTAATTCTGTGGTTCAAGGTAAAAAGGATAGAAACAGAGAAAGGCTGGAGATAAAAAACATCAATTAAGTGATTATCACAATAGGCCATCAGAGATAAAACCATTATCTGAAGTAAGAATGTGACAATAGAGAGGGAAAATCTGGGAGGCAATTTAGGCAGGAGATAAAGATTTTGGGCCTGGCCAGTTAGCTTAGTTGGCTAGAACCTTGTCCTGATACACCAAGGTTACAGGTTTGATCCCCAGTCAGGGCACATACAAGAATAAACCAATGAGTGCATGAATAAATGAAGCAACAAATTGATGTTTCTCTCTCTCTTCCTCTACCCCTTTTTTTTCTTTCTAAAATCAATAAAAATAAAAGATTTTGGATAGAAGAATGGTTCTGGAAGTAGACTCATCAGGAATTACCCAATGACTGGCTATTAGGGATTTAGAAGGGAAGGAATCATCAAATATAAAATCAATATGTTTTGTTTTAGTGGTCTTATGAACTTCAGGTACCATTAAAAGGGATTGGGGATTACTAATTGGAGGATGTTTGGAAGGAAAAATGAGTTAAGTTCTACATGTGTTTGGTTGGAGATGTTGGTGGGACATTCAAGGAGAGATAAAGAACCATTAGTGAGAAATGTGGGACAAGCCAGAAGATGAGGATATAACGGGAATTTTTCCCACAAAGACAATGTAGAGAAGGGAATTTCAGGAGGGAGTAGTGTTAAAGAACCTGAAGGTTAAAAGTGCCAGCACCCTCTACCCTGCTACAAGTAGTGTGGTAAGAGGCACATAGGGAAGGAAGTGGGGAGAACAGGAGCTGAGACAGGACCTGTAAGGTCATAAAGAACCACAAATGATGAAGGATTCTACAATATGCTCTATGGGTGACGGAAAGCCATTCAATATGCACACGGGTTGATCATTATATCAGCAAAGAATGGATGGAAAAATCCTGCAAGTTGCATTTAATAGATTACACAGGCCCCAGAGACTAGAGTTGAAATTGCCATTTTCAAGTGAGCTTTTCTGGATTCTGATACTTGAAGTCCCATCATCAAGACAAGTTCTTTACTATCATTAGTCTCAATTAAACTTTCTGCTCTGGATAGAGTTCCTTTTCTTCTTCTTCCTCTCTTCTTCCTACTTCCTCTTCTTCAAGGAGAAAAAGATGATGCCCTTTCTTACTCTAAAAACTTCAGCAAGTTCCAGCTCTGAGGGGGATCATGCTTCAAAGTTATCTAGGGGAGATTCTCTACATGGTGTAGCCAAGAGAGTAAAGCTACTCTGGAGACTGGTTTGTAGTATGTATGGAGGAAGTGGTGAAAGGCTTCTGTAGGAACAGATAGCCATGGATTTCTGTTCAGATGAGAATTCTCTGGCACAAACGCTGGACTCCCTGTCTCTTAGGGACAACTCCTCTTTGATGGTGGTCACACCTGTTCTAATGATTCTGTAATGAGAAGCAGCATGGCACTGCCATCTTCTATCTCTGACCCGTGTGTGAATGTGTTACCAACAGAAAGGAAACTTGGGAAATCAAAACAGGAAGGATTCTATTATCAGGCCAACATGCCCACAATTGCTGGGCTACAAATGCCTTATTGGCATTCCTATTCACGTCCAACCCCAGCGTAATTAATCACTGATGCATTTGCTATCCTGAGCTCAAAGATATGTCTTGAAGCCTTTTTAAGTTTCTTCCAAGCTTCTTGCCTTGGCATTTTCCCAAGCTGCTTCTTGAAGAACAGCAAGCTGGTATTTGGAGCATATGGCGATGGTCTGTTTGTGTGTTCATTAAATCAAGATACCAATAAAAAGAAAGCAGAAAGCTTTCTGTCCTTTAAATGAAATTGTCAACCTAGATATCTGCTGCCTTTCCTAAACCCTAGCCTGAAGTGCCTGGCAAGTGGGGCTGTGTTATAATGACAAATTAATTCATATCAGACTTTGATCACTGCCTGAAAAAATTTTTGACATCAATTTTCAGGAGTAGCATTTCAAAAATATGAATTCATTTTAGTGCTTCCAATCCCTAACAACGACAGCAGAAAACTCTTGCGCTATCTGTAATGTCGACCTCTCAGATGAGAAAAGGGAGTGAAATTTTAGGACTGTCCCAGATGTGAGGATAAGGAAGGCAAGGTTGAGGGCTCTTTGGTCTGCATGGTCTAAACCCAACAGAAGGGGGCTGCCTTGCTGACTGAGTTCTATGCACAAAGAGGGCTATGGTCGCCTTTTTCTTTCTCATTTACCCTCTCTCTCTCTGTCCTCCTGCCATGTAACATGTCAAAAGCAAATGAAAATTGAGAGGATTCGGCTGAAAATAGAATTGAATTCTATTAGTCAGCCTAATAGTGAAGGTGCATTTGGAAATACAGTGCAGTATAGCTAATGTTTACCACTTGACTACTCATGCCCCGGGCTCCAAATACATAATGATGCAAATTAAAACCCAGCCAATGGAGGAGCTGGAATCTCAAAGATAACCATACCTAACACAGGGTATGACAGAACATCTGCTCTTTAATTAATCTTATGTAAAGACTGGTGCGCTGCATTAAGAGGCACAGTGTTTATGACAACTGTTTGTGTGTGTGTGTGTGTGTGTGTGTGTGTGTGTGTGTCTGTGTGTGTCTGTGGTTAACATGCTGGTGGTCTACCTCATGTAATTGTTGCTGCGTTTTAACTCACACAAAGCCCAGCTGAGCAAGCCCCATCAGCCAGAGAGGGAAATAAGGGCCAGAAGGATACTAAGAAGAGAATATGATAATTTCCGAATATAAATCAGGAAGCAGGCCAGGCACCAGTTGTAACTTTCATTTCTACTTGTGGGGTTGGACTGGGTGATAGAAACTTAATCAGATTACTTTATTATTTTAATACGAAATTCAATTATGTGTGTGTTTGCATATTTATATATATACATACATACATATAGAGAGACACATACATATGTGATATATTATTACACATCACATTTTATATTATACAAAGAGCTTTCACCTAAAGCACAATGGTTAAAAATTATGGGCTTTGGGGCCAGATTGTTTAAACCTTCCCACTATTTCCTAATCTGCGATATTAGGTCAGTCACTTAACATGTCTGTGCCTCAGTTTCCTCATCCGTGTAAAAGGCCTAATAACAATTCCATTGTTAGAAGGTTTTTGTGAGAATTACATTATTATCATTATAATTACCATTTACAATGTATTTAGCTTGTGCTAGGCATATATGTATTACTTCATTTACATGAATTAACTCATTTAATCTTCCCAATAACCTCATCGTTAATAAGCTAATATGTGTAAGATTCTTAAAACCATGACTGATACATTTTAAAGTATGCCGTAAATGTTAGCAATGATGATCATTACTTTTTATGTCATGTATAATGTATGTTATTATTTAATCCTTCCCACTGCCCTGTGAGAGGGGCTATTGGTTTCCTCACTTGATAGATGCAGTCAAAACTCATAAAAGATGAATTCATCTACCCAAAGCAAGACATCTGGAGAGTGACCGACCAAGGATTCTAGCCCCAAATAACCTGACTTCAAATTTTGAGCTTTAAGTTTCTTCTTGTTCTAAAATTGGAGTGATGGGTCATTATAAAAATTGGAGGGGTAAAAAAGGGGAGAGTGCTTTCAAATTCATTGTAATAATGTATTTGTTTATATCAGTGCTACAAAATCAAAGTGTGCTCAGCCCTGAAGGAAAATGGAGGTTATGTCAAAACACTTCCCTGTGAAATTACTGTTTTGGACACTGGCCATCTTATAAAATTCAATATTCCTATTTGCTTCACCGCTCTTTGGTGTCCCTGTGATAGTCGTTCACCAAGCCCGATGGCAACATTATAGAAACACCAAGGCACCGAGATCTTAATTTTGTTCTGACATGAAATCTATTCCTGTTTCATATACAGGTTTGCTGTAATTTTTCCAGCAGATGCTTAAAAGTTCACACCTATGAAATTCACACACTGTTTAGAATTAGGTAGAGGGGGAAAGGAGGACAACAAAGACAGGAAAAAGATAGAGAGAGAAGTGAGATGCTAATGTGTGGGTTTGTTTTGACACCAAAATGGAATCTTTCCGTGTAAGTATTTCAGAGCCCCGACCGCAGTCTCCTGTTTGCTGGGTGAGCTTCATTCCATGGTGCTATTTTCCCATGGCTATTAAGAGTCTTTCTGAGAGATGAGCGAGCAGAGGAGGCTAATCACAAACAAACAAAGAAGCAGGAAACACTTGTTCCCATCCACCTTGTTCCTTCCACTGGAGGGGGCTGTCTCAAGCCCTTCTCTCAGGATGTGAAAACAAACCAGATGGGTGTGCAATCTCCATATTTTGGCCTTTAACAGAGTCTCTGGAACAAAGCAGGGCTGCAGAGCTTCTTGAAGACTTGCTTGGAGGGAGAGAGAGAGAAAGAGAGAGAGGCTGGATGGAATCTTGAATAAAAATGATAGGTTATGCTTTAAGCGGAATAAAAAAAAAGCTATCTGAAGAATATATAGAAGTGGCATGTATGCTGCCTCTTGAAAGATTCATTTTTATATGTCTATCTATGTGTATGGGAGAAAGGTAGATAAATGGAAAGGAAAGTGCCATTTCTGTAATGTTTGCTCTGGCAAAGGGTTTGCGAACAATATAAAAATAGAGGCTCTTCCAAAATGACAGCTTCACTTGAAGTTTACCCACCTCTCTCCCCATGTCTTGACACCACTGCCCCTCCCCTCACCAAAATAAATAAATAAGTAAATAAATAAAAATAAAAAATTAAAGCTAGCATTCTTCATATATATATTCAAAGCTAGCATAGTTGCGGTGGAGAGAAGACAGAGATCTTTTGTATGTTGTTATAATTAACCGAGCCTGTTTCATCAGATTATAGAATGGGGTGCAATGTAAAAAAAAAAAAAAAAGAACTAAAGGAAGAAACCAGGAGAAATGACCGTTTTAATTGCATGTTTATTCTCTCTTCGCCTTCCCAAATTGGTTTCGTTTCCTCTGAGTGGAGTAGGTGCCAGGGTATTCGTACAAGCGGGGGCCAGGGTGGATTCCAACATTTACCAGCATTTGAATTACCTCCGGATGGTTTGGCGGCCTCTACATTTATGCCCTTGAAGGCACAGCAACAAGCCTTCGTCTCCTGTGGAAGAGACTTGAAAGCACGCCAGAACAGGACCTCCGTCCTCTCTTCTTAGAGTCCTGGCACGTAGAATCACACAAGAAAACAAAAGGCATTTGTGAGAAGCCGTCCAGGAAGAAAGATTAACAATATAAACCGAGGGTGGGGAGGGGGGTGGGAAGGGAGAGAAAAGAAAAAGCCCTTTAAAATGGTTTTGTGCTTATTTTCATAGAACTTGCACAGTCCCTGAATATCCTCTAATCAAAACCAAATGCTTGTTGCTGTACAGCTCTCTGCCTTTGTTCACTGGTCGTGCCCACTCTGCTCCGCCGGGGGTGGGACATGGTCTGGCTGGCTTATCTTTCCACCAGGAATAAACAATGTCCTCAAGGTTAGGGCATGTGGCTGACTTGAAAAACCCTAGGAAAAACACCCATTGGCAGCTGGACCTGGTGCTTCCATCATCCCCAAATGCCTGATGAAAATCTTGAAGATTTTTTTTTATTCCTCTTGATCCTGAAATATGTCAAGAAACAGGAACGTTAAAAGGAACTACAGTACTTCTCTTTCCCCCTTCATCTCCGTCTCTCATTTGCTCCATCTGTTCACCTCTATCCGGAGGGCTTTTCTCCTTGCTTCTCATCTCTTCCCTTGTCATCATTTTTCCATCTCTCTCTGTCCCTCTGTCAATCTCGGACCCAGTTCAGAAATTCTGTCAGCTTTCATCCTGATTGGCTGATGTCGTCTGACCTTGACTTTATGTGGGCTGGAAGGATTTCAGTCTTGGTTTTATCAGGATTAGCTTTTTATGCGCACAGAAGTACCTGAGCAAGTAAAACTTGCTCATCTTCTCATCTTTCACCTACGACTTGCAGGTTTCTTCTCTAACCCTGGGGAACATTTTTTTTTTTCATTTTCTGTTGCATGAAGTTTTAGAACTTTTTCTATATATTTCTGCACTGCTGATTCCAAATATGAAATCTGTTTATTGGTGTATGCTCTAGTTTTTGTGCAATTTTAATTTATTTTTGTTAGTTAATGGCATGCATTGGTTTTCAAATTGGAGTTAAAGGGCAACGACTCTTGTATTGAACATAACCACAAGGCAATTAATGTTTTACAAACATTACTTTTACATCATTGTAGTTGTTTTTAAATGTAAAAAATTATAATCTGATAAAAACACTCTCTTATTTTGTTTTAAGATCGAATCATGGCTTCTTTGAGTAGGCGTAAATGTAAGAATAGTCCTGAAACCTCCTGTTATACATGTGGCTGTTACGCACTTCAACGTCAAAGGCACAATATTTCATTTGTGCCACGTGCATATATTGCCTTTTTTCAAGTTCCCCTTGGCGATCAAAACAAGAATTGGGCTCCTCATATAGTGTGTTATAATTGTGAAGAAATGCTTCGTGACTGGACAAAAGGAAAATGCAAAGGAATGCCTTTGGGTATTCCCATGGTTTGGCGTGAACCTAAGGACCACAGCAGTGACTGTTATTTCTGTCTGATCCATACAAAGGGCATTGGCAAGAAAAAACAGCATATGATTGCATATCCTAATATTCCTTCAGCAATACGATCTATCCCACATTCCGAGACACTCCCGGTTCCAGTTTTCAATGCTTTTATTTTTTCAAAGGATGAAGAAAGTGAACATGGTGATCAAGTACATTTTGGTAAGATGCATGAGGAAATGGTTGTAGAACAATGGTTCTTAACCTTTTTTGAGGTACCGAACCCACCAGTTTCATATGCACATTCACCGAACCCTTCTTTAATGATAAATAAAATATGATTTTTTTTTCCAAACTCAAGACATAGGTATATGTTTTTTACTGGTGCACAAAATGAGCCGTGCATGAACATCACCTTGCTCAAAGAACAAAACCAACAAAGTGCATGAACTCACAACAAATTACAGTATTACTTTATTCTGGCCTCCTTGGCAGAGGCTTCTCCAAACCCCTAAGACCGACTCATTGAACCCCTAGGGTTCAATAAAACCCAGGTTAAGAACCACTATTGTAGAATCTGAAGGGTCTTCTTCTGATGCCAAGCAGTCATTATCCAACCCCTCAGCAGTTTAGCCAACCCGAATTTAATGACATAGTAAGAGATTTGGGCCTATCAAAGACAGCAGCTGAATTATTAGCCTCCAGGTTTCAAGAAAAGAATATACTTCACCGGTCAGCTAAAGTATCCCATTTCAGAAAGTGTGAACAAATTTTTGTGGACTTTTTTCCCAAAGACGAACACTTTGTTTACTGTCATGATATCAATAGTCTTCTCAGCCAGCTAGGTGTTACCACATACAGTCCAACAGAATGGCAGCTATTTCTTGACAGCTCTAAACAATGGCAGACTACTGCTGGAGCATCAAATGAGATTGTCCTCAACAAGTACACAAACGCAAGAGCTGCAAACGCAAATTTTTGCCTGAATAGAATTTATATAAGTTCTGTGCAAATTTATGATAAAAATAAGTGTTTTAATATGTTCTATTTTGAAATTGTAGACAAATTCTCATGCAATCATATCTTTTAGTGTATTAGTGTATTTACTGCATTATGTAAATTATATTTTCACAAAGATGATGTCCAAGAAGACATTCTACTTCATTATGTTAAACTAAATTTTGAAAATTTTACAATAAGATAAAAACCTAAAATCTTGAATTGCAAAAAAACTGTAGATTACAGAGAAAATCTAATGTCAGATGTGAGATCAGCACACTCAAATTAGGTAAGAGCAAGTGTTTTTGTGGATGCAACAAAAGTTTTCTTCCTTGGTGTAATTTCTCAAATAACGTGGGAAACACACACACACACACACACACGATGATTGTGATGGTTATTGTGATAGGATTTTTACTACAGGGCAGAAGAGACGAAGCCTAGGCTTGGGATCAGTGCCTTTGGGTCACGCTTAGTGATGTTATTAAGGGAGTCGGAGCATGTTTTGTTTTGAAGATCAGACAGCCCCTTACAAATGCTCAATGGGTGTGCACCGGTTCCTGCGTGGGGGAACGGGAAGAAGGAAGAAGACCCTAGAAGCCCAACTACCCAGGATCTGCACCTTTTCATGTCGCCCGGCTCCTTGCAATAGAAATTGACTTTGCAAGATTGGCTCTGAAAATGAATACCCAGGACATCATTCTGTGTTCCTTTCCTGTGAAATTACTTTTCTGAATGAAAATATTGAATTCCTTTGAAAGCAAGTAGTATAATATCTCTGGAAATGAAAATCCTGTGGAAATCACAAAGGGGAGAAGACTGAAAGATATGAAAGCTTTATATCTCTAAATGTTAGTCAGGCTCCAGATTTTTTTTTCCTTGACAACAATCATAACTGCTCTTTCTGATGTTGATACACTGGGCGGTGGAATCTCCTAGATGTTTCTATTACAGATTTATGTTTTATCTACGGTAAACAGTCAATATCATTATCTTAATTTACTACGGCATTTGTATGCACTCGGCGCTTTTTGTAGTCTACTTGCCCAGCAAGTCTGACCTGTGGAATTTTCCTTGTCTCAAGGGGAACATATTGACTTACCGCCAGGCTTCTGGCGGTCACAGACAGATCTTCTGCTGAACTGACAGATGAACAGGGCAGATGCTTCCGCGGAGGTAGAGGCGTGGGTGACAGGCCTTCTCTCACCGCAGCAGCTACCTGGTTGCTCACCATCACTCCTCAGATCACGCGAGAGGGGCGGCCACCACCCTTGTTACATTGACGGGTTTCCCAACTGTAGGGGGAATTTCCTGCAAATCAAAGTACTTTCTCTATAAAAACACATTCGCCTCTCTATCTTCGCACTCATTGAAGTCCCGTTAGGTTCGATTTCTTGAATCACCTTTGTTTTTTTGTTTGTTTCGTTTTGTTTTATTTTTCAGATACTTTACGTTTGGTGTCATTTATTCTTTTGCCTGCCTTTTTTTTTTAAGAGCAAGGTGTCAGTTGTCAAGAAAATAAATTATAAATTGCCTCTTTCACCTTCTCCCCAGATCAGTAGTAAAAAACAACAACAAAAAAAAGAAGGCGAGAAAGAGAGGAACAAACACTAAGGAGAGGATCTGGAAGCCCAATCAGGATAAAGTGATTCTAAAGGAGTATTACCTTTCTGTGAAGAAGCTGGAGTCCAGACCGACCCACCAGCCTGCCTGATGGCGGGCTGGGTGAGGCTGCAGCTTAGACACAGAGATGCCGGCAGCCATGTTTGAGGAAGGTGGAGTAAAGAGAAGTATGAGGGAATCAAACCAATGGCTTGATTTCCAAAAGCTTTAGATGCTTCTCATGCTTAAATCAATCAGAATAAAAAGTTTAAGAAATTAAAAAAAAAACTGTAGGGATCCCCAGGAGCTAGCAATAACTTCCAAGAATAAATGGTATGCTGTAGCACCTTTATTTTATTTTGTTTTATTTTGTAGATAAATTCCTGGCTATTTCTACAATCCTACAGTCAGAAAAGTAGCTTATCTGAACCAGGTCCTTTGTAAAACCTTCAAGTAAAGATGAACACAGAGCTGGATAGTTTTCAGTTTGGTGGGTGTAGTGCCCAAAGAAATCGGGAGGTGGATCCCTGGAGAAATAGGGAAGCTCCAGGTCCTTGACGCCTGCTGGGCTGTCTGTTTTTTATTCAGAGATGGGTGAAGACTTATTTGTTATAGTTGTAGATGACGTGAAACTGAAAGAAATAATGAAGGATATGTTTGATTTTTTATTTTTATATATCAAAATATCTCAACAAACTTAAAGAATGAAATTTAACACGCATCGTGGAAAGTCCAGTACTTGAATAGAAATATGGCTTAAGGATAAGCTTAAAACTTTGTATGTGGGAAAGTCAGATGATTTGGGTAAATACAGTCAGCAAGAAGAGCCACTGTTTCTTCTGCTCCCTCCCAAAAGTTTCTTGGAAGATATTGTTCAGCCTAAGTCAGTCTCTTCAAAGAGGTGGCCAGGCATTCCTCTGGGTTTCCCACACCTTCTGTTACATTGCTCTAAAAGAACTCATATTTATATCCTACATCTATACAGGCTACTGTGTGATTTTATATACATACATGTTCCAACATATAATGGATGCTCCAAAACATCCAGGAATGGAGTTTCTGACTCATTTAAATTCTGATACTTCCTGTGTGTCACATGCTACCTTGTCATGGGCACTACTGTCCTGGAACATTCCTTCTGTCTTCCCCATTTGCAGAAAATGCTATTGAGAATTAGTATCTTAGGTTAAACTTCTCATAGTATTTTTGTTTGTTTGTTTTTGTTTTATAGGGACAGAGAGAGAGTCAGAGAGAGGGATAGATAGGGACAGACAGAAAGACCGGAGAGAGATGAGAAACATCAATCATTAGTTTTTCGTTACCGTTGCGACACCATAGGTGTTCATTGATTGCTTTCTCACACGTGCCTTCAGTAGACCGAGCCACCCCTTGCTGGAACCAGCGACTTTGGGTCCAAGTTGGCGAGCTTTTGCTCAGGCCAGATGGGCCCGCGCTCAAGCTGGCGACCTCGGGGTTTCGAACCTGGGTCTTCAGCAACCCAGTCCGATGCTGTATCCACTGTGCCACCACCTGGTCAGGCTCATAGTAATGTTTTTAATTTCTTTTTATTTTATTCATTTTAGAGAGGAGACACAGAGTGAGAGAGAGGAGAGAGAGAGAGAAAGGGGGGAGGAGCTGGAAGCATCAACTCCCATATGTGCCTTGACCGAACCAGTGCAGGGTTTTGAACTGGCGACCTCAGTGTTCCCAGGTCAACGCTTTATCCACTGTGCCACCACAGGTCAGGCATAGTAATGTTTTTATACCAAGTGTTCTTCAAGCTATTTGGCCAAGGTGAGGCTCATCACCAATTAATGCTCCTCTAAAATATAATAAATACAATTCTATTGTCCCTTGTAATATAGAGGTCAAACACTCAGGTGTGCAGACATGCCTTGACGTGACCAGTGGCTGAATTTTGTTAAAAGGGTGCCAACCCAAACCAAATATGCTGAAAACAATTTTCCAATAGAGTAAAAAGCATGGAAGAGAGTTAGGATCTTTTGGCCATTCTAGAGAGATATTGCTATCTCTAGTTAATCTATAGTTACTGAAAGCTGGACTCATTTAATCAGTATTTAGAGTGAGAGATGGAGTAAACAGAGAAAAAGTTGGAGATGATAAATCACCTTCTTGATCCTGCCACAGGGTTGATTGCTATGGGGCATCACTGATCTTAGAATTTTCTTTCTATGCTTAAATAAGTTCAAAACCATTAACAGTTAAGTGGTTGGTTACACATTGCCCTGTGTTGCTGTGCAGTCACATGCAGTTAGTATAGCAAAGGAAACAGTGGTGCAGAAAAACACAAACACACAAACATGGCACAAATGTATCTCACTTGACAGGCAGTGGAGAAACATTGGGAGTGAAGGGTGGATACTGGAACATTGCCATTCACTGGCAATTTGCACCCATAAGGCAGTGCCCACCTACCATGATACTTGATACACATCACATTACTTTGTATTGAATTACTGTGTCATGTGGTATTTCAAATCTGTAAAACACAAATGAATCTAGACCAAGTCAACTGTAAGCTTTTATAAAAATAGTTGTAGATTCATGAAATGTTTGTTTTCCTTTGTCTAAGTGTGAGGTTAAACATGTGTTATAGTAAATGAACCTCTTAGGTTTTTCAGCCTCAATTTAGAATGTTCTTTTCTGGTGTCCCCACAAACCAGCATTGTGCCCGGAATCCCAGGAGTGACACCCAAGCCCGTCAAGTAATTTTAAAATTCTTCTTAACCAATCAACAACAAAGAAATTCTTTGCCAGACCGTGTGTCTTAAGTTAGTTTGGAAAACATGTGAATCCAACATTTTCTTCCTTTCTCCCATCTTTGATACCTTCCTTCCTTCCATCCCACTGTGATGGGGTGCTGAGGATGTGGAAGGAAAAAAAGAGAAATGTAAAGCAGTCATCAGAACATAGTATGATCAGGACTATTTTAAAGGTTGTAAGGAATTTTTGGGGAGCATGGATTTAGGGGTTGGTGTGTTCACAGGGTTTTCTGAAAGAGTTAGCAACTAGGCTGAGTCTTGAAGCTAGCTTGTTAATTTTCAGATTGCAAATAAAACATCAATCTAGGAAAGGAGCTTTCCAAATGTCCTAGTCTTTCTGTAAAGGTAGAAGCAAAGACTAACATTTATTTTTGTGGTCAAATTGAATCGTCCCCTCTTGTTCTCAACTCATCAACTCTGCTTTGCATATAAATACATTTGAAAAATCCAAAAGTGAGTTGAGGTGGTTGCTAAGTTTAGCTTTTTTTTTCTTTGAGACAGAGACAGAGAGAGGGACAGATAGGGACAGACAAGAAGAAGAGAGATGAGAAGCATCAATTATTATTACAGCACCTTTGTTGTTCATTGACTGCTTTTTCATATGTGCCCTGACCGAGGGGTGGGGCTGGGGCTACAGCAGAGTGAGTGACCCTTTGCTCAAGCCAGCAACCTTGGGCTTCAAGCCAGTGACTTTTAGGCTCAAGCCAGTGACCCCGCACTCAAGCTGGTGAGCCCGTGCTTAAGCTGGCGATCTTGGAGTTTTATACCTGGGTCCTCTGCATCCCAGTCCAACTCTCTATCCACTGATCCACTGCCTGGTCAGGCACTAAGCTTAATTATTAAAAGAGGTAAACCCAGGATCTTCTCTCATGGAATATCGAGGAAATAATTGAAAGAGAAATAAAAACTGTGTGATGGGAGTAAATATCTCTTGGTACAGAGAATTCCATTTTTATTTTATTTCTTTTGGTCCTGCAGAGGGAAGTGTGATAGAAGGTGCCATAATTGGTGTCCAGAAGATCTTAAGTAAGCGTTGACAGTGTGGGAAGAATTCCAGGGAGGTAGCTGGTGCTTAGGTCAGGGACGCATATAAACTGAGTCATTAAAATTATTTTTATGTAGCAATAAGACAGCCAAAGGTCTGAATTTGAAGCAATAAAAGTGTGTTACCCCCCATCTTGGTTTGGTTCAGTATTGAGAAAGCCTGGTTAAAGTAGGTAGAGAAATTTGGTAGGTAAAATAACAAAACATTATTCTGATATTTAATTCATTATTTATTAATAAAATGGCCTTTTATTGCCCATTAAATCTTTAGGATTCACTTTCCTAATTGGTACAATGTTGACTGGGGGGGGGGCAAAGAACACGTTTATAATAATACACTATATTGTTTCTAAGAGCCTTTCTAATTTAAAAATGTTAACTAAATTACCAAATGTAATTCCTATATTTTCATTGAATGTACTTTACTCTTGTAAAATCTTTCATATATGGTTTTAAACATACCTATATGCCGGAAGCCGGTCAGGATTTGCTAATTCTGTCTTGCATCCATGTACCTCAAACATCTAGCTTCAATGTCCTTGTCTAAACCTATCTTCAGTTACTCCCCTTTAAGCATTTCCCATCTCAGTCAAGTCTCACAATTCTCTGAAAATGTCAAGCATATTTTACGCCACCTTTTGACTTGTATTCTTAGAAAGTTCCGTAGCTTAGAGATCCTTGGCTTTAAATTCAACCCATCCTTCAAGGCCAGTCATACAGAAATTGTATCCATGAATAGTACCTGTTGCCTCCTCCCCAAAGTGGAGAGGGATTTTGGCTGCCTGGAAGGCTACCCCTTTCTTGTAACACTTGCCCGTTTTCTACTTTGTGTTGGATTGGTTTGTGCCAGTCTCTGTTTCCTTTTCCTTATGGAAAAGGCACTGGATTGTGCTCATGTTTTGCTCCCAGAGGTTGTCAGAGTGCTTAGAACATGGTGGGTAACTAGTTTATGCTGTTGGAATGGAATCAGGACAGATGATATGGGACACTAGTTCAGAATGAAGCTGTAAGCCCTTTCATCAGCACAAAGCTCTGTGTGAATGTCCCACCTTCTGCTCCAACCACATTGACTGCTTCCTGCTCCTAGAACTGTTCAAGGCCTCTTCCTGCCTTAGGGCATTTGCAGCACTTTCTCTTGCCTGGAGTGCTCTTCCCTACATGAAAGCACATCCCATTCTCTCACTGCCATCCGGTCTCTGCTCAGTGATCCCTGATCACCCATAGCATGGCAATTTTATAGAACCCTCTAGTCCTTGTCGCCTTCCCTCTTCTCCATAGCACTCATGACCATCTCTCATAATATGTGTTTATTTGTTTGCTAGCCATTTGTAGCCACCATCGGTGTGGAAGCCCCATGTGGACAGGATCTTGCATCACTGCATTTCCCTCAGTGCCTAGAACTATGCCTGCTACATAGGAAGCTTCCTGTGACTGTCCTCCAGCATCTGCTTATGTTCATCTTGTAACTGAGGATTCCCTGGGCTCAAGCCAACTTAAAATCGACGCTACTTTCTCACTTCTACTCATGCTTCTACTCATGGGAAGTCCTTTGTCTCTTGTCTGTACTGTTGACCTCAGGTTGGATCCTCTGATCTAGTGGAACAGGAAGGCTGAACTACAGTGGTAGCCATGGGATTCATGACATATAGTACAAGAAGGGGGAGGGATAAATAACTAAAGGAAAAAAATCAAGGTATAAGTTTTTAATAGAGGGCCTCATCATCAAATAGAGTTGGACGAAGCGCTATTAATTTGTTATCGATAATACATTCTAGTTTCAAATAGGGCTAAAGGCTTAAGTTTAGCTTGGCCACATGACTCAAATGAGACTCAAGTATGCGTAGAAGCTTTAGTAAGAAGCATCCATGTACAACACATGTTAGGAACTTAAAAGGGGCTTTATGGATTCTCCTCTTAAGAAGTTTATATTAATGATTTGGTACGTACTTAGTCTTTGTTAAGAAATCCTTTAGAATGGTTCATCAAACTTTCTGTTGATCTTGGAGAGGAAATTAATATGCACAGAATAAAATCATTCCTAGATTCAACAACATTCATACCTGGTCAACTTCTGTTAGAATGACCCTAATCTGACATCAGACACATAATTATTTAGAACCACTGACCACTTAGTTTCTATTTCTGACTGATTATATGCTTTGTTTTGTTTTTTCATAAAAATCGTCAATGGGCTGCACCCTGATCAGATACGTCATATTTGGCCTTTGGGTACTCCTGTTTGAAGCACACATGGCAAGTGTTTTGAAGAAATAGGGTACCTGGGTGAAGGAGAGGTGAAAGAGGAAGACAACTTTGAGATCTGTTCACTAAATGAGTGTTTACTGAGCATCTTTGTACCAGCGCTGCCTGGGCATGGCACATGTGAAGATAACTAAGCATGCTTCCTGCTCTTGAGAAAATCAGTGTCTAGGTTTTCAGCCTATATGACTGGAGCTATTGGAAGAAGTGAGAAAGAAAGTGGAAGGCATTGGATGGAGAAAAGATTAGAGGCCAAAACCCAGGCTGGTTTAATTTGAGATGTGAGCAATACGTCCAAATGGTCCTTATGGCGCTTTTGACATGAGTCAAAAAGTCAAAGTTCTGTGGGGGGAAAAGCAGCGAATAAAATTGTAGACCAGTGTGATGTGGATGTAACAAGTCTGTTTTCTATTGCAAAGGATACATATGATACTTCATGGGTGGAAGAACTTTTTCTTTTTTTTCGTAATACAAATTAGGACTTCTTGCCAAGTTTCTGCTTAGGAATTCCGAATTGAACTTCAAATGTTTAGGGGCTTCTGTTTTAAACACATTTGGAGCTGTGGCTTCTTGCTCGAGGAAGAAAATCCCTTTAAGTACATCAAAGGTACAGTATAAAAAGATGCAATGTGTTGACAATTTCTGTAAGGGCGTCAAAACCAGAAAACGTCTCTGCTGTACACATATATTTCAAAGTCGGGAGAGGAGGATTTCTAGTGAAAGGCTCCTGTAGCTGTGTCCAACCCCAGATGCTCAGGAAATAATTTAACACATTCACTGTACCTAAAATATGACCTGGCTCACCCAGCAGTTTCAACTCAAGGTCTAAGATATTTTCTCTAGTAGGTAACCTCTAAATACATCGTGAGGCTCCTCACGATGTGTCCCATTGAGAAGGGTCAAGCAAGGGAAGCCAGGAAGGAATACTCCCAGAACCCCAAAAGCCACTTGATCTAGGGAAACTGCTTAAAACATTCAATTTAAATCCTACCAACCTGAATCTTGAGATGATGGGAGAAGACTGCCTGTGTTGATTTAAGACCCATTTCACTCCTTAGTCCAATAGAGGACCTGGGGAAAGCAATTATAGAATGAAATTCACACCTGGCAGAGGCAAGCCCACTTTAAAATTCTTGGCAGAGGAACTCGGTGCGATTTGAGATCCCTGAGCATCACAGACAGACAGACCTGGTCCAGGGCCCCAACTACGTCATATACTGGCTGGGTGAACATGGGCAGGTTTCCTCACCTCTTTAAGTCTCTGTTTTCTCATTTGGAAAATGGAAGCAACACCACCAATCTCACCAGATAGGTGCTTGAATGAAATGAATGTTGGGCATAAAGTGCTTAGCAGATTACTTGATACTTAGGAAGAAGTCAATACATATTTTCCTTTTCTTGTCTCCCTTTTATCTCAGGAGGAGGAAATAAGCTTAGTTTAGGTTAAAGGGAGGATTTTAAGTGCAATAATCAAGGAGGTAATGGTTTGTATGCCAGATCTAACTCTGCTACCACTTGCTATGTGATCTGAAGCTAGTCACTTAATTTCTGTCACCTCTGCTTTCTCACCTGCAAATTGAGGGTGGGATTGAAGTTTATACATATTTGTAAATTGGAATAACATAGCGAGTTAAACTTCTAGGCAGAAAAATCAGATCAGAAAAATGATTAAGAAGGTCGGTTTTGAAGGTCAACTTCTTTTAAAAAAATTTTTTAATTGTTTTGTGTGTAAGAGAGAGAGAGAAAAAAATCTGTTGTTCCACTTATTCATGCATTCATTGGTTGATTATTGTATGTGCCCTGACTGGGGATCAAACCAACCCTCAACCTTGGTGTGCTGAGATGATGCTCTAACCAACTACACTACCCAGCCAGGGTGGAAGTCAGCTTCTTAAGTTCCAACCTGGGCTCCAAAATGTAACTGCTATATGACTTTGGCCTAATTACCAAAGATCATTGTGTCTCAGTTTTCTCATCTGCTAATTAGGAATAACAGTAATTGATTATTCCTTACAGATATTAAAAATAAATGAGAGAATGCATATACAACAGTGTACACCTGGCACACAGTAGGAGCTCAATACATACCTTTATTATCTCAGAGAACTCTATTAGAAAGCTTATGGCTTCTGTTCAGAGAACAAATATTGGATTGAACGAGATATCATGAAGTATAGTGTTTTTTTTTGTTGTTGTTCTTGTTTTTTTTTTTTACAGAGACAGAGAGAGAGTCAGAGATGGATAGATAGGGACAGACAGACATGAACAAAGAGAGATGAGAAGCATCAATCATCAGTTTTTTGTTTTCACACCTTAGTTGTTCGTTGATTGCTTTCTCACATGTGCCTTGACTGCGGGCTTTCAGCAGACCGAGTGACCCTTTGCTCGAGCCAGCGACCTTGGGCCCAAGCTGGTGAGCTTTTGCTCAAACCAGATGAGCCCATGCTCAAGCTGGCAACCTCGAGTCTCGAACCTGGGCCCCTCCACATCCCAGTCTGACGCTCTATCCACTGTGCCACCATCTGGTCAGGCTGAAGTGTGGTTTTGATCTACTCTGGCCTAGAGACACTGAATAGACCTTGCAGATCTCTGTTCTATAGTGAGGTATAGACTACCGGGGTGTCCAAGTGGTTGGGAACCATTTGAGAAATGACAACAACTTACGTTTTCGTCACTCTTTTAAGCCCTATTCTATGAAGTTGACTTTCCCTTCCATGAGGCCCCCTTGCAAAGAGCGTTGGAATTGCTCTAGTTTGGGGGTGATTTGCCTATAATGTAAGGAGCCTGTCTTACAACAATCACCAATAAATACTTTTAAGCACTGAAAGTATAGAGGATCCCAATTTAATACTGCTGTTGAGTTAACCAGAGTCTGCTATATTGTGGTTCTCATTTTGTCATTCAAACAAATTTACACTGGGTTCCAACCTGAATTAGACAGTAAGAGTCTCTAGCCATATCCCCCCTTATGCAGTCTTCTAAGGACAGGGTTGATGTCGTTGGTCAGCATTGCTGTGAATGATAAATCCAGTTCATGGCACCTGTCCCCTTGCTGGTGTCTAGGAACTCTCTCTCTGCAAGGAGTTCCAGGGAAGGAAATGGCCATGGCAACCAGCAGTGCAACCGGAGGAAAGAGGTCCTGATCAGTGCTAGACCCACACCTCTGGAAGACTTAAGTGCTGAAAAGATTATAGTTTCTCACCTCCACCCTCACTACTTTCCCCCACAGTATATGCAATTTGTTTTAAAAAAGTGAATTATAAAAGGTGTGTAGCCACGTCAAACAAAGTTCTGATTTTTCTATAAAGATTTATAAATGCATCTACATATACATTTTATTTTAGTCCTTTCTTTTTTGATGCTCAGAACACATGTTAGTTTGTCATGATAACAGAGCCCTGTCTGATAGTCCTGGTGATTTTGACCATGGGATCACCAATCAGAGAGTGTCTGAGAAATCCGGTAAGCAACTGTTCCTCTGATAAAAGAATATAATTAACTAAATAGATAGGTCATTTGTTAAGTGTTCGCTTTTCACAAAGGAAGGGCACAGACTATAGGTATGATATGGGAATGATATCCCCCTATGAGTTCAAGTCCTCAGACTTTGGATTTGGAGTGAGCCCACTTTAATTCAAAACTTTGTACTTTGAGATTAACCTCTTTACAGGTTTCTTTTAATCTAGTCTTACTTCCAATAGACTCTCTAAATTGTTGTGAAAGTGCTCTCTTTTTTAAAATGTGACTCTGGTAGTCCTCTATTTATAACACTCTAGGTGGAGCTTCCCTATTGCCCACAGAATAAAGATGAATTTGTACCTCCAGGTTCTTTTTTTTTTTTTTTTACAGGGACAGAGGGAGAGTCAGAGAGAGGGATAGATAGGGACAGACAGACAGGAACAGAGAGAGGTGAGAAACATCAATCATTAGTTTTTTTGTTGCCGTTGCAACACTTTAGTTGTTCATTGATTGCTTTCTCACATGTGCCTTGACCGCGGGCCTTCAGCAGACCGAGCCACCCCTTGCTGGTGCCAGCGACCTTGGGTCCAAGCTGGTGAGCATTTGCTCAAGCCAGATGGGCCTGCGCTCAAACTGGTGAGCTCGGAGTCTCGAACCTGGGCCTTCCACACCCCAGTCCGATGCTCTATCCACTGCGCCACCGCCTGGTCAGGCTGTACCTCCAGGTTCTTTACAGCCCCCTTTCTTTCTGCCTCTTGAATTCCTTCTCTCCTTATTATCCCACTGGACCCTGGGCTCTAGGCCTGCACAGGTACTCTTCCCAGTCTACACCTTGTTTCAGCTGTTGCTCCTCCTGTTCCACTTCCACCCATCCAGGAAACTCCCACTCATCTCTAAGAACCAGCACAGTGAGCCTTCCTGTGGGCGGGGTTCCCTGATTCTCCAGGCAGATTCGGTATCTCCTTTGTGCCCCAACACACCTGGCTCGGTCTCTGTGCTCACAGTTCTGCTATGACCTTTCAGACATAGCCGTTTGCATGTCTGCATCCATTTTGTAATGTGAGATCTTTAAGGGCTGGGACAAGGCTTTGTTTATTTGGGCATCTTCATTGACTTGTACTGTGCCCTGAATGTGGTAGATGCAAGATAATGTTTGATGACTAAATAAAATAACTAGTCAGTAAGTTGGCAATACTATCATAAGACCTATGTCCATGAAGGCAGAAAACACAGCGCTGGTGCTAGTGAGTGAACGGAAAACTCATAGAGCTGTTGTGAAAACCACAGAGGCTTTGTGAAGTGTGAATGGCTGGTCCTGGGTGAGGTATTAATACTGTGGTTGTCATGAACACAGTCCTGGGCTGTCGTACCCATGTAAGAACCATCTTGCCTGACTGTCTCTCCAGGTAAGGAAAAGGTAGCGTTCCATTGACTGGATGTGTAATGGGGTGAAAGTGAGCCTGCTGCTATTTCTTTCACAGCTTGTGAAGGTTGCAATGAAAACATCTGAGATTCTGTCTCCCTGATCCTGGAAGACGAGTGTCATAAATGTCCAATTTGTCATTGATTGCCACATTGGCCCAAGGACTCACAGCAACAAGTCCTTGTCACATAGTTCAGCAGAGGCACATATGTTGAACAAGTAACATAACCTCTTTTATTACTCTGACTGAGTAGCAAATTAGAATGATAATAATCACCATTAATTGAACAAACTTCTCTGTCATACATAGTGCTAGAATCTCATTTGATCTTCATACAGTCATAGGAGTGGATCATTTTAGAGAACACAAGGCTCAATTAGGTTAAGCAGCTTTATAATCACTGTGTATCAGTCAGCTTTTACTGTATTATACTGAATAACAACCCCCAATGTTTCAGTGTCTTGGAACAACAAGACTTTGGTTCTTACTCATATTATATGTCTAGTACAGTGTATGAGGTCACCTTTGGCTGTGTTCCATGTGTCTTTGTTATTTCAGAACCCAGATATATTCCAGATATATGATTCTCATGACAGAGAGAAAACAGCAAGACCAATCTTCCAAAGGTTCTCAAAGCTCTTCTAGATTGTTACATACATTACTTCAACTCACATTCCATTGGTCAAAAAAAGTCACATGAAAAAGCTTGAAGTCAAGGAAATAGGAGTGAGACATCCCAATAGAGAGACATCTCAAGTCCCATGACAATGTTCAGAAATGAGTCATTAGGAAGAAAAAATTAGGGCATAATAAAATCACCTAGTAACAGACAGAACTGTGATTAAAACTAAAGTTCTTTCTAATCCCAATTTCAAGTTCTTTCCACCATCCTAAGTGAACTATTAGGAGCACCATCCCAGACCTTTGTTAACTTCGGGGACAGGAGCCCTAAGTAAAACTCCCAGGGCTTTGATTCTCAAAAGTGCAAGAGAAAGAAGAACTAAGGGTCCCACCTTGTTGCTTAACAGAATAGGATTGCAAGTGTGTGTCAGGGAAGTCTTGCTCGGTTGTTTTGTTGGTGTAATTGGCATGAAAAACCTACTCTCTCTCTCTGCAGCCATTACAGCTCCAGTAAATCTCCCACCATACCTCCCATTACCCCTCATTTAAAGCACTGATTATTCCTTTATTAGAGCTCAGCCCAAGTAAGCCATGAATTTCTATGGCTTTCCTGAATCTCATAAGGCAATGGGAAGCATCCATTTCAGCGCAGTCACTAAACTATACCACAGGTTTATGACCTGACATAGCATTTCAGCGCCGCACCCACTCACCCCTTCTTTGAGCATTTCGTTTCCTTGTTGAAAGAAAGAAAACTTTAATTTCCACTTTCGATGCCCCCTTAGTGGTACCATGGGATATGGACAGGTTGAAATGCCATTGTTGACTAAAACCAGAATGTGCCAGCTTTGAAAATAGCTCATACTGAGGAGATAAAAAATTCTTCCTAGCCTCCTCCAGCTCTTTTGTGATGGCTATTGTGTAGAATTTACCTGTGTTTCTTTCTGCAACTTAGTCACCAAACATTGTATACCTATAGTATTTTAGACAATGTGCTAGGCATGACTACTTACGGACCACTCAACTTCTAACTGTAGTGCTGTGAGCTGCTCCTCTATAAGGAAACAGGAAAGAAAGAAGAAACTGTCGTTTCTAGAAAGACTTCAGAGCAATTTAATGTTCATTTCCTCAGCTGACCAGGTCTCTGATCTTCACCATGCTCCAGTCATCTCACCTTGGCCATGGGGTAGCTGGATGTCCTTGAGTTTTGTTTGGGGCCGCAAGAATATGGTTGAGCACTATTGGGTGTGTGCATCTGAACATGGAGATTGGTGAAGGAAAGAAACGTGGTCCTCACTGCAGCTCAACAGCTGAAAATAACTACTGTTATTTTGCTGTTAACAAATTTCTAAGAATATCCTGACATCAAGTACTATAGTTACCTATAGCTTCCACATAATGAGATTCTTTTACCTTGAGATTCCCCCTGCCCCCATAAATTAGAGCTACACATACATGTAGTCACTGGATTTTTCATCTGGACTTTCCCAGGTATTGTTAAACTCCACATGTCTCAAACCAAGCTTACTTTCTTTCATATCAACCTACTCTTAAATTTGCTCATGCTTTTATCCTTCTCTCTCAGTCAATGTACGAATCCCTTTCCTATTCACTTGCATGTGCTTCCTAGGAGACAAGCCTTGATTCCTCATTCTCCTTTACCCACCCCATCCATCAGCCACTGAGACCTGCCTTTCTTTCCTTCTTAGCCTCTTTCAAATCAGTAGTGTCCACCTCATCTCTAGAGCCTTTCTTTCCTGACCAAGATTTCTATGACACCATCTCTAATGGTGGTCCTCTTGTCTCCAGTCTCACACTGCTTCCACACACCTTAGTCACTATTTCCAGAGTGACCCAAATCTAATCATGTCTCTCTCCTTTACAGAGCCCTCCTTGGTCCTTCTATGTGTTTACTGGAAAGGCTTTCCTTGTCAGCACAGATTGTCACAGTACTTTACTAGCAGGCTCCTCACCCCCCACTCCTCTAATTTCTGTCCCTCAATATACACCTTTTGTGCCAATCATGTCAATTTAAACTCCTGATTCCTGAAATCAGCATCCTTCTTTTTATTCCCCACCTCCATATTGTCTCCCTTTGTTCTTCTAGAAGACTTCTACCCAACCCCAATGACTTTAGTTCATATCTTTTTTACCAAAAGAAAGTGCCTTATAATCTTGTTTCTCAGCACAAATCCCTTTCACCTTTGGGCTTCCACAGCAACTTGAACTTCACCTAATTTCCTAATTTTTTTTTTTATCTCCTGTACCAAACCATGAGCTCACGGGAACACAGTACTGTGTCTTATTCTACACACTCTCTTTTTACTGCTTCGTTAAACCTTTCACGTCCTCTGTCTCATTGGTTACAGAGGATCATCAGGTTTACCTAAGGTTCTGCGGTTGTGCAGTTAGTAAAGGGAAGGTCCAGAGGTTCAAGCCCGGGGTCCCCACTGCTATGTATTTTGGCTAACCCACCTCTTCAGTGTGTGCAGCAGCAGTGAGAGCATGGAGACAAGAGGTGATTAGAGGACATCTAACTGGAAAAGAGGTCTAGCTGACTTGCCTTCAAGCTGTATTCGCAAAGAAAAGGCAGAGATTATGTTTGGATTGTGTTCCACATCATTCAAAATGGTAGTGTTTTCTGAAGCTATTTTTATTTCATACATTGTATAAGATTAAGAAAATCTAAGTGGTCTATATTGAAAACTACTACCATCATTGGGCTTATTTTATTTATTTATTTTTTTGGAAGAGGATTTTAGCTACTGGATTAGATTATGGGGGAGGGTTTCAGCCTCTCAGGGTGAGGCTGTTATCACCCTGAATGCATTGCCAGACATAGATTTTAAGCCCAGCCCGAACCTCATAAATGTAGCCCCGGGAGAAGTGTGTTTTACCAGGTGCGTGCATAGGGTGCTGGCTTCATATTGATCGTGGGTGGGTATAATGTGTGTCCACATGAACATTTTTGCATTTGAGGGATAAAGCTGTTGCTGGGTTTATCTACTCTGTTGATCAATAGCACCTGAATAAGAACCCATGCATGGCAAATTCCTTTTGGAATTTAAAACTAAAATATTTTTTCTTCTAAAGATGTGTTTCCTTTTATCACAGCAAGAGTTATGGAAGCCAGTAGTTCCCAAACCCCGGCTATGAATCGGAATTACCTGAGGACATTAATAAATCTACTGATTCCTTGATCTTGTACCCGAGAATTCTGATTGAGAGACCTGCACAGCGGCTGGGGAATCTGTTCATTGCTGATCAGCGTGATCCCCTAGTTCTCTGTGGGGTACTGATGAAGCCCCGGTTCTCAGCATTAGGACATATCTAGCCATCTCAGCTTGAGGTGAGGTTGTTCCCATGGCTGTCAGCGCTGGGCTGAGGAAGCATCCTCCTGGTCCCTGGCTGTAAAAGAGTCCGGCTTGGTGCACAAGACAATGTGTGCCTCAGAACCGGCTTCTTTTCCCCTTTGGCCCCTCGGTCCTGGTGAAAGGGGAGCCCCAGAACTGAAAAAACTCAGCGCCCACCAGTCCTCCACCCTCTTGAATCTCTTTGTGTCCCCAGGCATGGAAATGGGGGATCTAGCGCCATAGGGAAGGGCATTATTTCAGCTTCCCCGCTGGCATTTATGGGTCAGCACAGCACTGATGAGGAAGTCGAAGTTCTTCAAAGTGGACTTGCCCAAGGTCACCAAGTGGCAGAACCTCAATAAGAATCCAAGTCACTTAACTTTTAGAGCAGTACTCACCCTACTGCAGCCCGCTGCTGCTTAGGGCACTGGAAAGCTATAAGAAGGGACTCAAAATAAGGGATTAGAGTGATTGCTGCATATTAAAAATCAGCCCTTTGTCTGTCTTTGAACAGATCCACTGTTATGTTCCTAGTATTGGGACGGAAACTTCCCAGGAGACGGACAGGAGGAAAATGAGAAGGAGTCGAGGAAGCCCTATATTGGGGACAATTTCTTTTCTTTTTAAATTTCAAGTTGATATGAACCTGCTTATTTCTCCTCCGCACCCTCACTGACTACCAAATGCAACTGATTTACGTTACTTTCTCTAACTGGCATTCTAATGGGTCCACAAGAGGAATATAAAATATTTAATAAAATAAAATGTGACAAATGAACTCTTTGAGTGAAACAAGCCATATTAGTAAGATCTGCAGATGCAGCAGAAGGAGGAAGGAGTTTCAGAGAGCTGGAAGGAAGCCCAGGTGAAATTTGATGGGTTTTGAAATAAAAGAAAAAAAATGTTTTTTAAATTTTAAATTGGAGGGATGTGACCATATTATACATAATGGGATGTATACATGTATACATTTCATCTTCCTTCATTCACCATTCTTTTGTCGCTTCTCACTTGCTGCAGTTGGAGCAGGGAACCCTATTATGTAAATAAGGGAATGAGACAGATGGTGCCACAAAGCAATGAATTCATCTGGGGGGAGGGCTTTAATTATGGATGGGTGGGCCCGGCTGTGTTTTGGGTTCAGCAAACGTCCCAAACGTTATGGGATTGGCAGAGCCCCAGATGCAGTTTTCCAGGCACAGTTTAAAATCCTGTCATAGTTGCAGGGGAATGGAAGTCAGGATGTGTTTTTTGTTCTTTATGAAATTCCTCAAGTTGCTGGCCCTGCGTTTTAGCCTCTGAAACTGGGTAGGAATGTGGGCTCTGTTTCCAGGAACTGTTCTGCAGAGTTCTTAGGGCTAAGGTACTTCGTAGTACTACTGAGCTTTTGAATGATCTTATCGATGGATTATTATGAAACTGGAAATCCACAATAGCATAAGAGAAAAACTAAAAATTATTTTCATAATCCCAGATATGATTGCTATTAATTTCTTGGATTTTTAGTATTTTAATACTGTTGAACTCTTACTATCCTTGCAATTTCATACCTTGTTTTGTCACTTAGTACCATGTCATAATCATTTCTCTGTATCACTGTTCATAATTTTCAGGAATATATAATAGTTCATTGACTTTATGAGGTAGTCACTTGAAAAAAATAAACAAATATATTTTATTTCACCCAGAGTCATGTATACTAAATCCTTAGACAACCTAGGTTGCTTATATTGTTGGTCAGATAAAATTTGTTTGATAGAAGCAGATAAATAGAATAATAAGGAATGTCAGGTGAGTACGAGACTTATCAGGATGATCACTTAGTAAGTTATAAAATGTCTAATCACTGAGTTGTACACCTGAAACTAATATAATATTGTATGTTAACTGTAATTGAAAAATAAAAAATGATCAAAATATTTTTTTAAAGAAAGGAGAAGAAACATGTACAGAGATTTTTGGTGTGGCTATTTAAGGTCAATGTCAATGCTAAATTGATTAAAGTCATGTGGCAAGTTCACAGTCAAAGGCAGCTCAAAAAGAGATCCAAGACAGGATGAGCTGAGAACATAGGACACACAGAGGATTTAGAGCTTTGGATATCATTACATAAAAAGCAAAATGCAAGTTAGGGGAAAAGTTAGGGGAACGAAGTAAACCATTAGCATCCGTGAATTCACCTCTTCACCAGAGACCTTGCAGGGCAGGGATGTGGGGTGATTTATCCTTTTGCTGCAATAGCACTTTAAATCACGTGGTTTCGCTAAGCTTGTGTTCTGACTGAGTCACTCAGTCTATGAACTTAGCCAACCACCCGCTTTTGTGTTTTAATCGGTTTTGTGGTTTCACACTCCTTTAGGAGAAATTAGCAATTTTTACAATGTGATAAATTGTATTTCTCTGTGAGAAAACTCTACAAAAGAAGAACATCAACTATAAGAGCTGGTGCTGAAAGGGAATAGAAAACAAGAAACCTAAGGAAGTGACCGTCCCTTGCCGGAGAGCTGCCCCCTGGGCTTCATTAAGGAACTGGCACACACTTGCTCTGTGACAAAGCAAGTCCACCATCCGCTCTGCACAGCATTAAGAAAAAAGGTATTTGTGATTCTACTTCAGGTGGCACTCTTTGCTGCCAATACTGCTCGTTAAGTAAATTATCAAAGCAAAACTTAAAAGGTTTCAGTTTTTCATTATTTCTTTTTCTGGGAGAAATGATATAAGGGTGATATTTGTGAATGTGCTGATCCATTAAGACCTTGGGTGTATCGAGGATTTATTTTAATGACATCTCTTTGAGTAAGAAGTGGCAGTGAGTCCATTTCAGCTCTGACAAGTTCTGAGTTCAGAGAAATGAGGTAAGACGAGAATAACCCATTGAAGACAGAGCCATGAATTCACAATGCAAAATGTGATCGACCTGGACCGAAGATAATTCATATCTCAAGGGACTGAGGGGAAGCTGACTGCATCTGAATTTGCTTTGATCTCGGATTGGAGATCCACAAAGAGACTGGGTCTAAAGGAAGTCATGCTGAGGTCTATGTAAAAAGCAATGAAAAGTGGAAACTATGGCCCACAGAATTAATCTACAAAGCCCTGAATGGTCACAGACAAAATAGTGGAGGAGACAAAGTTGGTTTCTAAAATCTCCCACAGAGATGGAGTCCAGTTAGACCAGAGCTGAAATCCTGTCTGGCCGTTAGAACATACATTATTTTATTACCTTGTTCGCTTCACCTCTCTGATCCTGTTTCCTCACATGCAAATTAGGGGCCATATAATTGACCTTGTAAATACATCTCATTTCTCTGTGAAGCCAGTGCTTCACATTTTCTATCCATGAGCCCCCCAATATCTGTTGTGAAGGTGCCTGCTCCCCTAAAAGGACTGGAAAATTAATCTAACACATCTTGAAGCTCACACTGGCTTTTGTTTTTACACCTAACGTGTTTCCAGGACCGTACTTATCTGTCCCCAGCACTCTCTTCAGCCTGGCCCACCACCCTGTCTCTTACCCTGTGAACTTCAACCTCACTGGCCTTCGTTCCATTTCTCAAATGTGTCCTAATCCCCACCTGCTTTGGGGCCTTGGTTCATGCTGTTCCCTCTGCCCATATCCCTGTCACCCCCACATTTTCTGCCTTTCACCTTGTCATCTGTCACATTATCCTTCCCTTGCCTTGATACTAGGCTTGTTAAGAGCTATGCTGCTTGCCTTCATTGCACTTATCCCAGTATTTGTGACTAACTCACTGTAAGGCCAGTAGTCACGGCCATTGTGGCCATTCACATGCAGGTTCTCATTAGATTTGGGCAGATGGTATAGAAACAGTGGAGCCAAAGAATGGTGGGCCATTCCTTTATTCAAGTCTTGTACGGGCTGATGAGCAAACACACAGGGAAATACACTTCCCTCTTCATTCATTCAGAGCTCACAAAGCCACTGACACCTTATCCAGTTCCACAACCAGGAGAATCTTCTCTGGTTCCTCCTATAATCAAAGGCCTCACCAGTCTCAGCAGAACTCACAAAAGTCCCTCACCTCTGGTTCCCCATCTACACACCTTCTCTCTTCTCTGCAGGAACTTTCTGGTGTGAAAACCCCTCCTCCAGGAAACATTAGCAAGACAATGGCCCTTCCCAAGAAGGAAGGTAATTTGTAATTTCATAGATCACATACCTGGCACTGCCCAGTGCCATTTTTTAACACTAAAAGTGAGCAAACTCAAAAAATACAAATTTTACAAACTCATTTGTCCAGCACTTACCTACCTCCTTCACTGGGTTCTAAATTTCTTGAGGGTGGGAGCCACTTTGATATCTGCCCATCACTGGGACACCAACACACAGAACACAATGCACAGTAAATATTTGTTGGGTAAATAAATCAATGAATCTTAAACATCCATGCTAATTTTAAAAAAAATTTAGATTTTATTTATTCATTTTTATAGAGAGAGGAGAGAGAGAGAAAGAGAGAGAGGGGAGAAGGGGGAAGAGCAGGAAGTATCAACTCCCATATGTGCCTTGACCAGGCAAGCCCAGGGTTTTGAACTGGCGACCTCAGTGTTCCAGGTCTACGCTTTATCCACTGTGCCACCACAGGTCAGGCTCCATGCTAATTTTTATTTTCTCCTATAATATGCATCTTGTCATAGTAGCTTGAGATGAAACATACTGGCCTAAAAGAAGAGCCATTGAATCAAGTGGCCCCTGCCGGAAGTTGTGTCACACTGTCTTCCCTGACACCGATTCACTGCTGCAATTGTCAGAGTGTGTGTCCTTCCCCCAATCTGATCACACGGCAGCAACTGAAACAGTCACAGCTAAAATCCTCTTCATTATTCTCTTGCTTTCTTCTCCCACAGGATACACAAATATCTAATCAATACCTACTACCAAGATGACTGAGAAAGAGAGGGTATTCTAGGAGACTTCTCTGGGGAAGCCATTGCCATAGTTGGATAGCAGGCCTTCCTTTATCTGTTTCTCGAGGGAGGCTAGGATCTTAGAGCAGATTCACTTCAACAGTAAGCACAAGGGGAAGGTTCCTACTGAGAAGCTCCTCAAGTAGAGCTGACAAACCAGCGCTTCCCCTTAGGTCTCAATTCCATAACTTACGGTGTAGATGGCACATGAGGCTTTTGTAAAGGAATGACCTCAGTTGACTTACAGCTCTTTCTCTCTGTATATAAAAGTCAGAAAGCTTACGTCCCTGGAAAATTATACAGATCATTTTTCCAGGATGACCCTTGTTCCATTTTGTGCCCTCTGTCTGCCTCCACTTTCATTTTGTGGAAGGCAATCTTTGCCTCCCACCACGTTTCTTAAAATGAGGAATTCTCCAAATAAAGATGAGGGCTCAGATAGGAAGTGAACAAAATAATAGACGAATGTCTACTGAAGCGCTTCCACTTTCCCAATTACACTTTCAAACCTATTTTAGGAGAACCATTCTTTCAGGAAAAAAGCTTCTCAAGCCATTAAAATACATGTGTTGTGTTAGAGGAGAAATTACAGAATCTGAATCGAACTACCTGGACTCAGATTGACATACCAGCTGGTTTTATTCAGACTTCCAATGCCTGCATTTCATCATCTCTAGAATGATTATGGTGGGACCCATTTTATAGGGTGGTGTACAGCAACAGATTTGAACTAGACTAATGCTTAAATCCCTTGTTCCTCAAAAGCCTTCAAGAGATAACGATCCAGGAAAACTCGAGATTCAAGTCCAAATCTGACCATTCAAAAACAAATAAAAACAAAAGTAAAATTTTCTGGTGAAAAACATTGGCAATTCCTAGGAATAAAAAGCAGGTTAAACCCCTTTCTCGTCTATTTATCTAAATTTATTATGTATAGCTTAGTTCAGTCCCTTCCGAAGACCTACTTCTGAGTAAGGAAGGTTAACAGTTTTGTTTTTATATAATGCTGTAGAAAACATCTGTGTGTTTGATGATTTTCTTTTTTTATATATGAATATTTTTCCTAGTTTCTTATAGGAATATGGTATCTTAATTTTTTTAAATTTCTTTTTATTTATTCATTTTAGAGAGGAAACACAGAGTGAGAGAGAGAGAGAGAAAGAGAGAAAGGAGGGAGGAGCTGGAAGCATCAACTCCCATATGTGCCTTGACCAGACCAGAGCAGGGTTTTGAACTGGCGACCTCAGTGTTCCCAGGTCGACGCTTTATCCACTGCGCCACCACAGGTCAGGCCCGGTATCTTAATTTTTTAAGTTGTATATCTTTTGGGTTGAATAATATGCAATTATTAAAATGATCTTTATAAAGACATAGCAAAATGAAATGGATCTTTTAATGATTCATTCAAGAAACATTTGAGATCCCATTCCATGTCAGGCCCTGTGCTAGATTCTGTGGATACAGGCATGCAATGTAGCCCCTGATAGAAGCAGTTCAAGTAAAAGGGAAGAGATAGCCAAGTAAATAGATGTGCAGCCAAGGAGAGTGATAGCTGAGAGCTTTTCAAGGACACTGTGTGGTTTGCCTGGGCAATGGGCAAAGGAAGTCAGCTTGCAAGAAAACATGGAGAATGGGAGGGCAACATTGTGTTTGGGAAAATGTAAGTGGTTAGGCAACAGGGAGAAAGATGAGGATAAAGGGTTGAGCAGACAAAACCATAAAGGTGAAGATCCATGCATTGAAAGATTTTAACTAAGGAAACAATACAGACTGATTTGCAGTTTTGAAAGCTTTGTCTAACAACAGTTTGGAGGAAGAAGTGGAAAGGGGAGATAGTGGACCTATGGGATCCTTAAGGTAATGGATGCAATTCTGGAAGGAAGAGCAAAGGTATCAGGTGGCATGTACGATGTGTAAATGTGTTTTCTTCTCTTACCAATGCAAAAAAATAGCCCATTTTTAATAACCTTAGTCTTCAGTTACATTATGTTTTTTAATTTTAATTCTTTTTTTTTAGTTGGAGAGAAAGACAGACAGGAAAGGAGAGAGATAAGAGGCATTAACTCATAGTTGCAGCACTTTACTTGTTCATTGATTGCTTTCTCATATATGCCTTGACCAGGGGCCTATAGATGAGCCAGTGACCCCTTGCTCAAGCCAGTGACTTGGGCTCAAACCAGCAGCCATGGGGGTCATGTCTATGATCCTATGCTCAAGCCAGCAACCCTGTGGTCAAGCTGGTAAGCCCACATTCAAGCCAATACCTAGGAATTTCAAACCTGGGTCCTCAGCATCCTAGGCCATTGCTCTATTCACTGCACCATTACCTGGTCAGGCCAGTTACACTATTGTTCTTATATCTACTCTGCAAAGGAAAGGGGGGGCAGTTATTTAAAGATTTTTTTTTTTAGAATTCAGCACTCTATCAATTGCTTTCATGCATTAATAACATTGTGAAATAGTTATTTTTTGTAACCATTTTCAGCTGAAAAATCCCTGAATCACAATTGTGATACACTTCCTTCTGCACAAAGATTTTCTGAAAGTGGAAACTGCATTGACTTCAGAACTTTGGAATGTCATTAGAACAGCAATAATTCCACTTAATTATTCTTATTATTTGTATTCTCTGCCCTACATCCCTCAATCTATTCATTATTACATACGGACTTCTCCTCTGTTTAGGGGCATATGGTAGAATATTTATGGGCATATGGTAGAATAGGTAGAATGTTTAGGGGCATATGGTAGAATTGCACTTCCTACCTCCTTTCGCTTGGGCAGGACTATGTGACTAGTTCTGGCCAATGAGTTTGAGTGGAAATGATGCATGTCACTTCAGAATGAATTGTTTAATTGCCACTATGAGACACTCCCAAGCTTTCTCTTCCCTCAGCCATGATATTCTGTTAGTTTGGATCCTGGACTATGGATGACAATGATTCTAGAGCAAAGTTCTGTGCTTATCCACAGTAGACATGTTGTACGAGTGTTATTTTAATCTACAGTTTCTCAGTCTTGGTGATAGTGATATTGGGGCTGAGTAATATTTTTTGTGGGTAGACGTGGGGGGGGCTCTTTGGTGCATGAAGAATACTGAGCAATAACCTTGACCTCTACTCACTAGATATCAATAGCACACCTCCCCCAATTATAACAGCTAAAACTGTGTCCAGACATTATCTCGTGTCCCCTAAGAGCAGGGGTCCCCAAACTTTTTACACAGGGGGCCAGTTCACTGTCCCTCAGACTGTTGGAGGGCCGGACTATAAAAATAACTATGAACAAATCCCTATGCGCACTGCATATATCTTATTTTAAAGTAAAAAAACAAAACAGGAACAAATACAATATTTAAAATAAAGAACAAGTAAATTTAAATCAACAAACTGACCAGTATTTCAGTGGGAACTATGGGTGCATATGCATCCTGTGCTCCTCTCACTGACCACCAATGAAAGAGGTGCCCCTTCCGGAAGTGCGGCAGGGCGGATAAATGGCCTCAGGGGGCCGCATGCAGCCCACCGCAGTAGTTTGGGAACTCCTGCCTAAGAGGAAAGGTAGCTCCTGGTTGAGAACTACGTTGCAAGCGACTGAGACTTGTTCATGACTGTAGGGTAACCTAGCTAAGACTAGCACAGATTTTGGTTCCTTGTTTTCATTATTTACTCCTTTTCTTGTAAGGTTAATTCTCAATATATACTTTTGATGTGAAACATTATTTTATGTCCTAAATATTTTTTACCTCTTTTATGTATTTAAAGTATGGTGACCAGATTTTAAAATTGGTAAAGCAGGACACCATTGACGGGGGGGTTCTTGATTAAAAATTTGGTCTATATGGAGAAAAAAAAATTTCATAGAATGCAAAAATAGTATTGTAATATATTTTTTAAAATCGGGACTTTTTTAAAATGCCACGGGACGCGGGACAAATTGTTAAATATCGGGACTGTCCCGTCGAAAGTGGGACGTCTGGTCAAAGCTATAATAGATTTATCAGGGTGATCACTTCATAAGGTGTTAAGTGTCTAATCACTATGTTGTACACCTGAAACTAATACAATATTATATGTAACCTGTAATTGAAAAATAAATTTTAAGAAAGCTATCATTTTTAAAAACATATTATTATTTTAAAAGCTATTAAAATTGTTCATTATGGGCCCCACTCACCTTAGTCAAAATGATTTCTAATAATATATGTGTCCCTTGGCATCAGTTGTCATTAAAACAGGTAGAAAATTTTTTTATTGTACCTGTTTTATTTATTTATAATTCCCAGGTTACTACCATAAACTGGTTCACTTTGGTTTAATTGAAGATATACTTAAGTTAAACAAAACACTTAGAAGAAAGGCTCTTGTTCTCAATGAGTTTACAAACCAGTTGAGAAGGTAATATGCATTCCTAAGGAAATAAAAATCATTAAACATTTGGTGAATTCTTCTACCATATGTACAAAGTGATTATTATGGTGCCTGGCACATAATAGGTACTCAATAAATATTAATAACTATGAATATAAGCATCATTATTTTTATACCACTTCTAAAATTCCCCGTGTCCTGTACTTCACACTAAATTCTTCAAAAGCAAGGACCATATCTTAGTCAACATTTAATCCCCAATGTTGGACACATTTGTGTAAGGACGACACAAAAAAATATACTGAATGAATGAACATCAGTTAAACTCAAAATGGAAGTATACAGCACATTCTACTTGGATTTATAGAGAAAACATCAGACTAAAGAATTTCAGAGATATTTCATAATGTTACTTTTTTTAAGTCAAGGGTGAATAATTTAGGGGAATAAACTCTTTATATTTAGAAAATAACAGTCCCATGGTGGATTATTCTGTCTGTTTCTTCTTTGGGAATGAGTAACACAGGTAACATGATGTGAGGTAAGCAACAGTTTGGGTTCTGAAGACCTGCATCAGAGTCTTAGTCTTTTCTACAACATACATTCTGTTCAGGAAAACATAATCTTGCAGACCCTTGGTTCCTCCATCCATAGTATTGAAAATTATTAATAATATTGGTTTTGCATAAATGATGTAGTGCTAATAAAGTTCTCTGTTACATATATAAAACATTTAATAAAAACCCATTTACATAAAAAGTGTTGTTACCAGTTTACATCTACTAATGAGAAGAATCCCCTAGAAACTAGGCAGATGGTTTTCTGAGCATCTGGAAATAAGTCTGCAGAAACTTATGGAAATGACTGATACTTCATACATGGGCAACGAAACTAAGAGTGAGGTAACAAAATAAAAGACTAGATGCACCACCGGCTTAGATGCCACAGGAAACCCCAGTCCACTTCCTGGTAGTGGGTTAGTTAGAGACAACAGGAATGTGGTTAATTCTGGGTCTATCGCCAGCCTCCCATCATCAAGAGTTGTGGAAGTTGTAGGGCTCTGGTGGATGGTTGTCTCCCTCCCTGCCTGAGACCATCTGAACTATTTGTGTGTGTTCTGTGCCATTTTCTCACATTATTTAAGGGAAAAATAGTTTATTAGAAAGGAAGAAAGATACTAGTGAGAAAATGAGGAATGAGAAGTGACTGACAAAAAGACACTTGATCCGAGAGGGAGAAAAAATGAGATGGAATCATAATCCCTGTAGCTATTCAACATATAAGAGCTTTTTCACACTAAAAGCAAGTCTTTTACCAAAGTGTTACTTAATACTCCACAGAAAATGAGAGGGATTCATAAGTATGCGTAAGATCAAGAGAATTTCAAGAAACGGGGCAGATTTGGGAGGTTTAGTGACATCCTGTGGCTTCTTTGAACCTGATGTGGCCAATCCCGATCTAGACTGTGGTTAAACCCTGCCTGGAATGCTCCTCACACCCGCTGACCACCTTTCCCTCCAGCTCCCCTGTGTGATCAGATGAAGAGAGCCTCAATTTTCACCTCTAAATATCTGACAGCCTCACACTATAGATGGAAGACACTGGTTCTGATGGCTCCAGAGGAGGGACTGTGGGCCAAGTGGAGGTAGCTTTTATTGCAGTATAAAGGCCTTTTTGAATATGAAGGTATCCTAAAACTCCAAAGGCTAGAAGTACTTGAACAGAAAGTAGATAAATATTTACGGGCTGTGGTCAGAAACTGGCATATAAATCCTTTCCAATTCAACATTCCTATCACTTTAGTCCTGTCTTCCACCCAGCGGAGGCATTTCCTCAATAGCATCGTTGGAAAATGAAGCCCTCGAGCCAATTTCTTTTCTTTTCTTTCTTTCCTTTTTTTTTTTTGAGTACTTCTGTAAGCATGTATGTTACTTATTGCAGTGTGATCTTCTAAAAGTGGCAATTCGTTGATTTATAGAACAAATTTCCTGGAAAGGGTTGAAGGGGTGATTTTCCAGAGTGCAGGCGGAAGAAACTCATTTAACCCAAAGCAAAGATTCATAGGAAGACTATCCTTTAGTCTGAGAGCTGACTGAGAAAACTTTCAGTTCCACCACTTCATGTTTCTGTTTTATGTTTTATTGAAGACACATAAATTATTTTCTATTAAAGATGTTAATCAACATTTATTTAGCAGTATATAATTTGAAAAGGCTTTTCTCATTGAAAAAATTTTCATTTTGACTTTAGGAGAATTGCATTAGTGTCCCATTTCCCTGGGAGGACACTTTGAAAAAGAATAGGTACTGAAACAATTTGCATCTCTGTGCTGGGACTGTGCTGACGAAGGTCCATGCCTTACTGCTAAGTCTCGTAACATCTGTGTCAAGTGGTTCTCATTCCCATTTTATTTCCAGGAAGCAGGGACAGAGAATAGTCATCGAGACCAAGAGGTGAGGCAGGAGGTTTTAATAAATTGAGCCACCACATACAGAACAAAGGCTCAAATATTCCGATCAAAGAGTATAAGAAACGAGACTCGGAGTTTGTTTACCACTCAAGAAACGTGAATGTGACACTCCTTTGTCTTAAGGAGCTCATGGTCCAGGAGGCTCTGAGCCATTTGTCTGCCTTTGGGCTTGAGAGGCTACTCAGCAACCAACTTGAACTTCATCTAATGTAATGACCACAGTAAGCTCACCAGAAAGGTATGGAGAGATTAAAGACTTGCCAAAACCACACAGTTACTGTGAGGCAAAGCTTAAATATGTAACACACAAAGCTTCATATGTACTTTTTCAGAATCTGTAAAATTAACTGGAACTTCAGCTTCATAAATTTTATTACTCTCATTCCTAATAGATTCTCTCTTTGCCTACAAAGGTTTTCCCACCTTTTCTGATGCCACTCAGAATCCCAAATTTTTGACAGATACACTAATTTCTACTTAAATATTTTTAATTCTCTGGCCAGTGTCCACAGTCCATCTCAGAATGTTTTCCTCTTCACTCAGCCTGGATTCCTGTCTGTTTCCCTCTTTGTAGAAGAAAAGCCAAACACAACTTCATTCCAAGGTGAACGTTCCCACTGAATTTGTTGCAGACTAGTATATGGAGGACACTAGAACTAGCACAACTGACTTACCATCCAGGCTGTACTTGAGGATGATGCTTAGTCACTTTCTTAGGCAGGGCATTTTTCATTTTGTCTTTGTTTTTCCTTTTTAAAGATAATTTACTACATCTATTTTAATCATTATAACAACCCTTGAGGTAGATACTATTTTTACCTTCATTAAAACAATGATGAAACTGAAACTCGGTAAGAAATTAAGACAGATAGCCAGTGGCACAGACAAAATAAGTAATAGAGTCAAGATTTAGCCCCAAACCTCTCAGAACCTAGAGACCATGTCCTAAAGCATAAAATAAACTTGGAGCAATCTAGCAGTAGAGTTGACTCTTGAACCACACAGAGGTTAGATGCCAACTCCTACATAGTAGAAAACCCACATATAACTTTTGACTTACCTAAAACGTAACTGTTAATAGCCTATGATTGCCCAGAAGACTTACTGATAACATTAAAAGTCAATTAACATATAGTTTCTATGCTTTATGTATTATATTTTATACTCTGTTTTTAACAGAAAGTAAGCTAGAGAAAGAGAAAATGCATTTACAATATTTAGTGAAAAAAAAAAATCTCCATTTAAGTAGACTTGTGCGCTTCAAACCCATGTCGTTCATGAGTCAACTGTACTTCTTTCTTTCTTTGTTTTTCAATCAAGCGAGAGGCAGGGAGTCAGAGAGAACAGACTCTTGCATGTGCCCCAACCGGGTTCCATGCGGCAAACCCTCTACCAGGTGATGCTCTGCCCATCAGGGTTCACTGCTCTGTTGCTCAGCAACCAAGCTATATTAGCACCTAAGATGAGGCCATGGAGCCATTCTCGGCACCGAGGGCCAACTTGCTCAAAACTATTTGAGCCATGGCAGGAGGGAAGAAGGGGTGGGAGCGGAGGGGAAGGGGTAGAGAAGCAGATGGTTACTTCTGCTGTGTGACCTGACCGGGAATTGAACCCAGGACTTCCACACACACTGGGCAGATGCTCTATCACTGAACCAACCTGCCAGAGCTATTTTTTCTTTTCAAATAAAACAAATAAAATTATATGAGGAGCCCAAATATATAAAGAGCAATGTTTACAGTAAATTTTTTAGTTTCAATGCATATTTATTTATGTATATTTACATATACACATACATTTATGTAATGTATTATTATTTATTATAAAGGCAGCTGAAAGATTTTTAAATTGTGTGCTCATCAGTATAATTTTGAAATCAGGGGTTGTGAGTTATAATTGGGGTCAAGATCTAATTATTCTAGGATTTGCTTTAGTTTCATAGAACAAAAAATACTGATTCACGTAGAGAAGATTTCCTTTTTTTGCAAAAGATAACAGCTCTTCAATGAATAAGCTTATCCTTCCATTAACAATTAGAGAAGATTGAAAGAGAAGCAATAAGATTTTTTGTTTCAAGATGGAATCACTACAATGATCTTATAGTTGCTCCCTTTCCTTACTTGGCAAGTGTTTCATTTGGGGACTGTTAATAAACTGACTTCTATCTGGCTGGTTGAATGAAATGTCATTGGCAGGAAGTACTTTTCAAATATATCTGAAAACAATATAAGGTTTCTAGGTTATGCCATTTTTTAGAAATCTCTGATGTCTTCGCACACCTCCGACTGTCATTTCTCAAGGCTGTAAAAATCTGCTTTGTTTTCCATTCAGTAGAAATTTGAAGTTTCAGTTTCCTTGTTGGCAATTGATTTGCAATTACAAGCATGAAAATATCCAAATTCTGCAAAGCTGCTGTGTTTTTGTTAGCTACTTAATAGATGGAATTCCTGCACTGACAACTATGACTTTATTTTTCCCTTAACATCTTTGAAATATTTGTACAAGCACCTTGCCTTCAGTTCATCATATAACCTCCCTGTACAAAAGGCTGTCTGGAACGCACGGCTAGTGTAATTACCAGCAACTCTGGAGAATTGCAGTTCTAAGGTGGAGTCTTAAAATAATTGATTATTTATATGTCCTGACCCAACCCTGTTTGGAAAGACGTCTGCACATTCCTAAGATGTTGAACACCTTGTGTTTGACTATGCAGTGCTATTAAAGCGTCTTTAGCCTGCTAGAACACATTGTGCTGAGAGGTTTAAAGTGAGCCATTATTACATCTATGCTCCTCCTGGATTATCACTTTCCCATCATCGATGCAGATGTTACTACACTTTGGCCAGTTTAAATTAAAATAGCCTTTTTCTTTTCATCTGTATGAACCCAGCATAGAAAAATAAGAAATATGTTGAAAGCCTCAGTATTACCAGTAAAGTTCATGAAATAGTTTCCCAAACTGGCTACTTTCATTCATACATCATGTATTTTGGATGTGAAAATTTTCACTCCTCTGTGAGTGTATCATCAGAAAATGGAACCAAGTGTGTGTACGTGTGTATTTGTAACAGCTTCATACTCATATTTGAATGGATTGTGAAAAGGTACCGGGTTTTTAAGTTTTCCCTTCATACAATCTGAGTTTGTATCTTGGGAAGAAGTGGGTGCCTGTCACATCACCAACATGCAATTTGCCTTAATTGGATAACATTACCACTGCTCAGTTAGTATTGAAAAAAGCAAGCAGAAAGACTCATTTTGTTGCTTACAGTCTCGCATTCAGCTATGACTAACCTGTCAGGGACCGTAGCAGTATTTTGAAGTAGTTGGTTGTTTAAAACATATGGCAAACTCGGACAATTTTATGGTCATTAACACCTATGATCCTGTTCCTCCTGTGTTCCATCCATCATTATAGTGTCTTGGTTTTAGGTGACTCTGTGAGAGTTGTCAGCGCTTGCCCTCACCCCTTATAGTTTTCTCACTGGGTTGACATTATTGAAGCATCACTGGATGCTAATATGCCGTATCAAGTTTGCCCTTTCAATTCTCCCTCGCTCTCACCGGATACAGTATGTCTTTCTAGTTTACTGTATGTCTTTCTAGTTTTAAAGGTCTTTTTTACATCTCCCGGTAAAAAGAGAACTTGTAAAAATACAAAAAATAAGACAAGGATAATTCAACATTTACAAAAATGTTATCAATAAAATGTCAAACCAGAAGCCTCCTTGATTTAAAATGAGCACTAAAGCTATCTACAACATATTCTTTTGCCCCATATATTTTGCACTCATTCTTATTGCACTGTTGACTGTTGAATGAGGATGGGAGTGTGTGCCAAGCAGACGCCACAGAGTCGTGCCTTGCATGGGCATCGTGTGTGTGAGCTGAGGAAACATACTTCCTTTTGCTCAGATTTATGAGAATTGACATACTCAGTCTTGGATCTTTTTAAAAATAATTCAAGGCAGTGCTATAAACTTCCTACCCAATGATACATCTGCCATAGGTTCACATACACACACACTAGGAAAAATTTAAGGTCTGTCTCAAAACAAGTTAAAGTGATGAGACAAGTTAAAATTCCAATGACCCACACTGAGTTAAAATTTCAGTCTGTGCATTTTGCTTATAACACTTAAAATACATCTAAGATATTGTTATTAGATTTGAGTATCTGTACAGAATTCCAAGATTTCACAAAATAGAATTTGAAAACCATGGGATCAGATAATATCTAAGTTTCCTTTCAGTCCTAGCCTTCAATGTTTATGGCTATTTTCTGTAATCTTATTACTTTCTCCATTTTTTTCTCCAGTTTCTAATGGTCTCCTTCCTGTCTTTTCTCTTTAGTCCTTTTTTTTTTTTTTTTTTTTACTGCTTTTTTTTTTATCAGAGAAAATACACATTTGAATTGTGGCTAGTGGGAATGAGGAACTTAATGTTGAACTTTAATTTTTATTAATTTACATTCAAATTGCCACATGCAGCTAGTGTCTACCACAGTGGACAGTGAAGATACAGACTATATATGCATCTATAAATTAATAAATGTAAAGCACTCAATAGAAGAATAAATGCAAAAGTTCTGTAAACAAATAAAAAGATACTGAAACTCAGCCTCAACCAAATATCAGGTATCATTTTTCTCTCTTCAGATTGACAGGAAATACAAAGATTGGTGATACATGTTTTCATAAAGGTGCAAGAAAATGAGTTCTTTCATATACTCTTTGTGGCAGAGTAATGATAGTGTCTTTTGGACTCACTCTGGTAGTATCTGTCTTCATTTAATCAATCCATACTTTTTTCTGCAATTCCAATTCTGTGTATTTAGATACTGGCAGAGATGGACAAGAAAGTTTATTGCACAACAATTGTATTATTGAAAAAAGCGGAAACCACTTAAATATGGGATCACATGGGCAATGCGTTACACAACTCCAGCAGGTATTGTTCATCTTGTAGTTTGTATGAATGGTGATCTCTGGGTGATACTCTCTGATACTCAATGTCAGAGTGGTTAAGTTACTTAGGTTACATCTCCTCTACATTGTGGAATATCATGCAGCCAGTAAAAGGAATAACATAGAGACATATGTCCTGCTGGGGGCATGTGCCAGCTAGGCTGTTAGTGAAAAATACCATTTATAGAACTATATGTGTAATAAATTCCCCAGTTATGTTTAACAAAACAACAAAATTAAAACCAATCAAGAAGACCAAAATTATCTGAGAGGAAATTTAATATAAAGTGTAAGAGTACAGGCTCTGAAACCAGACTGCCAAGAACTGAATTGTGTCCCTGATGCTTGCTAGCTGTATGTTCTTAGAAAAGTAACTACGCTTGTGTGTGTATCAATTTCCTCATCTGTAAAATGGGTATAACAACCATGCTTATCTCATACGGCTGCTAAGAGGAGTAAATAAGTTAATATATAAGTAGCCTTTAGAATAGTTCAAGGCACATGATACATGATATTATCATTACTACATACTTGTATATACCCATCTGAATATACACATAAAAGTAGAGAGAAAAAGCCTGAAGAATATACATCAAATTATTAGCATTTTTCTCCTCACAGAAAGTCCTAATAGCGCTCTTCTAGATATTAATCTCTGATTTTATACTTACTTATATATATTTCCCTGAGACTGTTCCTTGCCTTTTAAAACTATTAGTGCCTTTTGTAACACAAATGTTTTTAATTTTAAATAGTCTATTATGTTTCTCTTTTCCTTATTTGTGCCTTGTTTAGAAAAGCTTAGTCCATGACTATAAAAATATGCTTTTAAGTTTATTTTATTTTATTTTTTATTTTTTTTATCAAGTGAGAGGAGGTAGGGAGGCAGAGAGACAGACTCCTGTACGCACCCCGACTGGGATCCACCAGGCAAGCCCACTACAGGGTGATGCTCTGCTCATCTGGGATCACTCTCCATTGCTTGGCAAACAAGCTATTTTAGCACCTAAGGCAAGGCCAAGGAGCCATCCTCGGTGTCCAGGGCCGACTTGCTTGAACCATTAGAGCTGTGGCTGTGGGAGAGGAAGAGAGAAAGGGAGAGAAGAGAGAGACTGAGGGGTGAAGAAGCTGATGGTTTCTTCTCCTGTGTGCCTTGCCTAGGAATTGAACTCAGGACTTTCACATGCCAGGCTGATGCTCTACTGCTGAGCCAACAAGCCAGGGCCTAGTTTATTTCTTAAAACTATCTGAAATTTAGTTTTGTGTTTGGTTTGAAGTAGAAACCCAGCACTATTTTTTAATATAAAAATATAGATGTGTGTTTTTTTAATAAAAGAGAATGTTCCTTTTATATAAATGAGCCTGACCAGGCAGTGGCTCATTGGATAAAGTGTCAGTCTGGGATGCAGAGGACCCAGATTTGAAATCCCGAGGTCACCAGCTTGAGCACAGGGTTGCTGACTTGAGCGTGGGTTCATAGACATGACCCCACGGTCACTGCTTGAGCCCAAAAGTCACTGGCTTGAAGCCCAAGGTTGCTGGCTTGAGACCAAGGTCACTGGTGTAAGCAAAGGGTCACTGGCTTGGCTGGAGACCCCTGGTCAAGGCACATATGAGAAAGCAATCAATTAAACAACTAAGGTGCCGCAATGAAGAATTGATGCTTCTCATCTCTCTTTCTTCCTGTCTGTCCCTCTTTCTCTGTCTTTCACTCTGTCTCTCTCTCTCTCTCTCTCTCACTTAAAAAGAAAAATAAGATGATGATGTTACATTGGATGTTTAATTCTGCATGTTAGCATTTGGCTGTGGCTCTGAAACCAATGCCCCATTTAATTGACACCTTTGTCCTCTAGTTTTACTGGTCCCCTTTGCTCCCTATCATCTCCATCCCACCTGGATTGCCCATATGTTTTATTTATAGGAGAGAGCTACTTCTTGGTCCCATAATCTATAAAAACTGAGAATATCAAAGATGGACCCCTCAAAAAAATGCATGTGTGGTCTTTCTCACATCAACTGTTTTCTCATTTATATTCTTGTGTGGCTCTTTAAGGCATCTAAATTTGTGATCCATTGATCTGCATGTCTATTCTGGTGCCCATTGCTTTCCTTAAATTACCACATTGTCATAGAATATTTTCTATGCTCTGGAATAACTGATGTAAATATGGATTATCTGTTTTTTTAACATTTTTCTCAAGACACTTAAAAATCATGTGCTTGCAGTTCCAGTTGAAGAATAATAACAATGTGCCTTGATAGCTTACTACACATCTCACAATATTCTTGTGAGTAGCTATAGATTAAGAAACTGAATCATAGAGAAGTCAAATAACTTGGTCAACAGGGAGGATGGAGTCAGACTTGAACCCTGACTGATACTCCATAGCACAGCCTACATGTGGCAACTATTCAATTTTTAAGAAAAAAAAGTAAGGCAAAAAAAAAATTTAAGTAAGGAAAAAACATTTTTTATATTTAATAATCACAATTTTTCTAGATCTTTATCAGTTTTCTATATTTTCAAGTTTATTGGTAGAAATTGTTTAAGTATGTTCTCTTATAACATTAGCTAGCTCCTCGGTATCTATATTTGTCTCTTATGTTGTTCATGGGAATCCATACTTTATCCTTTGTAATCTTACTGGCCAAAATTCTTGTCCACTCCATCAATCTTTACAAAGAGGACATTCAAAATTCTTACTAATATGATCTATTTTAGAATATTTTTTATTTCCTCAGTTTTTGAATCTTTGATCATTACCAGATCACGTTTCTTTTGTGTTACTTTGTTTCTTCTTTAAAATTCTTGAGTGAAGATCAGACTCATTTACTTTCATTCTACCTTTCTTCTTATGAAGAGTTTATTGGCTTTGCAAGATCAGATGAGATTGGGCAAGTTCATGGTGGTATGGCCATGCACGTGGTTTTGCATTTCCTTGTGAGTACCATTTTGGCTTACAAGTTTTATCATAAATGACTCTTTTTTTATTTGTTTCTGAACCATTTGTACAACGACTTCTTTAACGATTACTTCTTTAATGTAGCATTATATCAAGGGTCTCTTAAATTTCCAAAGAGATAGATTATGTTTTATAATTATTTGTTTTTGGAGTCTCTGACAGAAAAAAAAAATGCCACTAATTCACCCAACTTTGTATCAGCTCTCTTCTTTTCCGACATTTGAAGTTAAACTGGAAGACAGACTAATTCTAGCCAAAGAAATGCAGACATAAGTGACATGTGATACATCCAGGCTGAGGCAAAGAAAAACTCTGCTTCATTTTAATTCTCTGGTCTTCTTGCCCTCTTGAGTAGTAAAGGTAGAGGTCTTGGTTGGCCTGGTTGAATCACAGCATGAAAGAATTTTTAGTAGCAAGGAGAAATAATGTACAACTTTGGTTGTTTGGGCCACTGAAATTTTGGGGGTTCTACCTCAGCATAGATCTGGCCTAAACTGATGACTACAAAGGATTATTAACACTTCCATCAACAACCTCAGAATCATTCATATTTCCTCCTACAAACACGTTCAGCATTGGGGAAACCCAACAAAAACTTTGTGCTATCAATTTCTGGAAGTGGTTGCACTTGTGCTCTTGGCCCTCCGCATGCAAATAGTGTCCCCCACTCATTTATCCTCTGGCCCTTCCCAAGCCCTTATTCTGGGCAAGATTTTGTGCTGAGCTCTCTGAATAATATCCTCTATGAATAAGAATGTATAGTGGGAGAAGATGACAAGTTTTCCCAGAAGTTTGATGAGAGAATGAATAAGGATAACTCCAAACAGATGCTCTTTCCAGTATCTATAGCCTTTGATTCTGCAAATGGCTGCATCCCCATCTCCCTTAGTTCCCTTATGATCATGGTTCATTATTGCATTTTTCTTATTTTGATCTTTTCCTTAATTATCTTGTGTTTTGTGGATTTCATTTTTAGATAGCCGCTTGACTGTTGCTTCTGGTTTGTGCCGCTTTTGCACACGCTATTGTTTGCAGACACATTTTGGCCGGGACATCATCTGATGAGCCATTTATGAGTTCTGATTGAGTGGGTCACTTGTGGGCTCAATTAACCACTTGCCCTTCATCGGATGGTGCAAGTGGCCAATTGCACCTGCAATTAGCTAATTAAGGGCTCGGTCATTTCCATAGGCAATTTTTGCCTTTATCTAATTATGGGGCTGTGCAAGAACCCTTTCATCATGTGGGCATGTACCAGCCACTGTAGACAGAAAATGATGACTTTTAATGAAGGAAAGATAAAAAGGAAATGTAAAAATGTTTTGTTTTGTTTTTTAATTTCCTTGAATAGCTTCCCCCCCCCAATTTTTTGTATTGTGATAAAATACACATAACATAAAGTTTAGTGTCTTAAATATTTTAAATGTACAGTTCAGTTGTACTAAATACATTTATAATGTACAACCATCACATCACCATCCACCTCCATACCTCTTTTCATCTTGAAAAGCTGAAACTCTATCCTCTTAAAGAACAGCTCCTCATTCCCCTTCCCTCAGCCCTGTCAACTACTCTTCTACTTTCTGTCCCTATGATTTTGATTATCCTAAGTATCTGCCATAAGTGGAATCATATATTATTTGTCTTCTTGTGACTGGCTTAGGGAATTTTATTCTCTACTGCAGTTGTCCAAGAGAGGCAAAAAACACAGATTAAAAGCCTAGAATTAGTTCTGTTCAAATAAAAAAAAAGATCTCTAGGCAGATGTTTTGAAAATATTTTGCCTCGTGGGTGTTTACCTGTCAAAATAAACATATTTAACACCACAAGCTTGGAGCAATTCCTGGAGTGAGTGTGTGTGTATTTGTGTGTGAGTGGTACACATATTGAAAGTTTAGGTACATGAACTCATCCCATAAATCTGCATTTCTACTATTAAATGCTGAAGGAGAAACAGAACCTAGATCAGTCTTTTCCACAGAGAACTCATAGGGGAGATGAGCTCTCTGAACTCAAGAGGAGCTGGGAGGATCTGTCACTTCTATCCTTTTGATAAAAGCTTTACAAATGGCTTCCAGGAAGCAAAATGGGAAGGGTTTTTTTTTGTTTTTTTTTGTTTTTTTTATTTAATGCCAGGACAAAAGAATCACACAACATCTCAGAACCCTCTCTCTAAAACCTGTAATTCAAACTGAAAACTGTTGAGTTCTTCTCTTCTAGAAAGTGACCAAAACACAGGCAACAATTTGAGAAAGCACTTATTGTCCAGATTTTCCATTTTATATAATCTGTTGGAGTGATAGCCACACAGTCAATTTCTATGGCCCATCTGTCAGGACATTGAAATTGCTTTATTATACAGAACCTGCTCTCAGATTCTGTGGATTCAGTAAGGAATATTTACCGAGTGTCATCTGAAATCTCAGAGGTTCCATAAAACACTTAATTAACATACAAACTCCACTTCAGCTAAGCCTATACCCACTTTCTGAATATCAGTTACTGACTTGATTACTCCTGAGGCTTAGGTTGGCATGGGGGAGAATTGCAGAAGCTACTGAAGAGCAACCTAGAAGTAAAGCAAGGTGGGCAGCCTCTGAAAGCTATTTCTCTCCCTGGGTATAAGGGTTGGTGACATAGCGCCTCCAAACAACCACAGAAAAGAATGATCTGTAGAACCACTTTTGTTCGTTTCTTTCCTTTTTTGTTTTGTTTCTGATAAGCAGGAGTGCAGCCTCACATTGTGCATTAACTGTTCATGTCACCTTATCTGACTTGCTTTGCTTGTCTCTCCTGCCTTCAAGCTGTGTCACCTTAGACAAGTTACTTAACCTCTCTGGGCCTTAGTTTCCCTTCTTTTAAAAGGAAGACAAAATGTCCCTCGTGGAGTTACTGTGATGGTGAAAGGAGATCATGTATAATTAGATGCCATTTCTTCCAGCATTGACAGCCTTGGGGAGGGGGCTAGTGACTGGCCCTTAAGGTCAAGGATTATTGCTCATGACACTGCTGAGCATGTAGCACTTACTTGCATAGACTAGGTGCTGGAAACAATAGTTGATTGACTTCATGAATATCAGTGGGCTTACATCAGCAATAGTAATGCTGGTTCTATAGCTTTGACTCTTGTGTGCTCATGACTTCATCTCCATGTAATTACTTTTCAAGTGTTTGTGGCAATTTCCAAGAGGATCCCCTTCCAAGTGTCATATTTGCTGCCCTGCCACCAGCAGGGAATGTGCAGAGTGCTTCTAGCAAAAAGTAAACAACCCTTAAATGTGAATAGGGCCTGGCGCCTTTGAGACACTGGAGAGCAAGAAAGAGAAGAAACCCCTGCCTGCTTTGTGTCACATTCCATTACGGGGCTCCCTTGCAGGACTGTGCGGGCCTTGATGTTTCACAGACACTCATGATGGCAATCCCTTAGTGTTTCTTCTAGCCTCCTTGTCCCGTATAGGCCTCAGAAACGAATCTTGTGAGGGCTTGTGCTTAGAGACAAATTCAACTGTCACCGCACCTGCCTGAGAATGGCAGTGCCTTCCACGGGGCTGGATCCTTCTTCCCTGAGTTCTTCCCTAAGCACATCCCATTCTCCTGTACAGAAAGAAAGGTACCGAGCTGGCCTGCCCTGTACTTGCCAGGCATATCTATGTATCTGGGCATGTCTAAATCCATGCGTAGGCACATGCTGAGTCCTCCACTATAGATATATGTGTACATATATGTAAACTGCTCACAAAATTAGGGAACCAGGGAAAGTGCTGTGGTACTTTCAGCCTTTTGTAGAGTACACTTTCACCAATGAAATAAAAGTTGGTTTTGCATCTCATTTGCATAATTGAACAACTTTCTTTGACTTGCTGTTTGCTTTTCTGATGTTCTTGTTTAATAAAAAGAAATCAAATGTTCTTGTTTTTATCACTTCATATTTATTTTGAAATATCCCTTAATTTTTGTGAGCAGTATATATATATATATGTATGTGTGTATACATGTATGTATATATGAGGCACGGTAGAAACTTTTAAGATGCAGGTCTCTTTCCTTGTCCTAGAAACCATATCATGCATTGGGATCATGGAAACATAATTGTTGGATGACCAGATTGTTTTTCAGATCTTCAAAGACTTCCTTCCTTGCAGATATAGGGGAATTCTCAAACCAAAGTGTTTTGGATCATGATGAAGCAGTCCAATTTTCATGCTTAACTACTCTAATTACTAGTTCTGTGGAGGCCTAGAACAGGCTTAAACTTAGGAGTGTACTGTTTAAAAATATTTCTTTCTGAAGCCACAATTGGTCCTTCCTAGTTGTCCTCTTGTCATTTTCTGTCTCGCAGAAGATGACTTCAGAGAACTTCACAGTGTCACTCAGTTTAGGCTAAGTTTGGCTGAAGGGATACATGACACCCTGGTGGTTTACAACAAAAAAAGCTTTGTTTCCTGCCGACTTTCCACGTCCACGACGGGTTGGCTGTGACCTCACAGTCCCATCCCACCAGGCCCCAGGGTGATGGAGCAGCCCTTCTCTGGGTCCTACCAATGAATTAGACTCATCCTGTCGTTGACTAGGAGCCATCCAGTGGTTTTAAGCAGGAGAATAACACTGGTAAGTTTGTGCTTGATGCAAGGGAGTAAAGAACATGAAGAGAAGAGGAAGAAGCTGGGCGCAGGGGAACCAACTGCAAGACATATGCCCAGTCTCACGACCAGGATACATAATAAGAATATCTACTAAAAGCTGTTTCTAGCATGATGGAGCCACGAGGCTGTGGGCACAGAGGAGGCAACCAGCACCCTGACCTCCAGACAGTCAATTAGAGGGAGAGAAAAGACAGTCCAGATTAGTGACCAGTTGCTGTAGAGACAGGCCAACTCCTGGAATGCACAGTGAATGCAGGGCACAACACAAAAAGCCCAACAAAGACTTCTGACTTGTATCAAATGACCCGCCCCCCAAGAAATACCTTCCAGTTCTTGGAGAGAGATCATTGTTGCCAGCCAGGGGCCCTGCAGCAGAAGTCCAGCATTTTAGCAAAGGGATACTTGTCATCTTGCACCTGTCAGTACTCCAGTAACATCCTGCTAATCTCTCGGTCTCATTTGCTCCAGGGTTTGCTTTCCATCGGTTGGAACAACTGGCAGCTTGGGCCATTGCAATGGAGAGACGTTCTCTTCAAAACACACAGGGGGCTTTAATTTCAGAAAGCGGTCTGGGTCATCTCCTGAGGCTGTATTTTTGGGTTAGCCGGTCATATCTCTGAGGTCACCATTTGTAAGGACATCCGTTGAAACTTTAAGAGTAAGTCTGATTTAGGAGGACGGAGCTGAGGGGATTTAGGTATTTAAATAAACTCTTTGTAATCTCTCTCTCTCCCTCTTTCTCTCTTTCTCTCTGGTTCACTGAGCTAGACTTGTAGCCTTGCATTGATCATTCTTCTCACAGCCCTGGGGAAGAATGAGCAGCTGTGAGTGACAGTCTAAGAAAGGCTGGCCGTGCCTCCCCCAAGGTGCAGCAGGGGCTGGGAAGATGTCGCCTTCATCAGATAGAGCTGGAGGTGAGAGAACCCTCTTGGTTGCCAAACTTTCTCCCCGGAAAGAACAAAAAGGGGGCCTTGAATAGAAGGGGGCTTTGGGGTGGGCAGAGCAGAAAGGGAACCGCAGCTACATAATTTACTGTGGTTCTTCTCCCCATTCCATTCTGGGAGCCAGGCTCCAACCACATCTGTGAGCCTTTCAGCTCAGCTCAGTGCCTCTGGTGAGGAGACTTCTCAGATTTCAGGAGCCCGGCAAGGCTTTGGAATGCTTGCCAGTGAGGAATTTGGACATCAAAAGGTTCAAAGGTGCTTGGAAAAATCCAGTCCTCAAATAGTCAGAAGCAAAATATGTCTCCTCTGTCCTATTTTTATGACTTTGGTAGTGAGGACTGGGGGTACTAAGAATCCAGGGGAGCCTCAACATTTACCTGGCTGACTCTTTCTTCTAGGGAAGTCAGTACTCTGCAGTATTATCTTAATTTGTACAAGCTGGGGAAGGAGAGGAAGTGGTTATTTCATCTGGAGACAAAAAGCAGTTTTAGTGATATTCATAATAGAACTTTGTAAATCTGCAGAGTCAAGGTTCAAAAATGGGTCTCTTCGCACTTGACATATTTTTATTTTGGGTCCAAATAAAGTGTATTTTTAACAGGCAGGACAACGCTTGCCTTCAGTCAGAGATAATTCCAGACTGAGATAATATTCTGAGACATCAAGTTGCATTTTAACTTAAGGTAAATACACCCCTTGTAAAATTTCACCCTTTCTGGCGTTAAAAAATGTCATGTCCAAGGTCGATTAATTGTACTTGCACCTTAAAGCCAATCAGAAGAATGAGCTAACATTAAGGTTCTTTCTCCAAATGAAAATTTATCTTCAATCAGTCGGGTTTTTTTTTTTCTTTGCTGTTTCTTAAAAAAAAGAGGCATGCATTATTCAAAAATAGAAAGAAAAGAGTGGATTATCAGTGGGACATGACAGTGTACCAAGACATTTCAAATAAGTTATTCCTAAACGGAGATGAACCAACTGAAGAAGTTTTCCACAGCATCTGTGACCTTGAAATTTAATCTGAGATTCTGCTTCTGAGCAAAATGGCTGAGCCTCCTGAATGAGCAAGTTTTAGACGAATGCATTCCACTCAGCAGTTATTTTTTGAGGATCTTTTGGGAAGGTTGAGAAGAAAAACAAGACATAGATCCTGGCCTCAAGGGGATGGCAGCCCAGGGGAGCTTTGAGCACAAAGTGGGTGATGGCATATAATTTTCTCAGCTTTTTTATGAGCCTCAATTTTATCACTTAAAAAATTGAAGTGAAAACATCTTTCCTGTCTCACTCACTGACTACTCTGAGAACTGGGGCAATGAGAGAGGGAAAGAGGAAGGAGCGAGAAAAGAGACAGAAAGGGAGAAAATATTTGGGAAGACTTTTGAAAATAATTATAAATTAGTTAGAGGCAATCTATGATCTTTCATAGTTGCAGCCTACTTTAAAAACCTGACAGGGAGTCTTTCTGTGAAGTAGCCAGTATAGCACCCTTATGAGAAGTACTCCTAGGTTATTCCTTTTCTGTGGTTGCCCAGAAACAATAATAATCTTATTTTCTTGGCCCTCACCCTTTTCTCTTCTGCTCTGTCCACTGAGGTCGTGATTCAGATCTGTTGTCACTGATGATGTGTCTATGGTCTGCTCATGCAGCTCTTTGGGTGTGAAGCAGTCTTTATTCTAACTCTCATATTCATCATCTCATTTAATTCTTCACAGAAACCCTGTAAGATTCATTGCTCCATTATATGTGCAAGGGAACTGAGGTTCAGAGAAGTTAAAGGACTGTCCCAAGATCACCAAGCTAAGAAAGAGCAGGGTTGGATTTCAAAGGGTCTGCTCTGGCTTTGATTTTCTGGGTGAGAGGGTGAGTAGATATAAAAGCATGTTCCAGTCCTGGGTTCTTCCGTGATTCCCTGACTTTTCCACTTGCTTTTATTCCTTGACCTTTTAAATAATGCATGTCTGGTACCCCGTTTCTGGCCAGGCTTTCTGTTCACAAATCTGGTATGCTGTGGGTGACCAGAGTCAGGTGACCTCAGCTCACATCACGACTCTATTGCTTACTAAATTGAGCGCTAATCTTCTCATTGGCAATGTCGTGATAAGAACATGGGTTTCTTATACAGTTTGCATAATGCATTTTAGAATACAGTCAGAGTGTTTGGTGTAAAGTAATCGGTGCCCGGATCTCCTGGGATTGGCTCAGAACTAGTTGTGTCCTGGAACTGAAGGTATATTCAGGTGTCATGTGACATGTTTGTCATTACAAAATCCCAATTCCTCCAGGGCTGCTTCTGTAGACAGAAGCTAGAAAATGTAGTAGCTTCAAATAAAATACCCCTGAAAAATACCTTAAAGTGTATCTGGTACAGGGGTTTTCCAAATTGTTTTGATTAATGGATGCCTGTGTTTTTGTTTTTTGGATTTTTTTTTTTAATGAATCTGAAAAGGAATTATATCATGCAAAACTGTCAGCAGAGAGCTTTCCCACCTACAGAGGTACAGGGAGACCTGTAGCCGGCCAGCTCCAATGCTCGTCACAAACCTCCCTCCTCCAAAACCCTGAGGTTTTTCAGAATCAGGTTTGAAAACATGGGATTTCTAATAAGCTTAGCGTATGAGAAAACTGAGGCCCAGGAAGAGTTACTTACCAGAAGGAATTCATCCATTTTAATATAGGAAGGCATTGTCTGCAACAACCTGGTTTGATCTGATATTCAACTGTATAGCAAGGTGATAGAAAAAGGGACACATATTCTTTTCTCTCTGCAGAGGGGTTTAAACATTTTTTCCCTTCCTGTATCTTTCTCGGAGATTATACTATAAAAACAACTCTGTTCACCTTGACTAGAAAGAAGAAAAAGTGGAATATCTGAAGAAGCTTTTGTAATTCATCTCTAAGAAGAAAAACAGCTATTATGTATCAAGAACCTGAAATTCTTTTCATGCCATTTGACCCTCTAATTTTTCTTCCGGAAATTTATATCAAGAAACTAATCTTAAATGTAAATAAATGGTTTATGCACAAATACTCATTATCACATTAATTATATTAGAAGAAAAACTGGAAATAACTGATGCAGTAGACAATAGAATGGGTGAGTAATAGTAGCACTTTAGTTCTGTGGAATATTATAAAGCAATTAAAATTATTTTAAACATAAAATACTTAAGGGTAATATTAACAAAATATGTTCAAGATCTATATACTGAGACCTTTAAAGTATTGCTGAGATTAATTAAATACGATTGCTGAGATTAAAGGAGACATATGCCATCCCAGTATCAGAAGGTTCCATATTATTATTTGATGATGAGGAGAACAATGCAAATTCCTTCAATCAATTGATTTAATGAAATCCCAGTCAAAATCCTTTAAAAAATTAGATTAGTAAGGTGATTTAAAATTTATATAGAAATTCAGAAAATACCCTGATCAGATAGCTCATTTGGTTAGAAAATCACCCTGAAGCACAGAGGTTGCCGATTCAAACCCTGGTCAGGACACATACAGGAACAGATCAGTGTTTCTATCTCTCTCTCTCCCTCCCTTCCTATTTCACTAAAATTAATAAATAAAAATTAAAAGAAAGAAATGCAGAAAAATTGGCTAAAGCAATTTATAAAAATTAGAAGAAGGTATAAACTAGCTTATTTCAAGATTTATCATAAGGCTACAGAAATCAAGACAGTAAATATAAAATTTTTTTAATATAAGAATCAACATATAGCTCAAAGTAACAGAATAGTGTCCAGAATAGATCAACATATAAACCAAGAGGGGAAAATAATCTTTTCAACCATCTATACAATTAGATATTGATATGGGGAAAATTGAACCTTGATCTTTACCTTATATCATATACAAAATTAGCTCAATATGGATCTAAACCTGTACATAAAAATACAAACTATATATTTCCTGAAGAAAGCATAGGTGAAAAATCTCTGCAGCGTTAAAGTAGGCAAAGATTTCTGAGGACATAAAACACACTAATTATAATAGAAAAATGATAAATTGGATTTTCCCAAAAGGGAAGAATTTGCTTTTTGAAACTCACTATAAAGATATGAAAAGGCAAGCCATAGATTCATTGAAGATATTCAGGGAAAAATTCATATATGTGACAAAGAACTTGTGTCTAAGATATATAAAGAGCTCTTACAAATCAATAATAGAAAGATAAACAATTCAATTGTTTAAAAAGCAATATATTTGAACTGACATAAAATGATGTCTAAATGTTCACAAAGTATGTGAAAATATGACCAACAACACTTGCCATGAAGAAATGTAAGTAGAACCACAATGGTATATCATTACACATCCCCCAGAATGACTAAAATTAAGAGGACTGACAATATCCAATGTTGGCTAGACTGTGGAGCAATTTAACTATATACATTGCTAAAGGGAATGGAAAATAGTTGCTTTAGAAAACAATTTGATGGTTTCTTAAAAGTTAAACATTCACTTATCTTACCATCCCGCAATTCTACTCCTAGTTATTTACCCAACAAAAATGAAGTATATGTCCATAAACATCTTATACAAGAATGTTCATAGCAGCTTAATGTTGATAACTGCAGCCTGGAAACAACCCAAATGATTCTCAATAGGTGAATGACTAAACAAATGGTTGAATTACTATACAATAGAATGCTACCTGTCTATTAAAAGTGTCAAATATCTGATGCACACACAATAAGGGTAAATCTTAAAATCAATATGCTAATGAAAGAAGCTAGACACATGCATATGTGTGATTCCATTCGTGTGAAATTCTAGAAGAGGCAAAACACTAATATATATTTATAGAAAGCACACCGGTGGTAATCTGAGGCTGGAAATAAGGAGGATTGTCTGTCTGTCAAGGAGGCACAAGGTAATTTTGGGTGGGGGTGAGGGTGGGGGGTCAAAAGAAATGTTCTCTATCTTGACTTGGATGATGGTTGCATGAGCAGATACATGTGGGTGAGTCATTGTTTATAAGTTATACTTCAGTAAAGATTTAGAAAGTAAAATAGTTTGTTATGATATTAACGTAAAATATTTAAATCACTTTAAGCCAGTGGTGCTCAATACGTCAATCGCGATCTACTACTGGTTGATCACGAAGGAAGTGTGGGTAGATCGCATGACATTAAAAACACATTTGTCTTTTGATTGGCATACAGGATAGCCAATCTGACGTCTGAACTTTTGACACCCTACGCATGCGTGTTAAACTGCGCTAACTTGTTCAGTTACATTGCTGCATAGTTAGCCTTCAATTTATTTAAACTAAATACAACAAAGGGTATAAAAATGAGTGCCGTAGCTGGTTCGAGTAAAAAGCCTAAAACCTACCACTTTCGTACAGAATGGGAGGGGATTTTTTTCACTATGTCATATTCTAAGTGCGTTTGCCTCATCTGTCTGTGTGCCATTGCTATTCCAAAGAAGGGAAATGTGGAGTGGCTTTTTCAGACTGTTCATAAAAACTATGACATTGGCTTTCCTCCGAAAAGAGAGCTGAGAAGGAGAAAGGTGAAAGAAGAATACACAATATTAAATAGTAATAATAGTAACTTAAATAATGATAATATAGAAGAAATAAATTTATGTTTTGCTTTTTTATTGTACGTAGATCATTTTGACTTGGTCATCTTATAAGTAGCTCACAAGCTGAAAAATTGTGGGCACCCCTGCCCTAAGCCATAAAATAAAGATACGAAAATTGACAAAATCGTGGCTAGACTCGCTAAGACTCATGTAAATAAAATTAGAAATGAAAGAGCAGAAGTGACCGCGGACATCACAGATACACGAAGAATTATACTAGAATACTCTGAAAGGCTATCTATATGCCGCCCAAACCCAAAGGATATACTGTCGATAAGTTCCTAGGAATATATCAACTTTTTAGACTCAGTCATGAAGGATTGAAAAATCTAAATAGATAGATCAACAGTGAAGAAATGGAAACAACCATCAAAAACCTCTCCAAAAATAAAAGTCCAGGACCAGAGAGGGCTTCACTAGTGAATTCTACCACATGTTCAAAGAAGATTTAATACCTATCCTTCTCAAAGTCTTCCAAAAAAATTGAAGAGGCAATACTTTCAACACGTTGCGTGAGGCCAACCTGGCAAGGATCACACAAAAGAAGAAAACTACAGACCAATATCTTTGATGAATACAGAGGCAAAAATTCTAAGCAAAATACTAGGAAATTAAATACAATAATACCTTAAAAAAATAATACATCATGTTCAAGTGGGGTTCAGTCCAGGGCACAAGGATGGGCACATATATGCAAATAGATCAACGTAATACACCACATTAACAAAATATATATAAAGAAAGGAATTTTAAGTAGTAAAGTAGTTTATTTAAAGTTTTATAGTTTTGGGTATGTAAAATATTCTTCAGTTCAGTAAAGCATAATCTTTGGGCTGTGTAACTTCAATTCGCTCTATTTATATAACTACCTAGGGTTCACATCAAGCATCCTTTTTTTAAACGTCTTCTAATTCCAGGTTTGCAATTCTACTGAAATAAATCAAAGACACCTAAGAACATTTTATGACTTAAAAAGTTTTCTTGTCTTGAAATAAGAAACTACTGCTGGAGATCTCTCCTCCCATATCCTATCAGCCCAACTACCTAGTGTGATTTGAATAGCCCAAACCTCAGTTTAAAAAAAAATAAGAGTGAGAAAAGAAAAACCTTTAGTAAAGTAGGTTCCTTTGATCCTTTTCTGCTACTTATAAAAACTCACACTGTATGTTTAACACATTCCCAACAAGCCAGGATAATAAAGCACATGGGACACAAAGATTTAATTCCGTGTCTGTTTCTTTATTAAAAAAAAAAAAAAACACAAACACACGCACATACTCTATGGGTCGAGGGAAGAATAGGGTAAACTAGCTGGGAGCAAACAGTAAGAAGCCGTTGTGATTGTCGAGTTGGGAGATATCATTAAAAAGCAAACTGGGGAGCTCCAGTTTAGGATCTGAGGAGATTATTGATTCAAATCCTTTAAGGCATTCTTCAAAGGACTTCTTAAAAAGTTGTATTGTCTGAGGAGTTGTGTGTGTGTGTGTGTGTGTGTGTGTGTGTGTGTGTGTGTGTGTGTGTGTGTTACACAAGGGGGGAGATTAGTGGTTGGGAGGGCTGCGTCTGAGAGACACAGTCCTGTGTGCGTGGACTGTGAATAGCTACAGAGTCAGGCTGAGTAAATATAGGTCGTTGCACAACAGGTTTTCTGGATATTGACTAGGGTTTTTGGTTCCTGACAATTCAGCTTCCAGAGCTATAGCCAAGGCCCTCCATGAGATGCAGTCCTCTTCTTCTTCACCGTCTCTTTCCACTCCCTGGGGCTGGAGCTAACAGGACATACTGTCAAGTCAGACTGCTTGGGATTGTGTACTTGCTCACTTACCAGTGATGTGACACTGGGCACCTTGATTAACCTGCCCAAACCTCAGTTTCCTCTTAGATAAAATAGGAAAAATAATGTCTACATCATCGAGTTGCTGGATTAAGTTAGATTGCTGCACATGTTAAGAGTTTAGTATGGTCAGCTGTGCAATTTGTGGACATTTTAATTCAAAAAATATTTTTGAAATTTTTCTATGTGCCAGGTATATACAGTTCTCCCAATCTGAACACGAGGCACTGTATTAGTAACAAAATGACAAGACTTTGGGAGCGGAGCTTAAATAACAGAAATTTATTTTCTCACAATTCTGGAAGCTGGAAATCCAAGATCAAGTTGCTGGCAAGGTTGGTTGGTTTCTCTTGAGTCCTTTCTCTTTGTCTTGCAGGTGGCTGCCTTCTCACTATGTCCTCACATGGCCCTTTTCTGTGCTGAGTATCCCTCAAGTCTCCTCCTCTTAAAAGGACACCAGTCTTATTGAATTATCTGGTTCCCACCCTAACAGTGTCATTCAAATTTAAATACTTTTTAAAAAATCTTATTTCCAAATACAGTTACATTCTGAGGTACTGGGAGATGGGATTTCTACATATGAATCTGGGGAGACACAAATCAGCGCATAATAGATACTGAGTCACAACTCTGATTTTTCAAAGAGTAGGAGACCCAGAATACCTTCTTCTACTTTTCAGCTTGGTAATCTTATAGTCAGCCCAGCTTAAATATCTTTTCTTCTGCATAGTTTCTGTTGAACTAACATACACACTTAGTCATAATCCTTTGCATATATATAATCTGTTACAACAATTAGTGTACTACATTCATCCTATCTAATACATACATACCTATACATACAAAGACATCCACGTATGTACATACATTAAGTATATATGTGTGTGTGTGTCTATATATATAGAGAGATAAAAAGGTGAGTTTGTTTTTTTTTTCATGGGTCATCAACATAGGCTTTATTATTCATGGCACAGCAAGCATCATGAGTACCAACATACTAACATTAATTTTTCTTGACCCCAAGTTTCAAATGGATTGCTCCATGGGCCCAGATGGATGCCTGAGCACACAATGGGATTTATATTACAGAAGAGACACACTGAGCTTAGGGAATCTAGCTCTCTTTTAAGTTAAGCAGTTAACCATTCTTTTTTTGTTTTGTTTTGTCCCACAGGGAGACATTATATGATCTCTCAAGATTGTTTATTGCAAACTCAATCCTGAATAATGGCGCAGGTTATAAGCAGTTGGGTTCTTTTTATTTTTTTTAGTATGGACATTGTTTTATTAATTTTAATGGGTTGACATTGATAAATCAAGGCACATATATTCTGAGAAAATATTTCCAGGTTATTTTGACATTTGATTATATTGCGTACCCATCACCCAAAGTCAAATTGTACTCCATCACCTTCTATCTGGTTTTATTTGTGCCCCTCCCATCTCTCTACCCCCTCCCTCAACTCCCTCTCCCCCCGGGGAGCCAGTACACTCTTGTCCATGTCTCTGAGTCTCATTTTTATGTCCCATCTATGTATGGACTCATATAGTCCTTAGTTTTTTTCTGATTACTTACTTCACTCAGTATAATGTTATCAAGGTCCATCCATGTTGTTGTAAATGATCCGATGTCATCATTTCTTATGGCTGAGTAGTATTCCATAGTATATATGTACCAAAGCTTTTTAATCCACTCATCTCCTGACGGGCAGTTGGGCTGTTTCCATATCTTTGCTATTGTGAACAATGCTGCCACAAACATGGGGGTGCATTTCTTCTTTTCAAACAGTGCTATGGTGTTCTTAGGGTATATTCCTATAAGTGGGATAGCTGGGTCAAAAGGCAGTTCGATTTTTAATTTTTTGAGAAATCTCCATACTGTTTTACACGGTGACTGCACCAGTCTGCATTCCCACCAGCAGTGCAGAAAGGTTCCCTTTTCTCCACATCCTCGCCAGCACTTATTCTGTGTTGTTTTGCTGATAAGTGCCATTCTGACTGGTGTGAGGTGATATCTCATTGTGGTTTTAATTTGCATTTCTCTAATGATTAGTGATGTTGAGCATTTTTTCATATGCCTATTGGCCATCTGTATGTCTTCTTTGGAGAAATTTCTATTCATTTCTTTTGCCCATTTTTTGATTGGATTGTTTGTCTTCCTAGTGTTGAGTTTTATAAATTCTTTATAAATTTTGGTTATTAACCCCTTATCAGACGTATTGTCGAATATGTTCTCCCATTGTGTGGTTTGTCTTTTTATTCTGTTCTTATTGTCTTTAGCTGTGCAAAAACTTTTTAGTTTGATATAGTCCCATTTCTTTATCCTGCCTTTTATTTCATTTGCCCGTGGAGGTAAATCGGCAAATATATTGCTGCGACATGTCAGAGAGCTTACTGCATATGTTTTCTTCTAAGATGCTTATGGTTTCACGGCTTACATTTAAGTCTTTTATCCATTTTGAGTTTGTTTTTGTGAATGGTGTAAGTTGATGGTCTAGTTTCATTTTTTTGCAGTTAGCTGTCCAATTTTCCCAACACCATTTGTTAAAGAGGCTGTCTTTACTCTATTGTATGTTGTTTCCTCCTTTGTCAAATATCAGTTGTCCATAAAGGTATGGGTTTATTTCTGGGTTCTCTGTTCTGTTCCATTGATCTATGTCCCTGTTTTTATGCCAGTACCAGGCTGTCTTGAGTACAATGGCCTTGTAGTATACCTTGATATCTGGAAGAGTGATTCCTCCTGCTTTATTTTTTTCTTTTTAAGATTGCTAAGGCTACTTGTGTTCTTTTTTCGTTCCATATAAATTTTTGGAATATGTGTTCTATATCTTTGAAGCATGTCATTGGTATTTTACTTGGTATTGCATTGAATTTATAAATTGCTTTGGGTAATATAGACATTTTAATGATGTTTATTCTTCCTAACCACGAGCACGGTATATGCTTCCACTTGTTTGTATCTTCCTTGATTTCTTTTATCAATGTTTTATAATTTTTCGAGTACAAGTTCTTAACCTCCTTGGTTTAATTTATTCCTAGGTACTTTATTTTTTTGGCTGCAATAGTGAAGGGGATTGTTTCCTTAATTTCTTTTGCTGACAGTTCATTGTTGGTATATAAAAATGCCTCTGATTTCTGAGTATTAATTTTATATTCTGCCACCTTGCTGAATTCATTTATCAGGTCCAGTAGTTTTTTGACTGAGACTTTAAGGTTTTTTATAAACTATATCATATCATCTGCAAATAATGACAGTTTTACTTTTTTTTTCCAATTTGGATGCCTTTTATTTGTTCTTCTTGTCTGATTTCTGTGGCTAAGACTTCCAGAACTATGTTGAATAAGAGTGGTGAAAGGGGGCACCCCTGCCTGGTTCATGATCTTTAGGGGATTGCTTTCAATTTTTGCCCATTTAGTATGATGTTTGCTGTAGGTTTGTCATAGATGGCCTTTATCATATTAAAGTATGTTCCCTGTATTCCCACTTTACTGAGAGTTTTGATCATGAATGGGTGCTGGATTTTATCAAATACCTTTTCTGCATCTATTGAAATTATCATGTGATTTTTGTCCTTCCTTTTGTTTATGTGATGAATCACTTTGATTGATTTGCAAATATTGAACCAGCCTTGCTTCTCCAGAATAAATCCCACTTGATCATGGTTTATAATTTTTTTCATATATTGCTGGATCCGGTTGGTTAATATTTTGTTGAAAATTTTAGCATCTAAATTCATTAAGGATATTGGCCTATAATTTTCTTTCTTTATGTTGTCTTTGCCTGGTTTTGAGATCAGAATTATGCTCGCCTCATAAAAGGAGTTTGGAAGTCTTCCTTCCTCTTGAATTTTTTGAAATAGCTTGAGAAGGATAGGAGTTGGTTCTTTGAATTTTTGGTAGAATTCACTTGTGAAGCCATCAGGCCCAGGACTTTTCTTTGTTGGGAGTTTTTTGATAACTGTTTTGATCTCATTTGTTGTAATTGGTCTGTTTAGTTGTTCTGATTCTTCCAGATTGATTTTTGGAAGATTATATGATTCAAGAAAATTGTCCATTTCACCTAGGTTGTCTAATTTTTTGTCATAGAGTTCTTCATAGTATTTTCTTACAATACTTTGTATTTCTGTTGTTTCAGTTGTTATTTCTCCACTCTCATTTCTAATTTTATTTATTTGAGTCAAAAGGTGAGTTTTTAATAGTCCATCCCCACAAGGAGAATGGAAGCTCCATTAGGAAAGGGGATGTATATATATTTTTTTGCAAGGACAGAGAGAGAGAGTCAGAGAGAGGGATAGATAGGGACAGACAGAAACAGAGAGAAATGAGACGCATCAATCATCAGTTTTTCATTGCAACATTTTAGTTGTTCACTGATTGCTTTCTCATATGTGCCTTGACTGCGGGCCTTCAGCAGACTGAGTAACCCCTTGCTCAAGCCAGCGACCTTGGGTCCAAGCTGATGAGCTTTTTGCTCAAGCAGATCAGCCAGCGCTCAAGCTGGCGACCTCGGGGTCTTGAACCTGGGTCCTTCACATCCCAGTCCAATGCTCTATCCACTGTGCCACTGCCTGGTCAGGCAAAAAGGGGATATTTTGATAACCGCAGTAGCCCCTGAACCTAGGACAGTGCCCTGACATAGTAAATGCTGGCTCTCTTATTCGTATCAGTTCAGAGGTCTGACACCTCCTCCTAATGCTCACTTGTTCCTTAAGAACAGGACGTGTGTCTGCATTCTTGCCCTGCTCTCCATAACTTGCTCAGTAAATGTGTTGGATAAAATAATGATGGTTTTCACAGACTGACATCCAATTCTTTGAAATTATTTGTGTGGACTATAATTAGAGAGGTAAACATGCCTGTTTTGATCCAGGAGGAGGGACATATGCATATCTCCTTTGGATTACAAAGCCATAATTAATGAGAAGAAAATCTGCTGAGGAAATCACTGAGCAGAGTTGGGGACCAACTGCTAACAGTGTTATATTCTCTCTTTGAGATTTTCTTTTTTGCACACAAACTTGGTTTGATGGTTTTGACTGACTTGACCATGCCTTGAGGCAAAGAAATATGATAACTATGTACCTAGGGGTGGATTAAGACAAAATAAAGGGCCATCACAGGGCTCTATCCAATTCTGGCTCTCCACAACTCCCTCTGGGTAAATCCTATAGCTTACACCTGTCCAAGGCAGCAGAAACCTAGACCATCACATCTGTCAATAGCTTCCCAAATAATTAAAGCCATCTGTGCCCAGCGTCCCAACACTTCTCTGAATCAGTATGCAGCTTCATAATTTTACCAATGAGACAGAGCTCCAAAACCATTATGGTTAAATATTTTTGTGGAATGAAACAAAAGGAAACTAAAAAGATAAATTCTTTTTGATTTGTCTTGACCCCATCGACCAAGTGTCCTATAGAATACAGCAGCCACGATGTTAGGAAAGTCTTCAAGATGGAGATGCTAAATCTCCAAATTGAGTTAGAGGTCAGTGCATGTATTTGCCTGAATTGTTTTGTTCGGCACAGGGAATTCAACCTACCTGCTCTCTTTGTGCATCTAGTGATGAATGTGTTGACTGATTGGAATGCAGCCAAATGCTATTTCATGTTGAGTCTTCTCCTCGGGGTATTATGAGGCTGCGCAGGGCAGTGTGAGACAGAACAAAGCATGGGTAAGAGCTCAGGCTCTCAAGTCAAACACAACCAAGTGGGAGTCCAATCCCTGTCACTCACTTCACCTTGGGCAATTTACTTGCACTCACTACATCTGTTTCTTCATCTGTAAAATGGAAATGATAATATCTACTTCGTTACTTATGGTAAAGATTATGTAGGAATAAAGTGCATGTTATGCATTGAACAGACTACTTGGCACATGGTCAGCATGCAATAAATGTCACTAGTTTCTGTGATTGTGGTGGTTATGGCTCCCAGGATGCACATCCTCCTGGCTTTTGGTAGATTTGCAAAGGAAAATTTTAAAATGGGTTCACAACTATATTCCACATTCGATAGGATTGCTATATTGTTCAGTTGGACTTGCTAATGCACAAAGTCTTTGGGATGAGGTGACATAAGTAGCTAAAACTACCCTGTCTTTGAATAATCAATTAGATCAGAGAAGGTGAAGGGATTAATGTAATTATATACACATGACACATAGATACAGATAACAGGACAGCAAATCCCAGAGGGAAGTGGTGGTGGAGGGAGTCAAAGGGAGGAGGACAAAAGGGTGTAATAGGGGACACATGGGTGGGGGGTGAGGGTGTTATATTGAGTGGGACACTTGAATCCATGTTAACACAATAAATTAAAATTAATTTTAAAAGATAAAGAAAAAAAATAATCAATTAGGAAACAAACTTTCTAAGACATTTCTATCTGCCAGGTGCTGTGGTAGGTACATTTTCTCTCCAGCTACCATTTAATCCTTGGGAAGACACTGTGAGTTCATTGTTATAAATGTCTTCCCTTCTTCCATAGTTTAGCCCACTGGCTTTCCAGAGGTCACACACCTAATAGTGTCAAAAGCTGAGACTGTATTGTGGTCACATGGATTTTATCTATCCAGAATTCCTTTGGTTTGATTAACCTCTCTTTACCCATTCTGTAATAATCCTATTTAATTCCTTTGCTTTGAATCCATCTCCCCTGGGGCTAAAAGGATGGTAATAAAGACTCAGAACTGACCAATTTCACTAGCTACAGAGATGGCCATGATATGGCCAACTTATATCTCTTTTCCTCTTGAGATGTAAGAAACTTGGAGAACTTGAAAGTTATATACCACTCGCTTAGACCATACTTAAAAGCAGAGAAAAGGAGGGGGTGAGGGAGGAGAGAGAGAATGAAAGAGAGAGAGAGAGAGAGATCTAGTAACATTATTAGAACCTCTGAATGCAGATGTGTGTAAAACCAGTTATGTAGGCAAGAAATTCTCATGGTCTTAGGCTAGTTTGAGTTGAGATCCTGCTAATACCATTTTAGCTAACGATTGATTGATTCTATGGGACGGGATGCAGTTTTGTCACTCTGCATAAAAATATTGTTTGAACAAAAGCATTTTCCTTAGACTAGCCCCTCTTTTCGATCAGGAACATTCTTCTCTTATCTGGGGGGGGGGGGTAACTTCTATATTTAATCACACATATGTCAATAAAATGCCTCTATATTTTAAAAACTTGTTTAACTTATCTCTTCCTTAGATTTCAAAATCATTTAGCTATAAAGCAACATTATGATTTGTTAAAAAAAAAGTTTTAAAGTTTGTTTTAAGGAAAAGTCACATCTAATTCTTATATTGAGTTAGCTCTAGTAAGGTGGGAGAGGTGATAACTTTGATATTCAAAGTGATGTGTTGGGCTATCAGGTCTGTGACTCTGTAGTCGTGTGAGTTTAGGCAAATGGGCTAGCTTCTTAGAAACTCCATTTCCTTTTCTGTCAATAGTGATGATACCTACTTCACGGGATTAATACAAGATTTAAATGAGATTGCTCTTGCAAAACTGGGCAAGAATTTCTTTTTCCTGAACCAGTTAGTTGAGCTTGGTATCTAGTGCCATACCCAGGATTTTATGCGTATCCTTGAATAATGGTGATTATTGTTCTCTGGAATTTTTTTTTATTATTATAGAGATGTATAAAGAAAAAAATAATAATCAGCCATACTTTCTATCCACTCCACTCCAAAGAAATCACTGTCAACATTTTTAAGATATTTGCATCATTTTTCAATATTTGTACATATTTAATTTTAAATTTTTGTAAGGAATACATAAACCAGTTATAACTTAAAACATTTAAACCATTACAGATGAAATATAGTCTCCTGACAACTCCTGTCCCCATATTGATACCCTCCCATTAATACTAAAAGCATACTGCATGATGAGTTTGTCTAAGTTTCTCAAATTCTTTATATTTTTCCATACATATTGATATATTGGGAGAAATATACAATAGAGAGTGGAGCAAAAGGAGGTTTACACTTGTTTGTATAGAAAGTAATACAAAGATAAACTCATGTTTTGCATACTCACAACTGTAAACCTACTTCTGCCCCACCCTGTATTGGTTTCTGTGTTTTGTTGTTGTTGTTGTTGTTGTTGTTGTGTGTGTGTGTGTGTGTGTGTGTGTGTGTGTGGTTCATTTTAATGTGTTATTTTCTTATCATTTTATAATAATTTGTTGTGTTTTTAAAATTGTATTCATCCATTCCTCTGTGAATAAATATTTTTTAAATGCTTATATTATAAACAATACTGTATCAAATTTTGTGTGTGTATATGCAGTCTTTATCCAGGACATATATGTAGAAAGAAATTGCTGGGGCTTAGGGTAAGTAATTTCATAGATTTCACCATCTTGCCTGATTATTCATTTCAAGGTCATGAGCGACTATGTTCAATTTTACTCTCTTCTCCCCTCACTGCCCCTGACCTTCACTTGTCTACACTTGATATTATCAAACTTTTAAAATCTTTGCCAAACTGGTAGCAGAATGGTAATTTATTGGTACTTCAAGTTTACATTTTCTGCAAATTAATGAGGAGAAGCCATTTTTCATAGGGCAATTCTGATTTCATCTTCTACAATTACTTATTGGTATTCTTTAAACCATATTTTCATTGGCTTTGGGGCTCTTTTTGTACAGACATGCAAGAATTATTTGAAAGCTTCAGATGCTTATCTCTGTTCTGTTTTGTATCTGCATATTTCACAGCTATGACTGTTTCCTCCCAGATTATCTCTTGTCTTTTACCTTGGTCCATGTTCAAATTTCTATTTCTTTCCTTTCTATTTTTGTTACATAATTGGTTTTAAAAAAGTATTCCCACCTCCAGAGCCTTGTTATTGTCCTTCATACATTGGCATAGAATTAATTTTATTTTCCCAAATATGAGTCTCTAATTCAACTTGAATTTATCTCTACCGATGAGTAACTCTTTGGACTCAGTCTATATACCATTGATATAGATGCCTGTTCTTGTTTGTTTGTTTTTACAGGGATAGAGAGTCAGAGAGAGGGATATATAGGGACAGACAAACAGGAATGGAGAGAGATGAGAAGCATCAGTCATTAGTTTTTCATTGCCGTTGTGACACCATAGTTGTTCATTGATTGCTTTCTCATATGTGCCTTGACCATGGGCCTTAGGCAGACCGAGTCACCCCTTGCTGGAGCCAGCGACCTTGGGCCCAACCTGGCAAGCTTCTGCTCAAGCCAGATGGGTCTGCGCCCAAGCTGGTGACCTCGGGGTCTCGAACCTGGGTCTTCCGCATCCCTGTCTGGCGCTCTATCCATTGAGCCACCGCCTGGTCAGGCTAGATGCCTGTTCTTGAAACAACAGTACACTGTCTTAAGTCCTGTGGCTTTGTTGTATCCATTGATGTTTGGAATGACAGAATTGGTAGAAATGACTTTTTAATGTAATTTTTGTAAAGCAGAAAGAAAATAGACTTCTAATTAAGAGCATAGCTGTGTGTGGTGAGAAAGGGGTACTTTTCATAATTTATCTCATTTTGTCCTCATGTCAGTCATGTGAAAGAAGTGGTATTGGCATACTTTGCAGAAGAGGAAACAGAGCCTCAGTGGAGAAATCTCACTTTCTCAGGGTCACATAGCCTGAAAGCAGTGGGGCGAAAATTTAAGTTCATGTCTGTCCGACTCAGAAGTTCAATTCTTTCCTTAACATCTCCCACATTCCCAGGTTCAAACCATCCTGAGAAAAACAGCAATATCTGCTGATTCCTTTCATTTTCTAAAGCTGTATTATTATTTTGTCGATAAGATCCTTAATATAGCAGGAAGTTGAAAGATGAGGCTTTTATCAGCTATGTATATGTTACGTTGAGGACAAGAAAAATAAGAAGCAGAGCCTTTGGTGAAGTTGACCACCTATTTCTAATTTTAAGGAATAGTACGGCTCCAATCCTGCCCCCACCTCTTAGCTTCAGGCTTTCTTATTCCAGATAATTAGTTCCAAATGTTCTTCACTTTTCTGCTGTCTTCTCCTCCTCAGGACAGAAACCTAATGCCAGCAATGGGCACCAAGCCTTCCCTTTGGCCTTTGCTCTTTATGGTCGGGTCGCTGCCTTCAGCAATTAGTAAATCATGGACAATTTCAACTGTCACACACTCTTGGATTTGACTCTGACCTCTCCCTGGAATCTGAAGTCTCTCAAACCGACCTGCCATGTTCTCCGCATGGGCTTCCTTCTGGTGTCTCAGGCGACAGGAATGTGAAAAAGACCGGGGACGGACAGGCACGGCAAAATTCCTGGTTGCAGATGGCCCACTGGGATTTTGCAGTTATTTCCAGGTTTTACCTGAGAAGCAGGTAGTTAAATGTATCTGGTTGTTCCTTCTGCAACGGAACAGGAGAAGTCCAGACTTCCCACTCCCCTCCCCTCCCTTGTCTTTTAAAGAAGAATGAAGACCTGTCTCGGTTGATTTATGATCTGGAAAAGAGGAGAAGGGCACAAGATAAAAGGAGAGATGAGGAATGCTGTGATAGAGTGGGTAACACCTGAGGAATCTCTCCCGCCTGGAGACAAGAGAGAGCTTACAGGCTGTGGAAGACAGGCAGGTTTTATTTATTTATATATATTTTTTCAACTCTTCAAACATGAAACTCCATCTCCTCTGACTTTTCCACACTGAGGACTGTGATGTCCCACAGGATTTGCCTGAGCTGGTCGCTAGGTCTTATGGCGGGTATTCCTTACCACGGAGAAGCTTTTTTCCCCAAAACCGAAGGGGTCGGTTCCATTTCCTGTAGCAGAATCAAGGAAGGCTGGTAAGTGACATGTTCGTGTATTTTTAAACAAGAAGTGAATGATTCTGAAATTACTGTGCATGAAAAACCAAACACTTTAGTGGAGAGGAAGTTTTTTGTTTTTTTTTTCAGACTCGACAGACCAAACTTTGGCCTGGTCAGTTACTTGTTTGCAAATTACCTAGTCCTGTTGCCTTTGAACCCTGTGGAACACACGTGGGAGGAGAGCACGGAACACCAGAGCTGGAACGGGAGGGAAGGCAGTGTGGCGAGGTGAGGCGAGGAGAGAGGAGTTGCAAGACAAACCACAAGCCCTTACTTGCCAGTCTGCTTTTGGAGAACAGCCAGCCACGAAATGCAGTGGTCACGCTGTCATATTGCTGTATTCGGGCGATTGTGATCACACCACTGAGCAGACTGTGTTCTCCCACTTGCCGCACGTTAGAGTCTAACCTTGAGAAGAGTTGGTGGTGCACCATGGAACAGAGCGTCTCTGAAACATAGAAGGTGCAGCTGAGAGTCAGATAGAAAGAGTGAGCATCAGCTCAACAGCCTTCAGCTGGCAGCCCCGCCCCTTCCCATGCTCTGTTAGGTGGGTCTTCCCCACTGTGACCTCTGGGTTTCTGACAAGTAAAAGGATGGGTTAAATTAGGTGAGTCCTAACATCCTTTTAAGATGAAAAGGAATATGGAGATCTTAACAAATACCTGTTAGCTGCAAAGGATCATGTTTCCTTGGGCCAGGGAATCACAGATGAGCGATTGTTGCTAAACTCAAAGTAGTGCAAATGGGAAAGCCATCCAAGGTTCATATTAGATTAGTCCTTTGCAGTCATTGATCCTTGTTCAAATTCAAGAAGCAAGTACCATAGAATTCTCTGTGGTCAGAGCCTCTGTTTATGGTCTCCATTAGCCAGTTGAAGAAATCTCTTCCCCTCCTCAGACTTAATTGGCTTCTGGGCCCACTGGGCCCCAAGTGCCACTGTTATCTTGTTCAGTATGCGCTCAGGTGCGGTTTTCTGTGTATGCTTGAAGCTAATCAGGCAGCTCTCGTTACCAGGAGCAACATTGGTAGGAAACATTTCCCAAATACGTTCAATGAGAAAGCATTAAAATTCTGAGAAATTTAGCTTCCTTGAGCTGTGCTTGGGACTTACTTTGCATTTTAAAAAGAGGAGAAAGGCATTGTAAGGCCAGGAGGCAAGGACTCCATCACAGCCGCCTGGCCCATGCAGGTTCGCATTTGATTCGGACAGTCGGTAATGAAACAACAGAGCCAAGAACTGGTGAGCCATCAGCTTTAATTCTAGCTTGCACCTGGCGGGCAAGTAAAAACACACACAGGGCTCCAAAACCCACTCATTCAGTGCTCACAAAGCTACTGACTTATCTGAGTTTCCTAGAATCAAATGTTTCTAGTTCACCAGTCTTATTCACCTCTGTTTCCCATCTCCTTCTCTCTTCACAAACTGGCTTCTTCCTCAGCACTCTGCTGTCTTCACTGCTTCTCCTCTCCTCCACGTGGCCTTAATCTGCTCTCCTCTCTAATGCTAACCTCAGGAACCGAGAGAGAGCAAGCTCCCAGTCTGCCCCACTTTATAGTGTAGAAATCCAAACCTTTAATCTAATCTACAAACAAGGAAGTCTCTGATACAAAGTCACTTATCTGAGGCATAATGAGAGGATTCCTCATGAGTGCACCACCCTACATCATGTAATCAGTCAAGGGTGCGGGGAAAAGCTTACTCTTGAAACTAAGCCTTAGGCTATAACGACCCTGCCTGCTTATAGCCTGTCCCCCCCCCACACAATAATATAATTACGCCCATCCCAAACATAAGGACAACTAATATCACCTGGGCAATGGGCTTCCCATTGGCAGCACCATCTTTAACAAAGTGAGCATAATATATTTTATCTGCCCAACAGGCATTTTAAAGAAGGGAAAGGGACATGAAAGAAGGCAATCTTTTGAAAGGGAAAGTTAACTGTCTATAGTTCTGGGGTCTTCCTTTTGGTAATGGCCAAGTAAGGTCATTTTACTAACCCTTCTGCAGATAACAACTCTGAACTCCAAAATAGAAATATAATAAATAAGGATCTAAAGTTGTAAGAGTGAACAAACACAGCCACATCTTGAAGGAAAGCCCATATTTGGAAAAAAGGGAAGAGCATTGGTAATTTCCTCTGTTTTGTGTGTGTGCATCTGTTTGCGTGTGTGGTTTTTAGCCAGAAGGCAGGCTCTAATCTGTGCCATTTATGTTGGTTAAAATGCAGATATAAAAGCTGGAATTGTTCTCTCTTGAAGCACCAGTAAACAGAATTCAGGGCAACCATAGGTTCTAGAAAGTTAGGGATAGGGGGATTATTTTCCAGAGAGAGAAGTCCTGAGCTTTAGACATGACTATCCAGATATCTGGTTGACCTTTGAAACATGCCTACGCAAAACAGATTACAAAACAGATTACACTTAAATATGAATTTGCAGCTTGAGGCAAGTTAATTGCCTGTTTGAAAAAGTCAACACTCTCTTCAATATCACCTTCACAGTGTCGACAATATCCAAAATTACTCAGCAGGTAAAGAAAGAGTAAAGGAAATACAGATGATGATAAAAGGAAGGTTGGGCCTGACCTGTGGTGGCGCAGTGGATAAAGCGTCGACCTGGGAACACTGAGGTCACCAGCTCAAAACTCTGCACTGGTCTGGTCAAGGCACATATGGGAGTTGATGCTTCTAGCTCCTCCCCCCTTTCTCTCTCTCTCCCTCTCTCTCTCTCTCCCTCTCTCTCTCTCTCTGTCTCCTCTCTAAAATAAAGAAATTTAAAAAAAATTTAAAAAAAGGAAGGTAACCAACTTTTTTACAATGAAAAGGAGGTCAAAAATAAATTGAAGAAAACAATATCATAAATAAAAAAACCATTTTATTCATTGAAATAATAACACTATAATATGATAAATGCATAATAAAACATTTATAATATTTTATATTATAATTATGCTTACATGCCTATTAATTTTTAATAATAATTGTAAGAAAAAAAGTGCTCATTTAGATACATATACGTCACATTACATGCAGTGGATCAACTCTACATCAATTGAAAACGGACATTTCAGATTAGTCTTTGTAAAGCCAGTATTCACGGTCACCATCACAGCCGCCTGCCCAGTGCAGGTTCCCATTAGATTCGGACAGTCGGTAATGAAACAACGGACCCAAGAGCTGGTGAGCCATCAGCTTTAATCCTAGCTTGCACCCAGTGGGCAAGCAAAAACGCACACTGGGCTCCAAAACCCACTCATTCAGTGCTCACAAAGCTACTGACTTATCTGAGTTTCCTAGCATCGAAGGTTTCTAGCTCACCAGACTTATTCACCTCTATTTCCCATCTCCTTCTCTCCGCACAAACTCTGCACAAACTGGGTTCTTCCTTAGCATTCCACCATCTTGACTGCCTTCTCTCCTCCACGTGGCCTTAATCTGCTCTCCTCTCTAATACTAACCTCAGGAACTGAGAGAGAGCAAGCTCCTGGTCTGCCCCACTTTATAATATAGATTCAAAACCTTTAATCCAATCTACAAATAAGGAGGTCTATGATACAAAGTCACTCATCTGAGGCACAATGGGAGGATTCCTCATGAGAGTGCACCACCCCACATCATCCAATCAGTCAAGGGTGTGGGGAAAAGCTTACTCTTAAAACTTGCACATGGACAGTGCCATAATACACTTTAACAAAGTGAGCATAATATATTTTATCTGTCCTACAGTCTTCCAATATCAAAAAAGAGGACATAGGAGGACATTTTTCGAGGGAGAACAGAACTTACAAAAGAAGGGCTGTCCTCTTAAAGAAGGGCAATTGGTCACCTTAACAAAAGTATAAAGACAAGTCCATTACTACTGACAAAGCCAAATGAACAATTAATTAATTTTAACTTGCCAAATTAGCAAAGGTTTTTAAAAATAATATGCTAGCAGAAAAGAAAATCGATAACATGCTAGCAAAGTATCATCAGATGGACCCTCAACTGATTCTGTTTGGAGTATAAATAGGCACAAAATTCTTAAAAATCAATTAGATTAGATATATTACAATGCCTAAAATTGTTTATGCTCTATGGCCCAGCAATTCCACTTGTAAACATGTATTCCAAAGCATTATCAGCTGTGTAAAGAGTTTTATATAAGGATATTTCTTAAAATATTTATAATAGAATTAAAAGAAGATAATCTTAATATATGAGAATAAGTGGATAGTTAAAACAGTTAAATATAATGGAATACTTTACAGACATTAAATTATGTTTTAAATAAATATAGACATTATAAAGAATATATAAAGAAATAAATAAAGAAGCAGTTATTCACTTGTAAGTTTTTAAATACCTTCTGGATCTGTGATTTTATCACCTTTCTTATTCCTCATTTATGTGTGCTTTGACTCTTTGGAACTTGGTTAAATTTTTCAGAGCTATTTATTTGGGTTTTGCTTTTCAGTGGTATAAACATTCATTTTTAATGCCTCTAATTCTTTGATCAATAGTACTTTTGATGGAGAAGATGACACCTGGGTTTAATTTTCTGTCTTAAAAGTAGAAGCTAAGATGTAGTAACTATTTGAAGAGATGACAGAGGCAACAAGATGAAATAGGAAAGTATAAAAAAGGTTATCTGAAGGAGCTGGTCAGAAATAACTAATTTTGGGGATAAAATGTGGACTCATTGTATCTGTGCAGAGAGGATAAGATTTAGCAAGTCCCATGTGTAACTTAGTAGGTAGTTAATTATGTAAGATCATAGACACTTCCCCTATGCAGGAATTGGCTAAAAAAATTTTCCAGTTCTTCAGTATATAGATGCAGAAACTAAGCCACAAAGAGGTGAAGTGGCTTAGTCAAGGTTACACAGCATGCTTATAAAATGATTGAGGGCTACTTAATCCAGTCAAGTTCTTTGCACTATACAATACTTTTTTGCTTTAAAAGAAAATATGTAGGTGTAGGTTAACAGGAAGAAATTCAAGGAGGCACTTCTGTGAATGCTTTATAAATATTGTTTGGATGCAATTTACCGAACTCGTCTTCATTTCTTAAATGACGAACCTGAGACACCACGGGATTAGAGAAGAGCAAGTTATGATCCAAATCTAGTCTGAAACCTTTTTGAAATTGATTGCCTCACCTGTCAGTAACTCAATAACCAACATTACCCATTTCAAAAAATCAATGAGAGGAAATGCTGTGAGGAAACAAATTGGTAGAAATCTTTATTTCTGTAGTCATAGAAAATATTTTTAATTGTTGCTACTGTTTTGCTAATTAAAGTAGGGGGAAAAAGAATGATAAAACTCAGTGCTTACAATGGTTCAGGAAATTCAGGGCCATACATTTTGTAAAATAACAGTCTTTTAAAAGTCAAATTAGCAACCTAATGAAAAATGCTATACATATGAAGGTATTTTTGCAGCAGTATGTAATAACAAAAAGACTAGTCACAGGGGAAGGTCCAAGTAAATTGTGGTGCACATGAGAATGTTGTGTAGCAAATGAAAATATCATTATTATTCAGAACAGAAGTGTGAAACAGTACCCTTATACCTCATGTCTTCACTTCCCTATATTTGGCTCAGTCAGCTCCATACACACTGAAATCAAGGTGAAAGCCAGGTGACCTCTCTCATCCGGGCATTCTGGGAAGAAGTTGCTTTCAGGCTTATTGAAGCTGTTGGCAGAATTCAGTTATTGCAGTTGTAGGATTGAGGGTCCCACTTTATGGCTGGCTGTCACCTGAAGCTCACTATCACTTGCTAGTAGCTTCTCTCAGGTCCTTCCATGTGGCTCCATCCGTTTCAGCAGTGAACAACCTCTCTTCTGTCATGTTCCTCTCACACCTTTAATTTGACTTTCTCTTTTGCTACCAACTGGAGAAAACTTTCTCTTTTAAGGGGTCATGTAACTAGGTAAGGCCCAAATGCATAAGCTCCCTATCTTAAAGTTAATGTCTGCAAAATACCCTTTTCCGTGTAACTTACCACAGTCATGGAAAACAAGCCAAAGGGAAACTAGAGCCATGGGGTTATTCTGGAATTCTGCCCTCTCATCACTGATAACCATAGGGCTCCCTGTCTGACTTTGTCAGGTTGTTACTTAGTTGTTAACTTTACATCAAAGCATTTCCTGGAATCTATCTAAAATTTCAGCTGCACCTCCTACCCACTCAAACGTCCACCCCTTCACCTGTTTTCTTTTTTTTTTTTCTTTTCTCTTTAGAATTTTTCATCGGACATACATATTTTACTTATTTATATTGTTTATTGCCTGGCTCCTCCATCATGTATAATTTCAATGAGATTAAGGACTTTGTTGTTCTCTGCTACAATTCTTGTTCCTAAAATGGTGCCTGGAACATAGCCAGAGATCAATAAATAACGCATTTGATGAGTGAATAAGTAATTGATACAAAACTATGGGTCAGAAGATTATATATTTAAACATGTGAATGCATGTAAACACAATTAAAATAGTATTATTAAGATGGGGACATTTTAATGGCTTTAAAACCTTTTGCTCAAACTTTGCATTTCTGTTCTATCAATATAATGTGGAAAGGGCCTTATAGAACAGACTGTTCTCTGGGGAGTGGGAATTGGCCAAGTATGACATACCTAGTGAGTAGATAATTGTAAAATAATGCTAAGGACTTTGCAACTCATGATAGCCAGGGGTAGTGTGGTGAAGAAAGAGCATGGAAAGGGGAGCCGTGGAGACCTGGGTTTGAGTCTCCCCTCTAGTATTTGCCAGCTGTGTGATTTGGAAAGTCACTTAACACCTCTGGTCCTATTTCCTCACTAAAGAAAAGAATTAGTCGGAATTCTTTTATTTCACTTCATTCAGCCTATTCAACCTTTGGGTTGTCAAGGGAAGGACTGACTGCTCATGCTGTTCCTACTTCTTCCTCTAACTGGTACTGAGGAAAAGATCTTGATAAGGTAACATAATTTCTAAATAAAAGGAATATCACTAATTTTTTTAAAAATGTTGGTTTAATATATGTGTAACTAGCCTAAAATGACAGGAAAAGGAATTCGTATGTGGAAGTAGCAGAATTTTGACCTTAAACCATTTACTTTTCTTCTTGACCTTCTCGAAGATTCTGAGAATACTTACATGCATGGAAAATGACTCTGTGGCAAGATAAGTCCCATATTAATAAAAGCTATTACATTTTAAGTATCTAGTATATTCCAGGCACTGTGCTATATTCTTTCCATACATTATCTTTAAATCTCAAAACAAATCAATCCATATATATCATTGTCTCCATTTTCTCCACAAAGAAGCTGAGACATTAAATTCTCAAGGGCAGCATGACTAAATGATAGAGTTCATCTATTGCTATAATTTGTTAACATTATCTTGAATCTGGATCATTTTTTTCAGTGTATTTACTCTCTGGGCCAATTTGTGTCAAAGAGGATTTGGCTTAACATTCTACACCTTCATCTAAGTTCCCAATTTGAAAAATATTAACAAAAGTTTGTTTGTTTCTTACTTCTTCTCCAGTGCCTAACACAACACCTGGTATGTCGCAGTTGTTCAATAAGTAACTTTTGAGTGAATGAATGAACAATATAGGGCAAGACAGAGCTCTGTACCTTGCCTTCAGTGACATATAGTAGTATTGGTCCTTTCAAATACGCTACAAATAGTTACAAATACACTCCACTGTTAAGATATCCTCATTTCTACATTTTTTATCTATAATTCTTAAAGGGAGACATTGTAAAATGTTTTGATATGGTCAGATACATATGTAGTTTTCCCCAAGTGTAGCATTCTTACCATCTCATGTTACAAAAAGAAATGCTTAAGATGAATTTGTTTTATAAACATATTATTTTTCTAATCTTACTTTTTCCTTCTCCTAGCATTCACAAATATTCAATTTTATCATTTGTTCCAGAAAACTCCTTGGGATAGGCACTAAACACATTACATATTTTTGCAACATACTCCTTTTGGTGAGGCAAGATATTTCTATCTTAAATCTTCCAAGATTTCTGACAGAGTTTTAATAATACATTTGGGATGTTCTCTTAATAATAACAACAACCATCTATTGAAAAGTTACAAAGTATAAATACAGCATATAAACCTGATATACGTTGTCTTATTTAATTCCCCCAAAATCTAGGACATAGACATTAATATCTAAAGTTTATAAATCAGAAAGCCAATGCTGAAAAAGCTAACAATTTGCCCAAGTTCACCCAAATGCTAAGTAGTACAGTAGGGCTTCAAATCTAGGTTTCTTTCTCTAAAGATTGTTTTAAATTAATATATACATTGTCTAGAATGTAACATTTATAGGCTAGGAAACACATTAAAAACATCCTAATGTTTTTCATAATCACTTCACCAGCATTTGGCTTCAATTTTCTCATTTTAGCTTGATTAGGCTAGGTAGGTTATGCTGAGGTAACAAGTAACATCAAAAACCACAATGTTGCACTTATGTATCAAAATGGGTTTACATGCTCACAATAACTGGAAGATTATGATAGAAAGTCATACATTGGCCCTGGCTAGTTGGCTCAGTAGATGGAGCATCAGTCCAGCATGTAGACATCCTAAGTTTGATCCCCAGTCAGGGCACACATGAGAAGTGACCATCTACTTCTCTTCTTCCTCTCCCCCTTCTCTCTCTTTTCCCCTCCCACAGCCAGTGGCTCAGTTGGTTCAAGTATAGGCCCAAGGCACTGAAGAAAGCTCAGTTTATTCGAGCATTGGCCCCAGATGGGAGTGCTAGGTGGATCCCGGTTGGGGCACATGCAGGAGTCTGTCTCTCTATCTCTCTTACTGTCACAAAGAAAGAAAGAATGAAAGTCATGCATCACAATTAGTTAACTACTTAAAACTCAAAATGATATATATCACTTCTAGTCACATTTCATGGCCAAAGTAAATCATGGCAGAGCCTAACTCCAACGGTCAGTAATTACAATTATCCCCTATATCTATAGGAGAGAACTTGCTATCAATGGATAGGGGAAGTGTCTCCTCAAATCCATGTTTTGTCTGCCCTTTCTGGAGTTAACAATGTTCTCTTTATAAGGTAGGAAAAAAATGTGAATTATGAAGTTCAGTTTTCATTACAAATTATACCATTATATATATTTACATATAAAAATTATGACAATAGTTTCAATAGTAGTCCTTTTACTTGTCCTTCACACTTCCTTCAAGGACCACGTGAATCTAATTATTATTTTTGACCAGTTGGACACCTTCATTGTTTCCCCATTTTAAACCTAGCTTTTAAAACTCTGCACTCATTAGAGCTCCCTGCACAGGTATATTGACTTCACAAAACTATCCTCACTTGTCTTCAACATTATAAATATTTGCTATTGTAGTCATAATTTCAACTTTGTGAACTGGTGTCCCAAAGGTTTTTATCTTCTGGAGACTAGAGATTCTGAAAAGAAAAATTCAAAATATTATCCCTACATTTAATAGCAAGCTTTTGGAGATGTGTAAAATTAAGGGCAAAAAAAAAAAAAAAAAAAAAAAGGAGGATACATTGAAGAAAGAGAAACTTAATATAGAAAAGTGGTGAAGTGAGTGGCAAGATGACAGCTAGGCAGCAGATCTAGAGGGAAACCCACTCAGATTGCAGCAGGAGGACAGAACAGAGACCTCTGGGAGGGAGGTCTTCCTGGCAGTCTGATACATTTGAAAAGTGAACATGTGATAGATCTGATGAGAAAATTAAGGCTAGGTATATTAAAGGCTACTAATACCAAAAGCAAGCAAACAAACAAACAAAAACAAGGTAATAATTAACTCTAGGAAGAGTAAGTGTATTGTGCAAAAATGGGACTATAACTGTTGACGTTGACTCTACTGTGTATAACATTTAAACAATAACAATTACTGACATTGATTATTTGGATGTGTAAAGCCAGTAGTCGGGGCCACCGTCACAGCCGCCTGACCCGTGCAGGTTCGCATTGGATTCGGACAGATGGCAATGAAACACCGGAGCCAAAAACTGGTGAGCCATCAGCTTTAATTCTAGCTTGCACCTGGCGGGCAAGCAAAAACAAACACTGTGGGCTCCAAAACCCACACATTCAGTGCTCACAAAGCTACTGACTTATCCGAGTTTCCTAAAATCAAAGGTTTCTAGCTCACCAGACTTATTCCCCTCTGTTTCCCATCTCCTCCTGCACAAACTCTTAACAAACTGGCTTCTTCCTCAGCACTCTGCCATCTTGACTGCTTCTCCTGCACATGGCCTTAATCTGCTCTCCTCTCCAATTCTAACCTCAGGAACTCAGGAACCAAGAGAGAGAGAGAGAGAGAGCTCCCAGACTGCCCCAGTTTATAGCCTAGAAAATCCAAACCTTTAATCCAATTATACATACAAGAAAGTCTCTGATACAAAGCCACCCATCTGAGGCATAATGGAATTCCTCAGGAGAGTGCACCACCCTACATCATCCAATCAGTCAAGGGTGTGGGGAAGAGCTTACTCTTAAACTAAGCCTTAGGCTACAACGACCCGGCCTGCCCACAGCCTGTTCCAGAACACACATTAATATCAACGAACTTCCATGTGGGCAGCGCCATCTTTAACAAAGTGAGCATAATATATTTTATCTGCCCAACAGGATGTATATATAGTTATGGTAAATTATTTCCAAACATGCCTTTTGTGATGAGACTTTGCCACTCTCCTCATCAATAGGCAGACTTGGTTTTCCTTACCCTAAAGTATAGGCTTGCCCTGCCCCTTGTGTTGACCAATACAGTATGGTAGGCTGCAGCCTCAAAAGGCTCAACTGTAAGAGATCTTGTAGCTTCCATTGTCAAGATTTTGGAATGCTTTGTTTTAGGATGCCACCTTGAAACCACCATGCTCTGAGGAAGTCCAATGAAACAGGCAGGGGAGAACTAGGAGCCCTGATTGAAAGCTCCAGGTGAGTTCGGCTCCCAGCCAGTCCACCAGCTGAATGCTGTCAAATGAGTAAAGCCAGGTAAGCCCAGCGGCAAAACCACCCAACAGATGTAGGTCATCACAAGAAGTAACAAACCACTATTTCCTTAAGCCATTAACTTTGGGCTGACTTGATATCCCAAAACAGAAAACTGAGACAATATCCACATTGGGAGGGTGGAGGAAGATGTGGGGTGACGTAAGAAAGCTAAATTCTCAACCAAAATGCCAGGAAATCAATAAATTATGTCTTCAAAAGTGTATCAAGAGAAAAGCATTATGAGTATATAACTAGAGATGTGGAAACAGATAACCAGAAGAAATAACTGAAGTGTTTCAAGTCATTGCCTGGGGCCAGACTGTGGGGTGGGCCAGGGGAATGCAATTTTTCATTATAGACCTTTTAGTAGTATTTGATTTTTGAGATGTGAACATGAATTTTTTTGATAAAATAAAATTTATGTATTTTTAAAATTGTCCCTGGAATATGCAATCAAATGAAGTTAGGGCATATGAAGGCCTCAGGGTCTGGCAGAGGAAGGAGGAGACAGCTGTAATTTGGTGGATGGCTTTCTGTTGACTCTCTTGCCCCTTAAGGCTTATCTACCCTCTTAGGCTTCCCTTTTCAGTTTCAGTTCCTGGCAACCAGTTGAAAATGAGGATGTATTTTAATGTACAGGTGAAGACCTACAACTTAGATAAAGAAAGAGAAAAACAAAACAAAACAGGAAGCAGCAATAAACTGTCCATTTGTCTTCAGCTAATTTCTATCACAGCCTCATGTCTTTTTAGAAGAAAAGGTGGAGGAAAAAAGGCCCAGAAGTCCATCAACTACTAATACCTAAAATCAAAGAATATCTTTAAATCACCGGCTCTGAGAATCTCTCAATAGCCCCAACCCTGTGCAATCTGAATGCTGGAAAAACACTTATAATTCTTCTGTGCTGTTTGGGCTCCCTCCTTGTTTGTAACTATGCGTGTAGTTTCTGCAGAAATCTGAAAGAATGTGGAGTTCCTCCGGTAACATATATGCAGAAAAACTTTGGAAAAATCCGTGTGTGTGTGCGCGCGCATGTATTATGTGTATGTGTGTGTGTGTGTGTGTGTGTGTGTGTGTGTGTGTGTCTGTGTGTGTGTGTGTGTGTGTTTAATTTCCTCTACTTTTCCCTTTAGAATTCTCAGTGCCGTTCTTTGCCTAGTAGAAGTACTTGCTTCAAGCCATCCATTATTTCTGAGAGCAACACAGTCTGTGGCTTCTGCTACACAATTCTGACAACTGGACAACTTGGTTGGTTCAGGCTTTAAAAAAAAAATCAATCAAAGCAGCTGTTTGGCAAAGGGTACTGAGTGATTTTCTCATTTTTCAGCAAGCTGTTGTGGACTTATATCACTTCAACTCAAGTGTTCTCTCATTCCCCCAAATATCTCCACTCTTTAACTGGCTTCCCTTTTTCTGTCCCATTCTTGCCCAAGCCCCCAGCTTAACTTACCTTCAAAGGAGGCACCACAGGATTATGCTTTCTGCTTGGGTGATTCCAGTAATGAAGGTGGAGCTATTCTAGGGGAATGGATCAAAGAATATTTGTATGGTCGATTTGTATGCAAAAATGTTAAGATGGAGGGGCCGAATGAAGCCCCTGCCTCTGCCTTCTCTTATCCTCGCCGGCATTAGTGACTGAGCTCACCCTTGTCCAGCCTCATCCCAGGCTGTGCCAGAGCCCCCATCCCTAGGACTTGGAATTGAATCTGATGCTCACAGGCCACTTCCTAGCCTGCCAAGTATAACAATAACAATGACAAAAAGCAATGCCAAATGTTGAGCATCTGCTACGGATCCAATATTTGATTTGCCACTTATTGCTAACCCTTCCACCAATCCTGGGTGTGATATGACTTTTCCCATATTACAGATAAGCTTACCTACCAGTCCAACATCACATGACCAGCCACATGTAGAGGCAGGATTTTAATCCATATCCTTCTGAGGACAGAACCTCAAGTACTCTGTCACCTTGCTCTGGATATTATTGGCTCCCCAGGCCTTACAAACTGTTCTCCTACTATTGTGTTGACCTTAAATAGATAGGTCCAAATTAGCCTAGCTCTGTCATACATTGAGTCTCTGTTTCTATAAGGGGCTTCTCCCTGCCATTCTCTTTCTAACAGATTAAGCCCCCTTGATGGTGACATTTGTCTGAATCTGGCCAATGTGTTAAACTTGAGTCCTTGAATCCCTAGCTACTCTGGCAGAAGCCAGCCTGGGGAATGGCCGGTTTTCTCAGCTCCCGCTGCGTGGTTGTGCCCACCTCCCTTCCTTGCTGCACAAGACCTCTCTTCTCTTAAAATGCAAACATTTAGAAGAAACCTTAGTAAATGTCACACTCACTCACTATTCATGTTATTGTATCTTAAGCACTGCACTATACTTTGTGTGGGACAAAACAAATTAAGCACAGATCCTGACCTCAGGAAGCGATTGTCTGTTAAAGGTGGTTGAGATATACAGGTTTATAACCATAGTAATAGCAATTGTAAGGACCTATATAGCTCTTATCATGTGCTAGGTACTTTACGGTGACTTGACTTTGTCCTCACAACAGTCCAGTGAAGTGGATACTACTGTTATCCCATTTTACAAACACTGACCCTGCAACACAGAAGGAAGATGATAAATTCAGGAAGTTTGGTTCCAAATCTGAGCTTGTAAACATTACTGGGTTTGACAAAGATGCTGTAAAAGTTGCGGGAGAAGCACAGATCACAGGAATTTTGAGTGGAGAAAAAAATCACTTGGCTGCCTAAAGCTAGGGAGGCTTCCTGCAGGAAGTAAGCACTTGCACTAAACCCAGAAGGATGGATAATACTGGGTATAAGGGATGCTTATGCAAGTAGGAAATTTCAAAAGGAGGGAATAGCAATCACCTGGTTGTTCATGGGCTCTTGTTGCTGAGACCCAACCTGCCTTCTATGTAAGTTGTGATGTGAGTCATTAGCCTAGCACTGAATGCCTGGCAGTGTGCAAGACAGGGTAGTGATTTTATCTATCAATCTAAATATGTCTTTGGAAAAATACTTTTATCACCCTTAAGCAGGACTCCCAGTTTCTCTCCTGGCTTGTCACTACCTCTGTAATGGTAAAGTCTTTCTCTTAAGAATGTCAGTATAAAAGAACCTGGAGTGAGCACTTTGACCCAGACAGGAGAGCAACTATCAACAATGTCAGATGAGTGAATTCACTGCCCAGCCCAGGGAAATACCTTCCATGTTGCTCCAAGCCCAACAATTGTTCCTAATTGGGGACAGATGGCAGCAGGCTATTAACCTCTGTGCATTTCCTGAATGTGACATGCTTGCCCATCTTGTTGATGACTGAACTGAGAGGGACACCAAACTGAGAGGGGTGGAGAGAAAATTGAGGATAGAATCTTTACCTTCTGCACCCTTCACTATGCCCCATCTGCTCCAAGAAAATGGTCATTATGATGATGCTCTTGAACCCTGTGTATTTGACTGAGGGGACAGCTCTGAGAGAAACTTGGGGGTGAAGCTAATCTTCACCACACATAGCAATGCCTTTGACTACAGAGGAAATTTCTGTGGGTATTCCTGGGTTTTCCTAATCTAATTTCAAATGCTTTTCAAATACAACCTCACTGACCACTTAGCAGCATCTTGACTGAACTTTTTATTCACATCACCTGACTTCTCCACTCCAGATGTGTCACCATGGGTGGTCTCTTCTAACTGTAGCCATTTTGGCATTCTGTTGTTTTTGTTTTTTTGCTGAGTGACTATTTGCCTGCTCCTGACATTAAGAAAGTACCAATCTTCTCTCTATCCTAAGTCTGAACTCCAGCCTCCCTGTTTACATTCATTGTCTTGCAAAATAATTAGGCACTTGTCTTGGCAGGTGAATTTTTAATGTGAATTTTATTGAGAGATACTTCCAGAATCCTCAAAACAGGAAGACTCGAAGTCCTTGGGTTTCACAAATGGATTCTTACTCTCTTTCTCCTTCTCGTCTTCTTCTTCCTCCTCCTCCTTGTGTGTGTGTGTGTGTGTGTGTGTGTGTGGGTGTGTGTGTGTGTGTTACTTTCTTAGCCCCATTTCTGTGTATCTCTCAGTGGTTAAGGTGAGACCCTGGTACATGACCAGTGCCCTTGCTTCTGTGGAATAATGATGAACAGAGCAGACTTTCTCAATAAAATTCAAATGCAAGTAAAAGAAAAAGAAAACAGATTGAAAAAAAAATGTGAAAAGTATCCTGAAACAAATTATTCTTCCAGGATGAAAAACACCACATGGAAGACTTCTCTGATAGTTTTGAATGGATGACCTGTTGAAGAGTTCAATAGTTGCTATGACATCATCATTAATTACACTGGGCAATTTATGTTCCTGTGACTTGTGTTAGTTCAGGTGTGTTTTTAACTCCTGTAAATTCTTCATCATCTACTTGCCTTTTTATATTTGTAGGGCTGCTGTTGTGTGTCTTGTTCCTAAAACTTCCTAAGCCATTTTTCCCCAAAGGCACTGGACTCCCAGCAGAGAGCATCTTTGAAATCCTGGTAGTGTCACCCAACATTTGTTTGTGTACTAGTTGAATTCTTGTGCAGCTCAATTCTTTTTCCAGCGAAGTGAGGTTTTATGGCTCTTGCAGATTCACTTAATCTTTTGCAACACATGAATGATCCCTTCATTCTAAAGGCCACATGGTTGATTTGGTAATTTCTATAGATCTGTCTCTCACTGGTTTGCTTTTGTCCGCTCAGTCCTTTTCTATTACTTCATTATTTCATGAGCTTTTGCTCTACCTTATTTACCATCCCCATTTCAGGCCAACCCTTATTCTTCTTCGCAACTTTAGAGCTTTATAGTCTCGCTTCCAAAAACCTGGTGTTTCATCTCTCTATATTACACATCAGCCCCGTCTTGTTAACGAAAGCAGAGGCTAGGAATTATGTAATTCCACACTCCACTGGTCATTTGGAGTGTTGGCTTTCTGAAGATTTTGTCTTCGGAGACCTCATTCTATGAGAACTATGGTGTCCTTGGAAGATGGAGACCATCGTGTAGGTTACTGGCTAGAACGAGAATGTGGCTGCTATTGGTGCTCCATGTTTACTCGTTTGGTTGGAAAAGATTGTTTTTCAAAATTCTGTGCAAGAAGACATTTTATCTGTGTTTTTTAATTATATAAACTCTATATTGTGATAATAGCATGCTGATGGCTTTTAAAATGTTTCAGGATGGTTTTATCTTAAAGACTGAGCTTTTAGTCATTTAAAATTTGATATTTTTATGTAGCTTTTTTTGTTGTTAAAATAAACTGCAGCTTTTAAACCCACAATTTTGATTCAGATTTAATATAATCAATTAAGCTAATTCTAATACATTCTTTTTAACTTAAGGCTTATAAAACATTTTTTAAGAAGCAACTTAAGAAAAATGTTGAGCACCTATGTTCAAGACAGTTTGCTAATTCAGCGTTGGAAACGTTAACCAAAATATCAAAAGTAAAGAGTTAAGAAACAACAGTAAGAGAAGGTCTAAAAATCTCAAACCTCCATATTTCTAATCCTTCCATCTTTTAACTTATCTTTTTTCTTTTTATTGCCACCAAGTGGCCTCCCTGATCAGAAGCCTTCAATGACTTCATATCATTTCATAAATTAACTCTAAATTCCAATAATCAAGAGTGCAAAGTCTCCACGATGTTGTTTCAACTTCCTGTACCCTTGTATTTTTTCCTCTTGCTCTCTCCCTTCCTCTCTCCCTTACCCCTCTATTTTACCCTCCTTCCCTTCCTTCTGGAATATTAAACATCCTTCAAAGACCTTAGTCACCACTCTTCTGCAAAGGCCCACAGTACCTTTTGCACACTCTGGTCTTGCTGTCTTTGCTCCGTGTGTTTTCACCAGTCATTCTAATCCCACCTTTCCTTCACCCTTGTTACCATGTCCACAACCATTTCTCCCCACCTACACTCTCTCAGTTTACACTCGTCTTCCCTCACATTCCACAACCCAGGGAGCCACCTTCTCTGTGCCTCCTATTGTATATATGGTGTTTTTTTCTGATCATCAAGGTAATACATACTTCTTTTCTAAGACTCTGAGAAAGGAGATAAGTGTAAAAAGGAAATACAATATATGGTCCCCTGGGACTGAGTCATCACTGTAAATATGAATGTTCAGAGTCTAGTTCTATCTCTGACTCTTAGAACAATGAGCATGGCATTTATGCACCGTAGGCCTTGTTTTTGTTTCTTTTTTTTCTTTTTCCTCTAAAAAGTGGGAACTGAGTTCCTGATGTGTAAGAACCATTTCTGGTTGTGGAATTCAATGTCTAATTTACACATCTATAAGTGTGTCTTTGCTCCTCCATGTGGCAGTGACAGGCTCTTCATTGGCCCACCCAGTGCCTGGCCCAGAGTGCATTTCCAGGCATTGTGGAAGAACAGTGGTGAGTTTCAGAATTCTCTCCCCAATAGACTCAACTTGTAATAATTTTCTGCCATTCTATTAAATTTGTCATCTCGCTTATTTACTAGTGAAACACACTGAGCTTGAATTTTATTATTCGATTTGAGGGTTTATTATCCTGTGTCTCTCTGTACTCTTTTGCTTTCTTTTCTTCCCTTTCAACTTAAACTGATAGCACCAAGCAGCACATTAAAATTCTATCCACTCAAACAACACTGTAAAAATTATTTAAATTGATTTTGTTCAAATTCATTGCAAACCCGTACGATGCATGAGTCTATTTTAATGCCATTCTCTCTTCTGAAATCTGAAAAGATTTTTCTGTCTGGAACTCCTGTGACTTGAAGAACTGGAAAACAACCTGAGAGAACGGCAGCTTTATCATAAGATTCATGGTGGCAGTATTGGGAAACTGGATCAGGGTGTCGATTTATAAATCCCCACAGCTCCTTAGTGTTTCTGCATTTTTTTATTTTTTAGGAAGTCGTTCCATAACACATCTCCTCTTTCCAAAATGCTATATCCTGGAAGCCTGTCATTTATGTTTGCTATGTCATTACCTTTCAGAGTAGTCCCTGGGTTTTATATATATAAAAGCAATTGACGGTATTTTGTTTCCTCTGAACTTCCTGGTGTGGAGGATGGGCAGGATGGAATCAGATGACTGGACCTGAAACTGCCACTTGTTGGCTGGGCAAAGATGGGCAAATGACAATTTCCCTGTGACTCCTTCCCAGCTCTTTAAATTACCTTTCTCTCCAAATTATGAGAAACCCTTTGGAAAGCTACAAAGCCCATATGAAGTGGCAGGGGTCATTCTTCTTTAGAACTGCCCCCATGGTTCGTGGGAAAACTGTCCCATGCCCCATCTCATATAAAATTCCTGGTCTTGGCTGAGGATGAAGAGAGGTGAGGGGTTGATTTATTCTGTATTTTTCTTTAACCCTGTGGCAATATGAATGGATAAACAGAATGTCTGCATTGATATATTAATCGCTTTCATCTACTATTTCCTATTATTGGAAATGTTTCTCTTTGCTTTATAGAAATGTATAAGAAATTATTTGATTGGAATTTTACTCTCTTTTTAATTAAAAATTTTAAGAATACAAAGGAAGTAAGCACCCTCACATCATGAGGTCCCTCTTTAACACGCCAGTGTAATGTCCTGTTATTCCAGAGGGATGAAAAAACAAACAAGCAATAATGTCTGTTACTGTCAGAATGTGAGAGAGCACGAAGCAAGATACTATAGGAAATCGATTCCATAAATTTTGAATAGCCACCTTCTTATTTGCTCACTGATAGTATAAAAATCCAGCATATGTAACTCCCCCACCCCATCAAAATAGATACAAACCAATCAAAAGGAGAAACTCTGAGTGTTATATTCTCTTTCCCCAGTTTTAATGAGATATAATTGACATGTGACATTGGATTAGTTTAAGGTCTACATCATATGATTTGAAATATGTATATATTGTGAAATCACCACCACAACAAGTTAATATCTATCACCTCACATAGTTACAAATTTTATTTTTCTTGTGATAAGAATTTTTAAGGTCTACTCTCTTAGAAACTTTCAAATATATAGTACAGTATTGTTAATTATGGCTGAATATTATCTTCTGAATTGGTCTGCTAGTATCACGTTAGATTTTGATACCTTCTCCCTTTCAAGTATTTTTTAACCAGAAGCTTCTCAGGCATAACAACTATTTTCTGCTAATGTAACAGATCCTTGGCATAAGTCTGTGTTTTGAAATAGCACTTTACTTAGGTCCGATAGGTTGATATGTTTGAGTTCCTGCTTTTTTTATTAGATTTTAAAATATTTGTTTAATAGCTTACATAAATGTTTTTCCATATGTATTAACCTATTTACTTTTAAAGAATTGGAGTGTAAAAGCAAACTCCAGAGAGGTCAAGTAATATACCCAAGGTCACGTAACCATTGGAGAATTGTGACTTGCTGTCCAGCCCCTATTCCATACTTTTCATTCATGACATTCCCGATCATTTCCCCTCTTCTCTTAGCGGTGGCAACTTTTCTCTGGTCAACACTTCTATAATTCTTCTTCCTGGGCCATGTTGCTTCTCACTTTGAAGGATGCAATTCTATTGGTGATTTGGCAGTATCGGTAGGTGTCCTACCACCTGGTCATGGATGGTTCTCTTACCCAGAAGTAACAGGAGAAACTGGTGTTAAAACAAGACATGGGAGCTATCTATTTAAACACTCCCATTTTCACCAGCTGAGTTTCTAAGTCACCATCTTATTTCCTTGCACAAGAAATTCATCTCTGGGAATGATGCTGCCCTTCATGAGGTTTTATGGGGAACAATCAGACATTTCAAATATTACTATCTGATTCATTCAGGCTTCCTAATAAAAAGAGAACAAAGACTACAAAGGCAATTTATGTGGGAGGAAAACGTGAGTCAGTTGGCTCTTTGACTAAAGAACGTAAGAACTCTGGACCATAAATCGCAGCTCTACCTTTTCTGCTCAGGTCAGAGACTGCCTCCTGACTCACTCTGTAATGGGAATATATACTTTATGGAGAACAGTTGTAGCAGACCACTTCCACCAAGGCTGCAGACATTTTTCCTTCAGCTCTTACTTGATGATGTGGTCCCAAAATAGAGGACAGCAGAAGACTCACTTAACTTTCTGGACCCTTAAATGACTCAATCACGGATGCAAACTTATCTTGGTTTCTTTGCCTTTTTATGTTTCCAGGCAATCAAATAGCTATTATTTTCCAGGGATCAATGTGGTGTCAACGCCACATCTAAAATATGGAACAAACCAAATAGATGCGGTTCTGCGTGAGAAACTGTTGCCGAATGTCAATGAGATTAAATGAATATGTATTAATCTCTAGCCATGGGTCAGGTACTATTCTGTGTCCTCTTTTTTTACCCATGACTTTTCTTTTAATTATGACAACTCCTCTCCTACAAGATTGGTAGAATAGACAAAGCTCTATGTGGCTTAACTCAACCCATAGCTGAACTATTTTAATGCTGTCTAATTTAGCCTCCTAATCAGTCTGAACCAGCTCCTGGGTGAACCAGTTTTAAGGACAACTAGACCTTAGGGAGCAATTTTCATCTGCAGGTCCACCAATCTCTCCTGGCTTTACATTGGCTATGAGCTTAAGGATAGAGGGTAAAATTGTTCATGCCATTTTCAGACAGGAATCATTTATGTATCTGAAAAAGAACCACCCAGAACAACATGGCCTAGATAAAAGGACCAGACCATTTGGAGTCAAATAGACCAGGGTTTGAATCCCAGCTCCTCCTCCTCATCACTGTGTTGCATTAGATTTGTTACTTACCATCTCTGAGGCTCAGTTGACTCATTGGTACCATAAGGATGACAAAACCTATCTCCCTGGGTTGTTGTGGAGGTTAAATCAGATAATGTTTGTTATGTGCCCTGCAGATATTGGGTGGTCAGCAAGAATGAAAGGCAGAGTGGAGGCGGAGAGCTTTGGGAGGCATGGCCCATTAACCAAACACGTAATATCCGAGAGCAAAGAAGACAAGGGAAAGGGTGAGTGGTCAAGATGTTTCGAGGCATTATGACCCCTAAGTAAAGGCTTTGATGAGGGGAAAACACTCACTACAACCAAAGACAGCAGCTTTTCCAAGATGGCCCCCATTAAATGTTTAATTGGGCAAGAATATTCTGTGGGTTTTCACATGTGGCCAGGAACCCAAGGCAGTATTTAATTCTTCCTGTAAATGTCTCTCTCTCTGTGCAGAGACACAGACTCGGGGCTTGCTGGAAAATCTACCTGCTCACTCAGTCAGAGGACACAGACTGATTATTGTGGTTAAGGTATTTGCTTGCTTTGCTTTGATGTGTCTCTTTTAAGACAGTCTCTCCGGCCCTCCTTGAGAGAGTGTTGGGAACAGTGAGTGCAATGATTTACTGGGAAGATAAGTGAGAAAGGCTTCAGGTGATCAAGGGGTTCTATGAAGTTGGAGGTCACTCAAAGGTCAGGCTGGAGGGCTGCATTCCAGAGAGCTAATATTGGGTGAATTAGGTTGTTGTTATTTCACCCAAGAGGTAATTGTCCCCCAAAATACATTGCCTGCAATAGTTCAGGTTGTCTTGATTCTGCACAAGCTTATATGTATTGCGGCCTCTCCTCTGGGCAGCTCTGGCCTAGTTAACACAAGATGTGGTCTCTGCTCCCAGGCAGCTTATTTAGCTGAAAACTAAGGACACAAAACTGAGAAATAATATAAGACTTATTCAGTATGCTCTTGATCCTGAATATAAGTGGAATAGGAGACCAAAGCCTTATGTTCTGGCAGATGCTGATTTCTGATGAAATATTCATCAAACCATCTCAAAATGGAGAGAAAATGAGAGCAATGTTTTATATTAGTATAAAGGTGTTTGTTATAGAACCTATATGACCTGATTATTATTCCATATGTCTAATATATACTTTATATATATATGACTATCTTTTCTTATAACTGTTCTTTATTTTTATCCTATTGTTTTTCCTTTAGATGTTTTCTTTAATTCTTCTCTTTATTTTGTGAAAGAATCATGAGACTATAAAGCCAATGATTCTTCAAGCTTCATACTTGAAAATAAAACTATTTGTGAGTTGCCAGAACTTTTGCTTTTTTAATGCCACTGAGAACCATTGGTATGAAGCAGGGGCAGTAAGTGTGTCGGGGGCAGTGAGAAGACTTCTGGGAGAAGGTGGAGCTTACTGGCAGAGAGGGCGTGTATCAGGAACAAGGACATAATACCTAGAAATGGTTAGGGGAGGCTGGGTTCAGAAGTTAGATTGCACAGAGTAGGAAATAAGGAGCAGCCCCTCATTGTCTTGAAGTAGAGGGGAACAGAATGTAAACTGTACTGAGGAAGGCGGGTTTGTCATTATGACATAAGATAAATTAGAAGAGGGTGAAATTAGCCATTTATTTTAAGAAAAATCGCTTACAGAAATTCCACCCTGAAGGCCAGATGGTGTCTAAGAAATTTTCAAATGGAAGTATCAAGTAAGAAGAAAAAGTCTAGGAGTTGCAGCACTTGAGATTACTCCATGGATTTTGCAAGCTTCTGTTGCTTGGAAAGTCAGAACTTGGGAGTTGGGATCTTTCCTGTCTTGATCCCCTTCCTGCTTTACACTGGGCCGCATAGCAGAGTAGACAGGAGGGCGGGTTCTGGCCTGAATGTTCTTCTTGGCTCCATCTCTTAGCAATTGTGCAACCTTGAGAAATTTAAGTTTTACTTTTCTCACATGAAATACAGTGACTGGTCAAAAGTGCGCTATGACTTTACGGACACACTGTATATGAAACACAATATTACCTATGCCATAAGGCCATTGTGACATTAAAAGGGAAGCTATAAGTAACATGCTCGCCAGAGCGTATGGTCCAGGGCAGGTCCTGAATGAGCAAGGTTACTGTTTTTATCTACGTTCTATGGCGAGACACTCCGTCTGAGCCCCAGTGCTCCCAAGTGTGAGAGGAGATGGATAAGAACCACCTTGCACAGTTATAGGGAGAATTAGGAAATGGATGTGAAAACACTTAGAAAACTGCAATTTCTGAATGGGTGCTAGATTTTATGGCTGTTGTTTTTCATAATAACTGGTGTCAAATATAAACTATATGTCTAGAACCTGAGCTTAAATATGTTATTTTACATTTAAATGTTGCATTTGGTTTACCAGGGATGTGATCATCTACACAATTATTAAGGGCCTGGCCTTGGGCAGTAAGTGCTAAACTGGCCAAGGAGAAGTGACAGAAGTTTGTGTTAGGTGGACCCCAAGGCCATGTGATGAAGGCCTTTCAGGTTAGCCAGGTGTCATGATGCCTGGGTTGCTCTGTTGCAACTAGAAGAGGCTTGTCTTGGCCCATTATAGGGACTCAGTAACTCCTGTTTTTTGAGGAATATTTCAGGCCCGCTCATTCAGTCAATCAGTGTGATGTTGGTTGAAGGACTTAATCACCCCAGACCTTGGTTTGTGCATCTAGACTATAGTAACTCTATTCACCTCTAATGGTTGTCAAAAATACCAAAGGAGAGAATCAATATCTGGCCAAGAGTAAGCTCCCAATAGATGGAAGCTATTTTTACTATGGAGAGAGGGTATCACACACACACATACACACAGGGCCAGCCTTCTTCCAGGGGACTGGACTTCCTGTCAGGGCTCATCTGCCCTGAGGGAAAAACAGAATCAGGGAAAGGCTTTTGGTTAGGAAATTAACTTTTGTTATTTTCCCTCAGCTAGACTCTGGGATACTTCCTTTTATATATACTATTTCTGTAATTCCAAAAATGCCAAAGTTCTATGTCACATCCCCCTCTTTTAGATGGAAAAGATGAAGCTCTGAGACCCTAAATATTTTTGCCCAAGGAATGCAACTAATCGGAGGTAGGCTGGGATTTTATCATAGAAGAGGAGACCTAACATCAGTTTTCTCTCTCTCTCTCTCTTTAATGTTTATTTTATTGATTTTAGAGAGAGAAGGGGAGAAATCAGGAGAAAAACAGGAAATCTGTTCTTGTATGTGCCCTGACTGGGGACTGAACTGGTAACTTCCACACTTCGGGATGATACTCTAACCAACCAAGCTATCTGGTCAGGATTGGTGTTTTCTTTTTATTCTCAGCAAATATACTTGAACTTTTAGTTAATCCTTTTCCATTGCTACCACTCAGGCAGGCAAGATAACATAGAAAATTATCAAATGTTTCATTATTTTGACCAAAGAATATATCCACATATGTTTGGAATAATCTTTGATTATATAAATTATGCAATATGAATTGTTCATTAATTAAAGCAGATTTCTTTTAGAATTGGCTTATGTTTACATAGTGATGTGCCATCCTAAACAATGACTATGGCAGACATTGTATTGTAATCAGTATGAGGGGGTAAGGCTAGAAAGTCATACTTGTGGAACACCTACCATTTCCGTGTGACTACATATGTTATTCCATTTGATCCTCAGTGGACTCACTTAGTCCATAAGTGATTATTGGTGTCCCCTTTGTTTCAGGTGTTCTGGGTGTTGACAGTACAGAATCAAATAAAACAGAACCCATGCTTTAGTGGAAGTTAACATTCTCTTGGGAGATATAATCAATAAATGAAATATATATGTCAGCTGAACAGAAGTATTATGGAGAAAAATAAAGCATAATAAGAGGATGGATAGTGTTGGTAGGGTAATGGGGCGTTGCCCCACCCAGCAGGAAGTGTCTCACTGAAGTGCAGACTTTTAGTAAAGACATAAAGGAGATGCGAGCTGAGCCTGGCTGACATCTGGGAAAGGTGTTTCTGGCAGACATGAAGAGCAAATGCAAAGGCACTGAGGTGGATGTATGGCTGGTGTGTTTGAAGAACAACAAGGGGACAGAATGGCTGGAGTCAGTACACAAGAGATCAGAAAGAGATGAGATGAAAAAGATTTAAGGGCCTGATTATATAGGGCCTCATAGACCATTGTAAAGATGGTGGCTTTTATTCAAAATGGGATGGAAGTCACTGGAGGGTTTTAAGAAGAGTGACATAATCTGGCTTTTCTTTGAAAAACATCACTCTGGCTGCTAACAGCATAGAGACTGTGTGGATGGTTTTTGCAATAATCCACATAAGGCAGGGTGGTGGCTTAGACTTAAGCAGTGGCTGTCTGAGTGAGAAGAAGTGGTTGGATTTGGGATATACTTAACACCATTTTCAAATGGGTGGAATAAGGAGTTTGAGAGAAAAAGAGGAGCCAAGGAGACTCCCTGACTTTGGGAAGAGGAACTGAAAAAGAATGAAGTTACCTTCACAAGGGACAGAAAAGATGGTTGAGGAGCTGCTAATTAGGAACTTGCTCACACCCACACATCTAGGATTTCCCTCCCAAGACACTGCCTTCTTCCAACTGGGTGAAATCCACAAAATGATGAAACCACTTCATAAGCAGGCATATGGATGAAAGACTCACCAAAGGCTCTGAAAACAATGCTCTTTCTTCCTCTTCAGACTCATTAGGAGGTAGATTCTTGCTGTGAAATCGAACACTCTAGGAAACCCAAGCCAAGCTCTTGGTCGACTTGTTGATTACGGAAAACAAGGTTCTCCTGGCTACTCTTCCATATGTTCCCACTGCTCTTCTCTATCCAAGAGATAGCCCTAGATGCCAAATTGCTTTTCTCCAAATTATCTTTGGATCACCTCTCTGATGGGTATGGAACAATCTCATTGGTTATTTACAGTTGGTCTCTAGACTAAAGAGCATCAACCAGAGAAAAATAAGTAACAGAAATATGACTGTATCAGTGACTCATAAAGGGGTAACTTTAATGAGATTCTAAAACATGACACCCCTGGCAGGCATGGACTTAGTCCAGCTTCTATGAAGAGGGTTTTTATCTGGTTGGCCACCTCTGGGTCCCTGAGTAACCAGGGCAAGATTCAAACCTCCCAGAGCTGATGCCTCTCTATTCCTGTGCCTGCAAAGGTTTTCTAACTCATTTTGACAACAGACAACAAAGAGATTAGTTGCATATGATTGAATTCCCACTCTGGAATGAGAACTCATAAAGCTAATTCACGGTTGACTTGGGCACATTTACATATAATACACCATAAATAACATAGTGAGCACTAGTATAAACTCCCAATTTTCTCTCTCTAAGGAACAAGTGAAAATATTATGCCACTGTAGCTAGCATACGTTTATTCATGTTGGTTTATTCATTTACTTATTAATTCACTCATTTATTTATTCATTTAATAAACATTTTGCAACACTTGTGTATCAGTCATTGTGTTAAAATTTACTAGAATAGCCTCAAGAAATTCATAATTTATTGTAGAAAAGTTCTGGGAGGTAAGCACATGTGTCTACAATATTTCAGGCACTATATTAGGCCCTGGGAATACAGCAGTGACCAGGCAGATAAGGCTGTGCTCACAGATCTCACAGAAATTAAACAAGAAAACATACAAATATGATTATAAATAAGATTATTTCAGAGACTGGTGTTATGCAGGCAGATAGGAAAAAGTGATAAATTGGATAGGAACTAAATGGAGTAGATTGTTAAAGTATTTTAGAAAGAGTGTTTAGGACATGAGTACAATGATCAGAAGAAAAAGACCATGCAAGAAAGAAGGAACACAAGAGGCAATTGGGGCAGAAGAACAGAGAGAAGTATAGTGTGGCTAGACCTTGGCAAAGAGGGAACTAGTAGACTGACATGACATCAAGAAAAGAGGCAGGAGCTACATCATGGGATTTGCAGGTCATGGTTAAGTAGTTTGGTTTTTACTATAAGTGCAACTGAAAGTTATTGAAAGGTTTTATGGAATCTATTGGATGTCTTATGCAAAAATTTAATACAAGCCTTGGCAGGTGGCTCAGTGAATAAAGCACTGCCCCGGCATGCCAGAGGTCACAGGTTCAACTCCCACAGGTTGCGATACAAAGGAGAAACAGTCAATGAGTGCAAAACTAAACGAAACAACTAAGTGAAACAATGCATTGATGCTTCTCTCTCTCTTTCTTTCTCCTCCCGCCCCTCCCTTTTCTCTCTCTCTTAAATCATTAGAAAAAGTGTTTTTAAAAGATTTAGTACAACCTACAGTATGATTTAATTTAAGTGTATGCAGGACAGAGAATGGACAAGAAGGGCCAAGGTGGGTTCAAGAGAACAGTTAAGAAGTCATTGCAGATTAGGAAAGATGGCAACCAGGGCAGGGGTATGCCAGGGGAAATAATGTGTAGTGGTCAGATGTAAGATATATTTAGAAAGAACTTGAAGAGAAATGGAAGACCCAGAGATCTCCCCTAGGTTTGGGGCTGAGATAATGGTGAATGGTGTTGCCCCTCACTAAGACAGACAAGACTGGGGAAGGAAGAAAATTATGAATACAGGGTACTTTTCGGAACTGTTAAGTCTGAGATGGTAAGTAAATATTCAGGTCTGAAGCTCAGGGGGAGTCCATATAGGAGATATAGTAGTGAGATGTATCACTATGCTTAGTATTTAAATGCTGTATATGATATAACTCAGGAATAGTTTGAGATATGAAAGAGAAAAGAGCTTAAGATTAAGCTCTGAGGCACTCCAACATTCATACTGGAGGCTGTAGGGGAGTGACCTACAAAAGAAACCAAGAAGCATCAGCCAATTGTAGGAGGAAAAACAGAAGACTATTATTACACAAGCCAAGAGAAGGTATTTCAACAAAGGAGAGGTGGTTATCTTTTCCAAAGGCTTCGGAGTTTAAGGATAATGGTAATAGATAATTGCTGGATTTGGCAAGAAAGAGTTTATTGGTCATTTTGACCATGGTCATTTTAGTGGAGATGTGTATAGGATATATAAAAATATAAAGAATAAATTATTCTGGAAATGCATTCTGAAGGAACTAATATAGAATTTGTAATTAAAATTTTGGAAGTGAGTTAGGCAAGGACAAGTTTTGGGGAAGAATGTTTCAGCATAGAGTTTAGTATAATTAAAGAAGCCAAGTTAGAGAAGTATTTTGTATGGGGAGCTATAAGCAATTTGGTGTTGTTGAATAATAAAGTACTAAGCTGGAAATGGGGAGAGATTTCTGTTAAAGAGCTGCACCGTGAATGACATGGTCAATGTTATCTGTAGGAAATGAGCAACTATTGAAGAGTTTAATCGGGGAAGTGGCATTACCTTCTCCACATTGTAGCAAAGTCCCTTTGTAGTCTGGACTCTGATGGGCAAGATTGGAATCAAGGGCACCACAGATGGGTTATCGATGTGCTATGAGTGAAATATAGTGAGGATGCAAACTTGAGTTGCTATTTGAGGTAGAAAAGAGAGAATATATCCTACAAATATTGAAGATGTAAAAGTCGGTGTATCTTGATTATGGAGTAGTCAAAATGCCTCCTAGGTTTAGTCTTGGATGACTAGGTGACTGACAGCGCCAGCATCTGTGATAAACAACACCAAAGGGGAGGCAGTTGAAACAGAATTATTAAGCCCAGCTTTGCAACTGTTGACATTGAGGTGCTCATGGGACATGCTGAAGGAGTTTTCCAGTAGCAGGTTAGATATTAATATGAAACTCTGTGTAGAGGTACAGGTAGGAGATGCACACACACACATGCACACCCATACACACCCTGAAATTACTTAAAAAGTTTTGAGGTATTTAACAATTCAAAGGTATTGGTAACTAGTTCTTGCTGGTTTAAAAAACATAGTGGCAGCATATTGAGGAGTGAGTGGAAGGTGAGCAAGCAGAGGCAGTGAGTGTAGACTAAACTACTTATTTGAGAGGTTTGGAGAAGGAGACTGATTGGACAGTCATTAGAAAGATATGTAATATTGAGGAAATATTTTCCCTTTTATTAGGATAGGAAAACCGTGAAAAGACTTATTGGCCCAGGAGAAGAAATAAAAGGGTAATTCAGGAGGGGAGTGGGGTGATTGAAAAAGTCAAATACAAGTGCAGCCATAGGAGGACATACGTACTAAAGGCCTCTGATGATTGGTTGGCTGTGTTCGAGGGGAAGGATACCTCAATCTTTTATACTGCAGAAAAGCAGTTGGTGAATATAGACAAGGCAGATAGAGGTATCAAGAAGACTCAGCTTTCTAAAACTCTTGAAAGGTACAAGATCATTGCTGAGAATGAAGATGGTGGACATTAGGACCAGTGAAGGTTTGAAAGAACATCAGTGAGAAACAGAAAGGGGTGATAACCAAGAGTGTAATAAAGAGACTTATGAACCACAACTTGGTCCAGTTTGGAGAGCATGAGTTTGTTGAGTTGTCAGTCTGCATGCTGCCTGATTATTCTGGAAGCATTAAACAAGTCGTGTAAAGAAGTGAAGAAAAATTAAAATACTAAACTGAAGCTATGTTTGTGTTAGATATATAAAGTGGAAATATGAGGGGGAAGAAATGTGAGGACTAATAAATAAGTAGTTAACTGGTTGACTATGGGACCCAAGTTGGATAGAAAAAGATGAGAGATTAGAATGCAACTGACAGAATGGGAAGGAATGATATATTCAAGATACCATGTAGGTTGAAGGATATTTATGATGAGAATAAGACATTGAGGGACCAGAAAGGTTGTTTGTGTGAGAAATTGAAGCTTAATATATCAGAGGAGGTAACATGTCAGGTGATTACAAGGTCTAAGGATTGGCCACAAAAGTAAATGCCTGGGTTGATATGGAATGGAGTGGAGGTAAAGGCCATGAGGGCTGATGATGTTAGATGTCGGATGTCTCATCAGGATAGACATTAAAGCCACTCTTATGACATAGAGAATGCTGTGGAGCTGGAATCCACAGTGAAAGAAGGGGAGGAACCATGAAGCCAATAAGGGACTGTGATGGGTGAGGATAGACGATGTAGGGATAGGAGTGTTTACAAAGAAGGTGAATAGACAAAAATCTGAAAGTGGCATTGAGAAGCTAAGAAAATATCAGAGCTACCTCCTTACAGTAAACTAGGGAAAATATCTAAGAAGGAGTAGCTTTCATTTAAGAGGACTAACAGGGAACCATATTTTCAGGGGGGATGGTAGAAGAATTAATATGGTATGATAAGGTTAATACAGGAAGATTTGTTTTGAATGAAGGGTTACAGAGGTCCTACTGGAAACAGTTGAAAGACAGAAAGCAGCAAGATTGGGACCAGAACTGAGAAAATCAGAACAGTAGGGGGATGTGTATATGAGTAAGCAGAAGTGACCGTAGGGCATTCTGTTTTGGACAGAAACCACTGAAGGGAAGCTGGTAGAATGCTTTGGTTACAAAGATTGGCCAGAGAACAGTAGCATAATGTAATAACCTTTGAGGGCTGGTGATGTTGGCATTTTGGCAGCCTGTTCTAATGACTGGTGCATGAGGAACACTTCAAGTTCAGAGATTGGGCCGAGGGCCAGATGAAGTCTCCTATGGGCAGGAGGCTTCATCCATGTATACTGCCTCCTTTCTTGGTATGGCCAGCTTTCTCCTCTTTTCCTTTCATGTGTCCCTTGCCATTCAACCAGGAATTGTTGCTTTGTCAATCTTTGCTCAAGTCCTCATTCAGTGCTCACTTTGGGTACAAACTATATCCATTTCTATGCCCGCAGATGTCTATGCATGCCATGTTACCTACAATGTGTACAAATGCCTACTTTTCACTCATTAAACAGTTAAGAATTGTGTCTGTCTTTGAGGGCTTTTGATGCTTTCAATGGAAAGAATAATTTCTCATTGCATCTCAAAAATTAAAAAAAGAAAAGATAGCTTTTTTCTTTCTCTTACTAGAAATGATGTTGAAACCTGGACACTTCCTGTGTAATTCCATTTAATTTCCACCCATGCTATCCCACTGCCAAGTGTTCTTCTTTGACCATTTTGCACTAACTCTCATTTGGGCTGTGTGATAATTGTCAGTAACTTAGAATAGAATATGTGTTCTTCTCTGTACCTTTCTTCTTGGGTATGATTTCCACAACCTTGGAGTCATCGGGGATGCTCTGTGTAAGCATGAATAATAAATGAATAAACCACCTGGAAGGCCTAGTAACTCTACACCTTTCTTAATAAAAAACAAAGTGCAGTTTAGAAATTCTGACTGCAAACACATCTCCCAGTACCGTGTTTTCACCATGCAGATCTGGGAGCATAGTGGAAGGCAGAGAATGAACAGCCTCTGCTTTAGGGTCAGAGGTTACTTTTGTGGGACTTGCTTACACACATCATTATCTCTGATGCCCGACCTGTCCAAATACTGGAATTTCCATTCCCAGATCTACCATTGGGACTTACCTGGCTCAGACTGCCTCTGCTTACTATTTAAACTTGACCTAAACAGCATTCATCCAGTCTTGTTGGTTGCTCTGGGTTCAACCTATTGCCCTGTATTTCTAAAAGATGGAGATGAAGGGTTTTAGTGGGAGATCCAAGTGGTCAAAAGAGCTTGAAACTAAATCTAGAGGGAAAGCAAGAACAAACCCAGATATAACTACAAACCTATACACTGTGATAAACATCCTGACTGCTATTCTTCCCCCTTGTCCTGCTCCTGCCAAACCATTAGCCATTCACTCAAATCTGGTCATACCATCACCCTATTGCAAAGTCTTCTAGAGTTTCCTAGTAACTGGGAACAAAATTCAAAATCCTTAGTGGGACCTTTGAGTTTATGACCAAGCTTTAATCTATCATTCTAGCCCCACTTTTTGCCATTTTTCATCCTGCCCTTATTTTCCAGCCACAGTGTAGGTAGCCTTTCCCTGAACAAAGAGGGTTTTCCATAGTCTTTTGTCTTGCATATCTCAGTACCTAGTTGTGAATTGCCCTTTTATCATCTTTTGTTGGAAGAACGTCTTCACAACATTGAAATCCTATCAAATTCCAACAGAACTTTTCCTGGAAATTTTCTTGAATATCTCCAGCCAAAGATAATGGGTTCCCTCCTGTACACATGTTTGTTTAAGTGTTAACAAATGTCTAGGGTAAGCTGGAAAGTTAGAAAATCTTGGGCAGGAGTTGAATTTACAGTCTGCAGGTAGGATTTCTTTTTCTTTTGCAAAATATCAGTTTTACTCTTTTATTTTATTTTAGTGAGAGGAGGGGAGGTAGAGAGACAGAGTCCCACATGCTCCCAGACTGGATCCACCCAGCAAGCCCACTAAGGGACAATGCTCTGCCCATCTAGGACTCCATTGCTCAGCAATGGAGCCATATTTTTAGTGTCTGAGGCAGAGGCCACAGGGCCATCCTCAGCATTTGAAGCCAACTCACTCGAACCAATCGAGCCAGTGCAGTGGGAGGAGAAGAGAGAAAGAGAAGAAGGAGGGGTGGAGAAGCAGATGGTCACTTCTCCAGTGCACCCTGACCAGAAATCGAACCTGGGACATCCACACACTGGGCCAGTGCTCTACCACTGACCCAACTGGCCAGGGCCCAGTTACTCTTTAACACATTGTTGACTGGCAATTTAACACAGAAGTTCTTTCATGTCACCGGCTAATTTTTCATAATTGAGTATGAAAGTGAAACAGTCTAAATAAACTTCAGTATACTTTATTTATGCATAATGAATTTAAATGAAACTCTGTACGTATCTGCTACATATTATATTTTATACATATTATATATTTTAATAATTTTTTTGGTGTGGTATATTGTATAGCAATCACCTACATGTAATGGTATGCAACATGTTTTACAAATATATCTGGTTTCACTGCGCTTTCCTTTTGAAACACACACTTTACACATTTGTGGGTCAAATAAGTTTGCAAATATGATGTATTTGTTTGCTCACTTATAGTCTGCATTGGGTGTGAGGGACAGGCTGTAAGAAGGCAGGATCCTTATAGCCTAAGGCTTAGTTTTAAGACTAAGCCTTTCCCACTCTTTTGATACTAAAATCTTCTCAACACTGTTTTCCCTCACACCCGTGACTATTGCATGATGGGGGGTGGTGCACTCTTATGAGGAATCCCATTTTTGCCTCAAATAAGTGACTTTGTATCAAAGACTTCCTTATTTGTATACTGGCTTAAAGGCTTTAATTTCTACACTATAAAATAAGGGATACCAGGGGCTCTCTCTCTTGGTTTCTGAAATTAGCATTGCAGAGGAAAAGCAGCCAAGATGGCAGAGTGCTCAAGGAGAAGCCAGTCTGTGGAGAGTTTGCGCAGAGAGAAGAAGATGGGGAACAGAGGTGAATAAGGCTGGTGAGGTACAAACCTTTGATTCTAGGAAAACTCAGATAAGTCAGTGGCATTGGGAGCCCTGAATGGAAAGGGAAGTGTTTTTCCCACTGTGTGTATTTCTCGCCCACCAGGTGCGAGCTAGGATTAAAGGTAATGGACCACTAATTCTTGGCTCTGTTGTTTCACTACCCTCTGTCTGAATCAAATGCAAACCTGCCAGGCAGCTGTGTTGGTGGCCATGGCTACTGGCCATACAATGTTCTAGTTGGATTGAACATGACAAAGAAAGATTTTACAATATCCTTGATATATATGTTCAAACTGTGAGCGGTTAGAAGTTAGTCCAAGTTTAGACAGCTCTCAACACTGTGATTGTTTTTGTTTGCCATACCTTCGATTTTGCAGTCTCATGCCTGGAGGAGTGGGAACAAAAGGAGTCTGCATGAGAATATAGAACAGTGGGCTGTTTTTCAAACTTCAACCCTCAGGGCGAAGAGTCACAAATACAATGATCGTATATTACCCTGAGTTTCAAAAATTGAAATAACTAATGCAAGTGCAAACATGAGTTAACTCCTGAGCAGTCAACAATGTGTTAATGTTTTCAGTTGATTGAATGAGATTCACTCAGATTATCAAGGATAATCTCCTTTACTTAAGGTCAACTGATTGTAGATGTTAATCACATCTACAAATTCTCTTTCCGGCAATACCTGGATTAATGTTTGATTGGGTAACTTAAGTATGATAGCCTAGCCAGGTCACACACTGAGAGATAGTTATTGTTAGTCCATTAGAATCAAGGACAGTGCTACCTTGGTTTTTATCGATAAACCATCCGAAAAGAATTCAGCAAAACCTGAAATCTACAAAAACCGAGGCTATTATTTCCATATGAATCTATAAGGTGATAATGTTTTTACAATGTAAAGAAGGACAAAAATAAATTGAAGAAAACAATATCATAAATAAAAGAAACATTTTATTCATTGCAACAATAATACACTATAATATGATAAATGCATAATAAAAACATTTGTAATATTTTATATTGTAATTATGCTTACATGCCTATTAATTTTTAATAAAAATCATTTAGATACAAATACATCACATCACACACAATGAATCAACTCGACATAGATCTAATATGGACATTTACAGATTAGTCTTCTAATATAAAAAAGTAAGACATGTAGGAGGATACTTTTTGAGGGAGAATGGAACTTACAAAAGAAGGACTGTCCTCCCTGAATGAAGACTTGCAATCAATAAAAAAAGCACAAAAACACTGGAAAACAATGGAATTGTTTGGCTAGATGCATGGGATGATGCTAACGCAACAAGAAACAATGCCACACTGAGCAGAACGCATGGGTTGCCCTTTGTTTTCGCAAATTTAACAGCGAGATTACGTGGGCCTGCTGACAAAATCCAAGGAAACCAATGAAAACCGAGACAAATTTTTTGTGGAAAAAATTGACAAAAACAGAAACCGACAATAATGGAAGTCAACAAAAACCGAGGCGTTACTGTACTCAGATATTTGGAAGCAACTCTAGCAGAAGGGTCTTACTGTGGGATCATATAGAACCTGTCATTTAATAGGGGCCTAATATCCAAAACATACAAAGAACTCATACAACTCAACAACAAACAAACAATCCAATAATAAAATGGGAAGAGGACATGAACAGACACTTCTCCCAGGAAGAAATACAAAAGGCCAACAGATATATGAAAAGTTGCTCATCTTCATTAGTTATTAGAGAAATGCAAATCAAAACTACAATGAGATACCACCTCACACCTGTTAGATTAGCTATTAGCTATTATCAACAAGACAGGTAATAACAAGTGTTAGAGAGGCTGTGGAGAAAAAGAAACCCTCATCCACTGTTGGTGGGAATGTAAAGTACTACAACCATTATGGAAGAAAGTATGGTGGTTCCTCAAAAACCTAAAAATAGAACTACCATATGACCCAGCAATCCCTCTACTGCATATATACTCCCAAGACTCAAAAACATTGGTACATAAAGACACATGCAGCCCCATGTTCATTGCAGCATTGTTCACAGTGGCCAAGACATGTAAACAACCAAAAAGCCCTTCAATAGATGACTGGATAAAGAAGATGTGGTACATATATACTATGGAATACTACTCAGCCATAAGAAATGATGACATTGGGTCATTTACAACAACATGGATGGACCTTGATAACATTATACTGAGCAAAATAAGTAAATCAGAAAAAACCAAGAACTGTATGATTCCATACATAGGAGGGACATAAAAATGAGACTAAGAGTGTTACAAGAGTGTGGTGGTTATGGGGGGTGGGGGAGAAGGAGAAGTAGAAGGGGGGGAAGGGAAGGGACACAAAGAAAACCAGATAGAAGGTGATGGAGGACAATTTGACTTTGGGTGATGGGTATGCAACATAATTAAATGTAAAAATAACCTTGAGATGTTTTCTCTGAACATATGTACCTTGATTTATTAATGTCACCCCATTAAAATTAATAAAAAATTAAAATAAATAAAATAAAAGAACCTGTCATTTAAATATTTTTCTTGGCTTTGGATGGGTGGTTCAGTGGATAAAGCATTGACCCGGCATGCCAAAGATTGTTTGACTCTGGGTCTAGGCACATATGAAAAGCAATCAGTGAGTACACAACTAAATGGAACAATTAAGTAGAGCAATAAATTGATACTAATCTTTCTTTCCCTCCCTTCCTCCCTTCCTCTCTCTCTCTTAAATCAATAAAAAAAATTTTTTTTTAATTCTATTAGTCACATTAGTAACTACAGGTATTGATTGACTTACGACCTATGCAATTTACAACCATTTGACTTTACTACCACAATCGCTAGCCACTACTGTTCCGTGTCTGGCAGCACAAATGTTGTCTAGCTGGGCACACGACAGTGTGGACCAGCTTCCAGCAGCACTTTACAAATGGGAAAATGTTTTCTATGGTATTTTTTACACCTTTATTTTGTATTTTTGTATGCACCTGTATTTTGTAATTTTGTATGTTTTGCAAATATTAAACAAGTTGTACTGGTAATGTAGTGTTTTACTTAAACCTGACGAATGTAAAAATAAGAAACAAAATGGTGTAGAAATGATACAAATGGCCTAAAATGAACAAAAAAAAATACGATATATAACAATAATGAAAGAAAATTATGATAAAATATGACTTAAAGATTTTTATAACATCATTTCACAGTACTGTACATATAGCTTACTCAACTTACGACCAAATTGTGTTACGACTGGTCTGTCGGAACCAGTCATGGTCGTAAGTCGAGCACTAGCTGTATTAAGTATCTAGTAATTATTGTAAGACTGTGCTCATTGCCTTTTCTAAGCTTTATATTTTTAGGTATTGCTTTCAAAACTAAATGGATGAAGTTCCTGTTTCTTTGGAGAGTGGACAGAGGCAGCTGTATTCTTTAAAGACTTTAAACTAGGATTATGATTAAAATCAATGAGATAAAGGAAAATAGGCTTGAAATAAATGAAAAGATTGGAAATCTCAGTGGGGAAAAAGATGCTATTATGAAGAACCAAAGGGAAAACTTAACATAAAGACTGAAATTTAAAAATATATTTATTCACCAGAGAATATATACAGATTACAAATAAATATATGAAAAGATGCTTCATAGCATATGTTGTCAGGGAAATGCATATTAAAACAATAATGAGATACCATCTACTCCACATCTATTAGAATAGCCCAAATCTGGAATACTGGTAACGCGATGGCAAGAATGTGGAGGACAAGAACTCTTGTTCATTGTTGATGGAAATGCAAAATGGCTCAAACACTTTGGAAGAAAGTTTCTCACAAAACTAAACATAATCTTACCATATGATCCAGCAATCATGCTCCTTGGTGTTTGCCCCAATGAATTAAAAATGTATGTTCACAAAACCTAGCACAGATATTTATAGTAGATTCATTCATAGTTGCCAAAACTTGGAGGCAAAGAAGATTTCACCTTTAGCAGGTGAAAGAATATATAAACTTTGATATATCCAGACCATGAAATAGTAGTCACTGCTAAAAAGAAATAAGACATCAAGCCATGGAAAGATGTGGAAGAACCTTAAATACATATTACTGAGTGAAAGAAGCCAATCTGAAATGGCTACATACTATGTGATTCCATGTGATTCCAACTATGTGACATTCTGGAAAAGCCAAAACTATGGGAATAGGAAAACAATCAGTGGTTGCTAGAGTTTGTTTGGAGGGATGAATAGGCAGAGTACAGCTGATGTTTAGGGCAATGAGAATACTCTGTATGATACTGGAGGACACTATGCTAAGTGAAATAAGCCAGATACAGAAAGGCACATGTTCCATGATCTCACTTATACATGAAATCTAAGGGGGAAAGAAAGCTAAACTCACAGTAATAGAGTGAAGATTGATGGTTCAAAAGCCAAGAGGTAGAGAGGGAAAGAGGGGGCATTGGTCAAAGGGCACAAACTTTTAGTTAATAAGTGACTAAGTTCAGGAGACCTACTGTACAACATGATGACTAAAGTTAAAGTATTGTATACTTGAAGTTTGTAAATAGGTATATTTGAGTAAAAAAACAAAAATAAAAAGAAAAAGAAAATCTTTCCTTTTTCAATGACATAGATGGACCTGGAGATTACTATGCTAAGTGAAATTAGCCAGTCAGAGAAAGACAAATATCATATCATCTCACTTGCATGTGGAATCTAGTGAACAAAATAAACTGACAAAATGGAAACATAGGATGGATACATGAAGGAGATAGGTAGCTTTCAGAAGAGAGGTGGTGGTTAAGGGATAGGATGAAAGAAAGCAAAGGAATAAAGCAAGAAGCACATAGACAACAGTGTGGTAATAGCGAAGGGATATGGGAGGTCTGTAGATGTGAACAAAGGGGGGGTAAATGGGGACAGAAGAAGACAGCTTGAGGTGCTGGGCCCATGATGAAGTGTGTGTGTGAGGTTTTGTTGAATTGTATACTTAAAACCTGTATGGTTTTTGTGGACCAATGTCACTCCAATAAATAAAAATAAAAAAAGAAAATGATCAACCTAAATACAACCATATAAATAATTATATTAACTATTAAAGGACTTAACACCCCCAGTTAAAAGGATTTAATATTCCAGTTGTCAGAATGGATGAAAAAATCAGGTTTTATGCTATCTATACAAAATGAATATTAAATATAAACAGACATAGGTTTTAAGTAAATCAAGGGTAAAAGTTATAGCATGTAAACAGTAAATGTAAGTAGATTAAAGTGACTATATTTATATCAGATAAAACAGATTTCAAAACTGAAGTAAACCAGAAGGAAACAGGAATATTACATAATGATAAAATAAAAATATAAAAATATATTCAACAAAATTAACATGATTAAATGGAAAAATAGAAAATTCTACACAGTGGAAGATTTAACAGTCCATTGTAGGCAACTGATAGAACAACTAGACAAAAAAAAATCAATAAAAATATAAATGCTCTGAACAATACAATTAAATTTTTGATCTACTTGATATTTATAAACTGTAACACTAAATACCTGATGAATATATAGTTTTATTCAGCAACATATGGCACATTCATGAAAATAGATGAAATGCAGAAACATAAAATATCTGAATAAAGTTAAAAGGATGAATATTATACAATTATCTGATAAGAGTGGAATTCAATTAGAAATTAATAACAATAATATATCTAGGTATATCAATCCAGGTTCAAGTGGTAGTAAATTATAACATCCATACACAGATATTATATACGCATGCACACAAGAATTTATTATAAGGAATTGGCTAAGTAGTCACAGCTATTTTCTCTATGACTGTTGTTGGAGCTTGATACCCAAAGGGTAGACAGTCAGGGAAGGCAGGATCATGAATAGGCTGGATCCACAAGCACAAAATGGAACCTTAAGAGGATGGACTGGGACCTCTGTCCAGTCTTATAACCTTTGACCTGGTGATAACAGTATTTTATAGAGGCCAGGACCTTTTACTACTGAACTAAGCACACCTGACTTACGAGTCAGAGAGGCTGAAAGAATATCCAGGAGATGTCAGAGTAGTTGCAGGCCCAGTGTGGCTTCATGTCAATGAAGTATAACAGTAGATACAGCTACAAAATAGCTGTTTCTTCCCTTCCACACTCCTAATAACCCCAAGAATTAGGATGAATGTTCTGATGTGGCCCATCTGCCCATCTTGACCAGAAAAATACATGAAAGAAAACCTTAGAAAATGTAATTGAGCCTAATCAAGTTGACACATTATAAAGCCACCACAAACACATACAAAACAAGAACAAAAATACTCCAGATATTTAGAGTCACAACATACTATTAAATAATCCATGAGTTAAGGAAGAAATCACAAAAGCAATTAGAAACATTTTGAACTGAATAATAATGAAAATAACACATAATACACCTTGTAAAATGTAGCTAAAGCAGTACTTAAATCAGTGGTTCTTAACCTGGGTTCTATCGAACCCTAAGGGTTTGATGAGTCGGTCTCAGGGGTTTGGAGAAGCCTCTGCCACGGAGGCCAGAATAAAGTAATACCGTAATTTGTTGTGAGTTCATGCACTTTGTTGGTTTTGTTCTTTGAGAAAGGAGATGTTCATGCACGGCTCATTTTGTGCACCAGTAAAAAAACATATACCTATGTCTTGAATTTGGAAAAAAAAATCATATTTTATTTATCACTAAAGAAGGGTTCGGTGAATGTGCATATGAAACTGGTGGGTTCGGTACCTCAAAAAAGGTTAAGAACCAGTGACTTAAATGAAAATTATAGCTTAAAATGCTAACATTAGAAAAGAAAGTTTAAGTCCATGACGTCTAAGGAAGTAATTAATATACAATGAAAGTAGAAAGAAGAAAATAAAAATAGCAGAATTTAGTAAAGTAGAAAACAAACAATAGCATAAATCAATAAATCCAGAATTTTTATTCTTTGAAAGAACATCAAAATTAATAAAACCCTAGCTAGATTAATCAAGACAAAAGGAGAAAGGACAAAAGGACACAATTACTCACATCAGAAATAAAAGGCGACATCAATAGAGATCTGAGTGACATTAAAAAGATAAAAGAATATTAGGAAAAACTTTTCACCAAAATACCTACAATGTAGATGAAATGCATAACTTTCTTAAAAAATAAAACTTTCTAAAAATGACAATAAATGAAACAGAATATATAAATATCCATATTTCTATTTTTAAAATTGAGTTTATTATCAACAATCTTCTCATAAAATAAATTCAGGCCCAAATGATTGCTCTAGAAAACTCTAGCAAACATTTTAAAAAGTAATGCTATATTATACACAAATTCTTCCTAAAAATAAAGAAATTTTTACTGTTAGCATTATGTGGCAATATAACCCTATATTAGAACCTGATAGAGATATATCAAAAAAAAACAAAAACAAAATAAAACAATAAATTACCATTACTTTCCCTGTTTTTGGATGTTAAACCAAAAATACTTAATAAAATATTAGCAACTATAATTTTGAAATATATTAAAAGGTTAATGACCATGGCCAAGTAAGATTTATCACAAGAATGCAAGAAACTCAAGTAGTATAATACTGGGGGACAAAATTTTTGTTGCATCCACAAAAACACTTGTTCTTACCTAATTTGAGTGTGCTGATCTCAAATTTGATGTTAGTTTTTCTCTATAAGATACAGTTTCTTTGCAATTCAAGATTTTAGGTTTTCATCTTTTTGTAAAATTTTCAACATTTAGTTTAACATAATGAAGTAGAATGTCTTTTGGGGCATCATCTTTGTGAAAATATAATAATTTATTTAATGCAGTAAATACACTAATACACTAAAAGATATGATTGCATGAGAATTTGTCTACAATTTCAAAATAGAACATATTAAAACACTTATTTTAATCATAAAGTTTGCACAAAACTTATTTAAATTCTATTCAGGCAAAAAAATTGCATTTGTAGCTCTTGTGTTTGTGTACTTGTTGAGGACAATCTTGTTAGATGCTCCAGCAGTAGTTTGCCATCATATTTCTGTCCCATTGCCCCTGATAACGTCCTTCCATTGTCTTCAGATGTTGATGAAAGTGTTCTCCCTGCTCATTACTAACAGCTCCAAGATTTTCGGGAAATTTATCAAGCTGACTGCTTAAGAAGTGAATCTTAACACTCATGTTACATCCAATGTTGCAGAAAGCCAACAGCATCCTTTGAACCAGAAGTTCATAGTTTTCTGCTTTTTTGATGCCAAGGAAGTTCTTTGTAACTGCCACGAAAGACTGCCATGCTGCTTTCTCCTCCTTATTCATCTTCCTGGCAAATAATTCAGCATGTATGAAGGTTCAAATTTGAGGTCCATCGAATACACCTGCTTTTATCTTCTCGAAAGACTAGGCAGGAAAAGCAGAAATAATATGTTGAAAGCATTCACTTTCTCTACTCAAAGCCTGAACAAACTGCTTCAATAAGCCAAGTTTGATGTGAAGTGGGGGAAAAATGATCCTGTCCCGATTAACTACAGGCTCATTCACAATATTTTGCATCCCTACTTCCAGAGCTTCACATTTTGGTCGCTCCTTCTGTGTCCAATGTTTCTCCTGAGCTCGGCTGTCCCACAAACATAGAAAGCAAGGATACTTCATGAAACCTCTCTGTTGTCCTAGCAGGAAATTTACCATTTTATAATCCACACAAATGATCCAGTTATGCTCCTCGTGCTTCAGTAAGTCGAGGACAATTTTTATGTCATTATAATCTTCTCGCAGATGAGTTGAATAACTGCCACGAAAGATTGCCATGCTGCTTTCTCCTCCTTATTCATCTTCCTGGCAAATAATTCAGCATGTATGAAGGTTCAAATTTGAGGTCCATCAAATACACCTGCTTTTATCTTCTTGAAAGACTAGGCAGGAAAAGCAGAAATTGGAACCGCTGCATAAACATTACTGTTGTGTAGGAGAACACATTTCAGACTCCATTTAGAGCTGTCAAAAAATAGCAGCCATTCTGTTGGACTGTAAGTGGTAGCACCTAGCTGGCTGAGAAGACTACTGAGATCATGACAGTATACAAAGTGTTTGTCTTTAGAAAAAAAGTCCAAAAAAATTTGTTCATGCTTTCTGAAAGAGGATACTTTAGCTGAAGTCCATTATTTTCTTGAAGCCAGGAGGCTAATAACTCAGCTGCTTTCTTTGATAGGCCCAATCTTTTGCTAAGTCATTCAATTTGGGTTGGCGAAACTTCTGAGGGGTTAATGACTGCTTGGCATCAGAAGAAGACCCTTCAGATTCTACTACCATTTTCCCATGCATCCTATCAAAATACATTTGATCACCATGTTCACTTTCTTCATCCTTAGAAGAAATAAAACCATTGAAAACTGGAACTGGGAGTGTCTCGGAGTGTGGGATAGGTCGTATTGCTGAAGAAATATTAGGATATGTGATCATATGCCGTTTTTTCTTGCTGATGCCCTTTGTATGGATCAGACAGAATTAACAGTCACTGCTGTGGTCCTTAGGTTCACGCCAAACCATGGGAATACCAAAAGGCATTCCTTTGTGTTTTCCTTTTGTCCAGTCATGAAGCTTCTTCACAATTATGACACACAATATGAGGAGCTCAATTCTTGTCTTGATCGCTAAGGGGAATTTGAAAATAGGCAATCTATGCACGTGTCACAAATGATGAAATATTGCACCTTTGAGGTTGAAGTGTGTAACAGCCGCATATATAACAGAAGGTGTCAGGACTATTTTTACATTTACGCCTATCAAAGAATCTATGATTCAATCTTAAAGCAAAATAAGAGGGTGTTTTTATCAGATAATAATTGTTTACATTTTAAAACAACTACAGTTATGTAGAAGTGATGTTTGTAAAACATTAGTTGCCTTGTGGTTATGTTTAATCCAAGAGTCTTTACCCTTTAACTCTGACTTAAAAACCAATGCATACCATTAACTGTAACAAAAAGGAGTTAAATTGCATAAAAACTAGAGTGTGCACCAGTAAACTAATTTCAGATTTGGAATCAGTGATGCAGAAATATATAGAAAATTTTCTAAAACCGCATGCAACAGAAAATGAAAAAAATAATTGTTCCCCGGTATAATTTATTATATACAGAATAAATAACAAGAAAGTGATATTTTCAATAATTGTTTAAAAATTAAATTCATTTCCAGTTTACGATTAAAGAAAAAATTCTTACAAACTAGGAATGAAAGAAATGTCCTCAATGTAATAACGATCATCTATAAGAAGTATACAGTTAATATACTTAATATGAAGTATATCCCTAATTTCAGAAATAATCTGTAAATATTAACTCTCTTCATGTATTTTCCATAAAGAACAAAAGACACTAAGAAAAGTGAAGTGGCAAGCCATAAATTAAAAAAAAATATTTCAAAACAAGTATCTGACAAAAAATATGGTATCCTGAACATATAAAAAAACCCTTACATTTCAAAAATAAAAACATGAAGCATTCAATTAGAAATGGACAAAATATTTTAAAATACATTGTACAAAAGAATGACTAATTAGCTCATGAACAATTGCTCAACTGGGAAATACAAATTAAAACCACAAGAAGACACAAAAGGCACACAAGAGAATGGTTTCAATTATAATGACTGATAATATCAGCCATTGATAAAGATGTGGAACTCTCATACATAGATTGGAACCTCTTTTAGAAAAATGGCTTTATAGTTTCTCAAGAAACTAAATGTGTACCTACTGTAAGATCCAGCAACCCCAGTCATAGTTATTTACCCATAATAAATTAGAAGATATCTGTACAAGAATGTTGTTAGAGCTTCCTTCATAACAGCACAATCTGGAGACTCCAGATGTCAATCAATATGAGAATGGATAAACAAATTATTATATTCATGCAATGGTATAGCACTCAACAATAAAATGGAAAGACTTATGATATTTGCATGCATTATCTTAGGTAAATTTCCAAGACTCTATGCTTAGTGAAATATACATACTGCATGATACTATTTATATGATATTCTACAATAGGTAAATCAATTCTATGTTGGAAAAATGATTGGAACAATGATTACCTCCAGTGCAGAAAAGGGTAGCTATGAAATAGGGGATAGAAAGAACTATCTGAGATCATGGTAATGTTTCTTACCTTAGTAGGATCCTGGCTTACAAAAGATGTATTATTATCCAAATTAAACAAAAATGTAGTTAAATTTTGTGTATCTCAGTGTGTATGAAATTTATATCCAAAGAAAATAACTATCCAGCAAATATTGAACTCTAGTTAATGGTGTGTGTAATGAAGTATTTAACTGAAAATATTCGGATGTCTGCAACTTGCTCTGAAATACCTTAAAATAGATAAAACGATGTGTATATAAAGGGCTGAATAGATAGGTATGTGATGAGTGTGAGTTTAGTAAAACTTATTGATAGAATTTAGGTTATCAGTCCACAGGTGTTGATGGTAGGATTCTTTCAAGTCTTCTTTCTGAAAAATTTTATAGTATATGTTGGGAGGGGAAACTAAATGGATGACAAGTAATCAAACATATTTGCAATTTGGATATTTAGTTGTAGTATCAGAAACCTAAGGCGTTTATGTATTTATTTTAAAATATTATTATATCGGCTATCATATTTTTCCACCAATAATCATCCTGCAATGAAGAGGTAAGGGATTCCAGAAGTGTTTGTAGACAATTCTTAAGGATTGACTTCTACTTGGACACAAGAATTTCTAAAGGCTGGCTTTGAGAACCAATTGTTTCTTTTCACATGGAAGTAGATTATGTTAACTTCTTCTTTTCTCAGAACCCTAGGGTTTGGAGCAGGTGGTGTGTGACTTTCAGTCCGAAACCGAGAAGTGCCTTTTTTATTCACCAGCCCTATCTGGAGGAATCAGTCACTTGATTGACAGAGCCCTTAATGACCTCGTGCTTTCCTGTAGTATAATAGTACTGCAGGTGTCTTTCAAAAGGATGTTTCAGAGAGACAGTGAACCCCATTCCCTGGTAAATCATACTTGGCCATATACAAATAAGATCTTTGTTAGGCCTGAGGAGTGTGTTTACAATTCTACCATCTTCACTTGATTCACAATTTTCTCAGACATTTCAGTTTACCCTTGTTCCCCACTTAAAATCTCTCTTTTGCCTGCAATAAGGTAATAGTTCTATGGCTTAAGGACATCATTTTATTCTGAAAAATAAAGCTTGTTTTCTAGCTTCTGTCCTGTCACTTTTTAAATTAGGAAATGGTGTCTGATTGGATCTGGCTTGGAGAAAGGCCCTGTTCCCAGGAAGTGGTGGTGGTTGCTTTAAGGGATCTGAACTGAGCTCCTCTCCTGGTAAAATAAGAACAGAATATTCATGTGATGGACAGGAACCAATGAAAGAGCACAGATGAACAGAGTATAATGTACTGATGATAAAGATTCTGGGTCTTTACTTGGAATGTTGAGAAAAATTTGAAATGGGCCCTTTAATTCCTAGGAAGAAGATAATTTCGTCCTTACACATGTCTTCTCCTGCTCTTCCTCCTTCTCCTCTCCCCTCCTCCTCCTTTTTCTCTTACTCTTGTGCCAATAAACTATAGGAAATGAATAGATGCATATCCATATATCTAAATATCCACATACGCCATCTTTATATAGGTAGGCTGATGTGAATCTTGCTGATTTTCAGTAATAAATTGTGCATATAAGAGGTTGGAGCATTACTCTGAACACTGGGTGCAGAAGTAAGAGGAATGTTGCAGAAAGATGAATGAGTCTTCATTCAGGAGACAATGCAATTACGGACAAATTCTTCTCTTTTAAAACTTGGCTTGTTTGTTTGCTTGAATCCCATTTTCTTCCAAAAAAAATAATTTGATGTACTTTAAAATATAACATACATATGCCATAATATTGTCAAAATGGGAATAAATAAAGATCATGTATAGGGAAGTAAAACCATGTATACAAATATTAAGAAAATATGTTCATTATAATACAACATTGCAGTTAATTGTACATTTCTTAAAAGTTAAATAAAAAATATGTATAGACTCCCAATGGGTTATAGACTGCTTTACAATGAGATAAAGGAATCACAGCAGTTCTTTAGTAAAGAAAACCTTTGCCTGTGCTAAATTTTTAAAGAAATATAATACACCATGCATGAATATTTATGGAGCTCTTTAGTTTAAAAAGCTCTCCCCTTTTTTCATTAATACTCACAACTCTATAAGTATTTTTGGCTCATTTTGCAGAAGAATAGATTGAAACTCAGAGAAATGGGGTTTTATGACTAGTAAATTACAGAGCAGGGTTTCAGCCTGTGTCTCTTATTCCCAAATCTAGTGCTCTTTTCATGTCATCATGTCAGGGACATTGGCCATAATAGTGGGTGCCTGTTTTTCACCAGTATATTTATTGCAGAGGCAGGAATTGAAGATAGCATGTGACCATTTCCTCTGTTAACCCTTGGTTGAAAGCTGAGGGCATAGAGGTTACAGCAGAACTCATTGAGTGACTTTCTGTTTAGAGGTAATTTACTGAAGTCTAGGTATTTTGCTTTTCAATAATTTAAATGGTTCTGAATTTAAGACTTTAGAATAACTGAAGGAATTGAGGCAAAATGTGCCCCTTCGACTCATCCCTGTTTTCTTGATTGGACATTGTATAAATGAGGGTCCCGTCAAGAAACAGTGGGCACCATTCAAGCTGAGTAATTGAAGTGTGTTTAGTAAGAGGATTCTGTGCAAGGAAGTGTGTAGAGTTTAGGGAAATCAGGGACAGTGCAGGACTTCCAGAGAGGATGCACCCCTATAGGGAGGAAGGGAGGTGGAATATTATTATATCCCTTGGTAAACTCTCAAATCTCCTGCTGGGGTTCTCATTGACCAAACTCAACATAAAGGTAGAGGACATGGGAGCCTGTGATATATTCCATTCAGGTCAGTGTTCAGGGGCAAAGAGCAGAGTGGAAAAGGGTGGAGGGCCAATCTGGAGGTACACACCACCACGAAGATGAATGGAAGTGGTAAAGGAATGAGTTCTCTGGAAAAAGAAGAGAAGAAATATGGTAAATGTTGATCAAAGAAAGACCTATGTGTTCCCAGTTATAGCTGGGTTGGTTATAGTATAGATTAAGTTAAGGAAAGCAAGAACAGACTTTTCTTAAACACTAGTCAATATGTTCCAGTACTGTGTAGATTTCTTTACATACATCAGCTCTTAATTAATTCTTGCAATAATAACATTAAATACTCTCCTCACCATTATATATACTGGAAATTAAGGCTCAAAGAGGCTCAGGAATTTATTCCACAAAACATCTAGTAAATAGCAAATCATAGATTTGCATCCAGGATTTGCTAACATCATTGCTTGAACTTTTCCACTCTTCTCCTGCCTACTTGATCTCTATGTCACCAGAAGACAGCCATGCACATCTGCATAGTAGAACTGTAATGATTCTAAAGAAGCAGTTTTGGATTATTTAGATATATAAGCAAGTGTGTAAGCAAGACCAAAAGTTAACACTCAAGAGAATATGGAAGAGAATTTCCAAATCTGGAAACTTCAGAGCCATATGCCTTTCTTGTAATGATAGCTGCCATTTACTGAATATTTCAAATATAGACTATTCACTTTCTATGCAGTAAAATTTTCATAACATTCCTATAAAGATGAACTTGGAAAGTGAAGCATAGAGAATGAACTAAGTAAAAGAGATGGGGACAGAAGTCAGACTCCTCTAGATAAAGCTTGTTTCCATTTTTATAAAGCAAAATAAAAAAAATTAACAAAAAAGTGTTTAACCTACTTGATATAAGTAATTTTTTTGGTATAACTCCATAGAGAGGAACGTTTTTAAGTGATTTAAAACAGTGTTTTCTGTTTTAAATTGGGTGTGCTATAAGGACAGCAGAGAACTGTAAAAAGAAAATCTGAAACTGGTGTAATAATAGTGTGAGTAATAATATTAATATCATTATTCTGAAACTATTATGCATATATGCATTATATGTGTAGCTAATATTATATAATAAAGCAATATCACTTTAACTTAACTACTGCCATTATAACCTAACATTTTTAGTATAGGAGAAAAAAGAGACAGAAATATACAGTCAAAGCATTTGAATAAAATCTTGTAATTTATCATTGGAACTGGAAATATCAGTGTGTATTTATAACATACAGCATTGAATGCTGAAAAGACAGAAATAATGACTCCAGTATCAAGAAGCACCAACAACATTTAAATATGTCCTCTACTAGAGGAGGCAGGATTGCTTCAAGAAACGGCTGTACAAGATATACTAAAGATCCCTTATCACACCAGAAAGTAAAGAAGCTATCAGAAAGTACAGGGGCCATCCATGCCAAAAGAACTTTGGAATTGATGTGAAGAGACTCCCACAGGATCAAGACGAGGCAATTTGAGCATCTAAGGGCATAATAAATTTATGGAGTCAAACACACCAAAAATGTGAAAAACAATGATATTTAAAGAAGAAAAAAGTCATTGGAGGCCCTGGCCACTTGACTCAGCAGTAGAGCGTTGGCCTGTCGTGTGGAAGTCCCAGGTTCAATTCCCAGTCAGGACACACAGGAGAAGCACCCATCTGCTTCTCCACCCTTCCCCCTCTCCTTCCTCTCTATTTCTCTCTTCCCCTCCCACAGCCAAGGGTCCATTGGAGCAAATTTGGCCCAGGCGCTGAGGATGGCTCCATGGCCTCTGCCTCAGATGCTAGAATCACTCAGGTTGCAATGGAGCAATGGCCCAGATGGTCTGAGCATCGCCCCCTAGTGGGCAAGCCTGGTGGATCCCAGTCGGGTGCATAAGGGAGTCTGTCTCTCTGCCTTCCCACTTCTCCAGAAAAATACAAAAAAAAAAGTCATTGGAACTATGCTAAAGAGCCAATTTTTATTTCTCGAAAAACTGGTAAATAGAGAATCAAGTATTCTACTGTTTTCCAATACCATCTCAGGATAATCAAATATCTGAGGGTTATTTTCATAAAGGTATTTTAGCTGACAAATGAAGGAGGGAAGAATTAGAGAATCACCCTATTTCAAATATCTAATAAAATAGTGGCTCTAGGTAATAATAATCAATGGCTATACATTATAAAAAGAAAAAAGAGTGGACACTGTGCCTTTTGTTGGAATTATGAAATACATTCCATACAGTATTTTTGTCCAAAACATCAACATCAATGAGCTCAAGTTCATGGGAAATACAGTGTGAGAATGACATGTTAAATAGTACCATAGAGTTGCCAATCAACAAAATCCAGACTATGGGAAATTATATAGGACATCACTAAGGACTTTTTATCCTCAATGAATAAATTATAAGGAAAATGAATGAGGGAAGAAAAGTATAGTTTAAGAGAGATTTAAGAAACCCATAAAAAACACAATATCTGGAAATAGTTTGGCTCTTGATTCAAAGAAACAAAGTATGGAACAAATTTATGAGATAATTATAAATATTTGACATAGACTGGATTTTTATGACATTAAGGAATAATTTAAAGTATTTATGTAGATTAATGGTATTTTAGTTATGTTCTTTAAAAGAATTCTTATTCTTAGGGATACTTACTGAGCTAAAGAAATAATAAGATGTCTGGGATTTGATTTAAGATAATATAGGGGCTTGGGTGTTGGCGTTATGTGGGAGAGTTGATAGAACAGTATTGATATTGAATTGATAATGTTGAAGATGGTAAATGGGTATGTAGGTTTCACTGCATTTTTCACACATATATATTTGCACTATTACACAATAAATTATTTAAATTCCACATGTAGATGGTTCAGAGATCTATATAATTTAAGAAAAATCATTTTAAATTAAAAATGGATAACTCATTCAGTCATAAATTCAAAATTATATTTCTGCAGATCCTACTACATGTAATGTATTTGAATCTTGTTCTATAAATTTCAGCATGTAAAATAAAGAACTTTCCCAAAAATGTTCTGGAATCCAATGTAGGCTCTTTTTAAAGATCTAAAGAGTGAAAATTTAATTTCAGTCAATTGAGGAGTACCCCCTGTGCTTCCCTGGCGTGCATCCAAGTTCAGGGGAGTTACCATATTGTTATGGTCTGGGATTAGGGGGCATCTGGTCCTCAGTGTCATCTGTCCGTGCTGACATCTGTTGAAACATTCATCATGCCATCTGATCCTGGATCTTTCGTCCATGAAGATCACCAGGAGTCCTTCCTTTTTCCCAGCCTCGAGAATCCTTCAGGTCTGACTTTTCCCAATTGATAATCTGGTCTCCCTCTCAAGTGTGAAGGAATTAGCTTTCTGCACCAGGCTGTGATACAGAGAATTTCTGCAAGGTTCTCCCAGGCCTGTCTGTCTGCATACAAGGCACAGCCATTTCTTTTATTTTTTTTGGGGGGGGGGGAGTATCTTACCACCCTCCAGAGACTCTGCTCTGAAAAGAAGGATAAGCCTCCTCTGCTTTTTGCATTCCCCAAAGACTTCTCAGTTCTTCTCATTGCTTCCCCCAATGGCCCTGGACCACTCGCAGGGTCTGTGAAGTCAGAGGGCAAGGTTTTCCAGGTGCCAGCTAATGCCCGCTAATGTCATCTACATTTCTCTCCAATATTTCTTCCTATCCATCTCAAGAACACTTCTAGTTTTGGAAGTAGGAAGACTTGTTCATATTTTTCACTCTGCTCTGAGTCATTGCTATTTCCCTGAGAGCTAGGCATTTGAAATTCAAAAACCACGAAGAAAATCTTCTTTTATTGCCTTTATGAAAAAACAAAACAAAACAAAAAGAACCCAGCCAGTGGGAATAAATAAACTGTCTAAGCTAGTCAAGCGGAGGGAATGTAGAAACAATAGCATTAAAATATTTTTTAAAATAATAACAATGACAAGCACGAAGTGGCAAACACTATTTAAGTACTTGACATGTATTAACTCACCTAATGCTCATAGCAACACTATGGAGCAAAAATTATTATCCCCATACTGTGGGTCATGAAACTGAGGCATAGAAAGGTTAAATTACTGGTCCAGGACTTCACAGCTAGTCAGTGGCAGCACTAGAATGTCAATGCAGGTATTCTGGCACTAGATCTGCGATCTTTAAATCATTTAGAAAGGTCAAATGCCTTTTAATGTCCTAGTAGAGGTCTTTTTTAGCATGTATATTCCATTTTTAAAAATCATCAGAAGTATACAGGTTTTCCCTGTTATTTGAAAACAGAGTGCTCCTGGCCCTGGCCAGTTGGCTTAGTGGATATAGCATTAGCCTGGCATTTGGACATCCTGGGTTTGACTTTTGGTCAGGGCACACATGAGAAGCAACCATTTATTTCTCTTTCCTTCCCTCTTCCCTCTCTCTCTCTCTCTCAGTGGCTCAATTGGTCCAAGTGATGACCTGGGCACTGAGGATAGCTCAGTTGGTCCAAGCATCAGTCCCAGATGTGGGTGGTCAGGTGGATCTTAGTGGGGGTGCTTGCGGGAGTCTGCCTCTCTATCTCTCTGCTTCTCATTAAGATAATAATAATAATAATAATAATAATAATAATGTCTGACCAGGTGGTGGCGCAGTGGATAGAGCGCCGGACTGGGATGCTGAAGACCCAGGTTCGAGACCCCGAGCTTGCCAGCTTGAGCGCGGGCCCATCTGGCTTGAGCAAAAGCTCGTCAGCTTAGACCCAAGGTCGCTGGCTCCAGCAAGGGGTTGCTCGGTCTGCTGAAGGCCCGTGGTCAAGGCACATGTGAGAAAGCAATCAATGAACAACTATGGTGTCGCAATGGCAATGAGAAACTAATGATTGATACTTCTCACCTCTCTCTGTTCCTGTCTGTCTGTCCCTATCTATCCCTCTGTCTGACTCTCTCTCTGTCCCTGTAAAAAAATAAAAAATAAAAAAAAATTTAAAATAATAATAAAGTGCTCCAATGAAACCTTTCGTAAGCCAAAATGGTGTAAAGAGAAGAAGCAGTGATCATTTTATACAGAAAATTTTTTTGAGTGTTCCCAGACCCCAGATTTAACACACATGTCTTTACTTCATTCAATATAATCAGAACACTTAACTGTGTTGTCTGTCCAGTGTTACGCTGAAGCACCCTTATGAGCTCTCAGGCTTTTCTGATACCTTAGGACACATCTGACTGATGAATGCAGATACATGGGGATAAAGCACAGAACCTGTCAGCCACAGTTCAAAGCTACGCGTGGAGGCTTGAGGCTGAGATGCCGAGTGCTTCCAGGGAGGGTGCTTGGCGGGGCCACTCTTGCTGCTTTGGGTGCCCACCTCCTCTATAAAGTCTCTCTGTGAAACAAAGGCTGAAGGCTGCTTTCTTGTTTGTTGTCTTTTTTCGTAAAAGCGAAAATCCTCTTCAGATTTCTTCAGGTCAGTGAAACCTGGCAGTACTCACGTGAGTCTTTTGTAAAAGCAAAGTCGCCTAAGGTGAACTTTCAAAAAGCGGGAGGTGGGGGTGTGTGGGGGGGATACCTGTACAACCATCTGCCTGCGTTTGATTTCCTTTTCTTCACCCACAAACAGTGTAAATAATGTGGAGGCAGAAAGGCACTAAATACTGAAGTCTCACAGACACATCTCACTCCTGCATTGGAATTGATATTGTTAGATTTCCGTTTTATTTCAGATGAGAACGCTAACCTTTAAGTAGTTCAGGCGGACCCACAGTGAGGAAGGGAGAGAGCTGTGATGCAGACCAGGCTGTCTGATTGACCAAGGTTACACTCATTCCCCGAACCACCGAAGAGTTAACTGCATGTTGACCTGAGATTGGAGGTGGGCAGTTGCAAGGCCCCTGTGAACATCTGACCCTGCCAGGGGAGGGAGATGCAGACCTTGGGCCTGTCCAGCAGTTACCTTTTCGCCAGCTGTGACTCTGCCCGCCTTTACACAGCGCTAGTGAAAAGGCTCGGGGAGTAACAGATGGAACACACTCGAACCTTCCAATCAGGGTTCTTCGATACCCTTCAGCTCCTCTGGGCACTGTGCTTCATCTGCATTAAAAAGCCCAGTGGATCTATTTCAGCTGCTTCCCGTCAGCCCACATACGTCCTTTGCTGACACTCCTCTGGGACAGTCCTATGTCATGCAGTAACAGACTGAGGAGGGTGCGAATAATTAGAACCTAGATTGTCAACTTGGTCTCCAAAGTCAGTCACACAGAAACTGCACCAGCTTGACATATGCTACAATGTGCTATTTTGTGGAAATAAAAGATCTAAACTGCTTATTTTTCTGTGAGAAGTTGATAGCATATTTTATGTGTCCGAATCACTCATTCTTCCCGGAGCAGAGGCAATAACAATTGATGAAGAGGAATTCTTTGGAGCCAACCTTTGTTAACTCAAACGTTGGTTGTTCGTGGAGTACCATTCATTTAACTTTTCCTTTTCTTCTCTTCCCCTCACCCACCATCAGAGAGGATACATTTAATGTGCAAAGTCATTTATCATTCTAAATGGATTTATAAATGATGATACTCAGGTATATAAGTGCAGGGGCCTCTGTGAGTAAGAAATCATTATTGAGATGTGGCTGTACATTACAAACCTGGTATAGGAATTCTAAATTGATGCACAGACAGCAAACACACACGCCCAGACACACACACCTTCACTGAGGTTACACTGCTCTCCTCCCCTTCTTGTCATAATAACTTAACATAATGATAGTGCTGTCATTATAAATATTTGGAGGCTTCCGCATCTTGATAATTGATGGATTCTGAATGTTGGAGAACTCAGAGAATAATTTTTAAATCAGCACGAGCATCATGTTCAAAGTGTTTCCTTGGGTTTTCGGAATGAAAACCAGAACCAACTCTATTTTCTTAAGAGGTGATTGGGAAGCGTGAGCGCGGCGGACACACTCAGCCCTCTGTGATTGCTGAGGTCTTCCTCCCGTGAATTGGAAAGGGTACCTCCCTTCTGTGAGCACCCGCCACGTGCTTGGCTCAGGTGCCGCACACCGGAGTGTATGACAGCTCCCATATTGCCTCTTCCCGGGATGGACTGGGAATGCTGGTCACCTGGGCTCTCTTTCCAAGTGGTGTGACAGCAACCGTGGGAAGCCCAGAGAATAGCAAGCTCTTGCTGCTCTTCTTACAAGTGGGAAAGGAGAGCGAGGGGAACAGAAGGGAGATGTTTTCATCTCCCCAGCAGCTCTGATATGACTCTTCTGTGAAAGAACACACCGCTTGCTGGCTTCCCCCACTGTGAACAGGTGCAATAGAAGGGAAACCCTGTGTTGTGTTGTTGTTGTTTTTAATTTGTTTACAATTGCTAGTCAATTGTGGTAGGCAGAATTATGTCCCTCTCCTACTTCCTCGGAACCTGTGACTGTGTTACCTTACAAAGGGGAATTAAGTGTAGCCAATGGACTTAAGGTTGCTAATCATCTGACTTTAAAAAAGGGAGGTTATCCTGAATAAGCAGGGTGGGCTCAATGTAATCTCACGGGTCCTTAAATAGGGAAGGAGAAGCACCAGTCAGAGGGATGCCATCCGAGAAGGACTTGACCTGCTTTACTGACTTTGAAGACAGAGGACAGGGGCCACAAACTGAGTGTGGTTCTCTAGAATCAAGAAAGGGCAAGTGTTGGGCAGATAAAATATATTATGCTCACTTTGTTAAAGATGGCGCTGCCCACAGGGAAGTTCGTTGATATTAATGTGTATTCTGGAACAGGCTGTGGGCAGGCCTGGTCGTTATAGCTTAAGGCTTAGTTTAAGAGTAAGCTCTTCCCTACACCCTGGACTGATTGGATGATGTAGGGTGGTGCACTCTCCTGAGGAATCCCATTATACAGAGACTTCCTTGTTTGTATAATTGGATTAAAGGTTTTGAGTCTATGCTATAAAGTGGGAGAGACCAGTAGCTTGATCTCTCTCTCTTGGTTCCTGAGTTTCTGAGGTTAGTATTAGAGAGGAGAGCAGATTAAGGCCATGTGGAGGAGAGAAGCAGCCAAGATGGCAGAGTGCTAATGAAGAAGCCAGTTTGTTAAGAGTTTGTGCTGGAGAAGGAGATGGGGAACAGAGGTGAATAAGTCTGGTGAGCTAGAAACTTTGATTCTAGGAAACTCGGATAAGTCAGTAGCTTTGTGAGCACTGAATGTGTGGGTTTTGGAGCCTGGTGTGTGTTTTCCTTGCCCGCCAGGTACAAGCTAGAATTAAAGCTGATGGCTCACCAGTTCTTGGCTCCTGTGTTTCATTACTGACTGTTCGAATCCAATGCGAACCTGCACGGGTCAGGCGGCTGTGATCCTGGCCGCGACTACTGGCTTTACAGCAAGAAATAGATTGTCCCCTAAACCTCCAGAAAGGAACACAACCTCGCTGACACCTTGATCATAGCCCAGTGAGACCCATTTTGGACCTGTAAACTACAGAAACTAACGTAGCCAATGTCTTGTTTTGAGCCACTACGTTTGTGCTGATTTGTCATGGCAGCAGTAAGAAACTGGTATGTGGAGCGACGGCTTGAGCTGAGGTTCTCAATTTTGGAGGACTCTTGAATTATCTGGGGAGCTTTCAAAGCCCTTGTGTTGGGGCTACACCCAAGACCAGTTATGTGAGACTCTATGGGAGTGGGACCCAGAAATCAGATTTTTATAAACTCTCAAGTGATTCCACTGTGCAAAAATGAGAAGCAATGAATCTGTTGGCTAGAACCCCCAACAGTGTTTGGAGTCAGGAAAGTTAAATTCAGATCCCATGTCTGTCATTTCAGGATTAGCTTATATAAGAAACCACCCATTTAACCTTGAACCCTCTATGACTTGGATTGGGGAATTTTAGTTCAAAGCTCTGAGTGAATGTATCTTGGATGCAAACAGGAAGAAACTGTGTGGGTGAGTGACCTTTGTGCAGACACAAGGAATGCATGTGAACAGACTTTAGAAAATTAGCCTAGGTTCTAGATTGCCCCTTCCTTTGTGCTTGTTAATTAGTAAAAGAAAAAGAATGAACTGACCCAAATTAGCCTTTTTTCCATGTGCAAAGTGGCCATTAGTCATTCTTTCCCCTTATCACCTAGTCTCCCTCCCTTGTAATGCTGTTACCTCTGTTCTGTCTCTGATCATAAAAGCTAAGGGAGAAGGAAATTCAGGAGGTCTTCTTTGCCTCCCTTGTCAAGCCTCCCCCTCTTCCTCTTGACATAAATTTGCATCCTGAGTAAGTTTTTCCATGCAATACTGGTAGTTCCCAGCAGGCTTGAGTACTCCAAGCTCAGAAAACTTATTTCACCTATGTATTAAGTGCACATGTACACATAAGTATATCTCTATCAACACAATATATGCATCTGTACACACACATACACACTCACATACACACACACTCACACACCCTTCTGTAACATGGGAAGCTCTTTGTAAGGGAGGATTTACATGTAAAGACGTAGCACATAGGAAACGCACGTAATGAATGCATAAATAGATGAGAACTACAGAAGAGGTTTAAAAAGAATTCTTGGTAGCATCAAAAATATATTTATTTTCCTATGTTACAGTTTTCCTGGCCTGTGGATGGAAAAATGGTGCTATAACAAGCCGTAATCCCTAATCAGGCAGGTCATAGTGGGTAGTCACCCCCAGGCCTGTAATTTTTGTTGTGAAAGGTTTTTAAACCAGCCCTATCCATTGTTCTTATGCATCTAAATTAACACACTGTAAAGCCAGTAGTCGAGACCATCATCACAGCAGCACGACCCACGCAGGTTCGCATTAGATTCGAACAGTCAGTAATGAAACAACGGAGCCAAAAACTGGTGAGCCATCAGCTTTAATTCTAGCTTGCACCCGGCGGGCAAGCAAAAACACACACTGGGCTCCAAAACCCACACATTCAGTGCTCACAAAGCTACTGACTTATCCGAGTTTCCTAGAATCAAATGTTTCTAGCTCACCAGACTTATTCACCTCTGTTTCCCATCTCCTCCTGCACAAACTCTGCACAAACTGGCTTCTTCCTCAGCACTCCGCCATCTTGGCTGCCTCCTCTCCTCCACGTGGCCTTACTTTGCTCTCCTTTCTAATACCTCAGGAACCAAGAGAGAGCAAGCTCCCGGACTGCCCCAGTTTATAGCATAGAAAATCCAAACCTTTAATCCAATTATACATAAAGAAAGTCTCTGATACAAAGCCACCCATCTGAGGCATAATGGAATTCCTCAAGAGAGTGCACCACACCACATTATCCAATCAGTCAAGGGTATGGAGAAAAGCTTACTCTTAAACTAAGCCTCAGGCTATAATGACCCAGCCTGCCCACAGCCTGTTCCAGAACACACATTAATATCAACGAACTTCCATGTGGGCAGCACCATCTTTAACAAAGTGAGCATAATATATTTTATCTGCCCAACACACACCCTAAAGATTCCAGAAGTGATGCCCCTCCAAGGCATAACCACCCTCCAAAGAGCACATTATCTTAACTATTCTGTAACCCAGTCGCAGCCTGGCTTTCTCTCACCTCCGTGTAACGGTCCTTCCATTCCCTCCTTAATTGCAAATGCACAAAAGAAGCTGCAAAACTGTAATTCTCCCAAGCACTTGAGATCCTGCTTCCTGGCAATTGTCATCAATTTTGGCTCAAATAAAGTCTTATAAAAATTCTTTATAGGTTTGGATGATTCTTACATCCATAGACCTATCAGTCTCCAAATTTGTTCTAATGTGGGAGCCGTTCTTAAATTTATGTCAGATAAGTGATATCGTGGGAAAAGCAAGATTGTTTCATGAAAGGTTTTCTTTTTAATATTAATGCACTTTACCCCTTATTTGAGGTTTGCCTGCACTTCTCTGTGAGCTTTTCAGGCTCAGACTGTGGGCCGGGACCTCAGGTGATTTCTATAACCTTGCCTGGAGCCTCCATTTCCATGTCAGTACCAAAGGGACCACAATTCTCTTTCCCTCTGAAGTACCTAGCACACTGACTGGCCTGCAATCATGACTTAATCAATGAAATGTTTCAAGTACTATGGGTCAAGTTCAAATCCAACAAATGAAGGGAAGAACAAAGTAAAAGTTCAGTAATTGTGAGACTAGAAGACAGTTGCTGGGTACAGAATCAGTGAGGAGATTCAGAGCTTCAGCTGGACCAGATGTCCATGGTTTTGCAGGTGCCCGGCAGGTGTGGCAGAGGTGGGCACAGCTGTGTGCAAGAGCTCTGGCCTGCTGTGTAGCAGACGCTGAGCCAAGCTGCTGAAATGTGGAGATATAGGAAACCTGGTAGGGCTCATGGACATTTAAGGGGCAACAGACCAACAGACCAGCCTATAACCAACGTGACACCGGTATTTACAGCTCCAACTCCCAGCTGTTAATCCGTTGAGGGCGGATCTGTGGCTTAGGGTTCTCTGTCATATGATTCCACAGCTCAGTTCTGGGCACGCGGCAAATGCACGATAAAACCTTGCTGTTTCATTAGCCCATAAGAGTCATGTAAAAATAACTAAGAGAAGTGTAACACATTTCTTGAAACCAGGTGTACTTGGCTGGAATTTGGGCCATGGAACTAGAGTGTGGTTGAGGCCAGTCTCACGGTGTGATCTTGGTTAGGTCATTGGTCTTTCTTAATGTCAGTCATCCTCTTCGGTGGCGATGGAGTGATAGCAGTACCTAGCTCACAGGATTAGGGCCCTGATCAAGTTTGATGAGTATGAAAGTTTTCCACAAATTTGCAGCAAAATGATAATTTCAAGTTCAAAGGAGGTAAAGCTCACATCTGGTTGGGAAGATAAGAGAAGTATTTTCTATTCCAGAGTATCAGTTAAATAAATTTTCTTTCTCAAGTAGTTTAGGATTTAGACTCTCCTGTTTTCCAGATTCAACTGGTAGAATGTTAATGAGGAAGATGATGGGAGGAATGTGTGCTGAAAAGCCACGTGCACCTTGGCTCAAGTCCCAATGCATTCATGTTAGTGCAATACATGTGGAACCCCAGCCATGCTTCTTCTCTGAGCTAGTGTCCTTGGCTGCAAAAGGAGTGATGATCTCAGTGTAGCAGGCCTTACTGTTATGAACTGTGCTGCATGCCTCTGACAGCACCCACAACGTGGTATATGAAGGACCTTGCCCCCCCCCAGCTTCCTGGGACTGTCCCTTGAAGCCCATTTGTTTATAGGACATATTATAGTTGGATGCTTTTTTCCTGCTAAAAGATGATAATTATTTATTTTGGTTATAATTACATATGATTTCTTTATATGACCTATTGTATGTAGAAGTGACATGTATATTATAGATGTATGTTGATGTTAGCACAGTAAAACATTAAAACAATACCAATAAGACTAAAGCTCTAGTCATCCCCTTTTTAGAAGTAGGTTTTCATTTTTAAAAGTCTGTTTTCAGCCCTGGTTGGGTAGCTCAGTTGGTTAGAACATCATCCCAACATGCCAAGGTTGAGAGTTAGATCCCCAGTCAGGGCACATACAAGAATCAAACAATGATGACATGGATGAGTGAAACAACAAATCAATATGAATCTATCTCTCCATCTCTGTCTCTTTTCCATCCTCTCTCTCTAAAATATAAATATAAAAATAAATCAGTCAATCAATAAAAATTAGTTTTCATCAGAGAAATCTGAAGCCAAATTATTGTTCTGTCTGACTTCAAAGAGCAGACAGCTGGAATTTGTTCTCTTATGATATAGTCAGTCTAAGACCATCCTCAGGAAGCTGTAGAGCAGTGGTTCTTAACCTTTTTTGAGGTACCGAACCTACCAGTTTCATATGCGCATTCACTGCACCCTTCTTTAGTGATAAATAAAATACGATTTTTTTTTCCAAAGTCAAGACATAGGTATATGTTTTTTTACTGGTGCACAAAATGAGCCGTGCATGAACATCACCTTGCTCAAAGAACAAAACCAACAAAGTGCATGAACTCACAACAAATTACAGTATTACTTTATTCTGGCTTCCGTGGCAGAGGCTTCTCCAAACCCCTGAGACCGACTCATCGAACCCCTAGGGTTTGATAGAACCCAGGTTAAGAACCACTGCTGTAGAGAAATGCATGTAATGGTTCAAGTGGCATACGTGTTGGTAATTTCTTCCTGGGTTCTGATTGGGGCCAGGTCAGTGTCTCTAGCCACTCCTAAAATGTCTTCCTTACCCACCCTGCCCTTTCCTCTTGCCAGGTGTAGTGTACAGGAAAGAATATGGGACTGGAAATCAAAGGATGCAATGCTCAAAGCCTAGGGCTTCCTCCTGATAGCCAGCAGCACTAGGTTATGGAAACTGCTTCTTTTCCATCTGTAAAATGGGAACAGTATTACTTACAATTATGCCACAGGATTGCTATCAGTATTGAATTACATCATGCATTAAAACCTTGAAGTACTTCTAAGACATGAGACATTATTTTGACATACATATAATAATGGAAGAGAGTTTAGAAGATATGAGAATAGAAAGTAATAGATTTAATTGGTTTCACTCCCTTCTAACAATACTCCTAACAATACTTCCAACAATTAAAATATACAACGATTGAAATATACAACAGTTGGAAAGTTGGAATACTTCCAACAATACTTCTAATTTCATAAAATCCCATCCTTTGCTATTGGACAAGATCTACTCATACTGCAATCAATAGCTCTGGAGTAGTTTGTAATAAAGGCCTTTTATTTAACACATGAAAACACCTACTATGTGTCATCCCTGATCACACCAGAGAATGAAATAGACAAAAAGATCTGCCCTCCTAGTCCTTATATGACATCAAGAAAACCCAGAGTTGGTGATCTGAAAGAGTTCTCTGACACACAGCTTCCTGAGTGAGGTCCCCGGGGGCTTTTCCTCAGCTTCCACCCAATATCTTCCTGGGGCCCAGATCTCTGAAAAATTCACTCCTTGGCTTTTGTCCAGGGACAGGCATTTGGAATGTTAAGTCCAGCCAATGTTTGGTGCTCAGAAGTTGGACAGGAACCATGTGCTGAGTGCCAGCAATGCTGTTTGAGAACTGGGATCTGGGTTTAATTTCCACTGTCTGTCAGGGGGAAGCTTTGATCAGGCCGTGCATTTTTTCACTTCTCCTAAGTGACTGGAGGCTACTACTGGCCCATTACCACTGCCTCTGTGTGAGCTCTGGGTTGGCCATGATCTTAGAGATTTAGTTACATGAATGTCCCTGAAATTGTCCCACCCCTCACATCTCTGTCTCCCCTCCATTCATAGTACAGTTAGTACTGGGGGTTCACATTGGGAGTGAACGTGAGTCCCCCAGAAGGTAAGGGATGAGAAATGGGGTGGGGGACCCACACACATTGCAGAAGGAAGTGCCGCATCAGTAAGTGACTGCAGCTGGCTCTTAATGGCTTTTCTTCTCTGCCATCATTTTCCTTTAAGCCCAAAAGAAACTCTTTGTAATACGTGTTAAAATTATGGTTCAGATTTCTGATGATCAAGTTACATAGATTAAAGTAATGGATACCAGACTCCACATCAATTCAGATATAAATATGGATGAAATGAATGTACATTATCCACTGTTATAAATCTGTGTGTTCAAGGAAAGACATAAATCTCCCAAACCTTTCCTACCTCAGGCTACCTCAGGGTATGAAGGATTCTTTTTTTTCCCCCTTTTCAATGTTTTCGATGAAATTATGATTTGGAGTAATTTGCTGGTTTTGCAGAAACCTCAGGCTTTTTTATTTTTTACAAGGAAGGGTAGAGTATATTATTTATAATGGTGAGTCATTAAAATGCTCCAGGAAGTCATCACTGCAGAGGGGATTGGAGAGGGAAGGGTTATACGGCATTCCAGATGTGTGTGTATGGAGAAGGGCCATGCATTTGGAGACATTTATAGCACCTGGCTTCATTGTAAAGGGTTCTTGGCCCTGGGGCGTTTCTGCTCTCTTTCCTTCCCCTTGGCCCTATCAACACTACATGCAGGGGCTCAAAGGTGTCAGCCGGTGATGGACACATGGCCACAGGATGTTGTGGTCTGGAAGCAAAGACTGCATTCTCACTCCTGCTAAGCCACGGGGCTGATGGAAGTGTCTGAGCTCCTGGCAGCCCGGGGCTCCCACAGGAGTAAGAAGGAGCCTCCTGGGGAAGGGAAAGAACGGAGCTGAATGGCCTGCATAAATGCATCCCCCCAACTATGCTGCTGGATGGCCCCGCACATTTGGTCGCCTTGATTCACCTCTTTGAGTTTCACATCTGAAAATGAAAGTAAGAATGCACTTCCTGTAGGGTTGGCATGAGGACTAAATGAGATAATGAGCATGAAAACACCTAGAGCAATACCTCTCTCTTCCCACTGAAACTCCCAACGTGGAGGGCAGAAAGACTCAGAATCAGCACTGTCTCCCGTGGAACGCATTGTGGACTCTCGGCCATTTTCTAGCTCCCCTGAGCTGAGACCAGTGCCAACACCACATGGAGCTTAGCTGCTTCTGAGGTCGAGCAGTAAATGAAGGACTTACCAAGGAGGCCTAGGCTTTTTCAATGGGATTGATTCACTCTCTCTCATGGTAGCATCCACATGGGCAAACATCTACGTTGTCCTAATTTTAGGCAGATAAATGGCAAATAAGCAAAGCAGGGCATGTCCCTTTAAGAACCAACCTGGAAATGACCTACATCACTTTTCTTCACATTCCACTGGTCAGAACTCAATCACATGACTCTACTTAATCAGGAAGGGTCTAGGAAAAGTATTCTTGGACTAGGGTAGCTGTGGACCAAGATAAACTCCCTTTTCATGGAGGAAAGGAAGATGGGTGTTGGGAGATCATTGGCTGTCCCTTCCATAAGGGTGACAGGGAGTTATGCCAAAAACTCAAGTAGAACTATATGCTTGATAATAGAGATTTGGGTCCTATTGGGGTGGAGAAAGGAAGGTCGTTATCCCCTAGATCGTGAAATGTATTTGTGTGTCATAATAAGATTCATTAGGATGCAGCTATCTGGCTCACTCTGTGAATGTACAAATTTCAGAGGCCAATGTAACTGAGCCTCTCCTATTATGGGACAGGTCAAGTTTACTTTCCCCTGTAGCTGTCTGATGCCTACCCAATGCCCATCATGGTTTTTACCTCATACAGCGCATGTCCCATCGCCTTTCACAAGACCATTGATTCAATTATTGTATGAATGAATGAATGAATGAATGAATGAATTAGAGTGTGAGAGTGCAGTAAAGGACAACTAGGGACTGGGCAAGCAGCTGGTAGTGGTATCGGTGGCAATGTCATACACAGAAATAAATCATCTCTGTTCTGAGCTACACGCTCCCTTACTCTTGAGAAATGTCTTTGCTTTTCGTTTTTTACAGAGAAAAGGAAAGGCAAAAATTCCTCAGTGCCTACAGCAACCCAGCAAACTTAGCAGTTTGACTATCCAGTCTGTCTTTCTTTGTTTCTGTCAATTTGTGTGAAGCATCCCACCAGGACCTCTGGTTCCTCCCTTCTGCTCCTCGGGGTCTTGTTCCACCATTAGGCCCTCTCTCATTCACCTTCACATTCTGCCTTCTCTTCTGGACCCTTCAGAACTGAAATATCCTTCAGGTTCAAATTTCTCTGATCTTTAAAAATATATTCACTGGATCCCTCTCTGCAATTGTATCTTTCGCCCCTTTCAGGGCCAATCTTCTTCAAGCAGTTGGCTGAATGCAGCATTCCTACTTCTCTACTTCCCCTCCCTTTTCATTCATTCCACTGATGCTTGACGTCTATCCTTAGCCCTATTCTAACGCTGCTGGTCTAAGCCACTGACCTCCTCCTTGTTGTAATTGTCAAGGGAATTTAGCAGTTATAATCTTGCTTGGCCCCTTGCCTTGACCCTGTTGATCACTCTCTTCTTGAGAAGCTTCTTCCCGTGACTTACATAAAATACCACTCATCTTTGTTTTTCTTCTATCTTGGGACGCTTCTTTTGTTGTTGTTTGTCTGATATGGATTCTCTTCCTCTGATTGTCATTAAATATTAGTGTTTCTTAGGCATCTGTTCTGGGTTATCTTCTGTTCTTACTCTGTAGTTAGAATCCTAGACAGCTCACCCACTTCTGCTGTTCCTATGTATATGTCTATAACCTAAATGCCTATGATGTCCAAATGTATATTTCTAGGTCACTCCTCTCTCTAGAGCAGCAAGGTTCAACCTCTTTCATTTCATGGCACACAAACTAATCACTAAAATTCTGTGCCATACCACAAAATGCATTTTTTTTTTTTTGCTAATCTGACAAAATAACAGGTATAATTTTAATTCAGTCATACCAGACAGCTATTGTGTTGGCTGTCTCTTTCCTTTAGTTGAAGGGAAAGAGGTCAGTGCTCCTGACTAAATAGTCAGGTATTGCATGTTTTGAAGATTCTTGCAGGACCTGGCCAAGTAGCTCAGTTGATTAGAGCATTGTCTTGATACACCAAGATTGCTGGGTTTGGTCCCTGGTTGGGGCACATACAGAATCAACCAGTGGATGCATTAAGAAGTGGAACAACAAAGTGATGTTTCTCTTGCTCGCTTGCTATAAAATCTATTAAAAAAATTCTTGTCGCGCTCAGGTTGAAATCTCCATTTAGGATAGTCTAGAGGCCAATAGTATCTAAAATACTAGAACACTGCATGTCTGGAATTAGTTTCAGGTTCCACCACTCACTATTTTTGTGCTTTGTTTGTGAAGGTAGGAATAATTCAAGATTATAGTGGGGACAAATGGATTGACCTATAAGAATGTGGTATGTACACCGAAGTGCTGTATGCATGTGAAGGATAACAATGACTTTGTATCAATCAGCAAGGCTTTACTGAGTACCTCCAGCATATCCAGCATGGTTCTGGATGTTCTAGTGATGATAGAACAATTTATGGCTCCTGTCTTGGGCACATTATAGATTGATTGGACAAAGCACAAGTAAAACAATGAAGTGCTAAACTCTGATTTAGGCCACAGAGCATGTAAGAATGGAAAGGCCAGTGGCATCACCAGTGGAGTTCTAAAGGAGTCCTCCATTTCCTCCAGCCCCACTCATCCTCTTACTAAAGATCCTACCCTACTCATGGCCCAAAAGATACCATTTGGTTATCACATGACCTCTCAGTCAAAGCCACAGTCATTTGGAATGGTATCCATCAGACCGATATCCATCAGACCTGGGCTGAGCTGATCAGAGTTTCTTGCCCAAGGAACTAAAACCTGGCAGTGAAAGCACATCCACTGAAGGGAGAATGGAGCAGCTAAGCAGGGAGAAGTGGAGATGAGAGACCATGTGGACCCAGGGAGAGCAGTGGAGGACAGAAGCCGGAAGTAGGCTCTATGGTTCTCCGGGGACCTGGCTGCGTTTCCTGCAGTCACGTTACCTTGCAACTCTCAGTCCTGTGCTCATTCTAGTATCACATGGCACCACATCCCATTTACGCCTGTATTTAAAATTATAGGAAGGTATTTCAATGTTATGCCCCTGAGCCATTTACCCACATAGATTTAAATTGCAATTTGATTCAAATTGACCAGAATATATGGGAAGTTGATGTTTTTCTACCTCTAGTTCCTAATGGAAATTACGTCCTGCACCCCATTGCACATTGATTACTTTAGTAATAATAATAATACTCGGGTCTTGTTTTTATAGTGCTTGACTGTTTACAAGGAGGTTTCCCACATGTTATCTCAGCTAAGCCTGACAATAATGCTATGTGGCTCAGAGAGAGTAAGTAAATTATTTAAAGTTACACAGCAGGATCAGGACATAAATTGAGGTCTCCTGACTCTTAATCCAGTTTCAAGGCAGATTAAGAGTACAAAAGTTCAAACAGCACATTCTCCAACCTAGGCCTGAGGTAGTTATATGTGCAGATATCTCTTGGAACATTGTAATGACTCTTCAGTCATTCTTGTTTGCCTTTATGTTCAAATTCCCAAAGTTCCAACAGAGGAGAAACTCCCAATTCAGTTCAGTTCCACATGTTCTCATTTCTTACCATGTGCTAGCTTTGAGCTAGCCCTGAATTTTTGTAAACAGACCAGCTGGGTCTGAAACATCTGTATTAGAGCAGGTAGACAATCAAGCCTGACCTGTTAAAACATCAAGTGTAGCTATGAAGAGGCCTTCTGTACAGGGGTAGAGCTTGTATTACCCAGGAACAGGAGTCAGCTGTTTTGTGGGAACTTCCCTACTCTTTGGTTCTGACATCTGGCTCCCAGGACACCTGAACTAGAGGATCCTGAAAGCAAAGTAGCATGGTAGCTTGAAGTAGCATGCTACTGAGAGCAAGGGCTTTCATGTGATCTCATAAAACTTGCAAAAGCTGCTAGATCGTTCCTGGAAAAGCCACCCTCTCTCCCATCTAATTTGAGAGGGGAAGGAAGAAGTCCAGTGTTGTCTCCCTTTCCAGAAGCTAGGACAAGCGAATGTTCCCAAATATTCCCCAGTCTCAAGAGGCAGAGAACTTCCTGGGAGGAAGAACAGGTCATGTCTTTGCAGCATATTCTGAAGACAGGCCTGGGCTAATGGAATGTCTGCCATCCAGTCCCTGCTTTCCATGTGCTCTGTTTCTCACGGTGGTTCCCTCTACTCATCCTCCCTCACATTGCACAGAATGAGGGCAGGTTGTAGAGAAACACAGAGATGCAGTGTAGCAGTGAGACTGAGGGTGAACTTAATGAACCAAAGGATGCTACACTACTGAGCATACCCCACCAGCATTTCCCCCTTCCCCCGAGTTTCCTAAGATAAAAAGGAAAACATTTAGCTAGTGAGTCCCTGATTAAAGATGCACAAATCAGAGCCACCAAAGCTTAGGTCTGGTTCCAGTTTCTCGACAGATTATTGTCTTCCTTTTCAAGAAATTAGTTGGTCTTGGGTAGAATCACTGAGACCCCTTGATTTCTAAGAAATGGATAGAGGAACTATCAGGCATGGAATGGGCCTTCAAGCCTCCTTTATGGGTGACAATTTCAGAGCAGACCTCCAGAGCTCACGTAGCCCAACATGTGGGCCATCTCTTCTCAAGAGGAGTGCCAAGCCTCCCTTTCCTGGGCCCTCCAGCCAAGGCTGATCTGCTGAGACATAGCTGCTTGTGGGAGTACGAGGGCTAGAGAGGAGAAGCACCTTCGGGGGCAGGGTGGCTGCTACGGTGCTACATTTTCAGTTAGAACAGAGGCTTGTCTTACCCAGATAGTGACTCAAATCCTGTCCCTTCCTGAGTCAAGCTCCTTGGACAGTGCCTTACACAGCTGCACAGGTGGTGGCTCTCAGAGGTCCCTTCCTTTCTACGTGGAGGTCACATAGACTGATAGCACCACTTAAGCCCAAAGGAATCAGAAGCCAGTGACCCTTCTGTGAGTAGGAACCGTTAAACCTCAGGAAACTGGGCATTGCCCCGAGGAGGCAGGGAGAAGTCAAGTGTGCCAGCCTCATCCCAAGAAGTATGTGCGGGGTCACAGAAAGAGACAAGTGTGAGCCACCCTCCAGGAGATGCTGGATGAATGTGGGTGAGTTCAGGGCCCAGAACTCAAGGAGGAGACAATAAGTCATCCAGAGGACCTATTGGCCCCATTTTGTAAAAAAAAAAAAAAAAGGTAACCTGCAAAATTCGTCTTTCATTCAGTATTATTTAAAAGGAATCCCATTTTCCTATGTGGCTCTTCTGCTGTTTCCAAGATGCATTAGCTCAACTTTCATTTAATGAATTTGTGGAATGTGCATATCTCCGGGCTATACCCTGGAAGAGCAGGGGTGAACAGGTTTAGTCTGATACTGTAGTTAGCCTGCTAGTTGGTGGTGTGGGAAGGCTTTCTCTGGGGGCCACTGCTGCATTGGAGTCCCAAGAGAGGTCACTGAGAGAGACCCAGGAGGGAGCCAAGGACAATGGTTTAGAGAAGTGTCATTTAGATCACTAGGAGAATCAGTAATTGACCTTTATATAGTCTTCTTAAGTGCCAGGCACTGTTCGGAGCACCTGATTATGTCCTAACTCATTTAACCCTCACAGTAAGTAGCACCATGAGGTTTATTAAATTTTTTCTTTACCTTATAGCTAAAGAAAGCAAGGTTCAGAGAAGTGAAGAAGTTTGTCCGAGGCCAGGAGAACAGTGTGTCTCAGATTCGTCCCCAGGCAGTATGCCTCTGCAGACCACGCAGAGTCCATGGCCTCCATGGACTCTAGTACAATGACAAAGGTCTCAGACAGCTGGAGACCCAAAGTGAGGTGGGCAGCATAGAATGAGCAAGGGGGCCTGAAAAGGGGAGCAGGAACACTGTATCATACTGAGTCCTTATTTCTTAAACTAGGTGCAGATATTGCCAGGGCTGTCTGAGGAGAGGTCAGGGGACATGATAAGCCATCATTTCAAAAGTGATAGTTTACAGAAAAAGAAAATGTCAAAATTATTTTGACGACACATCATATGAAAGCAACAACAAGCGATGACTTGATCCTACAAATTACATTTCAGGTATTCTGTTTATTACACAGGGTTTACAAAGCAAAATGTGCTTACTTCTGTTGTCTACAGGTGAATTCACTGATAATGCAAAATAGAGTAAATTTATGTGTGTGTGTGTGAGAGAGAGACAGAGACAGAGAGAGAGAGAGAGAGAGAGAGAGAGAGAATTTGGAGCTTATTATTTTTTATTTATTTTAAACTGTAATGATCTTGAATTTAAGAATATTTAGAAGATTTAGCAGTGATTAAAAACAAAAAGTTTTAGCCTGGCCAGCAGTGGTGCAGTGGATAGACTGTTGGACTGGGACACGGAAGAACCAGGTTCAAAACACCAAAGTTGCTGGCTTGAGCACAGGGTCGCTGGCTTGAGTGTGTGATCATAGACATGACCTCATATTCACTGGCTTGAGCCCAAAAGTCATTGGCTTGAGCAAGGGGTCACTCAGTCTGCTATAGTCCCCCCCTCCCCCCGTCAAGGCCTTACACAGCAATCAATGAGAAAGCAATCATTGCGCAACTAAGGTGCCGCAATAGAGAACTGATGCTTCTCATCTCTCTCCCTTCCTATCTGTCTGTCCCTATCTATCCCTCTCTCTGGCTCTCTCTCTCTGTCCCTGTAAAAAAAAAAATATATATATATATATATATATATTCCTTGTTATTTATTGTGTAATCTTTTGTTTCAAAAAGCTTAAACTTTGGTGTCCCTTGTACAAGAAGACTTTGATTACATATGCATAAATACATAGTTTTGGCATTAATTTTTTTAATCCTGCAAAGTTTTTAGGACAATTATCTAAACTTTTTGAACAAAAAGCACAATTTAGATGGAACCAATATGATAGAAAAAAATCAAGCAAATAAAATATGCTTAACATTTCTTTTGGGTCCTATATCCAAAATCATCCTGAAAGGTGAAATGCAAGTAACAGGCAGCAGGATTGGGGATGATATGACCAAATCTAGTTCAGGTCAAAAAGAGGCAGTCATGCTGAAAAGGGCGCCAGTATTAGATAGGACACCTTCACACATTTTATTTTAATGTGTTCAGAAATATATTTTTAAATACCTGCTTGAAAAACTGAAGTTAATTTGATTCTGTGATATCAAACTATATAAAACACTGATGCCGGTTTTATGATCACTTTATATTTCTTATGCTATTTTTAGATTGAAAATATTTGGATTAAAATGTTGATCTTCAAGATAGTGACATAATATGCACATTTTAAAAACAGTATGTAAATTTAAAAATGAACTTATATGTGTGTAAAATAACACATACACATATGATTTGTGTACTCAGATGTGAAAATGGCTCACATCAAGACCACCATGCACCCTTGAATGTGTTAGTCACCTTTGTATTATTCTCTGAGAATGCATCAATACCCCCCAAACTTTTTTCTCATTATAATCATTGGGATGGAAGATTATTAAATTTTATTTAAAAAATAGAGTGATCTAAAGAATCACCTCTTAAGATATACCTGAAATGAAACTATGTGAATTTGAAAACTTACTCTACTCTGCAGAATGTATATTATTTCACCAGAGAAATAAGTGAGTTGTGATTATCTAATAAATGACTGAACCCTCTTTTTGTCACAAAAGTGGGAAGAAATACGACAAAGAGAGGGAAGCTGGATCAAAGGAAGGGTCTCATTGTTCTCAATGATGAACAAGTGGCCCGCCAGTTGTGGCTCTCTGGAGGAATTCCCCTGAACCATTCTGTGAACAGATAAAAGACAGCATTGACTATTTTATTGGATTAATGATTAGAATTCTGTTTTTGAGATCCTAGGTCTGTTTACATGTCATAAAATTTCCAGCAGTAACAGAAAAACGAAAAGCTCTAGCAGTCCTGTTTCTCTAGAATGACCATACACCCTTTCATCAGTAAGAAAAGTGCTTCCTATTAATTGAAAATGGAAGTTCACCCTGTGTATTAATATCTCAGGACAGTTTTATAGACGAGGAGAGTCAAAAGACTCCAATAAATGCTGTCATTGTATATTTTGCCCTACATCCCCAGACATGCCCCACATAAAAAAGTATAAAAAAAAAAGAAAAAAAATATATAATGTAACACTATTTTTTTGTGTGATGGTCAATTTTATGTGTCAGCTTGGCTGGGACACAGGGTGGTCAGATATTTGACTAAACATTGTGAATGTGTCTGTGAGGTTGTCTCCAGATAAGATTCGAAAGCAAGTTGCCTTCCGCTGGGAGTAGGCCTCACCCAAGTCACCAAGGGTCTGAATAAAAAAAAAAGGTTGAGGAAGGAAGAACTGGCTCTCTTATAGGCTATGTGAGCCAGAACATAGATCTTCTTCTGCACTGGACTGGTAATTAACAGCCACGCCTCAGAGATGTTATGGGTTCTATCCAGACTGCCATAGTAAAGCAAATATCACAATTGCAGCAAAACACATAAACGTTTTGCTTTTCCAATGCCTATAAAAGTTATGTTTGCACTATATTGTAGTCTATTAAGTGTATATTAAGCATTATATACAAAATAACAATATGTATACCTTAATTTAAAAAAACACTATATTGCTGAAAAATGCTAACCACCATGTGAGCCTTTAGCAAGTCATAATCTTTTTGCTGGTGGAGGGTCCTGCCTCAACAGTGATGAAAACCGCACTGTCTGCAAAGTCAATTAAAACAAGGTTTGCCTGGGCCCTGGGCAGGTAGCTCAGTTAGTTAGAGCATTGTCCTAATACACCAAGGTTGTGGGTTCAATCCCCAGTCAGGGCACATACAAGAATCAACTAATGAATGCATAAATAAGTGGAACAACATATCAAAGTCTCTCTCTCTCTCTCTGAAATCAATAAATTTAAAAAAGTAAAATAACAAGGTTTGGCCCAACCTGTGGAAGCGCAGTAGAAAAAGCATTGACCTAGAATGCTGAGGTTGCTGGTTCAAAACACTGGGCTTGCCTAGTCAAGGCACATATGAGAGTTGATGCTTCCTGCTCCTCCCCCCTCCTCCCTCCTCCTCCCCCAAAATGAATAAATAAAGTCTTTTTAAAAAAACCCAAGATTTTCCTGTATGCCAAGGGTTTTCCTGGTTCTCAGACCTTTGAGACAGAACTAGAACTATATCACTGGCTTTCCTGGGCCTTCAGCTTGCTGATAGCATATTGTGGGATTTCCCAGCTTTCATAATTGCATTAGGTAATTCCTTATAATAAACATATCTATCATTCTATTCTATTCTATTCTATTCTATTCTATTCTATTCTATTCTATTCTATTCTATTCTGTTCTATTCATTCTGGTTGATTGGAGAATCTCAGATCCTGAAACAGTAGATAAGATTGACAAGTGAATCACTGACACTGAGTACCTGTGGAAAAAGAGACTTGAGGTTGAATGGGCCCCTTCCTTCCCTTCTTATTGTAAGCCCATACCACATAGATGTATGTGTGTGCTAGCTTCTATCCTCATGAGTATTTCTCTGGAAGAGTTTGAAAGGAATGCTGTAGGAAAATGGGAGTCATTGAAGGAGTATAGACCAGAGAGAGGTCTCACACAATTTGATTCAGGAAGATCCTCCCACTTCTGCTGCAGAAAAAGTGGTGGAAGGAGATGGTGTGAAAATGGAGGCCTGGATTGAACTGGTGTAGTCAGTTGTCCAGGCAGGAAGTAAGGAGAATGGGAGCTCACACCCTGAGTAGAGCACATGACAAAGGGATGAGGAAGCTTCACCACTTTGTATCATAGTGACTTTGGTCAACCATCTAGACTCTTTCTGACATGATGCTATAGAACTTGATATCTAAGCTGATTGTAATTAGTTGACTGAGTGTTTCAGTCAGTTGAAACAGAAGGCTCCAGGTCCACATTTCTATTTGAGAGGGACTGAAATGGCAAAGAATTCCCACTCCATTTAGCCCAGGCCAGTAGATGGGTTTACTATATACAAACATGGCAATATAGACCCATTTCCTAGTAATTGAATATTCAGAAAATGGGAGTATATAGCATGTTTTCTTTAAGAAGCACCTTTGTATAAAATATGAAATGGATTCTAAGCGTGGTAGAGGAGGAAGAAGAAAAATAAAATGGAAGGAAATGACCAATCATGAAGAGGTGGCAATGTGGTAGTCACTGTGTAAGGCTCTTTGTATACCTGCTATGGTCATATTCCCCTGGGGTAGAATCAACTCTTCCTGCTCTTTAGATGGAGTGAGGTAAATTTCCCATGGCCACAGAGCTGTTAACATAGGATTCAAGATTCCAAACAGATCTATCTGCCTCTAAAACACATATGTGTTCTGACCTCTGCATGATGCTATTTGACCTAGTATGCAGAGATGCCTGGCTTTGGGGACCACCCCTCTCAGAATAACATTTTGCCTGGCAAGAAAACAGGAAGCCCCCGATAGCATCTCTAACTAGCCTCTTTCTGGAACAAGTAGGTCTTCTTCGAGTTCTTTTCATGATTAAATTTTATCCCTACAGGCCCCAAATTAGGTCATTTATATCTGTAAGCTCCAGTTCCACATCGTCTATTTAATTAACAAACTTTGATCCGGTGCCTTCCCTATGCCAAGCCGGAGGCCATTCATTCTACAGGTTGTTGATTGGCTGACCCGGCCCTCAAGCTGCTCTCAGCATAGAAGAAAGGAGACGTGGGTATAAATAATCACAATGCAAGGCAAACATAGATGAATATATACTAAAGGTACATTTGGAGTGAAGAGATTATCCAAATAAGACTTGATAGATGAGGCCCTGACCAGGTAGGTGAGTTGGTTAGAGCCTTGTCCTGACATGCCGAAGTTGCGGGTTCAATCCCCAGTCAGGGCACATGCAAGAATCAACCAATGAGTGTGTGAATAAGTAGAACAACAAATCGACATTTCTCTCTCTCCCTTCCTCTCTCCAATAAATCAATTAAAATTTTTTAATTAAAAAAAATTCACAGATGAGAAGACATTTTGGCTTGAATAAAAGGATGTTTGGAAATTAAATGTATGGGATTGGAATAAGGTGTCTCAGGGAGGGAATAGTATAAACAGGGGCCCAGAGGCTAGTAACCAGGAGCATGGGCAAGAAACAGCAGGAAGCAGTATCAGGATGATGAAGCCCCAGCCAAAGGAAGTGAGGAGAAGGTGCTGGATGTTTTTTCCCTCCTGACACTGACATCTAAGAGCCTGATTGGGTTCCAGCTATTCTCCAGGGCAGTTGTGACAATCTTTGAGACTGTGCAAAGCTCAGTGCCTATATCTTTTTGCAGTCTTTTTTTCCTTTGATGAGTCCCCTGAACGTACAAAATTCACTTCCTCTCCTGATACTTTTATCAAACCTCATACTTGCATTCAAAATGGGGTCAAAAAAGAAGAGAAGAAAAGGGCAATTGATTTGTATGTTGCAGTCATATCCTTGGGAACAACACACTGAGCCTTTACTCTGGGGTGACTGTGAAAGAGACCCCGCCAGTGATTAGATCTGTCAGGCAGTGGCTGTGTTACACCAAGTACCTGGGGAAATAAAGCCACAGACAATTGCCAATGCTGTGTGCCTGGAGAGCTGTCTGCATGCAGTACAATCATGGGCGAGTGTGTGTGTGTGTGTGTGTGTGTGTGTGTGTACAGGAGCCACTTGGGTGTGTGTGTGTGTGTGTGTGTGTGTGTACAGGAGCCACTTGGGTGTGTGTGTGTGTGTGTGTGTGTGTGTACAGGAGCCACTTGGGTGTGTGTGTGTGTGTGTGTGTGTGTGTGTACAGGAGCCACTTGTGTGTGTGTGTGTGTGTGTGTACAGGAGCCACTTGTGTGTGTGTGTGTGTGTGTGTACAGGAGCCACTTGTGTGTGTGTGTGTGTGTGTGTGTGTGTACAGGAGCCACTTGGGTGTGTGTGTGTGTGTGTGTGTGTGTGTGTGTGTATACAGGAGCCACTTGGCTAGGACCTGGCAGGGGATTCTAATTTGAGTCAGGGCTGGACAGAGGCTCTCTAAGGCTCCAACTCAAATCTCAGATTATATATGTGGACAGAGGAACACGATGAAATGATGCCAAAGGTATGCCAAGTTGACAGGTAGGCCCCTGTCTCACCTCTCATTTTGACTATATCCATTCCAAAATCCATGCAGCTGCCAGAATGACATTTTTAGAACATAAATCTGAGCACATCACCCTTCCTTTCTAGTTTAAAATCCTTCATTGTCTAAAGTTCTCTAGAGGATAAAGCCAAAGTCACCGCAAACTTACCATGACCTAGTCTCATTCATTGCTCCACCTCCAAGCATCCCCACTCCCCATGATCCAGCAACAGTGGAGTGTCTGTAGTTCCTGCCCACATCTTTCTGCCCACATTGCTGGAGCTACCCTGTCCCTCCTACTTCCTTTCTCTCTCTCTCAAACACACACACACACACCACGTCTAGAATATCCTTTTTTTTTTTTTTTCTTTACAAGGACAGAGAGAAAGTTAGAGAGAGAAAAAGAGAGGGATAGACACGGACAGACAGACAGGAACGGAGAAAGATGAGAAGCATCAATCATCAGTTTTTTGTTGCGACACTTTGTTGTTCATTGATTGCTTTCTCATATGTGCCTTGACCGCCGGCCTTCAGCAGACCAAGTAACCCCTTGCTGGAGCCAGCGACCTTGGGTTCAAGCTGGCGAGCTTTTGCTCAAACCAGATGAACCTGCGCTCAAGCTGGCGAGCTCGGGGTCTCGAACCTGGGTCCTCCGCATCCCAGTCCAACTGCGCCACCCTTGGTCCTGTGCAGTGGATGGCATCCCAGCTCTATCCACTGAGCCACCGCCTGGTCAAGTATTCCTTTAGAAATACTCCCTAACTGTATTAGTCTCAGAGTGGTGCCCTTATTTTTAACTCATCTTTAAAATATTGAATTCTAAACTATCTACTTATTTGTTTTTTAAATTAATTTTAATGGGGTGACATTAATAAATCAGGGTACATATGTTCAAAGAAAACATCTCCAGGTTATCTTATTATTCAATTACGTTGCATACCCATCACCCAAAGTCAAATTGTCCTCTGTCACCTTCTATCTGGTTTTCTTTGTGCCCCTCCCCTTCCCCCTCTCCCTCCCTCTCCTTCTTCCTCCCACCCATAGCCACCACACTCTTGTCCATGTCTCATAGTCTCACTTTTATGTCCCACCTATGTATGAAATCATGCTGTTCTCAGTTTTTTCTGTTTTACTTATTTCACTCCGTATAATGTTTTCAAGATCCATCCATTTTGTTGTAAATGATCCGATGTCATCATTTCTTATGGCTGAGTAGTATTCCATAGTATATATGTACCAAAGCTTTTTAATCCACTCGTCCTCTGACGGACACTTGGGCTGGTTCCAGATCTTCGCTATTGTGAACAATGCTGCCACGAACATGGGGGCGCATTTCTTCTTTTCAAACAGTGCAATGGTGTTCCTAGGGTATATCCCTAAAAGTGGGATAGCTGGGTCAAAAGGCAGTTCGATTTTTAATTTTCTGAGGAATCTCCATACTGTTTTCCACAGTGGCTGCACCAGTCTGCATTCCCACCAGCAGTGCAGGAGGGTTCCCTTTTCTCCACATCCTCGCCAGCACTTGTTCTGTGTTGTTTTGCTGATGAGTGCCATTCTGACTGGTATGAGGTGATATCTCATTGTGGTTTTAATTTGCATTTCTCTAATGATTAGTGATGTTGAGCATTTTTTCATATGCCTATTGGCCATCTGTATGTCCTCTTTGGAGAAATTTCTATTCATTTCTTTTGCCCATTTTTTGATTGGATTGATTGTCTTCCTGGTGTTGAGTTTTGTAAGTTTTTTACAAATTTCGGTTATTAACCCCTTATCAGATGTGCTGTCGAATATGTTCCCCCATTGTGTGGTTTGTCTTTTTATTCTGTTTTTACTGTCTTTAGCTGTGCAAAAACTTTTTAGTTTAATATAGTCTCATTTGTTTATCGTGCCTTTTATTTCATTTGCCCATGGAGATAAATAGGCAAATATATTGCTGCTACAGATGTCGGAGAGCTTACTGCCTATGTTTTCTTCTAAGATGCTTATGGTTTCACGGCATACATTTAAGTCTTTTATCCATTTTGAGTTTTGTTTTTGTGAATGGTGTAAGTTGATGGTCTAGTTTCATTTTTTTGCAGGTAGATGTCCAATTTATCAAACACCATTTGTTAAAGAGGCTGTCTTTACTCCATTGTATGTTCTTTCCTTCTTTGTCAAATATCAGTTGTCCATAAAGGTGTGGGTTTATTTCTGGGTTCTCTGTTCTGTTCCATTGATCTATGTGCCTGTTCTTATGCCAGTACCAGGCTGTCTCGAGTATAATGGCCTTATAGTAAACCTTGATATCTGGAAGAGTGATACCTCCTGCTTTATTTTTTCTTTTTAAGATTGCTGAGGCTATTTGTGTTCTTTTTTGGTTCCATATAAATTTTTGGAATATGTGTTGTATATCTTTGAAGTATGTCATTGGTATTTTACTTGGTATTGCATTGAATTTATAAATTGCTTTGGGTAATATAGACATTTTAATGATGTTTATTCTTCCTACCCATGAGCACGGTATATGCTTCCACTTGTTTGTATCTTCCTTGATTTCTTTTATCAATGTTTTATAATTTTCCGAGTACAAGTCCTTAACCTCCTTGGTTAAATTTACTCCTAATACTTTACTTTTTTGGTTACAATAGTGAAGGGGATTGTTTCCTTAATTTCTTTTGCTGACAGTTCATTGTTGGTATATAAAAATGCCTCTGATTTCTGAGTATTAATTTTATATCCTGCCACCTTGCTGAATTGATTATCAGGTCCAGTAGTTTTTTGACTGAGACTTTAGGGTTTTCTATATACAATATCATATCATCTGCAAAAAATGACAGTTTTACTTCTTCTTTTCCAATTTGTATGCCTTTTATATCTTCTTCTTGTCTGATTGCTGTAGCTAGGCCTTCCAGAACTATGTTGAATAAGAGTGTGAAAGGGGGCATCCCTGCCTGGTTCCTGATCTTAAAGGGATTGCTTTTAATTTTTGCCCATTTAGTATGATGTTTGAGGTCGGTTTGTTGTAGATGGCCTTTATCATGTTAAGGAATGATCCCTGTATTCCCACTTTACTGACAGTTTTGAGCATGAATGGGTGCTGGATTTTATCAAATGCCTTTTCTGCATCTCTTGAAATTATCATGTGATTTTTGTCCTTCCTTTTGTTTATGTGATGAATCACATTGATTGATTTGCGAATATTGAACCAGCCTTGCCTCTCCAGAATAAATCCCACTTGATCGTGGTGTATGATTTTTTTCATATATTGCTGGATCTGGTTGGCTAATATTTTGTTGAGAATTTTAGCATCTAAATTCATCAGGGATATAGGCCTATAATTTTCTTTCTTTGTGTTGTCTTTGCCCGGTTTTGGGATCAGAATTATGCTCGCCTCATAAAAGGAGTTTGGAAGTCTTCCTTCCTCTTGAATTTTTTGAAATAGCTTGAGGAGGATAGGAGTTAGTTCTTCTTTGAATTTTTGGCAGAATTCACTTGTGAAGCCATCAAGTCCAGGACTTTTCCTTTTTTGGGAGTTTTGGTAACTGTTTTGATCTCATTTGTTGTAATTGATCTGTTTAGGTGGTCTGATTCTTCCAGATTGATTTTTGGAAGATTATATGATTTAAGAAATTTGTTCATTTCACTGAGGTTGTCTAATATTTTGGCATAGAGTTCTTCATAGTATTTTTTTACAATACTTTGTATTTCTGTTGTGTCAGTTGTTATTTCTCCACTCTCATTTCTAATTTTATTTATTTGAGTCCTCTCTTTTTTTTTTTTTTTGGTGAGTCTAGTTAAAGGTTCACCAATCTTGTTTACCTTTTCAAAGAACCAGCTCCTGGTTTCATTGATCCTCTGTATTGTTTTCTTAGCCTCTATGTCATTTAGTTCTGCTCTGATCTTTATTATTTCCTTCCTTCTACTGCTCCTGGGCTTTATTGCTGTTGTTTTTCTAGTTCTTTTAGATGCAGGGTCAGGTTGCTTATTTAAGCTTTTTCTAGCTTCTTATGGTATGCCTGTAGTGCAATGAACTGCCCTCTCAGTACTGCTTTTGCTGTGTACCATAAATTTTGAGTTGACGTATGTTCTTTTTCATTCGTTTCTAGAAACTTTTTTATTTCTTCTTTGATCTCGTTGTTAATCCACTCATTATTTAATAACATGCTATTTAGTTTCCAAATGTTTGAGTATTTTTCAGTTTTTATTTTGTGGTTAATTTCTAGTCTCATGGCATTGTGATCTGAGAAAATGCTTGATATGATTTCAATCTTCTTAAATTTGTTGAGACCATTTTTGTGTCCTAACTTTTGGCCTATCCTAGAAAATGTACCATGAGCGCTTGAGAAGAATGTATATTCTACTGCTTTAGGGTGAAAAGTTCTGAAGATATCTATTAAATTGAGTTGAACTAGTGTATCCTTTAAGTCTGCTGTTTCTTTATTAATTTTTTGTCTTGAGGATCTATCCAGTGATGTTAGTAGGGTATTGCAATCCCCTACTATTATAGTATTGCTGTTAATCTCGCCCTTTATATCCATCAAAGTCTGCTTTATGTATGTCGGGGCTTCTATATTTGGTCCGTAGATATTTAAAATAGTTATATCTTTCTGTTGAATTATTCCTTTTATCATTATGTAGTGTCCTTCTTTACCTCTTCCTACTGCCTTTGTTTTTTTTTGTTTGTTTGTTTGTTTGTTTTTACAGGGACAGATAGAGGGATAGGTAGGGACAAATAGACAGGAACGGAGAGAGGTGAGAAGCATCAATCATTAGTTTTTTGTTGCCATTGCAACACCTTAGTTGTTCATTGATTGCTTTCTCACATGTGCCTTGAACCCGGGTCTTCAGCAGATCGAGCAACCCCTTGCTGGAGCCAGCAACCTTGGGTCCAAGCTGACGAGCTTTTGCTCAAGCTAATGGGCCTGTGCTCAAGCTGGAGAGCTCGGGGACTCGAACCTGGGTCTTCCGCATCTCAGTCTGACGCTCTATCCACTGCGCCACCACCTGGTCAGGCCCTACTGCCTTTGTTTTAAAGTCCATTTTGTCAGATATAAGCATTGCTACCCCAGCTGTTTTTTCATTTCCATTTGCATGAAATATTTTTTTCCATCCTTTTACCTGCAGTCTATGTGCACCTTTTGTTTTAAGGTGTGTCTCTTGTAGACAGCATATGCATGGGTCCTGATTCTTTATCCATGCAGCTACTCTATGTTTTTTGATTGGATCATTTAATCCATTTACATTTCAGGTTATTATTGATATGTAGTTGTTCATTGCCATTTTATTCTTTAAAGCTGTATTCTTCTTTTGCTCTATTCTTTCCTCCCTTTGTACTGTTCACAACAGGCCCCTTAGTATCTCTTGCAGAATTGGTTTGGTTTTAATGAATTTCTTGAGGCTTTTTTTGTCTGGGAAGCTCTTTATTTCTCCTTCAATTTTAAATGTTAGCCTTGCTGGATAGAGTAGTCTTGGTTGTAGGTTCTTGTTCTGCATTACTTTGAATATATCTTGCCATTCCCTCTGGCCTCAAGTGTTTCTGTTGAGAAGTCAGATGTCATCCTTATGGGGGCTCCTTTGTAGGTGATAGCCTTTTTTTCTCTAGCAGCTTTTAAAATTTTCTCTTTATCCCTTAGCTTTGGTATTTTAACTATGATGTGTCTTGGTGTAGATTTCTTTGGGTTTCTCTTTAATGGAGTTCTCTGTGCTTCTTGTACGTGTGAAATGTTTTCCAGCCTTAATTTAGGGAAATTTTCTGCTATGATTTGATTGAACAAAGTTTCTATTTTTTGTTCTCTCTCCTCTTCTTCAGGGACCCCTTTGATGCGAATGTTATTTCTCTTCATGTTGTCACAGAGCTCCCTTAGAGTTTCCTCACATTTTTTGAGTCTCTTCTTTTTTTCTGCTCTGCTTCTGTGCCTTTGTTTATTGTGTCCTCTAACTCGCTGATTCGATCCTCAGCGTCATCCATCCTACTTTTAATTCCTTTCATTGTGGTCTTCAGTTCTGATACTGTATTTGTCATTTCTGTCTGATTCTATTTTATTATTTCAATTTAGTTTTTTATACTTGTTATCTCTTTATTTAGGTGTTTGTAATGACTATCCATTGTTGCTCTAATTTCTTTGAACATCCTAACTATCATTATTTTAAATTCTGCATCTGGTAACTTGGTTATATCTGGATCATTCAGGTCCTTCTCTGGGGATTTTTCTTGATTCATTTGGGTTGCATTTCTCTGCCTGCCCATTTTGTCTGTGTATAAGAAGGTTATGGCCACTGGAGTACAATGGGTGTTGCCTTTGTGTTCTCTAGATGTGGCCTGTCTGCAGGCCCGACACTCCCTCTGCCGTTGCCTAGGGCGGTTGGGTATAGGCGTTGCCAGCACCGGCCCACTGTGGCTGTTACTGTGATTTCTGCCTCTCCTTCATGGGAGGGGCTGTGTTCTGGTGCCTGGCTCTACAAGCTTCAGCCTGCCTGGGCCTTTGCCTCACCCCCACAGGTTGGGTTGCGCACTGCACTCAAGCCACAAGTCTCAGCACCAAGGATAGAGGTGAGCACCTTTACTCAGCTGCGGATCCAGCCTGTTTCCAGGCTTCTGCCCAGCCCCTGCGATCAGAGCCTGCTCACCACAGTTTCTTCGGTTCGAGGGGGTTGCTGACATGCACTCAGCTGTGAGCCTCGCCCTTCCGGAGCTTTTGCCCTGCCCCCAAGGCCAGGGCCTGCCTGCGCAGGATCGCAAACTGCGGTTTCTCCAGCCTTGCAGGGCTGCTGGCATGCGCTCAGCCGGGAGCCTCCACCCATCCCTGGTCCTAGCCCTGTTCCCGCGGTCAGGGCCGGCTTGCACAGGGTCGCAGAGCAGATCTCTGCCCATTCCTGGCCTCCCGCTTTTGCCCCCCAGGTGGGGCTTCAGGTGGGCCCACAGCTGCTGGACTGCTTTCTCGGGTCCCCTCCACCCCGGCTGGGCTAGACTGAGCTCACATCGGCTGGGCCTCCACCCCCACCGACAGAACTGTGTTTCAGCGTCCCGCTGCCACCGTCCCTCCAGCAAGCCCTCATCAATGTGTGTGGGTGCACTGCAGCTCAGTCCCTAACACTCCATACTGTAGACCTGGAAGTTCCCTCCGTCTAAGCAGCTCTGCTCTAAGTGCCACAGGAGAGCTTGTTTGGCTGGTGTACTGTCTCCCTTTGCTGGTATTGCTAGTTCCAGGGGAAACATTCATTTTTTATTAGGGAAGTGACTTAGCCCAGGGGTTAGGGTGGCTGTCCTTCAGAGTGTTTCTCCCTGTGCCTTCCAGTTTACACTCTCTTCCCACTGCTCTGGTCCTCTCCTCTGTCCCCGTTCCTCGGAGCCCCATGTGAGTGGTTGTGAGAGAGGTTTTCTGCGCTGTCCCTTTAAGAAGAATCTTGGGTCTGAGAAAACTGTCTCTTTCTCACAAACAGTATCCTCATTTGTTTCACAGCTCAATACTGTCCAAACGCCTCTTCTAGGCTCTGGGACTGCAGGCTGGGGCTTTGTTCCTGGGACCCAGGTCCCTCCCTCTCCGCCAAACTCTCCCCCTGCCACACAGGTCTCTCTGGGCTGCCGTTCGCTCCGAGGAGCTGGGCAGCCCTCTTCGCGTTTTCGCTTTTCCTACCAGTCTCAATGTGGCTTCTTCTGTGTTCCTTGGTTGAAGAGTCCACTTAGTTTAGTTCAAAGTTGGTTTATCCAGATGATAGTTCTTAAAATTAAGTTATAATCCACTTTGGTTCTGGGAGTTGGAAGTTGGTACATCCGCCTACTCCATCGCCATCTTGCCGTCCGACCTAAACTATCTACTTATCTGAATCATTCTCTAAACTAAACTCCCCAGGATTATGATTTAATGTACCTTTGAATCTCTCATGTCCAGCACAGAGTCTGGCACAGTGCTGCATGCAGTGACTGTTTATGATGTAAACATTGGGTGAAAGGGATAAATAGTGGATGGAAATAGTATCTAAAATAGTAGACCAAATCCAGGATTCTCTTTCTAGTCTTGATATGATGGGTAAGTTTCTTTATTAGCTTGATTGGACCAGGGGTTGCCCAGGCATCTGGATAGCCATTATTTCTGGGTATGCCTGTGAGAATGTTTTGGAAGGGATGAGGATTTGAATTGGTGGCCTGAGTAAAGCAGATGGCCCTCTCCAGTGTGGGTGGGCATGGTCCAATCTGTTGAGGTACTGAGTAGAATGAATGGGTGGAGTAATGTTCTCCTTTTGCTTTCTGTGCTTCTGCTTCTGCTTCTCAGGCCTCAGATTCAGGCTGGAGTCCACGATATTTGCTCTCTAGGCCTTCAAACTATATCTCCAGTTTCCCTGGGTCTCCAGTTTGTAGATGGCAAATTATGGGATTCTCTGCCTCAGAAGCACAAGGAGCCAATACCTTATAATAAACCCGATATAAATAAATAGTGTTTATATATTCTATTGGTTCTGTTTCTCCAGAGAACTCTGCCTAATACGCTTAGCAAGGTATTAGTTTCTTTGATTTTATAGAAAAAGCTATTGTGTTACGGAAAGGCAAATGTCACAGAGCTAACACTAACCTTTAAAACTGCAACCAGAGTCCCTTATTCCTAACATAGGGCTCATTCCTCTGTCCCTTGGCACCTCTCAGCAACTTAGTGCCTATTGCATCTCCAATCCTGAATTGCCTAGATTTAGAATTCTATAAGTCAAAAGAACCTAAAGGAAGATCCAGCCTGTGTCATCCTCCTGTCTTCTCTTTTCAGTAGACGATTAAGATCTAGAAGTGGTCAGGTGACTTGACACCTCATTCCTCCTTCAGAACCCTGCTCAGTCATATCCACTACTTTTATCATGAGTAAATGTAGAATTGCACCAATGATTGGCACTACAGAGAAATAGGCAGTACAACAAGAGCTTATCATACAGAAATATAGCCAAATCAACAATCTTATAAATAACAAATTAATCATTAAGTAAATATTCATCAAATACTATGTGCCAGAGGCTACTAAGTGCTGATAACACTAACCAAATAGTTTAAGTCCCTGTAGCATGGAGCTTACATTGAGTGGGAGGGAAAAGACAATAAATGCACAAGGAAATAGGTGCTATCTCCGAAAGTGATATAAGAGACATGAACTGGCACACAGAAAGGAATAGTCAAAGGAATAGAAAGAGCATAGACAGGAACACAAGGTCATAGAATGTTTGAGGAACTGAAAGATTTCCATGATTAGAATGTGGAGATCAGACCTAGTTAGTCATGTCTCAGATCACGCGGGGCCTTGAAGGTCATGTTGAATTTGAACTAGATTCTCAGCGTGAGATAAAGTATTAATGGGTTTTAAAAAGAAAACATGATTAAAGGTGTGTGTGTGTACATGTGTGTGCATGCCCACGCACGTGCTTTAAATATCTGGTCACTGCATAGAAAATTTAAGGAAGGGAATAGTCATCACAACGCTGGAGAGATAAGTTAGGAAGATATCCCAGTAGATCAGATAACAGACAATGGTGGCCTAGACTAAGATGGGGCAAAGAGAAATGAAGAAAGGTAGACAGATGTTTGAGTTAGTGGAGAAGATGTTAGGGTTGACATCCGAAGTCTTTAAGCAAATAGGTAGTTTATCATGCCATTTAATGAGAGTGATAACACCATGAAAGGAACATATGTGGGATAGGAAGAGTCTAGTAATTAAGTTTTGGACATATGGTTGAAATGTTCTTGAGGCATGTGAGTGGAGGTATTAGGTAATTAATTGAGTTATATGCATTTTTAGTTTACAAGACATCATGGCTAGAAATTTAAGTCTAGGAATCTTGGAATATATAGAGAATCTATGAAGCCATGAGAGTGGATAGCTCACCAGGGTAAGGAAGGATAAGATGAGAACAGAACCAAAGAACCCAACATGAAGAGAGGAGTTCAGCAAACAAGACTGGGAAGTTGGAGCAAAGAGGTGAAGAAGAAGACTGTGATGTTACAGAAGCTAAGGAAAGAGAACATTTCAAGAAAGAGGAAGTGTTGAACACTGCTGACATTTCAAGTAATGTGGTGGCTGATGATGTTCATTGTATTTGTAACAAGGTGATTACTGATCATCTTATCAAGGGCAAGTATAAAGGAGCTAGCCAGATAGAATGGATTAAAAGGTGGATGGGAGGTGATGTCTAAATATCATATTACAGTTGTTTTTTTTTTAAGAATCGGCTGTGTATGAAAGTAGTTTCTATCACAAATGTTTTAAATGATGAATTTTGTTTTTATATTTTACTTGATATCTATCCATGTTGCTGGGCTGTAAACTTCTTAAGATCGGGTAATACATCTTTCTTGTTGACTTCAATGTACTCCAGATCTAATGCACTTCCCAGTTCATAGTCAAGCTTAGCAATATTTGATATATAAATGAATAAACAAGGATTTAGAGAATACCTTGGACAACTACCGTATTTCCCCATGTATAAGATGCACCTTAATTTTGGGGCCCAAAAGTTGGGGGGAAAAAAGGTGTTACATAAATTTATTGAATTCAAGTTTTATTAACCATAAAATTTATACAACTCCTCATCACTGTCAAAACTACCATCCATTAGCTTGTTCTCATCTCTGTCTGATGATGAATCACTATCTTCAACAAGTGTAAAAACAAGCATGAAAAAGCAGGAGATGCAAATAAAAAAAATCTAAAACCACTGTATAATATGCACCCAGTTTTTATACCCCTAAATTTTTCATAACAATGTGTGTCTTATACATGGGGAAATATGGTATTTTCAGGAAAAAACGATAAAGCTGCATTTAGAATATATTCTTGACATTGGAAGTTAATTTGTTGCTGGCAACTGTATAGTCCTGCTCTGTGACTTTCAGGGAAAGACTTTGGGCTGAGAAAACTATAGTCCTTGGTCTGCCTTTATTGGGGGGAGTGGGGGGAGAATTCCACTGTGATTGTTGTTTCCTTGAACTTTGCCCCTTGCCTTTGTCTTCAATGCTATCCCCTTAATACCAGCCCTTAGTGTTGCTCATCTATTTTAATGCAATTTTAAGTGCTCTAGGCACTGCTATCCCTTTGTTGCTGTCTGGAAGTCAAAATCACTATAACACCAAACTATAAAACCCAAAGTTTATACATATGCTGATATTAAAATAACTTTTCTCTATGTATCACTGCTTGCAGAATTCTGGCTAAATTATACAGCTGACACAGGCTCATTCACCCCTGCATTATTGGTGCCTTAAGCACGAGCTTAACCCACCTACTGAGCAATTCATTATTCCTCCTGGCTGGTCTCCCTCCGGTTCACCCTCTTCCAGAGAGATCTTAAAACACAGATGTGATCTTTTCACATGAAATCCTTCATTGGCTCCCCATGATCTATAGGACAAAGTTTATTCTCCTAGCCTGGCTTATGAGGTTTTCAGTTTAATGACCCCTGGAAACACCCTGGTTCCATCCATTGCCGTAACGCAATTGCTCCAGCCATTCTAGATTGTTTGTAGTTCTCTGAACAGCCCTGAAGCATCACAGATTCATACATTTGCATGGCTCAGCTAAAATAAAACCCACTGAAGACCTGCTCCTCTAAGCCTTCACAAGGTCTTGGTTAGGTTCTTTCCCCCACCCCCATGCAGTTGTGGCACATTCCAGTTTCAGTTAATCTACCCACAGTATTGAAACTGACCTCATTTCTTTTTCACATGTTCCTTCTAATAATGACAGTCCACATTTATTCCCTTCAATAAGCTCTGTGTGGGTCACCTCCTGTAATTCTCACAAAAACCTATGAAGTAGGGGCTATTAATAATTGTATTTCACATATGACAAAATTAAAACCTAATGACTTGTCCAGTGCCACTCAAATATCAAGAGAGAACATAGGAATTCAGATCAAACTATCTACCACTGGAATACTTCTGAGAACCAGGAGTTAACCTCATTTATTTCTGTTCCCAAGCCTTTGCACTAGGTTCAGAACAATGAGAAGTTGGTAAATATTTGTTGTATGAACAGAATGAATGAATCAATTGGCTTTATTATGATTTATTTCTGTTATCTCCCAGACACTGTTAGGAAAATTAGATTATGTACATTTTTGTTTTTTCTATACTGTTCTAATGAGAGAGTTCAAAATAGAAAGGAGTCATGCATAAATCAGAAGGGTGGAAGCCTTTCCACATGGACAAGGAATTAAATTTGTTCAGTCTCACATCAGAGCTTGAATTAGAGCCAAGGGCAGAAAGCATGAGGAAACTGGTTTTTACTTACTAGGAATGAAAACCTCTCAAATTCCAGAGTTGTGTAAAGCTAGAGTGGGTTGTCCAGTAAGGTGACAAAGTCCCAATTCTGGGGGTACAAGCAGAGACTGAAGGGCAGCTTGGTGAGATACTACAGAATAATTTCCATGGTTTAAGGAGGCATTTTACTGGATGACCATGATGCTTTTTCATCCAGAACTCCTATGAATCTATGATAGAAAGAAGAGGAGGAGATGATACATTTTCATTTTCCTGAGGTGTAATTGAAAGTCTAAGTTTATAAAGGAGCAATGTTTATTGGGATTTATCTATCAAATCAAAGAGAATAAGAAGACCAAAAAACTAATTAAAAGAATTTACTATGGAAACTTCTCCTATGGATCAGTTCTGCCATAGTCCCATGTCACCATGAGCTTCCTCAATTCCACCACCTACCTTGGTGGTGACTTTCCTGTGAGTGATGAGTTTTTGTAAAATGTGCAAACAGGGGTTTAAAGATGGACACTTCTTCCAATTGGCCGGCTTTAAGGGTAGAATAGACAGGCCCAGGAAAACTTCTCCAGCAGAGGAAACAGGAAAAAAATGAAGGGAAATCTCACACTGGGTGGTAGAGCAGAACTTCCTGAATACCTTCTCTACTTCTGTGGAGGCAACAGAATTGAGGATACTGGCTCCTACTCCTGAGGCAGGAGTGTGTCCCTCTACCTATTTCTATAGCCTCAGATTTTCCTGGGCTTGCGGGAGAAAAAATAGAAAAGAACAAGGAGAGAACCAAGAATGCAGCAACAGCATCTAGTGTGACGAACGCAGTCTTGGCTTATTGCAGAATCTAAACTTCGAAGTGGGAGCTAAAATGATAGGAAAGGAAGGCAGCATCAGTGTCTAGGCCTCAGCATGAGGAAGGATGACGCTGGCATGAATGGGTTCATCATGGGAGCTGGGGAGACCCTCTAATACTAGAATGCAGAGGGGTTGGGGAATGGAAACTGACATTCTAGTAAATTGACTGGTGGCTGAGCCAGGGAATTCCTCTTTGTTACTATCTCCTTCCTGAAACAATAACTTATTAGCAACCCCTTTAGGCTTTACTTAAGCATACTGAGGAGAAAAATCCTATCTTGCTATATATAGTGCCTGGGATACTGAACACTAAATAAATAAATGTTTTGTTTAAGATTGACTGAAAGAATAAATGAATGAAGAGCAATATCTAATTTTGTATGAGGGACTGTATTAGACATTGGATAGAGTCAGAGAAGGAATCTACAAATGAGGAAGAAAGCATCCATGTTCCTAAACAGACAGTTGCAGATGCAGGATAGGCATCTGGTTAATTCAATGGAGGAAAGGTAGATGAAGGAGGAAGAAGTGCTGAGTTTAAACTGAATCTAGAAATGACTTGCCCCAAATTTCATGCGAGCACATTGATATTTTCATACGAGAGAGATTTTTCTTTTTTTACTTCTCCCGATTGTTGACATAATAGACCACCATTTGGAATAATTTAGAAAATGTTAAAAGACAGGACAAATGTAAGCTTACCATTCGGCAACAATCTACTATTGCTATTTTGGCATATTGCTTTCCACACTTTTTCTTTGCATTTTTTCTTCATAATTGAAATCATATTGCATCTTGAATGTATGTTCTTTTCCCCCTCCCCCATTCACCCTGCCATTAAAATGCTCCTTCTAAGTGGGATGTGTGACTTCCTGGTAGTCTACTCCACAGCTTGTTTAATCACTCTCTTTCTGTTGGACATTTGAGTTCTTCAAATTTTTGATATTATAAAAATTAGACTCGCTTTCTGGAAACATAATTTCTGGTCAACAGGCAAAAATTTTTTGATGTAACTTTCCAAACCGCCCTAGTCTTAGTCCACTTGGGCGGCTCTAACACATTACCATAAACTGGCTGAGAAGTCACAGAAATTTATTTCTCACCATTCTGGAGGCTGGGAAGTCTAAGATAAAAGCACCAGCAGCTTTGGCGTCTGGTGAGAGCCCACCTTTGGGCTCATAGATGGCTGCCTTTCCTCACATGGTAGAAAGGGTCTAGGGAACCCTTGGGGCCTCTTTTATAAGGGCACTAATCTCATCCATGAGGGCTCTATCCTCATGCCCTAATTTCCCTTAATGTTTCCACCTCCCAATACTATAACACTGGGGAGCGGTGCAGAGGCAGCAATCATTCAATGTGTAGCAGTCCTCCAACATGACTGAACCAACGTGTACTCTACTAGTGTTCTGTGAGTGCCTGCCTGCCCCACCACATGTAGGGACATTTTAAAATATTGTCCTGGTGGAATAAATGGTGATGGAAGGAAAAGGAGCTTGGGTAGTGAACACACAATACAATATACAGATGAGACATTATAGAATTGTACACCTGAAAGTTATATAATTTAATTAACTGATGTTGCCCCAATAAATTCAACTTAAGCGAATAACCAACAACAGCAGAATTTTGTCCCAGCACTCAGTTGATGTCAGAGAGTTCTTCCTTGTTCTCTAGCCAAGAGAGAAACCAGATTAAAAAGCTGTATTTAAATTTTTACCATACCACTTTCTCAAATTACCGAAATACTAATGTAATAATTAATTGGCACTGACAAGGATTGAGATTGTGACTCTTGCATTGTTGATGGGAAGATAAAAATGATAAAATTATGTAATACTTTCAAACAGGTAATTTGAGCCCTGACTGGTAGGCTCAGTGGTAGAGTATTGACCCAGCATGTGGAAGTCCCGGATTCAATTCCCAGTCGGTCCACTCAGGGCACACAGGAGAAGTGACCATTTGCTTCTCCCCCCGCCCCTTCTCTCTATCTCTCTCTTCTCCTCCCACAGCCAAGGCTCAATTGATTCAAGCACATTGACCCTGAACAGTGAGGGTGGCTCCATGGAGCTTCCTCCTCAGGAACTAAAAATAGCTCGGTTGTGAGCATCAGCCCTAGAAAGAGGTCACCAAGTGGATCCCAGTCAGGGCACATGTGAGTCTATCTATCTTCCCTCCTCTCACTTAAATTAAAAATAAAAAAGCTAACTTGGGAATACTTTAAAACAAATATCAATGACCATGAAATTTCACACATGCAAATGCTTCCCAATGAACCAGTCCAAAGAATAAAAGCTATTTTTATTAAGGGGAATAATGCAAATAATGCAAAAAATAAAAATAAAAAAAGAAAAGAAAACTGAAGCTTCTTGTAACTATTCTATATATAGGGGAATGTTTAAATAAATTTTGGCATATATTCTTAATGATTTTGTAACGCATGCATTTTAAAATATCATGAAATCTTGGTGGTAATATGAGAAAACAATACAATTTTATTTAGATCAAAGCATAATTATATAAATATGTAACGATCAAGGCAGGATGGAAAATGGTCAAAAAACAGAAAAGTTGCCTTTGTTGATGTCTATGAAGATAGGCACTGCATTTATAATATAATTTGGTTTTAAATTGCATGTAACATTTATTGAACACTTACCATGTTTCACATATGATACCTGCCATATGCAAAGCACTATATATGTACTATTTAGAATATTTCTCTTGACATCTCTATTATATTGTTGCTATCACTATAACTATTTACAAGTGGATGCAATTGAGACGTGGAAAGGTAAGTAATTTGTCTAAGGTCACTTAGCTAATAAAAAGCAAAAATGAACTCAAATTCAATCCTCTCTAACATAAGTGCTGACGTTCTTAACCGTCACACTCTGTTGATGGAATTCCCTTTCTTAAAGCTGATAATTATTATTTATTTATTTTTATTGCGGTAAGAACATTTGACATGCAATCTATCTTCTTAACAAATTGTAGCTATACAATGCAGTGTCCTTGATGAGATTTTTCTTAAGTTTGTTTATTTTTACTTGTTCTCTCTTTATATGCTGCTGTCTAAGGCAGCCTTTGCCTTTTTTATCCTAAGACAAAAAAGTGTGCAAATGGCCACCTTACTAAAAAGGCACAGAGTTGATGATTTCAGGGTGAGATCAGGGTCACAAGTAATATGAGATCTATACATATGACTCTCAACCTGGGAGAGCCATGGAAATCATACAGCAGTTAGTTTTCCAAGTTTCAGGGAAAAAACCCACCACTTTAATCAGTTGAAGGAGGATTCCTACAGGCTTGGAGGAACTTCACAAAGATTGGAAAGAATGTGTTTGGCAAGAGAGTCCCTGGCCTGAGCATTGGTTTTTAGGGAGAGGAAAGAAAACCCCAGAAAAAAATTGCAAAAGCAGATGTCCAAGAGGACAATAGATAGGGAAGGGGGAGGGAAGAAGTATCATGGCGTGAAGTATCACAGGAACTCTCAGATAAAAATATGTTCAGAAATCAGGCTACAGCCACCTTGTGCACATGCCAACACATTCAGGGAAAAGATCAATAAAACGAAGGGAGAAAGCATAAAATCGTGAAATAACATTTCATACGTATCAGAGCCACTTGTCAGAGTAGGGATCGAAGGTGAAAAATGACAACCGAAAGTTAAGTATATTTAAAAGAAATAGAAATACAGAAAACATATAACAGGAAATGAAGGCATAGAGTATATATCTGAAAAGTATTGAGTTGTAAGATAATTTTGAACCTGAAGTAGGATGAAATCAAAGACAAAGGAGAGAGGAACTAATGTGATATTGCCACAGAATATAGAACCTACAACCTGGTTAGACGGAAGAAGTTGATGATGATCTCCTGCCAAGGGTACAAAGCCGACCTTGGACTTGGGAGTGTGAGAGACTCCATGTTTCTCAAGTCTTCTGAGAATCTTTCTCTCTCTCTCTCTCTCTCTCCTTTTTTTTTTACAAAAGCATAACATTATACTTTTTTGTAACTTATTTTGAAACAACATCACACCTAAAATATCAAGCAAATAAAAAAGAAAATACTGATGTCAGACTTAATTTGAAGCAAGGAAAACAGTATTAAAGTGGATTTGATAAAGAATTGGAAAAAGTGACTGAGTAGGGACACTGGATACAGTTATATCCCTTAGGTTTAAAAATGACTTGTTAAAAAAGTAAAACTTGTCCTGGCTGGATAGCTCAGTTGATTAGAGCATTGTCCTGATGTGCCAAGATTGTGGGTTCGATCCCTGGTCACGGCACATACAACAAGCAACCAATGAATGCATAAATAAGTGGAAAAACAAATTGATGTTTTTTTCTCTCTTTCTTCCTTTCCCTACTCTCTCTAAAATCAGTAAATAAAAAAGAAAAGTCAAACCTGTCATCTGAGAAATGGAAGGGTCAGAAATGAAACTTGGTCCTACAGATTAAAATGAAAACTGACTACCAGTCTTGTTCTAGCCTCTCCCAAATTTTTACTAAAATGTCCATGAAAATATTGTAGATGAAAACTCATAACAAAATAACAATGGCAAGAAAATATATTTCTAGAATCTGGTAGAAATTTGATGCATAAAACAGATTTTGCATCTGGATTAGAAGAAAAATGGTAAACTGGCTGTCCATGTGCAACCTCACAGAAAGGCAGAACAAAAGTAAGGAGACATTTTATCTATTGCACAGCCTTCTTTTGGCCCAGAGATGTGGAAATCATGGACAAGTTAAAGCTTGTACTCAGGGACAAGTAAACATGACCTTGAACCCTATACTGTCATCTTATTATTTGGAGAAGTCATTAACTTCTCAAAACCTCGTTTTCATCATCTGCAAAATGAGGTTCATTTAGTCCTATCCTTAAAGAGTAATGTGAAGGTTAAATAAAGAACTCATTCATGCAAAACACTAAGCACAGTGCCTGTAGCATAGTAAACATTCAATAAATAGTTATTATTTATACTCCATCCTTTTGGAAACTTGATCTCTCAGAGAACAGAAAGTTCCCCAAGGTGGTGAAAAGGAAGTAAAAGAAGTAAGGACAATTTCAGACAATATCCTAGGATATGGAGTTCCTCCCAATATTGTAAAGAGGAGAAGAAAGAGGAAAAGGAGGGCTTCCAGAATATTGCAGCATTTGCACAGAACCAGTGGGTTGAATAAGAAAAGAACTCTACTCTGTAAATCTGTACCAGATAAAAATTTGCTCCACAGGAGGAATTGGGCTAGTGTGAGGCTTATCAGCCTAATCTAGGGTTTTCAGATAACACAGAGAGAGCTCAATTAAATTAGAGCATTAGATGTTTTTAAATTATTTTATCATAGGTATATCCCATGTATAGGATATGTCATAGGTATCCCATAGGTATACAATATCTGGATCATTGGTATATTTAAAAATTCATTATTTATCTGAGATTCAAATTAAATTGGGCATCTTGTATCTTTCTTTGCTAAATCTGGCAGACATAATTTACCATCCAGCTGCAGTTGTTGGGAGGAAGTTTGACTTACAAAGAGATGGAGAGTGAATGAAGCCACAGGATATGTACACTCGTCCGCTTTCAGGACACGCACACACACTTGGAAAGGGAAGGGATGGAGAAAGATCTTCCATGCAAACAGAAACAAAAAGAAAGCAGAGGTAGCTATAGTTACATCAGACAAAATAGACTCTATGCCAAAAACTGTAATAAGAGACAAAGAAGGTCATTATATAATGATAAAGAGGTCAAGTCACAAAAAGGATATAACAATTGTAAATATTTTTACACCCAACACTGAAGCACATAGATATATAAATCAAATATTAACATATCTGAAGGGAGAATACACAGTAATACAATAATACCAGAGGACTTCAACACCACACTTTTATCCATGGACAGATCATTCCGACACAAAATCTATAGGGAAACATTGGACTTGAACTACACATTAGACCAGATGGACCTAACAGAAAATTCCATCCAAAAGCAGCAGAATATGTATTCTTCTGAGGCACACATGCAACATTCTCCAGGATAGATCATATGTTAGAACACAAAACAAATCTTAATAAATTTAAACTGCTTGAAATCATATCAAACATCTTTTCCATCCAGGAATCAATTATAAAAGGAAGTTGGAAATTTTACAAATATGTAAGGACTAAATAACATGTTCCTACATACCCAGTGTGTTAAAGAATAAATCAAAAGCAAAACCAAAAAATATCTGGAGACAAATGAAAATGAAATATGGCATATCAAAACTAATGAGATGCAGCAAAAGCAGTGCTAAGAGGGAGGTTAATAACAATAAACACCTGCATTAAGAAAAAAAGAAAGATCTCAGTAACAAGCTAAATTTGCACCTCAAGGAACTGAAGAAAGAAGAACAGACTAAGCCCACAGTAAAAGGAAGAAAATAAAGGTCAGAGTGGAAATAAAATATATAGAGACTAGAAAGATGATAAGAAAGATCAATGAAACTGAGAGTTGGTCTCTTGAAAAAATAAACAAAATTGACAAATCATTAAGTACACCAGCTAAGAAAAAAGCGAGAAGGCTCAAAGAAGTAAAAGCAGAAATGAAAGTGGAGACATTACAACTGAAAACAGAAAAACTAAGGATCATAGAAACTGCTCTGAATTATTAATTATATGCCAAATAATTAGATAGCCTATAGAAGTGGATAAATTTCTAGAACCATACAACTGACCAAGACTGAATCATGAAAATATAGAAAATTTGAACAGACCAATAATGAGAAGATTGAATCAGTCAAAACAAACAAACCAACAAACAAAAAGGGCCAGAAACAGATGGCTTCACTGGTGAATTCTACCAATTTAAAGAATAAATAGCAATCCTTCTCAAACTCTTTCAAAAAAGAGAAGAGACCTGACCTGTGGTGGCGCAGTGGATAAAGCGTCAACCTGGGAACACTGAGGTCGCCAGTTTAAAACCCTGCACTGGTCTGGTCAAGGCACATATGGGAGTTGAGCTTCCAGCTCCTCCCCCCACCCCCCTCTCTCTCTCTCACTCTGTGTCTCCTCTCTAAAATGAATAAAGAAAAAAAAATAAAAATATCCTTTAAAAAAAAAAAAAAGAGAATAGCAGGTAGTACTTCCAAACTTATTTTACGAAGCCAGACAAGGAAATTGCAAATAATTATAAGACAATATCCATGATAAACATATATACAAAACTTCTCAAATAAATTTACTAGTACATTAAAAGAATCGTACACCATAATTAAGTGGAATTTATTCCTGGGATGCAAGAATGATTCAATATATGCAAACCAATCATTGTGATACACCACATTAACAAAACAATGAATAATAATCATCCCAATAGATTCAGAAGATGCAGCTGAAATAATTCAACATTATTTTATTATAAAAACTCAACAAATCAGGAATAGATGGAATGAACTTCAACATAATAAATGTCATAGATGATAACCCACAGCTATCATATAACCCAACAGTAAAAGGTTGCAAGTTCTTTTCTCTACAATCAGGAACAAGAAAATGATACTCATCACTTTTATTGGACAAAGTACTAGAAGTCCAAGCCAGAGCAATTAGGCATGAATAAAGAAGAAAAGACATCCAAATCAGAAAGGAAAAAGTAAAATTATCTTTGCAGATGACATATTATATATGACCCTAAAGCAGTGGTTCTTAACCTGGGCTCTATCGAACCCTAGGGGTTCGATGAGTCGGTCTCAGGGGTTTGGAGAAGCCTCTGCCGCGGAGGCCAGAATAAAGTAATACCGTAATTTGTTGTGAGTTCATGCACTTTGTTGGTTTTGTTCTTTGAGCAAGGTGATGTTCATACACGGCTCATTTTGTGCACCAGTAAAAAAACATATACCTATGTCTTGAATTTGGGGAAAAAAATCGTATTTTATTTATCACTAAAGAAGGGTTCGGTGAATGCGCATATGAAACTGGTGGGTTCAGTACCTCAAAAAAGGTTAAGAACCACTGCCCTAAAGACTCCACCAAAACTCTGTTATAATTAATAAACTCAGTAAAGTTGCAGGATATAAAAATCAATATACAGAAATTAGTTGCATTTTTGTACACTAACAACAAATCATCAGAAAGAGAAATCAAGAAAACAGTGCCAGTTTTAATTGCATCAAAAGGAATATAGTATTTAGGAAAACAATTTAACCAAAGAGGTGAAAGATCTGTAAACTGAAAACTATAAAAATTTGATGAAAGAAATTGAGAAAGGTGCAAGTAAATAGAAATTTATTCTGTGTTCATGAATTGGAATAATTAATATTGTTAAAATGTCTGTATTACCTAAAACAATCTATAGATTTATTCCTTATCAAAGCTGAAATAGCACTTTTCACAAATAGAAATAAAAAAAGTAATTGTAAAATTTATTGCAACAACCAAAGACCCTGAATAGCCAAAGCAATTTTTAGGAAGAAAAACAGAGCTGAAAATATAACACTTCCTAACTTTAAATTATATTACAAAGCAATAGGAATCGAAACAATGTATTATTGGCATAAACACAGACATACAAATCAATGAAACAAAATAGAGGCCCCATGCTTGACCTATGGTGGCGCAGTGGATCAAGCGTTGACCTGGAAATGCTGAGGTCACCAGTTCAAAACCCTGGGCTGCCTGGTCAAGGCACATATAAAAGTTGATGCTTTCTGCTTCTACCCCTTCTATCTATCTCTCTCTCTCCTCTCTAAAATGAATAAATTAAAATTTTTTTAAAAAGTTTAAAAAATAAAAAAAACATACGGCCCTTGAAATAAAATTATACATATATGATCAATTGATTTTATTTTTTAAAATTTTCATTGATTTGAGAGAGAGGAGAAAGAAGAGGTGAGGGAAGGAAGAGGAGAGGGAGGTGAGAGAAGGAGAGAAAGAGAAAGAAAAACATCAACTCACTGTTCCACTTAGTTGTTCTATTTAGTTGTGCACTCATTGGTTGCTTCTCATGTGTGCCATGACCAGGGATCGAACCAATGACCTTGGTCTACTGGGATGGCACTCCATCCACTGAAAAACCTAGCTAGGGCCCATGGTCAATTGATTTTTGACCAAGGAGCTAAGAATTTACAATTGAGAAAGAATAGTCTCTTCAATAAATGGTTGGGAAAACTGGATATATACATTCAAAGGAATAAAACTATACCCATCATTTTATACCACAAACAAAAATCAATTCAAAATGAATTAAAAACTGGAACATAAGAACTCCTAGAAGAAAAAAAGGGGAAAATCTCCTTGAAAAGAACTTGGAAATTATATTTTTGGATTTGAAATTAAAAACACAGACAACAGAAATGAAAGTAAACAAGTGAGACCACATCAACTAAATCAGGTGTGAGAAGCAATCAGTGAGTGCACAACTAAGTAAAGTAACAAGTTTATGCTTCTCTTTTCTACCCCTCCCCATCTCTCCCTTCCTCTCTCTATATCTCTGTCTCTAAGAGACCATCAACAAAGTGAAAAGGAAACTTATGGAATGAGAAGAAATATTTGCAACCCATGTATCTGATGAAGGGTTATTATAAAAAATATATAAGGACCTGATACAACTCAACTGCAAAAAAAAAAAAAAAATGATGATCCAACTTAAAAAATATGGGCCCTGACCAGTTGCTCAGTGGTAGAGCATTGGCCCAGTGTGTAGATGTTGCAGGTTTGAATCTTGGTCAGGGCACAAAGGAGAAGCAACCATCTGCTTCTTCACCATTCACTCTTCCCCTTCTCTCTCTTTATCTTCTCCTGCAGCCATGGCTTGATTGGTCCAAGTGAATTGCCCCCCAGCACTGAGGATGGCTCCATGGAGCCTCTGTCCCAGGCACTAAGAATAGCTTGGTTGCCAAACAATGGCCCTAGATGGGCAGAACATCATTCATTGGGGTTTGTGAGATGGACCCCTGTTGGAGCACAAGTGGGAGTCTGTCTCTCTGTCTCCCTGCTTCTCAATTAAAAAGTGGGCAAAGAACCTGAATAGATTTTTTGCCACAAAGAAGACATATAAATGACCAATAGGTACATGAAAATGCACTCCACATCACTAATCCTCAGAGAAGTGCAAATAAAAACCACAATGAGATATCCCCTCATCCCTATTATAATGGTTGTTATAAAAAAGACAAGAAATAACATGCTGGTGAGGGAGGATGGTGAGAAAATGGAACCCTTGGGCACTGTTGATGGGGGTATAAACTGGTACAGCCACTATAGAACACAGTATGGATTTTCCACAAAAAATATTTTTGAATATAGAACTATTATATGATCCAGCAGTCTCACTTCTAATTATATATTCAAAGGAAATGAATTCACTATCTCAAAGATATCTATACTCTCAAGTTTACTGCAGCAGCGTCCACAGTAGCCAAGGTATGGAAATTTATTCTAAGTGTCCTGTCAATGGATGAATGAATTTAAAAATGTGATATATAGAGAGATACATATGTATGTGTTGGAATATTATTCAGCCTTAAAAAGTATCCTGCCATTTGTGACATCATGGGTGAACCTGGAGGACATTAATGCTAAGTGAAATAAACCAGAGAAAGAGAAAACTGCATGCATGGAATCATTTAAATGTGGAATCTAAAAAGATAAAAACTGAACTCATAGAAACAGAGTAGAATAGGACTGGCCAGGGATTGAGAGATGGGGAAAATAGAGAAAGGTTGATAAAAGGGTACAAACTATCAGTTATAAGATGAATAAAGTCTGAGGATCAAATGTATAACATGGCGACTATAGTTTATAATACTCTGTTGTATAATTGAACTTTCCTAAGAGAATGCAACTCAAGCAATCCTAACAAAAGAAAAAAGGTAGTATGTGAGGTGAATTCAATATGGGAATTCTTTCATTATATATATATATATATAATCATGTTGTACATGTTAAATATATTATTACTTTATTTGGCTATTATAATCCATAAAGCTAAAATAAACTAAAAACAAACAAACAAAAAACCCTGAACTCAAGCACATGGTAGATATCAATAAGAATAGGAAAAACCAAACATTTTCTGCTTCTACTAGAATACTGGAAATTTAAAATGTTTTATATGTTATACATAATATATACAATCTCAATTCTCACAGATACCTTGTGAATTTATATAATCATGTTAAGCTAAACCTTCAGTATTATTAGTTATGGCAACAGAAGTAGTCAAATATTTATATATTTTTTAAATTTTCATCTCAGAAATTTACAATACCTAATAAAAAGTCAATAGACTTTAAAAAACAAAGAAGAAACATTCTGAAGCTAAAACAAAATGAAACAAAACAAAAACTGATAGAGAAGAAAGTGCCCTTTTAGATAGTTTACCTGTATTAACTTTGTTTTGCTGGAGAACAATAGAAAATTATTGTTTCATAGGTTTGGAGGCTAGACATTCAAAGTTAGGGTGCCACCAGGCCATCCTGTGTTTGAAGCCTCTAGAGGAGGATCCTTCCTTATTTCATCCTATCTTCTGGTGGAGGCCAGCAATCCTGGGTGTTCCCTGGCTTGCAGATGGTCACTCCAGTCTCTGCCTCTGTCTTTACATGGCCTTTCACTGTTTCCTGTGTGTCTCTTCTCATAAGGACACTGATAGGATTTAGGGCTTATCCTATCCTCATAACTACCCTATGCAGCAGATATGATGTTAGCCCCATTTTACAAACTGAAGCACAAGTTTTTCATCTCAGGCTTTCTTTATGAACTTTTGTTCAAGGTCACAGTCCTAGCTTTGTCCTTTAAGTGAAAGCTCTTAATGCTAAGCCTGCATGCTATCTGCAAAAAGTACCCCCTTAAAATTCGCGCATGCAAATTTTATGACTTCACTTGATTATATTGAGGCAACATTAATGAAAAAGTTACCAAGAGTTTTCCTGGAAATATTGGAATATTTGAATAGACAGAAAAGTATTTTATAAGCATCTAAGCTGAAACAAAACAGAAGAAGTTACTCACAGAGGAACGATAACCAGGTAACTTAGACTTTTCCTCTGTGGTGCTAAGTGTCAGAAGACAACAAAGTCATTTTATAGATTTGAGGAGAGCTGATTATGGGCCAAGGATTTTGTAACTAGTTAGAATTGCCTAACTGCATAGGTTGTTGCTCATATGTGAAGTCAGCTGCACTAAGCACTTCATGACAGGGGCAGCTTCAGAAATATGCTAACCATACACCGTTTTGAAAGAATTAGTGAAAGACTCACAGCTATTCTAAATGACCAGAAGGTGAATCAAAGCTAAAAGCCTGAAGAGGAGGAATTTATGGCCTAAGGGAGCTAACAAGCAGTTGGAACTCAGCTAAAGGACAAGTCATGGAGTCTAACCTAAAATTGAAAATAATGTTTTACAACCAAATATCAATGTCAGTTAAAATTCTTGATGTGGAAGATATGTGGTCCACAAAAGAATAATTTAATAAACACAGTCTGGTGTGCCAAATCCAAAATTATATTTTAAGAATGAGAAGTGTTAAGTGGGAAGAAAGCTCTCACTTGATTCCTCATCCAAACTGCCTGATTGTGTGGAATCAGAATGTCTAGTTTCATTTCCAGCTTTGAGATTTAAAGAGAGAGGAGTTGACCAATGCGTATCAGATGCCTATAAACCTCATCTCATCTAGCCTCTTATGAGCTCTCTAGGCTCCAGCTACAGTGCATTTTCTTTAATATTGCTGTTGGATTGCTTTTAGGATTCTCGAAGGCTTCCTTCTACCCCAGGTCCTTTGCATTTACTATTTCTAATGGATTGAATGCTTCCGCCCTGATCACCACTCTCCCTTTAATGAGTATCATATTTCTCCATGTATAAGACACAGCATTTTTGGAAAAATTTGGGTTTTAATTTATACAGTGGTTGTGGCATTTCAAATGTCATAGGTGGAACTGAGTATGAGGCAAGATATGAAGACAGTGATTTGTCATCAGACACAGAGGAGGACAAGCTAATGGATGGGAGTTTTGACAGTAATGAGTAGTTGTATGAATTTTATGACAAATAAAACTTGAGTTCAATAACTTTATGTAATACATTTTTGGGTTATTTTTTTCAAATTTTGGGCCATAAAATTAAGGTGCCTCTTATACATGGGAGCGTCTTATATATGGAGAAATACGGTGACCTTTACTTACTTTTCACGTTTTAGGTCATATTTACTTTCTTGAGGAATTATGCAAGACTTTCATGACTAAGTCAGCTCTCTTTGTCACATGCTTTCATAGAACTGCTCTCCTTTCTTTTGGAGAATGTATCAGTATATAATCATGATTTATAATGCAACTATTTGCAATTATTAACTTATATAATTATTTTCTGTATAGATATTTTCTTCACTAGTCTGCTACCTCACTCCAGCAGGGTCTAGAGCTGGGCTTTTTTTCCCCCCTTTATTTTGCACCTAAAGCCTGGCAAAGTGCCTGCCACCTCAGAGGCAGTTTGTGTTTGTTCAGTAAATTAAGAAAAAATATAAAACATACTCAAAACAATAGGAGACAGAAAATAAACCTCAAAGAAGCACAGAAGAAAACAAAGAAGCACAAGCAAGTATATACACTGTGTCCGTAAAGTCATGGTGCACTTTTGACCGGTCACCATGACTTTACGGACACACTGTATTTTAGTCATGACATGTTGCATATATAGGTTAATCTGTCTCATTTAAAGTCAACAACTCCTGGAGTCAACCTACCCATTTGGCAACACGCTGCTGCATTCAAGGGCCAACGTAACGTGTACAGAAATAAGAGTAAAATAATTGGGTGGTGAAGATACAGATAGGAACTGGAAATAAAACAAAATCAGAGCCAGCGATCATTTCAGACAATATAGAATTCAAATTTATGTAAGGAAGAAGAGGAAGGGAGCCATTTGATTGTTCTAGGACACTTTAATCCATCTCTCTCAGATGTATATTGGAGGGGGAAAAAGAAAGATGGTGATAATTTACACACCATACTTATTAAGATTAATTATATGTATGTACATATGTACATAAATACATGAATACATCAAGATTGTGCCTACTAAGAGAAAATACACCTTGCTTTGATTGCCTAATAGAACAATTAGAAATCATGATTATTAATTAGGGTATATAAAATATGCATAAAGATAAATATTCCAATAGTCAGATATTACATAGGCAACATTTTCTGACCATGATGCCAAAATTACTAGAAATATTTTTACAAGTATGAATGTTAAATCTTTCTCAAGATCAAATAGTTTAACATGGCTCTAAATTACTATTAGGACAAAGATATATTTGACAAGCTATAAATATAAACTATTTGAAAAGTATTTAAAATGAGAATATCCAAAAACAAACAAACAAAAATACTTAAGATATGCAGCCAAAGCTGTTCTCAAAAAGAAATGTAAAGTATTAAATGCTTATTTCTATAAGTATTAAAGAATTAAACAATGTCAAGGAAAACTGAAGAAAATAACAATAAAAGAGAAAGCATTAATTTTATAAAATATTTTAAAGTATATACAAATCAAAGCCTTATTTAAAAATATTAAAATGAAAACTCTTGGAAAATATAACCAGACAATAGTGAAAAGATAAATAATATTAAAAAATAAGAAGAGCCTATAAAAATCCCAATGGTGCAGATTTTGATTTAAAAAGTATATATGAATGCATTCTACTCATAAAAATTAAGATTATCAGTGAAATTGAAGAATTTTGTGGAAAAGGAAAAAGGTGAATTCAACATTAACTATGGTAGAGATTAAGAATTTTACTAACGCACAAAATTGTCTCCACAACAAAATGAATTTTATGAATTCTCTGATTCTTTCACAGATAATTCTCATTTGATGTAATCATTTTCTAGAATAAAGGATAAATTTAAAAATAAGGAGAATAATTTGCCTTTTCCAATTGGGGTTGGTCTAAAATTTGGAAGCCTCATTCATATAGTAATTGCTATCTTAAGAATTGTCTTTTACATGAAAAAAAAAATGAAATTAACAAAATCGGGGTCCCAATATGTCCTCTTCTTAGGAGTCAGAAACAAGGCTGGGCACTAGCAATGAATGTCATGACAAAATGAGAAGAGTTGAAGAGCAAGATCAGAAGAGGCATTAAATGTTTAAGTTCTTCTCAGAGAACCTGGGAAGCTGGACATAGAAAGGAATTAGGCCACAAGATTTATATCGATTGTCTTGGAAATCTTCCAAAACCACTACAGAGTAGACCCTTTCATCTCCCTTTGCCCAGACGAGAAATTAGACTTCAAGACTTTAGGTTACTTGCTCAAAGATCACAAAGGTAGTAAATAGTGGAGCTGATTTTTTAAGACAGGCCTGCTACCCCCAAAGCTTTTTAAAGGGTCACAGAGACATCAAAGTTGGGCAAAGGACAGATTGAGAGGAGAGGTCACTAGTGCAGAAATTGCTTTGTGAGGGAAAAGACAAAATGACATCTCTAGAGAGACATATTCATGGGAACATCATTCTTTGCATGTGGGCATCTTTTGAAGTTTCACACTCTCTTCCAACGCTACGTCTGCTTCCTGTTAAGACTGTCAGGTTGTTTAAATAGCTAAAGCCTGGTACTCAACTGTCTCCCTGTGATAGGACTGTCAGTGCCAGCAACAGAAGATAAAGATTTAATTCTGGGTCCCTAAAAAAGCTGTGCAAAACCTACATTCTCTAGGTCCCCATGCCAAGAATCAGTCCCACAGTGCAGTTCCTTTGAGTCTCAGTAAGATGACAAAGCTCTTTAAATGGTACCTAAGCTTGAGATAGTTAACAACCCTACATTTAAGTGGACTTCAGACTCCACAGGAAGAATTGTAGGTGAGATGAATGGACAAATGTCACTTTGGGGTAGAAGCTTTATGAGATAAACTACATTCTTTTTTTTTTTTTCTGTTTCACCAATTATGGTAGCATATGTTAAGATGGACCCTCCACCAGACTGGATCCCTGACTATGATGATTAGGAATTAGGACTGCTGGGCTGCCTTCCAGTGGCTATGAAGTAAGGGAAAAAATTAAGCTTTTGTTGTTGAAAATCTGTGACAGATTGTTCTAAATGTGACAACATTAATATAGTCCGTCCCCATGCCCTAACATAATGACACTGACACCCTTGCATTTTGACATTGATAGTCTTCCATTGAAAGGTGAGGTCTGTGTTCCCTATGAATGTGAGGCAGCTGTGACTATGGCAGATGTGACACTATATGACTTCTGAGACCGAGATAAATTGCAATACAGCTTTTGTCTGTTTTTCTTGAGATACTCACCCATGTAATCCAGCCTCCGTGTTGTGAGGAAACCAAGTAAACATGTGGATAGGCCACATGTAGTCATTCCAACCACATTGCCAACTACATTTCCAATCAACAATTAGCATGAACCATCAAGCACATGAGCCCATGAGCCTTCATATGACCCAGTTGCCAATCATCAAGCCATCCCAGCTCCACTGAGTGGAGCAGAGATTACATTGTTTCCACCAAGTTCTACCTAAAGTACAGATTTGTGAACAAAATAAATACAGCTGTTTTAAGCCACTAAGTTTCGATTCATCACAGAGCAATAGATAACTAGAACAACTCCAGAAGAGATAGGAAAAGGGAAGTAGCACTGAACACTTATGTGAACAAAGAGCACTATAATCTTTGTAATAATATAACACTGATTCTCAAAACAAACAACTATGAGGAAGATGTATTTCTCTCCATTTTATACCTCCTTGAGGATTGAGACTATATATTTTTATACTTTCCTTCTTATCTCCAGTATTATGTGCAATTTTTAAATTCACTCAAAAGCCGTAATTAATGTTTGATTGATTAAGATGAACTGAGTAGAAAGAGAGGCTTGGAGGAAGCCAAGGGCTGCATGATTGCTGAGTGTTTCATCTCACAATTAATCTCAGAGCCAACTCACTCCAAAGCCTATACTTTTTCTGTTTGTCATTTGGGGCAATAAGGGAGCAGACATCTTCTCCCATGGGTATTTGTAAGATCGTGACAGTGCGCCCTGTAGTTGAGATAGAGCCTTTTCAAAGTCAGGGCAGTATGGACCTGACACGACACTTAGGTAGAAGAAGAAGAAATCTGAATAGTTCCGATTATCTCTAGGTTTTTGACAGACCCCTGCTTCAATATTCAGCCTATTTCAACAGAGTAGACTTTGAGGAATAAAGCTCCATTTCAGTAAGACCCTATCAAGTCATATTCACAGGTTCTGATGTTTAGGTCTTCAACATATATTATTGAAGGACACAATTCATCCCGTGACGCTAATTATGTGGTATAATATTGCTATCAATATAATTATCCACCTTTGATTGGAATGGGTACTTTTGTGGAGTACCTATTCCAAACACTGAGTTATTTAAAAAATTATAAACTGTCTCTTTTTTATTTATTCATATGTGGGATTTTTTTGTATTTCTGGATACAAAACCATTGCTTTTCATGAAATTGCAATGAATTTTATCAAATGCTTTTTCTGATTCTCTTGAGTTGATTTCTCCTTATTTATGCAACTAATGTGATGCATTACCTTGGGTTTTAAATTTTATCTCAATCTTGAATTCTTAAAATGAACTCAGTTGGATTGTGATACATTATCTTCTTCATATATCACTGAACTTGATTTGCGAATATCTAAGCTAAAATTTTTGTTATGGCCTGACCAGGCAGTGGCACAGTGGATACAGCATTGAACTGGGATGCAGAGGACCCAGGTTCAAAACCCCAAGGTCGCCAGCTTGAGCACTGGCTTATCTTGTTTGAGCAAGGCTCACCAGCTTGAACCCAAGGTCTCTGGCTTGAGCATGGGGTCACTCAGTCTGCTGTATCCCCCTCCCTGGTCAAGGCACATATGAGAAAGTAATCAATGAACAACTGAGGTGCCGCAACAAAGAATTGATGTTTCTCGTCTCTCTTCCTCCTTGTCTGACTATCCCTATCTGTCCGCCTCTCTGTCTCTCTATTTCTGTCACACACAAAAAGATTTTTGTTATGCTTATGAAAGAAAATAGCCAATAATTTTATTTTATTGTAATGTCCTTATCAAGATTTGGTATTAAAATATACTGAGTTAATAAATAAATTTGTATTTTCCTGCTCTCTAAAAGATTTTATATTTTTGTGTTATTTTTTGCTTCATGGATTAGTGGAATTCATGAGTAAAGATATGTAGGGCTAGATTGTTTTCCTTCTCTGTTTTTCTATTTTTTATGATTAGCTACTAAGAGGTATGCTATTGCATTATATATTTTGACCTTATGTCTTCAGATGAATATAAATTTAGGATTATTATATTTTCTCTTTGAATCAATTTTTAGTGAAATATTCTACTTTATCTCTAGTAATACCCTTTGCTTTTAAAATTACTTTACTTGCTATTAGTATAGGTATAATCCCTTTCTGTGTCTTTATATTTAAGGCTTGTGTTATACTATGCATATAGTTTATTTTCTCTAAGTCTGAGAAACTTAAGTATTTAATTGTCATACTTAGTACTTAAATTTAATGTAACCATTGATACATTTGAGCTAAAATATACTACTTCTATTGGGGCTTTTTAGTTTGTTTTTGTGGGTTTTTTTCTTTTCCATGTACTCGTTGTTTTTAAAAGTACTGTATTGCTCTTCTCTCTGCGTATATATACTTTCTTTTATTAATTTCACTGATTATCCCACAGATTTCAATATGCACTGCTGACTTACTATTGCCTCCCTTATGTTGAACTTTTGTCACTTCATAAAGAATGCAAAGATTTTACAAAACGTTGGTTCTGTTTATCCTTTTCTGATTCTTGTGCTATTGTCATATACTTTACTCATGATTTACACAGTTTGGCTGGTGACAAATACTTTCATTTTTTTGTCTGAAAATATGTTTTTTCACGTTAATTTTAGAGAGGTATTTTTATTGCATATAGAATTATAGATGGGTAGTTATCTTTCAGTTTATTGAAGATTTAGTTCTGTTGCCTTCTGCCTTCCATAATTTCTACTGAAAAGTCAGCTGTAAGTCTTATTATGCCCCCTTTTAAACTAATACTGAATTTCCCCCTCTCCTCCAGTTGCTGTTTATTTTCTGTTTATCTCAGATTTTTAGAAAGTTTTCTATGATATATTTAAATATGTTTTCTTTGTGTTTATCATGCTTCAGGTTTATAGAGCTTTTGAATCTGTGAGTTATTATTTTTCAATTTTGGAAAATTCTCAGCTAGTATCCCTTCAATATTATTTTTGCTCCTTTTCTCTTTTCTTTCCTTTTGGGCCTCCATTTGAATTCCTGTTAAATCTTTACAACACACCTCATCTATGTCATTTGCTATTCCTGCATTTTCTGTTTATTTGTCCTGCAACCTGTGTAGTCATATATTTTATGCTTCGATCTGTGTTCAAATTGTACTGACCTATGCACAGACCTACTAATTTCTCTTTTGCTGAACATTATGTTCTGTTAAATCAATCTTAGTTTATTTTCAGTCACTGAACTTTCATTTGATAATCTTTGTAAATTTCAGTCTATTACTAGAATTCTTCACCTTTTATCTATATTTAAAACATAGTAAGCATACTTATTTTTAAAATTTATGTTCAATAATTCTGATAGCTAGATTACTTGTCAGTTTCTTACTACTGTATTGTTTTCCTTTGGATCATTTGGTCCTGTTTTCTGACACACCTCAAAATTTTGTATTGAATATTGTACAGTTTGTTGAAACACTATAGAGTCGTTGGATGATTTTATTTTCTTCTGGAAATAATCTTTCTTTCTTGACCACTGACAGATTAACTCAGTCCAGTCAGAGAATAAGATGATTTGAGGCTTGGGATCCTGAATCTCTTTTCCTTGAAGTTAATTTTTATGTCAACCCCATTGGACTAATAAGATCTCTGGTTTAGCTTTCTAGTTCCTTAGAAGCTGTTTTAAATCTCTATATGCTACTCTAACATTAACAAATACCTCTAGAAGAAATTGTGCTCAGAATAGTGGGTTCAGTTTTTTCGTTCCACCAGAATTCTGTCCTGTTGTTGCTGGCTGCAATTGGTAGGCTTGAACTTCAGTTTTGTTTTCTCAGCCCATTAATAGTGCCATAATATTTTCTCTTTCATTTTCTTTTTCCCCTTAGTATATATAACAACGTATTTATTCATTGTCGTCTTTTTTAATTTGACTGAGGTAAAATTGAATATGGTGTTGTAGTAATTTAAGATATATAGCAATGATTTAATATATGTAGATATTGCAAAATAATCACCACAGTAAGTTTTACTGAATACTTATCATTACACACAGTTATATTTCTTCTTGGAATAGGAACTTCTAAAATTTACTCTCCTAGCATCTTTCGAATATACAATACATACTGTAGTCACCATGCTCATTTTTTTTAATACTATGTCCCTATTGCAAACTGGCAAAAGGTCTATGGAGGAAAAGTAGTAGAAAATGTATGTACAATCTACCTCAATTATTTTCTTTACTCTCTAGGATCTTGGTCTCTCTAGTCCTGGTTGCTTTGGTTGCCCTCTTTTAAACAGCTATATTTTGTATGTTGTATTGCTTTTATAGTCAGTCATTGTGGGAACATTAGTCTGACACAAGTTACTTCTTCATAGCCAGAAGTACAAGTCTTGCTTTTAATTTAAAATATACACTTTCCATAAAAATGATATATTGGGAGCATTTTTCTATGTTATTGAAAAAAAATTTTAAATGTAACCTTCAGGGGCTACAGAATATGCCACTGTAATGAATGTATCACAGTCAACTATACCAATTCCCTGATATTGAGAACCTTCAGGCTACGATGAATTTTTCACTTTTTCAGGTTATTATGGGGAGACTTTTGATGCTTCCCTAGACATGTTGTTTATATTTTATATGTACAAGATTGCTTCTTACGTATGATATAATGTGTATACTTGAACAATTACAAAAAATTATGTGCTAATCAAATAAATGAAAAGGTTCTGTGATATCAGCAAATTCTACATAATCTCATTTGAAATACTCATCTTTTTTTCAGAAGAAATTTTAAATTTACTAAGGATGAAACAATTATGAGTTTACATCTTATTTTTACCACTTATTAACTGGATGATGGCCTGACCTGTGGTGTCGCAGTGGATAAAGCATCGACCTGGGAACACTGAGGTCGCCAGTTCAAAACCCTGCACTGGTCTGGTCAAGGCACATATGGGAGTTGATGCTTCCAGCTCCTCCCCCCTTTCTTTCTCTCTTTCTCTCTCTCTCTCTCTCTCTCTCTCTCTCTCTCTTACTCTGTGTCTGCTCTCTAAAATGAATAAAATAAAAATAAAATAACTGGATGATGCTGGTCATGTACTTGGGCTTGCTGAGTCTGTGTCCTCACTTCTTGCAGACAAATAATATCCACCTGACAGAGCTGTTGCAAATTTTAAAAGAAGTGATTAGCTATTTATGTGTCTCTACACACCAGAAGCTCTCTAAGAACAAGTCTCAGACATTCGTTTATCACTCATTCAAAATATTTACTGAGTGCTTATGGCAAGAAGCATTGGGAATGCAGCTGTAGATAAGTGAGATTAGTTCATGATTATATGAAGTTTACATTATATCAATAGAGTGGTTGAGAGGGACAATTTGCAAATAAATAACATAATTTTAGGTAGGTGTTAGTGCTATGTAGAAAAGTAAAGAAGGAAAAGGGTTAGAAAGTCAGGTTGCAAGAATGCTAATTTTAAATAATTGTTAATGAAATTCTCTGAGGAGATAACTTTGAGCTGAAATGTATAAAATGAGAAAACAAGCCATGTGGAAATGTGAGAAAGATATTAAAGAGATTTGCAGAGAGAGAGAACAGTCAGTGAAACTGACACATTTTGTGCAAGAAGGAGATACACTTTTGCATTAGTATTTCTCAGAGTTGGCCCCACAGCAGGCTAAGTCCCCTTTTCTTTTCTTTTATTGACCTTGACTTGCCTTATTGCTCTTTCTCAGTTGAGAATGACTTGGACCATAAGCCATGAGTCTTCTCTGTGCTAGGACAATGGCTGCCACCCTTACTTTCAAATTCTACTCAAGCATTCTTCCCTGTATTTTACTTCTATCATCCAACCCACTACATATCTTAACCAATGCTATCAACTTTTTACTATGTTGTTTAAGCAAGAAACCTGGAAATTGTCTCAATTTCTACGTTATCCTGTTCTTATTCCTTTCTTCCTTAAGAACTGTTGAGTTATATCCAATATGCTTTTAAAATCTGTTTACCTCTCTTTATCTGTATGGTGACCACATTGGCTCATGCCACCATCATCATTTTTTCTTCATTTTTTATTCAGTGAAAGGAAAGGAGGCAGAGAAACAGACTCCCACATGCAATCTTACTGGGATCCACCTGGCAAGCTCACTAGGGGGTGATGCTCTGTTCATCTGGGGCTGTTGCTCTGTTGCTCAACAACTGAGCTCTCCTTAGTGCCTGAGGTGGAGGCCATGGAGACATCCTCAGTGCCGGGGACAATTCACTTCAATACAGCCATGGCTATAGGAGTGGGAGTGGGAGAGAGAGAGAAGTGAGGAGAGAGGTGGAGAAGCAGATGGGTGCTTCTCCTGTGTGCCCTGATCAGGAATCAAACCTGGGACATCCACACACCTGGCTGACGCTCTCCCATTGAGCCAACAGGCCAGGGCCCACCATCATCTTTTTCTTGGGTTATTATGACAGCCTCTTAAAGGGTTGCTTCACTTCCATGCCTGCTCAGCCTGATGCCATCATCCAAAAACAGTGAAAGAAATTTTTCTAAAACTTGTACTATAATCCATCATTCCACTGTTTTAAACACTTCCAGGGCGTAGTGATTTCACTAGAATACAATATAAACTCTTTACCATGGCCTCCAGGTTCTTTGTGACCTTGCCCTTGCCTCTCACTCTAAGCACATATCAGATCACTTTTTCCTCTGCACTGTTTACATGCCAGAAACCCTGGCCTTTTCTCAGTTCTTCCAACAGGACTTTACAGAGACTATTCTATCTGCCTGGATATTTGCTCTACTTGTCACATGGCTAATTGTTTCTATGTTGTGGTGGAAAAACATTAAACCCAAACTTCCAATATAGGTATACTTACTTATTTATTTATAAAATATATACAAGTACTACTTTGCATAATATATTAGGTACATTATGAAATACATGCAAATATAGAGCTATAAGGAAAATATTAAAGATAAATAATATTTTAAGAAATAATCATGTTATTGTATTAATAGTACACGGTTTTCTCCCCCCTCCCCCTCGCTTTACTGAAATATAATTGAGATTTAATATTATGTTAGTTTATGGTGCACAATGTGCTAAGTTGATACATTTGTATGTTACAAAATGACTACCACTATCGCATTAGCTAACACTTCTATCCCATCACATAATTACCATTTCTTTTTTGTGGTGAGAACATTTACTCTCTTAGGAACATTCAAGTATGTAACACAGTATTATTAGCTATAATCACCATGCTGTACAACAGATCCCCAGTTATGTTAACCTCATAACTGGAAGTTTATATGCTCTGACCAATGTCTCCCATTGTCTCCACCTCTCAACCCTTAAATAGTACATTTTAAATGATAACTGATTTAAATCTATATTTTAAGTCATCTTAATAATCTCAATTTTGTGAAGCATTTTTGTTATGTCTGTTTTTTATATAATTACATTTAACTCCATATGAAGCAAACAAAGATTTTGCATAAGGAATAGATGTCTCAGTTGCTGTTTTCTTCATGTTGCCTGCATTGACCTTATCTCTAGTATGACTATCCCTGCTTTCCTTGGAGGAATTTGTTAAAGCCACTCATCAAATTTCACAATGTTCATGTATTGAAAACTAGGTAATAGAATCTAAAAGCCCACATAACCAGGTACTCATAAGCTGTAATGCATTACTGTCCACAGGGAAAGAAAGACCAATGAGGCGCCACTGTCTGTCCCTTGATGTTGTAGAATTCCATTTCTCCTCTCAAAGGATCCAGCCAGTAGTGGGATTCAGCCGGTTCGCACTAGTTCGGCAGAACCAATACCTAATTGTTTTTGAGTTTGGTGAACAGGTTGATAAAATGGCCCTCGTAATTAGGGTTCTCTCTAAGGTGCGCACCTGGGCAGCGGCCCATGTGGAAATCACAAATTTACATTCCTTACTCTTTTTTAATGTTCATCTGTGCAACAGCATATTCTAAGTACCCGTAGTAATGTTCATTCTGTCCATAGGTGGAAAACATTGCAAGTGAGGACACCAATCAAAAGGCAATATGGAAATATCTTAAATAACAGTTGTATTGTTCTTTGTCAGGTATTATTTAATATTTTTTCATTAGTATTTTAAAACTCATAACATAATCTACTTTTCTGTACCTCTTTTATTGTTCTTATTTAAGTATCAAATGCATGAAATAATAAACTACTTTTCAGTATATTGGGGTTTTTTATATACTTAAAACAGTCACTAAGGCAGAGAACCGGTTGTTAAATTATTTGAATCCCACCACTGGATCCAACCTACTCTGTGTATGTGCCATGGAGCACTCTTAACAAGTGGACAGAGAAGGAGGGGAGAGAAGGAGGGGAGGGAGGCCATTGGTAGATATGACTAGAATATAACTTCTTAGTTTGAGGTGTTAAAATTATCAAGAGAGGTTCCTATTTTCCTATATGCCGGTAGATCTCTGGCGCGGTGTTTTGTGGGGCTTTCCAGGCAGAGGACAGTGCGCCTTTTTTCTCCACAAGGACAGAACCATCATCCGTCTTTTCTCCACATTTATCCCTAGCTATCGACATAGTCTGGGCTCTTTCTGAAAGTTCAGGAATTCTCAACTGCAATTCACTGATACACTGATGAGATGTGAATAATTGTAAGGTGAATGGCAAATCACTGTCATTAATAACATTGAAATAAATATCACTTGCATATGGCTTTTAATTTAAATTCAGAGGAACCAAATGCATCCCTGTCATAATATGAGTCTGGGTTGCGTTTGTTTATAATTTTCAAAATGAAGGAAAGTAGTTGAAATTTCACCTGGTGCCTGGAGACCTGTGCATTATATCTCATCCTTACTCATCTACATGAACTTTATTTTTCTTGCACAGCATAGGACATTGCATTAAAGAAATTGTTACCTACCAGGGAAGAACACGTGAAGTACCATGAGGTGCATGTTTTGATAGAGGAATGAACCAAGTACTGTGGAAAAGACAGAAGTGTGCCCTGACTTGCTTTTTGGGTAAATAAATCTCAGTGGAGGAAAACACCTTAGAAATAGATCTGAATTCTAGTCCCGCCTCTATGCAATTGCTAATGCTATGACTGTGCACACAGCCTTTACATGGGAACCTCAGTTCTCTCATCTCTATAAGTGACAGTAACACCTCAAGTCCTCCTGATTGCAGAGCCTTGTTGTGAGAATTAAATGAGGCAGGTGATTAAAAAGCTTTGGGTTAAACTTCAAATACTGTATAAATATATTTTAATCAAAACCGGTCTCTTCTCAGGTGTTCCACTGAGCTAAAGTCAGTCCAATTTAATAAATGTTTTATAAGCACATGTAGTTTGGACAAGATGCAAAAAACTGGGCATCTAGAGTGGAGGGCAGAGCCTGCCCTCAGGTTCCTTGCCATGTGACTGGCGAGAGAGACAGACACAGGCGCGCGTCAATACGCAGGATGTGGCCCATGCAATGACAGTCACTATTCTTCTATTCTTACAGGCCAGACAGAGAGCACAGCAACAAGACAGGGGGGTGGGGCTCTATGGTGCTGGGGAAAGGTATCCTGTGTGAGGGAATCAAACGTCAAGGGAAGGTCATATGGGATGCAGACTGGTCAACGTTTAAAGGCATTGGGGAATAGGAAAGGGCTTTCCATGCAGAGGAAATAGCAGTGTGAAGGCAAAGCCCTGCCACCCCGGGCCAGAGTCTTCCCTGTCCATGTGTGTGTGTGTGTGTCCCTGTGTATATTGACAAGAGAGTCATGGAGAAGTTTGCAGGAGACCCTAGGAAGATCTCTGTGGCTCAGGCATAAAATGGGACAAGAGGGGCAGTAGATGGGGCAGGAGGGGTAAGGGAGTTTGATTTGGAAGTCGGGAAAAATATTACGAGCTTGTGCATAATGAGTATGTAATGTGTAACAGGATTCTCCATGCAGTGTCTCACAAAATGTGGTCCCTTTCATTACTAACCCCATTTTGCACACGAGCAAACAGATTGAGGTTACATGACTGGCCCAAGATCGCATCACCAATAAGCCGAGGAGTCTGGATTCACAGGGGGCTGTGGCGTTGCAAACGCCCACTGTCTGGAGAGGACTGGGTTAAACAAAGACCTTGCTTTCTATGCAGTGAAAGTCATGGGACCCACAGAGAACAGTAAGCAAAGCAGCAGAGTTCATTTTCACCTTCCCCATGCCAACTTCTGGAAGTTATTTTTCTGCCTCGATCCCTGATCCCGGGCCTCTTAACCCTGAGCAACAAGGTCATGTTTCTTCATGCTCCTCCAAGTGGAGCTCCTGGAGCCTTTCAGCCAAGGAGGAGACACCAGGTTCCTTTCATGCAGCAACACGCCCACAGGCCAACTTGCCAAGAGCTCCCTTCTCCTTCCCATTACAAAGTCTCACTGATCAGGGACGTTCTATGGAGACTGACTTTGTAATCCTCACTTCCTGTAACATTCCCCACCGCACCCCCTTCCCTTGCAGGCATCAGCCTGAAGCTTGGAGCCCCCTCCCCTTGGAATCCAAGTGGTGGGAGCTGCAGAAACCTACAGGGCTCCTCCTGGATTTGGTCTTTGCACAAAAGCAGCCTCATTGGGTTGCAGTCTGCCTGCAAAGGTCACCGTGTGATGAACCCATGATTAACCTCATTCTCCAGTCGGAATTTTGATCTAATCTCTGGGACAGCATGGTTAGCACACATGGTCTTTTTGTTTCTGTAGAACTGGAGACCTGAAATGTGACAGCTTCGGCTATGCCAAGCGCTGGAGGAAACCACAGAGTTCATATTACATATGTTAGACTTTTCTTTTCTTCTCTCTCTCTCTCTTTTTGTTTTTGAGCTGCAATTCTCAACAGGCTCAAACAGACCTTGGGTGGTGGAATAGCTTCCTCCAAAGGAGACTCTCTGTGCCGTAGACTTGCCGTGCCGAGGACACTGACACAGCACTGTGTATTATGCTTGGCTCGAGTGTGGCGCAGTCACATTTTGTAGGCAGGCTGAAAGTGGCCACCCTGGAGCTGAGAGCTATGAAGAACACTCATTTTTGCCACCGCAGACAGCTCAGCCACAGACATGGATGATGAAAGGGAAATTGGCATTGACCTTGCTGCTTTGCAAGAAGCAGATGGGACTTGGAATCTGGTCTGCAAAGAAAAATGAACCTAGTCTCCTCCCCAACAGTCCCTCCCTTCCTCACTCGTGTGTGTGTG